>JBAIZL010000004.1:142344731-142549731 GCA_036971475.1 Prosapia bicincta | reverse complement strand
TAAAATTGCACTGCTGTAGGTGTTCTGTATAGATTTGTGTAAGTTTTTATGATAAGTTAGGTTAACACCCAATAGTTATAGATAGCAATTTTATAGGCTTACATTTATTTCTAAAACAAATTTTTTATAGAATGTTTCGGTTACCACTTGTTACTTTTTACTGCAATAGTTTTTTTTTCAAAAATAACACTTCGATGTAACGCAAAAGTTCCATTTTGTATTTTTCCTGCATTCTGTCTACGTTTTAACGATCAAGTTATGAAACGTAAGCCTAAATATATGTACAAATACGTACCCCAAATGTCTCCTAATAGGGCAGATAATTTGTAGCTATTTGTATAAATCCTGGTGTATAAACCCCATCTCTTTTCATTATAACTCGTTCTAACTATGTTTAGGTTGTGTAGGTTATGTTAAAATTTTTCAATACAACGTATTTTGACAATGTGGTGCTATCGACGTATGTTAGTAAACTAAATTTGTTTCTCTCCAAAAAAAACCTGTTCAACTGGTACTTTGTACCTATATTGTAGAATAGGGTACTCACGTACTATTATAAGGAAATAACTAATATAGTTACGCAGTAATGTTTGCATAATAAGGACATAAAAGAACATTCCTAATTATGTACAGATAAATAAAGGAACGCCAGGGGGATCTTTGTTTATGCGACGGAGACAATGTTTAAGCCCCGGCGAAACAGAATTAAACTGTAACTTGAGTCGTTGTGGACAACATAATACATCCGATTTTCCAATTAGTCGGGCCGCTAATTTGTCTGTTCGCCCACGGAATATCTTGAAAGGCTGTCATTTAAAGTAGAAATTGATTAACTGCCCACATTGTTGTGCACTGGAAACTGAAGATAACAGGCAAATCGATAGACAACATCAAACAGGTCTCAAACCTACGTCAGAGAGGAGGCGGCTCACGATCGCTTACATCATAGTGTTCCATTCATTTAAAACAGTTAAACATTGTGTGAAAGATTAATTTGTAAAAGTATTACGCAACACATATTTGGAGGAAAGCCGAAGGTATGTAACTTTTAGATAGGACGTTCTATGACGTCTCCAGATGCAGCCTCCAAGCATCTTCCCTTTGTATGCTGTAAGACACCCCATTTACTCCTCTGCAGTTCTACATCTTCCTGTGTTCTCTTTACCACTGCTGTCAGCTGAACATCTGCCTTATGAGTCCATCTTCTTCCGTTCTAAGTACACGCACTTTAGATTTAAGCGATGGTATCTTTATACCTTCCATTATTTGTGTGTATCTCCTATAAATATCAAACTCTTCCTACTTGGTCATCTTTATAATTCCTTCTTCTCTGCCTTGACCCCTTTACACGCTGTTGTAAGACCATCCCGTCCCAACCCTCGTCTCTAGTTCTTTCTCTTCTCGTTGCCCTCTTTCGTACTGGTGTCTGCTGAACTCCCCCCTTATGAGTCAATCTTCTTCTATTTTCAGTACACAAACCGTAGGCATAAGCTACTGGATCTTTTTTCTTCTACTGTTGTGTGCATTTTCTTTCAATGATCCACTGTAACTTACAGACACTTTCCTTCTAAGCGTGTTTAAACGTACAGTTTCCTGTCTGCCTTGACCCCTTTACACGCTGTTGTAAGACCATCCCGTCCCACCCCTCGTCTCTAGTTCTTTCTCTTCTCTTTGCCCTCTTTCGTACTGGTGTCTGCTGAACTCCCCCCTTATGAGTCAATCTTCTTCTATTTTCAGTACACAAACCGTAGGTATAAGCTACTGGATCTTTTTTCTTCTACTGTTGTGTGCATTTTCTTTCAATGATCCACTGTAACTTACAGACACTTTCCTTCTAAGCGTGTTTAAACGTACAGTTTCCTGTCTGCCTTGACCCCTTTACACGCTGCTGTAAGACCATCCCGTCCCACCCCTCGTCTCTAGTTCTTTCTCTTCTCTTTGCCCTCTTTCGTACTGGTGTCTGCTGAACTCCCCCCTTATGAGTCAATCTTCTTCTATTTTCAGTACACAACCCGTAGGTGTAAGCTACTGGATCTTTTTTCTTCTACTGTTGTGTGCATTTTCTTTCAATGATCCACTGTAACTTACAGACACTTTCCTTCTAAGCGTGTTTAAACGTACAGTTTCCTGTCTGCCTTGACCCCTTTACACGCTGTTGTAAGACCATCCCGTCCCACCCCTCGTCTCTAGTTCTTTCTCTTCTCTTTTCCCTCTTTCGTACTGGTGTCTGCTGAACTCCCCCCTTATGAGTCAATCTTCTTCTATTTTCAGTACACAAACCGTAGGCATAAGCTACTGGATCTTTTTTCTTCTACTGTTGTGTGCATTTTCTTTCAATGATCCACTGTAACTTACAGACACTTTCCTTCTAAGCGTGTTTAAACGTACAGTTTCCTGTCTGCCTTGACCCCTTTACACGCTGTTGTAAGACCATCCCGTCCCACCCCTCGTCTCTAGTTCTTTCTCTTCTCTTTGCCCTCTTTCGTACTGGTGTCTGCTGAACTCCCCCCTTATGAGTCAATCTTCTTCTATTTTCAGTACACAAACCGTAGGTATAAGCTACTGGATCTTTTTTCTTCTACTGTTGTGTGCATTTTCTTTCAATGATCCACTGTAACTTACAGACACTTTCCTTCTAAGCGTGTTTAAACGTACAGTTTCCTGTCTGCCTTGACCCCTTTACACGCTGCTGTAAGACCATCCCGTCCCACCCCTCGTCTCTAGTTCTTTCTCTTCTCTTTGCCCTCTTTCGTACTGGTGTCTGCTGAACTCCCCCCTTATGAGTCAATCTTCTTCTATTTTCAGTACACAACCCGTAGGTGTAAGCTACTGGATCTTTTTTCTTCTACTGTTGTGTGCATTTTCTTTCAATGATCCACTGTAACTTACAGACACTTTCCTTCTAAGCGTGTTTAAACGTACAGTTTCCTGTCTGCCTTGACCCCTTTACACGCTGTTGTAAGACCATCCCGTCCCACCCCTCGTCTCTAGTTCTTTCTCTTCTCTTTTCCCTCTTTCGTACTGGTGTCTGCTGAACTCCCCCCTTATGAGTCAATCTTCTTCTATTTTCAGTACACAAACCGTAGGTATAAGCTACTGGATCTTTTTTCTTCTACTGTTGTGTGCATTTTCTTTCAATGATCCACTGTAACTTACAGACACTTTCCTTCTAAGCGTGTTTAAACGTACAGTTTCCTGTCTGCCTTGACCCCTTTACACGCTGCTGTAAGACCATCCCGTCCCACCCCTCGTCTCTAGTTCTTTCTCTTCTCTTTGCCCTCTTTCGTACTGGTGTCTGCTGAACTCCCCCCTTATGAGTCAATCTTCTTCTATTTTCAGTACACAACCCGTAGGTGTAAGCTACTGGATCTTTTTTCTTCTACTGTTGTGTGCATTTTCTTTCAATGATCCACTGTAACTTACAGACACTTTCCTTCTAAGCGTGTTTAAACGTACAGTTTCCTGTCTGCCTTGACCCCTTTACACGCTGCTGTAAGACCATCCCGTCCCACCCCTCGTCTCTAGTTCTTTCTCTTCTCTTTGCCCTCTTTCGTACTGGTGTCTGCTGAACTCCCCCCTTATGAGTCAATCTTCTTCTATTTTCAGTACACAACCCGTAGGTGTAAGCTACTGGATCTTTTTTCTTCTACTGTTGTGTGCATTTTCTTTCAATGATCCACTGTAACTTACAGACACTTTCCTTCTAAGCGTGTTTAAACGTACAGTTTCCTGTCTGCCTTGACCCCTTTACACGCTGTTGTAAGACCATCCCGTCCCACCCCTCGTCTCTAGTTCTTTCTCTTCTCTTTTCCCTCTTTCGTACTGGTGTCTGCTGAACTCCCCCCTTATGAGTCAATCTTCTTCTATTTTCAGTACACAAACCGTAGGCATAAGCTACTGGATCTTTTTTCTTCTACTGTTGTGTGCATTTTCTTTCAATGATCCACTGTAACTTACAGACACTTTCCTTCTAAGCGTGTTTAAACGTACAGTTTCCTGTCTGCCTTGACCCCTTTACACGCTGTTGTAAGACCATCCCGTCCCACCCCTCGTCTCTAGTTCTTTCTCTTCTCTTTGCCCTCTTTCGTACTGGTGTCTGCTGAACTCCCCCCTTATGAGTCAATCTTCTTCTATTTTCAGTACACAAACCGTAGGTATAAGCTACTGGATCTTTTTTCTTCTACTGTTGTGTGCATTTTCTTTCAATGATCCACTGTAACTTACAGACACTTTCCTTCTAAGCGTGTTTAAACGTACAGTTTCCTGTCTGCCTTGACCCCTTTACACGCTGCTGTAAGACCATCCCGTCCCACCCCTCGTCTCTAGTTCTTTCTCTTCTCTTTGCCCTCTTTCGTACTGGTGTCTGCTGAACTCCCCCTTTATGAGTCAATCTTCTTCTATTTTCAGTACACAACCCGTAGGTGTAAGCTACTGGATCTTTTTTCTTCTACTGTTGTGTGCATTTTCTTTCAATGATCCACTGTAACTTACAGACACTTTCCTTCTAAGCGTGTTTAAACGTACAGTTTCCTGTCTGCCTTGACCCCTTTACACGCTGTTGTAAGACCATCCCGTCCCACCCCTCGTCTCTAGTTCTTTCTCTTCTCTTTTCCCTCTTTCGTACTGGTGTCTGCTGAACTCCCCCCTTATGAGTCAATCTTCTTCTATTTTCAGTACACAAACCGTAGGCATAAGCTACTGGATCTTTTTTCTTCTACTGTTGTGTGCATTTTCTTTCAATGATCCACTGTAACTTACAGACACTTTCCTTCTAAGCGTGTTTAAACGTACAGTTTCCTGTCTGCCTTGACCCCTTTACACGCTGTTGTAAGACCATCCCGTCCCACCCCTCGTCTCTAGTTCTTTCTCTTCTCTTTGCCCTCTTTCGTACTGGTGTCTGCTGAACTCCCCCCTTATGAGTCAATCTTCTTCTATTTTCAGTACACAAACCGTAGGTATAAGCTACTGGATCTTTTTTCTTCTACTGTTGTGTGCATTTTCTTTCAATGATCCACTGTAACTTACAGACACTTTCCTTCTAAGCGTGTTTAAACGTACAGTTTCCTGTCTGCCTTGACCCCTTTACACGCTGCTGTAAGACCATCCCGTCCCACCCCTCGTCTCTAGTTCTTTCTCTTCTCTTTGCCCTCTTTCGTACTGGTGTCTGCTGAACTCCCCCCTTATGAGTCAATCTTCTTCTATTTTCAGTACACAACCCGTAGGTGTAAGCTACTGGATCTTTTTTCTTCTACTGTTGTGTGCATTTTCTTTCAATGATCCACTGTAACTTACAGACACTTTCCTTCTAAGCGTGTTTAAACGTACAGTTTCCTGTCTGCCTTGACCCCTTTACACGCTGTTGTAAGACCATCCCGTCCCACCCCTCGTCTCTAGTTCTTTCTCTTCTCTTTTCCCTCTTTCGTACTGGTGTCTGCTGAACTCCCCCCTTATGAGTCAATCTTCTTCTATTTTCAGTACACAAACCGTAGGCATAAGCTACTGGATCTTTTTTCTTCTACTGTTGTGTGCATTTTCTTTCAATGATCCACTGTAACTTACAGACACTTTCCTTCTAAGCGTGTTTAAACGTACAGTTTCCTGTCTGCCTTGACCCCTTTACACGCTGTTGTAAGACCATCCCGTCCCACCCCTCGTCTCTAGTTCTTTCTCTTCTCTTTGCCCTCTTTCGTACTGGTGTCTGCTGAACTCCCCCCTTATGAGTCAATCTTCTTCTATTTTCAGTACACAAACCGTAGGTATAAGCTACTGGATCTTTTTTCTTCTACTGTTGTGTGCATTTTCTTTCAATGATCCACTGTAACTTACAGACACTTTCCTTCTAAGCGTGTTTAAACGTACAGTTTCCTGTCTGCCTTGACCCCTTTACACGCTGTTGTAAAACCATCACGTCCCACTACTCGTCTGTAGCTCTTCATCTTCTCTTTGCCCTCTTTCGTACTGGTGTCAGCTGAACTTCACCAGTTCAGTGTTTAAAGACACTTTTCAGCTAAGCGTGTTTAAAAGTCTTTTGTTTTACGTCCTGGCATCTTTAAAAACCGTAAGACCATCCTATTGCACAGCTCGTCTGTAGCTCTTCATCTTCCTTTTGTCCAAATTCGTACTGGTGTCTCGCTGAACATCCGCCTTATGAGCCAATCTTGTTCTATTTCCTGTTCACGAACCTTAGTATATAAGCTATTGCAACTATATTTCTTCCAATATTATGTGTATGGTCCCTATATATTTCAAACGCCTCTCGCTGAGCATGTTTATAAACTGAAGAAACTTAAACTAAAGCTACCCCGTCTCTAGTATTTTAACACGATTTCTATTACTAAAATCTCTAAATAACTACTTATGTAATTTCACTGTGTATTTACGAATCAAGTGAATACACTATCTAACCTATTTTTAACTTTGTCCTTATATATTGAGTTTTTAGAACCATCCCAGAGTTCGATAGCCCATGTGTATGGTGTGTGTATGGTAGAAACATGGTAGATCTTAGCGAAACATAAGCACATATAGAGCACTTCAAAAGAGATAAGAGTTTAAAGTTTAGTAGCTTTTTAATATAATTTATTATTCTCAATAGCATTTTCGAGAAATTCGTCACCATTTGTCATCAATACAGAATCCGTTTTTACAGTTTTACGCTTCCTCAAAATAGTCACGCAAATAGCGGACGCAAGTGAAAGTAAAAGAATACATTATTAACGATGAATATATATATATATATATATATATATATATATATATATATATATATATATATATATCACAAGGTTTTTAGTCATTTATGGTTTTTAGTCACTTGAGTCAATAAAGGAAAGGTTTTTGTAATTACTTTTTATTAAATAATTACAAAATAATATAAATAAAGTAATGTAACCTAGCGTTAAAACAGCTGTCCTACCACATAACCTATAAAACAGCTGTCCTACCACATAACCTATAAACAGCTGTCCTACCACATAACCTATAAAAGAGGTGTCCTATCACATAACCTATAAAATCAGCTGTTCTTTAAGATCATATGTTATCACTTATATTAGGCCAATGGAACGAAATAACTATTATGCATAGCTTGCCCCCTCTTGTGAAAGATTTTACTCCAATATAAATATAAAATTATTACATTGAATTTAGTTTTTGAATTAATATTTGAAAACACTGTATTAACATCAAGTGTCATTCATTAAAAGCTTTAAAAATGTGTTTGAACTTGAGCGAATGAAAAGATATGTAGGATTTTGATTGATATAAAATTCAAATAGGTTAAAAATTACGAATTGAGTTTTTTCCGAATCCCACAATCACCCACTATAATATTGTTTTAGTTATTTTTTTAAAATAATTACAGTTAATTATTATTAAAGATATGCGTTAAAACAGCTTTCCACTACATAACTTACAACATAAAATCAGCTGTTTTATGAAATCATGTTATCACTTGTTTTAAGCCCGATGGGAAGTAATAACTATATTGCATACCTTCCATTTTTTGTGAAAAGATTTTTCTCTCATAAAAACTATAATTAATTAATTTATTATTATTTTAAAAAGAAACCGCATTTACATCAATTGTCATCCCCTACAAGTTAAAAAAAAATCTATTAGAACTTGATTGGACGAATACAAAGTTTTTTTGTTAACGATTTAAATTTTGAACAAGATAGGGTCTATATATATGGAAAATGTGAACTAATAGAAGGAATTGAATAAAGCCAAAGAAATGTCGAAAGATCTCCGAGTAGTAATATTTTTCACCTTTTCATCCGATGTTTTTAATCGAAATCTCATTTTCACGTAGGAAAAGGAAACATGTTCAAGATTGGTAATTTCCTTAACGAGTGAAAACATTCGAACCTCTCTCGTGGCAATAACGAGAACCAAACTCTGTATTTAATCAAAACGTGTGCAGGTTTTAACAGCGGTGGATTTATTTAGTCCATATTTAGACATTCAAATTTTCTTACAAATTTGGTATAACTGAAAAGAAATTTATTTAATTAAAATTCTGTAAATAAATTCAAATTGGTTTACGTACCGACCATAATCCAACTGGAATTATTATATGGGATGTACGTTTTGACTAAATTACGTGGTAAGCTTTAAAGAAATCGCTATCACTAATAAAAAGTAGAAATTACTATATTTCGGTTACATTACGAGACAGAATAGACTATTTAGCGTTTAATTCAACTGGTAATTTAGGAGAAAAAAAACATGGGAGGTCCTAAAAGAATGCAGCCTCCGTCACAGGTACTGGCTTACATGGCTAAAGTTGTGTAGAAGTTTAAATTTTGTGTACATATATATATATATATATATATATATAGAGAGAGAGAGAGAGAGAGAGAGAGAGTGAGAGAGAGCGAGATGGCTTTGATATAGCGATAAAACGCTGTAACCATAGGCAAGCTTTGATAGCAAAAGCTTATCCCTTTGTCTTGTTAACGATAACGTGTTACTATATTATAAAGTATACATATTTGTAAGGACCTCTCTCACGGTGTAATAAACAAGTTCTCGCTACATTTAAACAGAAGTCTTTATATATTCTTGGGCAATATTTAAATTTGAATTACATTAGCTGAACATATACATTGTGCAAGAGTATTTTTATTGACTAAATTTAAAACAAGTAATATATACAAACTCTTTTAGAGGCATTTCCGATTCAGGACAACAAAAAAATGTTTTATTTTAGTTACGTTTTTATTAATGATTACAATCATTATAAACGAAGTAACATAATCTATGCGTTAAAACAGCAGTTCTACAGTTCTATCACATAACCTATAACATAAAATCAGCTGTTTTATGAAATCATATGTTATTACTTATTTTAGGCAAATGTAACGAAATAACTATATTGCATACCTTGGCCCTTTTGCAAAAGGTTTCTTTTAAATATAATATCTAACATTATTTTATTAAATTTAGTTTGCAAATTATAATTTATTATTTGAAAAACCTTCATTAACATCAATTGTCATCCACTAAAAATTTTTTAAAAATGTATTTGAACTTGAGTAGAGGAATAAAAATATTTAATTAGCGATTGAAAATTAGAACAAGATATATACATCCATATACATACATACACACACACACACACACACACACACACATATATATATATATATATATATATATATATATATATATATAAAGAACAAAAGTCAAAATACAAATACAAGAATTATTTACAATTCAAAGCTTTTCGTTGGCTAACAGTACCAACATCATCAGGAATATTAAACAATTGTTTAATATTCCTGATGATGTTGGTACTGTTAGCCAACGAAAAGCTTTGAATTGTAAATTCAAATATAATTCTTGTATTTGTATTTTGACTTTTGTTCTTTATTTATACACAAGAAAACATATTGCGATATTTATATATATATATATATATATATATATATATATATATATATATATATATATATATATATATATATGTGTGTGTGTGTGTGTGTGAAATAGTTACTATAAGGAGTACATCTGTTCATATTGCAGTGTATAAAATCGCAGTTCCAACATTTCGCTAGAATCTCATCTAGCATTGACGAGGTGAACCCAACAGCAGTTGCATTGTGAACTTCTAGATAAGTGAAAATCAAGATAAGATTCTAGAAAAACGTCGGAACTGCGATTTTATGCATTGCAATACTGCAATATAAACGGATGTACTTCAGATATTAACTATTCATCATAAATATGTGTGTGTATATATATATATATATATATATATATATATATATATATATAAATGTATGTGTGTGTGTGTGTGTGTGTGTGTGTGTGTGTGTATGTGTGTGTGTGTGTGTGTGTGTGTGTGTGTGTGTGTGTGTGTGTGTGTGTGTGTGTGTGTGTGTGTTAACGATGATGAATAGTTACTATCCGGAGTACATCCGTTCACTTTGCAGTGAATAAAATCGCAGCTCCGACATTTCGCTAGAATCTTATCTTGCTTTTCACTTACATAGAAGTTCGCTTTTCAACTGTTGTTGGGTTTCTCGTCAATACTAGATGAGATTCTAGCAAAACGAGCGAAACGTCGGAACTGCGATTTTATTGACTACAAAATGAACGGATGTACTCCGGATAGTAAGTATTCATCATATGTGATGGAATACGTATCAGCATTTATGTATATATATATATATATATATATATATATATATATATATATATATATATATATATATATATATATATATGTTTCCTTCTTGGTTATGAGGGGTCAGATTGGTTGCGTTCACCATTCGATCTACAGAAAACCAACTCATACCAATATATATCTTAACGCTGAGTCACATCACCACCCATCTCAGATCCAGGCTGTCGCCGACACCCTCTTCTCTCGGTCTCACAAGTTAACAGACATCGATTCGAGGGACCACGAACTTATTACTATGAGAGAGGTGCTTAGAAGCAATGGCTATAAGGAATATGCCATTAATAAAGCGTTACACCGCCAAAGTGTCCTTCCAGTTGACGTGGACGAGAAAGAGACTGAGAAAACTGGAACTGTTTTCCTGCCCTTTATTAAAGGAACAACTATTAGGATTGGCAGACTCTTTAGGAGGCATGGTATAAGTTCCGTTTACAAACCTTACATCACCATCGTCAAGGTTGTTGGTAACGCCAAAGATAAGATCTTCTTGGAAAACCATGGAGTTTACAGCGTTTCTTGTGGAGTTTGTAAGAAATCGTACATTGCCCAAACGAACAGACGTATCTCTGCTAGGCTTGAGAAACACAAATTAGGCCTTAAAAGCAAGAAGAAAACGTCGGCTCTGTACAGGCACCACTGCGATACAGGGCATACCATTGATTTCTAGTCTTGCTGACAGATTGCTCAAGTGGAAACCTACAGGACTAGAATTATTCGTGAGGCTATCGAAATAGAGAAGCAAGGGGGTCTTAACAAACGCGATGATACTTTGAATTTGCCCGCAGTGTGGAAATGTGTCATCGATAGATTTTATCGGCAGAAAGGTGAACAAAGGCAAAGGAATGTGAGTAATTGTTTGGCTCAGGTGTGTTTGGATCGACGTCAATGTGTGATTTGATGTCAATGAGTGTGGCTTCATTCCTCTATATATAGGAGCAGAGTTATCTGCGCTCTTCACTCGCTATTCAATTGTTGTTGGGTTCACTTCGTCAATGCTAGATGAGATTCTAGCGAAACGTCGGAACTGCGTATTTTATGCACTGCGATTATTATCTGTAATCCAGATAATAACTATTCATCATATTTTTCCATTCGTGAAGGAATACGTATCAGCATATATATATATATATATATATATATATATATATATATATATATATATATATATATATATATATATGTGTGTGTGTGTGTGTGTGTGTGTCTGTGTGTGTCTGTCTGTGTGTGTGTGTGTGTGTGTGTGTGTGTGTGTGTGTGTGTGTGTGTGTGAGTGTGTGTGTGTGTGTGTGTGTGTGTGTGTGTGTGTGTGTGTGTGTGTGTGTGTGTCTGTCTGTGTGTGTGTGTGTGTGTGTGTGTGTGTGTGTGTGTGTGTGTCTGTGTGTGTGTGTGTGTGTGTGTGTGTGTGTGTGTGTGTGTGTGTGTGTGTGTGTGTGTGTGTGTGTGTGTGTGAGTGTGTGTATGTGTATGTGTGTGTGTGTGTGTGTGTGTGTGTGTGTGTGTGTGTGTGTGTGTGTGTGTGTGTGTGTGTGTGTTTGTGTGTGTGTAAAAATTGAGCTAAGAGAAGCAATTGAATTAAAAAATCTCTGTTTAAATGTAAGGCGAGACACACTTAGGGGTAATATTTGCCGATTCTATTCGGTTGTTAGAGTGACAAAGGCATTTATAGATAGAGGTGAATTTCCTCCCTCGTGGGAATATTGACAGGTGTCTACTATACATCCATTATTAAATTATCTATATAAATTACACAAGAAGGGAAAGTTTCAGTATATTCGAAATTTAAATTAACAATATTATTATGTCAAATTTATTTCACTCCTTTTAATTTTCAAGTTAGGACCCACACGTTTGGGTAACGTTTACGAGAAGTTCGCGTTCTTCACAAGTATACCCTTCAAATCGAATCAGTACTGTATTACATATACCTGTTACCAGTTCTTCGCGACAGTCACTTGCAATAGCGGCAACAATGTTAAAACAGCTTATCTCCGTCACAGGTTTACCACTCGGACGTAATCTTGCCGATTTCCCGAGTTATCTTCAGGTAATGTTTACGAGAAGTTCGCGTTCTTCACAAGTATACTTTTCAAATCGAATCAGTGCTGTATTACATATACCTGTTACCAGTTCTTCGCGACAGTCACTTGCAATAGCGGCAACAATGTTGAAACAGCTTATGTCCGTCACAGGTTTACCACTCGGACGTAATCTTACCGATTTCCGAGTTATCTTCAGGTAATGTTTACGAGAAGTTCGCGTTCTTCACAAGTATACCCTTCAAATCGAATCAGTGCTGTATTACATATACATGTTACCAGTTCTTCGCGACAGTCACTTGCAATAGCGACAACAATGTTGAAACAGCTTATCTCCGTCACAGGTTTACCACTCGGACGTAATCTTACCGATTTCCGAGTTATCTTCACTTTAAGTAACAGACAATTGTTCAGGATTTTTAGTGGCAGACGTTTCAGGTACGTGCCATTAATACTGACAATATATACATATATTATTATATGCTATTTTATAGTGTAGTTTGAGCTAAGAAAATTAGCGGTAATTTAAGGTATTATTCGAATACGTTTTCTCATACCAAGAGAACTAATCCTAAAGTATTAGAGAACAAAATTTGAATAAATTTTCACCCCAACTAAATCAAATATATTTAAATAATTAGTTTTAAGTATTTAATAAATATTTACAGGATCGGATTAATTAGAGTTTGAAGGAGCCTAGAAATTTAATTTAATATGGCTTCTAACACTAAACCCATTCTTGAACAACCATTTCATCATTAAAATATATACTACTGTATTTAGCAATTATATATAAAAATATAAATTAACTCTCTAATGCCGTAAGTTTATTACAGTTTGAATAACATTAAAAAAAAAGGTTTTGAACTATACATCAGGCACATAAAGCCATGAACTAATTCTTCTTTTAGCAAATTATAATAATATATATTTCTAAAGAATATTTTTTTAAAATTTTGTTGGCAACTCGTAGCAAAACATTGGGATTTATAACAAAATTAAACTTTGAAATATATCTTGAGTGGCAATAAAATTAACGACCCTAAAATACATAAATATTTGTGCATAAACGTCACACAGCCAAGAATATATAAAAATGTATGGTAAAGTTTCGTAGATATGGAATTGGCATCGAGTAAATTATTTCTGTTCCAAATAAACCAACTGTATAGTTATATATATTTAAGATAAATGTCTTGTGAAAGGCTGCAGTACAAGTTTACATTGTAAGTAATTTTATATTCTGAGATAAAAGCGAGTATCATTCAATCTGTACACGCTTTTTTTAATAATATAAAGAACTTATATAATCTCTCTCCATTTATCGGATAGAAATCTAATATTAAACAACACGTTGTAAAGAGATTCAATAATTAAATTATAACTTACTAACATAGTCTAGAATAAAACAAGGATCATATAAAAACAGTCAATTTCTACTTGGCTCAATGAAAAAAAATTATAAAATTATATTAGTTACTTTTTACTATACAACTTTTTACACATAAAATAATTAAAAATAATATAAATATATATATATATATATATATATATATATATATATATATACATATGACAGAATTCCAATATAAAATGGCTATTAAAGAGTTAAATTAATTAACCTAATTAATTAAATTTAATTAATTAATTTTTATTTGGGAAAAACTATATTAATCTCAAGTGTCATCCACTACAAGTTTTAAAAAATATATTTTAACTTGAGTGAAAAAATAAATAGAATTTTATTAACGATTGAAAATTTGAACAATATATATATATATATATATATATATATATATATATATATATATATATATATTTGTGTGTGTATAAACTAATAGGAATTAAAAAAATAAATTATCCTAATATTATAAAAAGGGGCTACTTATGCAATATGATTGCACTGTTGGTATTGCATACATGTGAAGGGGTTTTGTTCTTACTAAGAACAGGGTATGAATATACTATTTATGCTCAAAACGTAAAATAAACACTTAAACAATATAATTTAAAAGTTGGTTAATGTAATGTGTTCTGTTAATTCCAAAAACATTACAATAATTGTTTCCGATTGTAAATTACATAACCGAAAAATATTATAACAAGGTATGTATTTTGTTTCTGATATATACACGTATATACTTTGGTAAATTTTAATTAATAATTATATTTAAAAATTATTATTAGAATGATTCCAATTAAAGGACAGGCAAAATTAACATTTAAATTCACTGCTCTGAGTGTCGACATCCAAATAATGTCCCCTTCAAGAAATGTACAACCAATAACGTTATTATTATTATTGTATATTAACTAGATGCAAATAAATAACTGCACACGAACTCACAACACAATATACTTTATTATAATACGCGTTTCGATGACTTCAACACCATCATCATCACACTATGATCATGATGATATGAGTCATTGAAACGCGTCTGATAATAAATATATTGTTTTGTTAATTCGTGTGTAGGTTTTTACTTCTCTACAACCTTAACTCACAGGCGAGCTCAAATATTAGCTATTAGGTGTAAGGTAAATTATTAGTAAGATTAATATTAATTACAGATGTATAATTTTATTGTAATGGTGATTTTTAATACTGTAGTATTGTTATATACAGTAGAATTTCGAAATTACGAGTCCCGATACTTAGAGCTTCCATTAAATACGAGCCTATTTCTATTCAAGCCTATTTTATCTTTATGAAAGAAAATGATGGGTCGGGCTTCCAAGAAATGTTTATATCAATATAGTATGCAAAGGAAATGAGTCGGGCTTTCTAGAAATGTTTATATAAATACGGTATGCAACGGAAATTAGTCGACCTTCCAAGAAATGTTTATGTCAATACTGCATGCAAATGAAAGAGTCGGGCTTCCAAGAAATGTTTATGTCAATACTACATGCAAAAGAAATGTGTCGGGCTTCCAAGAAATGTTTATATCAATATAGTATGCAAAGGAAATGAGTCGGGTTTCCTAGAAACTTTATAAATACGGTATGCAACGGAAATGAGTCGGAATTCCAAGAAATGTATATGTCAATACTGCATGCAAAAGAAAGAGCCGGGTTTCCAAGAAATGTTTATATTAATATAGTATGCAAAGGAAATGAGTCGGGTTTCCTAGAAATGTTTATATCAATACTGAATGCAAAAGAAAGAGTCGGGCTTCCAAGAAATGTTTATATCAATATAGTATGTAAAGGAAATGAGTCGGGATTCCTAGAAATGTTTATATCAATACTGCATGCAAAAGAAAGAGTCGGGCTTCCAAGAAATGTTTATATCAATATAGTATGCAAAGGGAATGAGTCGGGATTCCTAGAAATGATTATATAGATACGGTATGCAACAGAAATGAGTCGGCCTTCCAAGAAATGTTTATGTCAATACTGCAAGGAAAAGAAAGAGTCGGCTTTCCAAGAAATGTTTATGTCAATACTGCATGTAAAAGAAAGAGTCGGGCTTCCAAGAAATGTTTATATAAATACCGTATGCAACGGAAATGAGTCGGGATTCCTAGAAATGTTTATATCAATACTGCATGCAAAGGAAATGAGTCGGGATTCCTAGAAATGTTTATGTCAATACTGCATGCAAAGGAAATGAGTCGGAATTCCTAGAAATGTTTATGTCAATACTGCATGCAAAGGAAATGAGTCGGTCTCCGGTGAAACCCGTTCATATAAAGTTCTACTAACATATTTAGTGCATTTTTAATCATAGTATTAGGATTCACTGAAACTCCTTTCTTTCCTAATTCACAGGAACGTATTTCCTTGTAATCCGACTATTCGGTAATTCGAGGGGGTCCCATCTACCTTGATTTATCGAGACTCTACTGTAAATGCCCGTAAAAAGACAATTTCATTTATTGCCCAATAGATGCTCGTGACTTACGGGATACTCTAGCGTAAGATTATGGTTTAAGAATGTATAAGGAATCAGGTTTAAAGTAGGTTATTAATATAAATAATTATGAAACCTATTGTGTATAAAAAATAAAAACTACAAAAAATATTTACATTCTTACTAAATACAAACTTAGATGACGTCAGTTTGTCAAAATATCTTTAAAAATAATTTGTTATTAAAAGAAAATAATAGTTGTTACTTTTGGGAGAATATAAATAGAAGTAATTACACCACTTGATAAGATTAACCGATAGAGTTACAACTCCTACAAGTCCCACCTGTAAAGAAAGAGTTGGCCATGTTGTATATTACAAGATTTGTAAATGTTGCAGAAAGTTTCGGAGATGTAGGGAGGATGTCACTGGGAGAGCGAGAGGCGAGGTCTGTTGCCTTGGAAAAGGCCTACGTCCATCAAGTATACCAGCAGATCTCTTCCTCACAGTATCCAGAGAACAACAAGAGTCGTTCTTGGCCGAGAATCAAACAGTTCCTGGAAGACCTGGAACCCGGCTCATTGGTCTGTGACGTAGGTGAGGATATTTCGTAGGTAGTATTTCTGAATTTACATAAAGGGTAAGCTCTTCCCTTAAAGTTGGGCTTTCGTCTAATATTCGTACATTTTTATTAAATTAGATGCAAAAAAATTTGGTTGTAGCACTCGGAGCCTGAAAGATATTTAAATATGGAACAACCAATTCAATACATTTTAACAAGTAATATGTAAAAAAAAGTTAAAGTCAATTCCTACATAGCTCAACAAAGAAAAATTTGATTTTAGCTACTTTTTATTAAATAATTACAATTAATATAAATATGTATATACATATGATAGAATCAAGAATTTAAATGGAAAAAATATGTAGCTAAATTAATTATGAAAATTAATTTACTTTAATTAATTAATTACTATTTGAAAAAATCTATTAAAATCAAGTATCATCCATTAAAAGTTTTAAAAAAAGCTGTATTTTAACTTGAGTGGATGAATAAAATGTATTTTACCAACGATTGAAAATTTGTTGAAGATTTATAAACATATATAGAGAGAGTGTGAACTAATCGCAGGAATTGAAAAAGAAATAAATGTATTTAACAATTTTTTCTACATTTATACAAATACACACATCCACCTAGATACGCAGACAGTTTCACCTGATATTTTAATAGATATGAAAAGAGTGGTACCGAACCGGTCCGATGGTCAAAATATTCCAATATTGCTGTTGCGAAAGGGTCAAGGTTGAAGTGGTCCGATTTTTAGTAAGCCGGTAGAAGCAGGAAATCCCACAAGGGTTACCTAAGTACCCCTCAGCACCTCCACCCCCTACACGCACTCCTACAAGCCAGTTCTCATTTTGATAGTCACGGTGGGCATTACTAGTGAGCAGAAAAAGTGTACAAAGTTTTCTAAGTTGAGTCCGTAACCTAACATATCCAAACAATCATTTCTATAGTTTTTCTATATTGTTCATGTGTATTCCCGTCGGACCAGTTCCAGCTGACCCTACGCGAACCATCGGATCCGTTCGACCTACCTACGGAAGGATTACCACAGAACGGGCAAATTCAACTACATCCTATGAAAATAACAATAAAATACAAAACGAAATTGGAAACTATGCGTAAATAATAGTGAGAATTATATAGAGTATCACTGCGAATGCCTCTAACGTAATGGCGTTACCATTGCTAAAAGTGTGATGCAGTAACGGATGGGGGGCGTTGCCAAACCAAAGCCACTCCTCTTCTTTCGGAACATTCGCAAAAATGTATGTTATTCAGAACTATATTAACAGGTACAAAACTGCAGTTTAAACGATGACTATCCGAGGTAAAGGAAAAGGAGGACAGAGAAGGACAAAACCACACCTTCTACAAAGGTATATATTTAGTTTAGTGAATGTAACAATAAGCTACACAAAGTCAAAGCGGTTTCGAAAGTTGACAAGTAATCACTAACGATAAAAGAAAACTGTTATTGCTTTCCTTTCCTTTAATAGATTCTAGAGTTTCTCGACTGTAAAACGTTATATTAGTGCTAATTTTAAAAATATTATTAAGAACTTCCTTCTACCACATATTCTCCACCAATAGTCCAGTCAATGAAGGTACCAATATGATATTACCGTAGAGTTCTTTGAAGCTACATCGATTTTCACGAAAACTTAAAATAAAAATTATTTTACCCTTAGCTTCAAAGTTTGCATGCGCTAGCTTGTCATGAGCTTTTTGCATTTTTGGGGTGTGTAAGCCTGATCTTCTGATAAAAATTTATAAATACAAATCTAATCAATCTATCGGTGGAGATTGTATTTAGTTATGTAGAATATATATTTTTTTAGCATTTTAAAGCATGATTTCCATCACTTTTCAACCCTTAGAAACTACCACTTAAATTGAAATCATGAAAAACTGTTTTATCTCCCTGAAATATTCCATTCAGCGTAGAAAATGCACAAAACCTTCTTTTTCTCATTACTATAAATCTTACTCATATACTGTGAATTTTAAACCCCTTAAAACTACCCCTTATCCTAAAATAAATGACAATTATATTTTTAGCAGCTTTAGTAATTTTACTTGTGCATTTATAAATAAATATTAAAATATATTATTTTTAAAACTATAACAAATATTATATTTTGTGTTTGAATTTCAACCCTTAAAACTCACGAAATTAATTTAAAAATTATTTTATAGTAGTTTTGATAGCTACAATTGTTCAGAAACATTTTCATTTCTTATGAAGTAATTTATTCATTTTTACTTCTCCAAGTACACAGAAGAGAAGATTGAAGAGAACCACAAAACATTTGAATGTATTGTAGTGTTGTGCTGTGCAGACAAGAACTAAAGAGTTAATGAGAACTTTAGTTATATGAGTGTTTAGGGTAATAGAATGCAAGAAACGTTAATGGTTGGTCTAATAAGACCAGTTTTAATAAGAAAAAGAAAAAAATAACTTTTTAACACCCAAATCTAGCTGTTATGCATAAATTATTTTTGAGACTAGTGTAATAAAAGGTCAAGTTAGCATTGTATCACTTTGGATATTTTATTCACCCTGTAACTACTCATCAATTTTCATTGAAATCGAAGAATTTATATAGATTTCTGAGGGGAAAACATTCATTGACTGCACTACAGCCACTAAGACAAGTGGGCGCATAAAGAAAAGTTTACACTTTTAAAGTTTCACAGCACCATAATTTACCAAATCTTAATATCTTCAGCCACCTGTTAAATTAGGTGATTTGTGATTTGTGTAGTAATCTACACAAATCACAAAAATCTAGTTGAACATTGTGTATATTTCTTGTTTTGTGGATTACTTGTTTTGTGGTTTTGGCATCGTCAATTATATTGATTATTTACTAACAGTGTTAACACTATCTTAATATTTTCAAACATTTTAATTTCTCTTCAGTAGTGTTACACAGTGTATAGTGTTTTCAACAACTGTATTTTCTATTGTTGGTTTTTGTAATCATTTACCATTGAAACCACTCTAACAGAAATACAATTTTCAAGAGTAAACACCAGACTCTGTGGCAAACATTGTCCTACAGACAACAGCTGGAGGCTATGCTGCGCACTCTGGTATTAATGAGAGAGAAGGGAAGTGAGGAGAGAGAGAGAGATAAGGGGAAGACGATGAGGGAGGGAGAGGGAGGAAGAGATGAGAGGAGAAGGGGGAGGGGAAGAGAGTGATAATACTCTGGTATCAATTGCACTCTCAAAGTTATGGCAGAGAGGGGACATTTTGTTACAGAATGTCCTTCCTTTAGGAGCTAAGTCTTAAAATGCTTTTTACTAACTCCATAAAGGAGCAATGGGGAAATACTTCAGCAGTAGATAATACATCTCTGTATAAAATGTGACATCGTAATAATACTTATATTATTACGTTGTCACATTTTATATCCATTTTATATACGTTGTCACATTTGTGAACAAAACTCCAGTCAAAAATATAAGTTGACTATCTTATAAAATAAGATAGTTAGTTACTTAAAGTCAGTTATAAAATAACATATTTAGGAACTTTAAGTAAGTTATAAAATAAGATAGTTAGATAAAATAAGTCAGTTGTATACAATACCAACTGACTGGTCAGTAATATTTCAATTTTAAGGCCTGCAAAAACTCGGCTTTGTTGGAGAAACGTAGAGTTATTTATTTTTAGAATGGCATTATAACAAAATGTGGAAATTTTTAAAAATTTATATAGTAACATTATATACTAAAAATTAATTTAACTAAACAATAAAAAAACCTCTAACATTTCCAGTATAATTTAACTGTAATGTTTATAACTTTTGTTCTCACTGATTACTGGTGTTGAGGGATGTAAGGGAACAGAAATTATTGATTGTAAGTTAGGGTTCGTTATTATTTAATAATCATTTCATTTCTATTATTTATAAGTTATTACTATTATAGTATTATTTAAGTATATGTTATTGTTTATTAAATTATTGCAATCTTTATATATAAATATGTAATGTTGTTTTGTGTACGATTCACAAACTCAAAAAGGTCTACAATGATTGAGCTCAAAATTTAACACAACATACAACTCTTTCCAAAATTCTTTGTATCTATTTTGCGCGTCAGCAACATTCCCGTAAACGCAGTAAAATAGCTTTATTAACGGTCAGCTATGTACCAGCAACCGCGCCATCTGCCGCAATAGAGGGGGACACTCCTCATACTTAATCTTTATGTAATAAAATGTCATGTGTGGTTTGTGTAAGCTTAGAAAAATGCAAACATTTCTGGAATGTTAGCTCAATATTTCACACGCTATTCCACCCGCTTCAAACAGGTTTATATGTATTTTGCGCGTCAGCAACATTCCCGTAAACGCAATAAAATAGCTTTATTAACGGTCAGCTATGTACCAGCAACCGCGCCATCTGAGGCAATAGAGGGGGACACTCCTCATAATTAATCTTTATGTAATAAAATGTCATGTGTGGTTTGTGTAAGCTTAAAAAAATGCAAACATTTCTGGAATGTTAGCTCAATATTTCACACGCTATTCCACCCGCTTCAAACAGGTTTATATGTATTTTGCGCGTCAGCAACATTCCCGTAAACGCAATAAAATAGCTTTATTAACGGTCAGCTATGTACCAGCAACCGCGCCATCTGCCGCAATAGAGGGGGACACTCCTCATAATTAATCTTTATGTAATAAAATGTCATGTGTGGTTTGTGTAAGCTTAAAAAAATGCAAACATTTCTGGAATGTTAGCTCAATATTTCACACGCTATTCCACCCGATTCAAACAGGTTAATATGTATTTTGCGCGTCTGCAACATTCCCGTAAACGCAATAAAATAGCTTTATTAACGGTCAGCTATGTACCAGCAACCGCGCCATCTGCCGCAATAGAGGGGAACACTCCTCATCCTTAATCTTTATGTAATAAAATGTTATGTGTGGTCTGTGTAAGCTTAAAAAAATGCAAACATTTCTGGAATGTTAGCTCAATATTTCACACGCTATTCCACCCGCTTCAAACAGTTTTATATCTATTTTGCGCGTCAGCAACATTCCCGTAAACGCAATAAAATAGCTTTATTAACGGTCAGCTATGTACCAGCAACCGCGCTATCTGCCGCAATAGAGGGGAACACTCCTCATCCTTAATCTTTATGTAATAAAATGTCATGTGTGGTTTGTGTAAGCTTAAAAAAATGCAAACATTTCTGGAATGTTAGCTCAATATTTCACACGCTATTCCACCTGCTTCAAACAGGTTTATATCTATTTTGCGCGTCAGCAACATTCCCGTAAACGCAATAAAATAGCTTTATTAACGGTCAGCTATGTACCAGCAACCGCGCCATCTGCCGCAATAGAGGGGGACACTCCTCATACTTAATCTTTATGTAATAAAATGTCATGTGTGGTTTGTGTAAGCTTAAAAAAATGCAAACATTTCTGGAATGTTAGCTCAATATTTCACACGCTATTCCACCCGCTTCAAATAGGTTTATATCTATTTTGCGCGTCAGCAACATTCCCGTAAACGCAATAAAATAGCTTTATTAACGGTCAGCTATGTACCAGCAACCGCGCCATCTGCCGCAATAGAGGGGGACACTCCTCATCCTTAATCTTTATGTAATAAAATGTCATGTGTGGTTTGTGTAAGCTTAAAAAAATGCAAACATTTCTGGAATGTTAGCTCAATATTTCACACGCTATTCCACCCGCTTCAAACAGTTTTATATCTATTTTGCGCGTCAGCAACATTCCCGTAAACGCAATAAAATAGCTTTATTAACGGTCAGCTATATACCAGTAACCACGCCATCTGCCGCAAGAGGGGGGCACACTTCTCATACTTAATCTTTATGTATTAAAATGTTATGTTGCTTTGTGTGAGCTTAGAAAATGCAAACTTTTCTGAAATGTCAGCTCAACCTTTCCCACGCCATACTACCCGCTTCAAAGAGGGTGTTTTTCGCGCCAGTAACATACCCGCAAAAAATATCAGGTTTTTAACGTCAGATGTGTACCAGCAACCATGCCATCTGTAGCAAGCGAGGGGAACACTCGCCATACTAGCCTAAATTCGTATTTATTAACCTTAGTCACATGTGAAACATCACCTGTTCCCAATATAATTGTTTATTAACAGAAACAAACGTATCTACTTGCATCCCATTCTGATTATTATACAATGTGAATTACCAATTCACCCTAATCGAGGTACGTTTGTGCGATCATGTTGTGATCAAGCTGCGCCGTTCGCCAAATTTTAGGTAAAAGTTATTTGGCAATGCCACCATCTTCCCGAGCAGTGACTGCTTCATTTACTGTGAATTTGCAACAGTTACAACACCGGTGACCTTCAGTCATGTGTTCAATCAAGCATTACCAAAATAACGCAGGAACACAAGGGCCTTTATGTCGCAAAATGGAAGCGATAAATGAGGGAGCGAGAAGCTTTTATTTTAGAATGCGCGGGAAGGAACTGGGAAAACATTTCTTATCAGACTGATACTGGCAACGGTTCGATCAAAAATGACAAAGTCTTAGTACTTGGTACTGCATTATCCTCTGAAGTATTGCAGAAATAAACTTCTATGAAATGTATGATTTGTTTTGTTCTTCATCCATGAAACCAGAATGCGCCACAGTAAAGCGTGACCGAGTACAGTTAGTAAGTTATATTTATAACTGTCTCTATTCACAAGATACAAGCAAACCTCAAATTTTTGCAAATTATTTAAAATATCTATTGATCTATATTTTTAGTATTTACATGGATATATACTTTCAAGTAGAGTGTATGTTAAAACAGAGCTCATAATAAAATGTGTACTTAAAAGACCTTAGCACAATTACGAGGTTTTTACGTTTCTCTGATGAACACAAAGATTTTTAGTACATATTAATTTTGTATAAAACAAGACTGGTTCAGTCATTTTCTCGGAACATTAAAATAATTTATTTATTAAAGTTTGAATTATTTAATTACCGTATGGGCCAAGATAAAAAGTACTGAAACTAAATCAGCCGTAGTAGAAAGACCGATATAGGGTCGTTCTTTGTCGTTTTATATGAGACTTCCGGAGATTTAGTTGTAACCGAAACCTGACTTTTCGTTCAAAAGGGCTCCAGCAAGATGGCGCAACCAGCTACACTGAATTAGAGAACATTGCTTTCCTTTAAGAAACTTTTAGCAACGCCTCATTTCCTTGGATCAATGTTTTTTTAACCAGCCCACTCACCCCGATCGTACATCACCTGACCCCTAATTCTGGGAAATGATGAAGGAGAAGACTTTACGTGATGACCCACCAACCACAATCGTACACCACTAGAGGAAAGTATAACGAGCATGAAACAACTCCTCCTAAAATAAAGCAAAACCTTCAAAAACGGAGTGAGTGTAGCCTCAAATTGAACTGAGGTCATAAAGAATATGTTTATACCCAAGTCTAACCGATTTTTCTTCTTTTTACTTGTATTTGTAAAACTATGTAAATAAAATCAAATGAAAAAAGTAAACTCTTACAACTGTTTCAGTACTGTTTTTTTTTTTTTTTTAGCACATAGTGTATTTAGGTGTGAATAGCACGACACTTATACAGTTGTATTCAAAAGATGTTTCTGTTGCAGGGTGTGGGAACGGAAAGTACTTGAGTGTGAACCCAAACATATATAAACTGGGGGCCGACCGTTGCAGCAAGCTCACTGAGGTAGCGCGGGAGAAGGAGAACGAGGTGAGGTGTACTCAAGCAAACATCTTCCCTTAGCGTAGAATCAGTGGGGCAAACTGCATCAGCTTTAATTAATGTGTACTTCGAATAGATAATAAACCGGTTGCACATCAAGTGAAAGAAGTTTATTTAATTAGTGCAACGTTTCGGCAACTAAAGGAAAAGTTTATTTTGTGACTAATATTTGGTAAGGGCCACAAATTAGTTGCTAAAACGTTCCTCTAATTAAATAAACTGCTTTGACTCAATACTCAACCGGTTTATTATTTATTCAATAATTATTTTGAGTGCTCAAATAAAAATGTAATGTATACCTCGTTCTACATTTTGTGTGTGTGTGTGTGTGTGTGTGTGTGTGTGTGTGTGTGTGTGTGTGTGTGTGTGTGTGTGTGTGTGTGTGTGTGTGTGTGTGTGTGGTGTGTGTGTGTGTGTGTGTGTGTGTGTGTGTGTGTGTTTATGTGTGTGTGTGTGTGTGTGTGTGTGTGTGTGTGTGTGTGTGTGTGTGTGTTCGGCAACCAGTACGTTTGCAAGATATTTTTGAGGTCTGAAGTGTAGATTCACTTTTCACCAACACATGGTGGAAGAAGAAATCTCAGTTTACGACGTACTGTCACACCTTTCGACTTAAAAATAGAAATATCAATAACTAGTTTAATTTAAATTGTGTACTTATAACAACTCCATAAATATTGTTAAAATAAACATTGAGATGAGAGCTTCTAGAGTAAGAAGTGACTCAGTCATATGGTGCACGTGCACTTTATGTAAAAGGCGTATATAAGGAGGGCTCCGGGGGCTCGTGCCCCACGAAATTTTAAACACAAAAAGGAAAAATAGTAGATACACGATAATTTACTATATTCCATAAGCTGAGCTTTCATTGTGTATATATATATTCCACTTTATATATTTAAACTATCATTCTAATGAAATCCCAAATATACCTAAACTTGTGTTTATAGGGTATCAATATCCAAAAGTTTCCATGGGTACGATGCACCGGAATCTACCCACCGACCTCCGGTTGTTGGAGCACTCCCCCGATTGTGTATATACGCAACTCCCGTATGTAGCTTTTAATGAGTGACTTTACCCTCTTCAGTGTTTACTAATAAACAATAAAGTACCGATATATCTCACAGTGTTCTATGCTTTGTTGCTGTCGACAGGTGCTCGTGTGCGACAATCTGGCTCTGCCTTTCCGAGACGAATGTTTTGACGCTGTGATATCCGTAGCTGTAGTACACCACTTCGCCACAACCGAGAGGAGGGTGGGCGCTTTGCGGGAACTTGCAAGGGTGCTGCGTATCGGCGGCAAGCTGGTCATATCTGTCTGGGCAATGGAGCAGAGGCATCGAAAGGTAAGTGCCCGTAGTTTAATTACTCATTTCAATTTAATGACTAAATTTCCTTCATATCTGTTAGACCTATGAATATTAAAACTATTCAACGTAATTTGGTAATACCACAAAATGGGAGTTTTCTAAATCGCTAAGCCGTACTTTCCTCTGCGCCACCATGACATTAATTACAGTAGAGTCTTGATAATTCGAAGTATATGGGACCGAGACCTCCTCGAATTATACGGAAATACGTCTCTGAACGTTAGAAAAAACTTGAGTTCTAATGAACCCTAATACTGTAATTAGGAACGTAAATAATACGTTTATAGAACTGGCGCTTTGGATGAATTATTTGTTCATCACGGTTGCTATATTTTTTCTGTCTTCTGCGTTTGCTTCATATAATTTTCGAGCTGCGACGTCGCGTAGAGATCTTAGCAGCAGCATATCTGTTGGCGTACAGTGTTTGTCTGTTGTTCATTATAGCGAGGTGTAGTTTCCAAGGCGGTCGTTCCTACACCGTGACTAATTTCCCCTTCTTGTACCGTCTCGGTCGAACACGCATCTTTATTCTCGTCGTCACTGCCTTCAGTAGTTTTTTGCACCATTTCAACAATCGTAACATTTGTTATCTAAAAATTTTCACATCGCAATTTTCACAAACTAGAACTAGATTGTAAAATCTGTTTCTTATTGTAGATCAATAACACAGTCAACAGTTTCATTATGAGCCAGGTTGTTATTCCACGACTTAATTGATGTCCCTTTTGTATTTTGTTCCGTGATTCGTTTATCCAGTAGACAACTCACTTGACTGTTTTGTTTAGTAAACCTAAAAAGCATTCTTCACCTTTAGTCACTTCCAAGAGAGATTGTAACAGGTAAGGTTTGTATTTTTTTCATATATTCCAGAACACCCTCATCCATTGGCTGTATACCACAACACCCTCATCCATTGGCTGTATACCAGAACACCCTCATCCATTGGCTGTATAAAGCAAGGATATAATCACAGCACAGTTTATCTTCATCAGGATGGGACGGTGCATTGTCTTAACAGTAAAATAGCCTTGCGAAACAAACTCTCTCTCTCTCTCTCGCTCTCTATTTCTCTCTCTCTCTCTCTCTCTCTCTCTCTATATATATATATATATATATATATATATATATATATATATATATATATATATATATATATGTGTGTGTGTGTGTATGTGTGTGTGTGTGTGTGTGTGTGTGTGTGTGTGTGTGTGTGTGTGTTGTGTGTGTGTGTGTGTGTGTATGTGTGTGTGTGTATGTGTGTGTGTGTGTGTGTGTGTGTGTGTTGTATGTATGTGTGTGTGTGTGTGTGTGTGTGTGTGTGTGTTGTATGTGTGTGTGTGTGTGTGTGTGTGTGTGTGTGTGTGTGTGTGTGTGTGTGTGTGTGAGTTGTATGTGTGTGTGTGTGTGTGTGTGTGTGTGTGTGTGTGTGTGTGTGTGTGTGTGTGTGTGTGTGTGTGTGTGTGTGTGTGTGTGTGTGTGTGTGTGTGTGTGTGTGTGTAACGTATTGCAATTTTTTAAAGCGGTCCAACCTTCATTATTAATGTCGTGGTAATTGCCTTCAGTAAACTTTTGTACCATTTCAATAACCGTAACATTTGCTAACTGAAATTGTTCACATTGGAATTTTAACAACCTGGACCTTTCTTGATAAGAAATGTCAAATCTGTTTCTTCTTGTGGATCAATAGCACAGCCTATAGTTTCATTAAAACTCAGGATTTTATTCCACGACTTACTAGGTTTTCCTACTTTTATTATGTTCCTGGATTCGGCTATCCAGGAGACAATTCCCGTAACTGTAATATTTTTTTAGAAAGGCTAAAATGGTATCTTCCCCTTCCGTCGCTTCCAAGTGATATTGCAAAAGGCTATCGCACGTATTTGTTTCCATATATTCCAGAACACACTGATCCATCGGCTTAATACGACACAAATTAAGCTCGTAATTTGTAAGAATATATAAATCACGTATACCATCAGACCAGAGTTGATCGTCCTCGGGATGTAACGGTGCTTTGTCTAACAAAGAATAGAATAGGCTGGAATAGCTTTTCAAGAAAAACTTTTTTCGTTTAAAAACTTTTCAGTTTCAGGCAGAAACTCATTTTTAAAAAAACTCTTTGAATAGTTCTCTATCCATTAAATTAGCACTTTAGTTCTTTTATGAAACCGCAAATGCTGAAGTGTAAATGTTTTTAAGCGGCGGCGGCTTAGCTGATTAATTAGGCTGGAATTTAACGGAAGCCCGGAAAATCGGTACTCGAAATTTCGAGACTCTACTGTATATCACATGCTATTGCAGTAAATGGTAATACTCGAAATATTGATAAGTTATGAAAAACCGTGGCCAGGGTCGCCGAACCACCTTAATACCGGCTTTCTTTACCAGTAAAATAGCTTAAAGAAGTTAAGTACAACATACAACGTTACTACTAGGGTTGGGATATAGTAAAGAAAATATCGATATCCGATATATTTAATTAAACTACCAGTGAATATAGATTTGTAATATTATCGTTAAAACCATTCGATGTATCGCTACAAATTAATTTTAAAAAAATCCCATTTATTATAAAGGGAAATATAATGTTAATAAGGAAATAAAAATCAGTAACCAAATTAAGTAAAATAATTTATTATTATGACTTTTACTGAACTAAAAATGACCCCGAACGATTCCATTTCTATATGAGGATGAAAATATTTGCAAAACATTTTTAACATGGAAAATAACGATAATGACTTAGGGATATTTTTGGGTGGAAATAGTGGGTTTCTGAGTCGAAAACACAGTAAGAACAAGTAATATAAAAAAATTTTAAAGTCAGTTCCTACTTAAATCAACAAACAAAAATGGTTGGTTAGTTTCTATTTATTGTATAATTACAATTAATATAAATATGTATACATATGTCTGAATAACAATAAGAAGTGGTAAAATAGAAAGGAAATTACCTTACAATTTTCCATTTTTTTCTATGTATAGTGTTGGACTAATATTTTTATTTTTTACTATTTATACGCTTTCTTTTTTTCGTCGCTTGTATTGTGTTGTAGTTTCTTTTCGCCTTTTGCATTGTCCGTTAATGAAGTGGGTTCGATAACTTTAATCCAGTTTGTTTGTTTATTTTATTCTTCTCATTCATTTTAAATCCTACAGCATTATTTATGATATTGTATAGTAACCATGGCAACAATTTAAGATCATACAAAGGAGGTTTTTCATATAAGTAGATTTTCGAGAAGTTCATTTCTAGATATCGGAAGTTGGCTTAGTGCCAAAAAGCGCTAAACTTCAAACTTGAAGTTATTCAGTTCAAATCTGACATGGACTTCCAAATTTTTATAATTTAATTATTGAATAAATATTTGAAGAAACTGTATTAACATTAATTGTCATCCACTATAGGCTTTAAAAAATGTGTTTTAACTTGATAGGATTAATATAAACTCATTTTATTATCAATTGAAAATTTGTACAAGATATGTATCAGGAGATTGTGAGCTAATAGAAGTAATTCAAAAAACAAGTAATATTAAACAAAATTAAGTAAATTCCTACTGAGGTTTAAAAAAAAATTATTTTAGTTACCCTATATCACTATTTATGCTATTGTGTGGTAACCATGCCAACAGTTTAACGTTGTACACTGGAGGTTTCGACGACCAGATGAGGGAAAAAATGTATATACATCTTTGAGAAATATATTTCTAGGTATTGTAAAGTTGGCACAGTGCCAAGCCCCACTAGACTTCGAACATAAAGATTTTCATTTCGAATCCGGCTGGACCCCATAAGTTTATAATTTAATTATTGATTAAATATTTGAAAAGACTTGATTAACATTACGTGTCTACCAATATAGGTTAAAAAATGTTTTTCAACTTCATTGGATGATTAAAAACGTATTTTATTAACGATTAAAAATTTTACAAGATATATCTAAGGAGAGTGTGAGCTAATAAAAGGAATTCAATAATTTAGTTTTTATTGAAATCAAATGATAAAAACTAAAGGTGTCTAAAGTTTTATTTCTTTAAATTTAAAACCTGTGACGTAATAATAAAGTCACATCGGGTTGGGATTTCACCTTAGGCAAAGTTAGATGTTTGATTTGATGAATAAAGATTTCTACATACTACTGAACCTTAAATGAGAGTCATTTGGAATAATTCTGATCCATTCAGACAGTTTCATACAACAGAAGCTAAGCTTGAGCGCACGGCAAGACAAGCATGTTCGGTGCGATCTAAGATAAACTCTGGAAGCTATGGACTTGTCAAATGAGTGGAATACATTACTGGGAACGTTGCCACTAATTATTTCACGAACTTAATTCCCTTACCTTGACTTTTGATATTTTCCTGGGTCAAATAATACTATTAGGCTACAGACCTGTTGCTATATTTTATTGATAGTTCTGGGGAAAACAATTCACCCAATTAAGGTGCTTAATTAGCTTTAGAAAGGCAAGATCGATAAGCTTATTCAATTAACCAAATGGCTCATTTTTGTTCAACACGTTGTTTCGATGTAACGACCTTGACCAATTGCGTCATTCCTCACCATTTTAACTATTATAAAGTTGCAAATTTTGTTAATAAGGCTTGTGTTTATTAAGTGTAGGCCTTACTGTATACTTTATGTATAAAAGTACTAACAATATGAAAAAATATAATAAATTTTGTTGGTAAACTAGCGTCTGTATTAGTTTATTATTATTGTTATTTCATAATGGTTAGAAGTAGAGCATCATCGCTCAAGTAAGTAGGGTAATATTTGCTAAAGAAACTAGTTTAATAGGCGATCGTAGCTGTACTACTACCCCTTCAGAAAAGGTTATACTGTTGTGATTGTTGAGTTGCGTTTAAATGTTACAAGTTAAAATGAAGGCTAAAATGAATGATATAACTAACATTGAAAGCATTGTATTAAGCATAGTATTATAATATTAATATTGTAGTGTACAATTGTTTTCTTTTCTAATACCCTAAATATAAAAATGTTTTCGGAACAGAGAATACTCCCTATTCCTACCACTAAACACAAAGGCTGTGCGCTTAGCAAAGCCTCGATGTGCAATTTCTCTTCAAGTAATTAATATTTTGTCGTTTCTGAGTTCCATAAGTTTAAAAAATAAATATAATCGAACGAGTTAATGCAAGAACTAACTATATTAAAAATAATACGTACTTACCTAAACAGCATTGTTCTACGTAATTATTGGGTTACTTTTTTGAAACCCTGAAGCTCTTTGGATCCCTGAAACGGTTAGGTATGTTATTAATAATTACAGGTATTAATAATTACAATATATATATATATATATATATATATATATATATATATATATATATATATATTTCTTCAACGGATGTACTCCGGATATTAACTGTTCATCATATCATCATTATACACATATATAGATAACATATTCCTGCCTTTCATAACATTACAATATTTTCCTTTGTTGACGCATTTCGGAATGACTCCATTTTGAAAACTTAAATAGTACTTAAATAGAGTCATTCCGAAACGCATCAACAGAGACATTTTTTCTAATGTTAGAAACGGCAAAAAAACGAATTCAAATATATGCAAATATTCCTGACAAATATATACTAACAGAAGTGAAGATGAGTACATTAGGAATTTCATATATATATACCACAATTTTAATATATTTTAACATCATAAGATTTATAAGATTTTAAAATCTATTTAAAATACTCACTGCCACATACAACTTTTTAAATAGTATTTAAATTTTAAAATAATTAAAACTATTCGTTCAAAAACGTTAATAAAATAATTTATGAAGCAAAACATATCACAAAATCAAGGAATTAATAGACACAAGATTTAAAACCTAATAACGATCTTAAGAATGGTGCGCAGGCCCTATCTCGCCCATGTTAAATTAGAATTTCATGATCCTCTCTTGGGAACGACTGAAGGACTTCTTATCAGTGACAGTGATATTGAGGGTTCTCTCTGTACCAATTAAAAATAATATTACAACAAAATTATCAACTTAGTAATGTAACATTTTCGAAAAAAATTATAGTTTTACTAATCGCTGTGTTAAAAGGTATATATCATTAAACATAATTAGAAACTTGATCCCAGTATGTTTAATACTACCTGAGCAAACGGGTCAAGTAATTTAAAAAAGTATGTAATTTCGGGATATCGCGATCAAAAAATAATTACAACTGAATGACATAAATCGACACAGGTATAATGTCCTTTTGCATACGGAGGGATGTTTGGGCCTCTACTGTCAATGAATTATTCTTTTAGCCTGCTAGGATAGACTCACTTGATTAGGTTAGAATAATTGCTAATGAGTGATTGTTTTGTTGCTAGTTCGAGTCGCAAGATGTCCTTGTGCCGTGGCACAAGCCGCAGCATCTCAGTACGCCTTCTCTGGAGCTTACATCAACCACGACCAACACATCCGAAGAGGATTGCCCTCCGCCTTATAACGCCTACACTCAAACGTCTGATAGTGATTCTTGTAGATCGGTCAGGTTAGTATCCAACCAAGAAAATAACATCTTGCCATTTGCCAAACCCCTCCACAACCACCCCAATACCGAAATTGCTGTTCTCTCACTACTACCCACAGCCAGTGCAGTAGCAGACAGACACTGCAAAACCTCGGGAGCCATCAACCCTCTCCTTCTCCGACTGACTGATTAAGTTAGTATCCAAAAAAGATAACGTCCTGCCATTTGCCAGAAATCCTTCCTCACCCATCCAATGCTAAACGCCCTGTATCCACATGTCTACCCACAGGCAGTGTAGCAGCAGACCAACGTTGCAAAACCTCGGGAGCAAAAAACCCTCTCTTCCTCCGAGTGACTGGTTAGCTTAGCATCCAACCGAGGTAACGTTCTGCCATTTGTCAAAAATCCTTCCATCTCGTCCATCCAATGCTAAAACCCCTGTACCCACATCTCTACCCACAGGCAGTGTAGCAGCAGACAGACGCTGGAAAACCTCGGGAGCCACCAAACACCCTCCTTCGACTGACTGATCAGGTTAGTATCGAACCGAAATAACGTCCTGCCATTTGCCAGAAACTTTTTCAAAACTAAAATCTCCTCCCTACATTCCTTCAGACGGCCAGTCGGACCGACCCCTCCTTCTCCAAGTGACTGGTCAGGTTAGTATCCAACCAAGATAACGCTCTGTGATTTGCCAGAAACCCTTCCAACACTAAAATCCCTTTCCACACATTTCTAACCAGCGCCAAAAAAGTGGCTTCATAATCATGGAGGGCAACAAACCCCCGCCTTCTCCAAATCACTGATCTGGTTAGACTCCAACCAAGATAACGTCCTGTGATTTTCCAGCAATCCTTTCAATACTAAAATTCCGTTCCCCACATTCCTACCCACAGTCATTAAGTCGCTCTATAATCTCGGGGACCAACAAACCACCTCCTTTTCCGACTGACTGATAAGGTTAATATCAAACCAAGATAACGTCTTGTGATTTTCCAGCAATCCTTTCAATACTAAAATCCCTTTCCACACATTCCTAACCAGCGCCAAAAAAGTGGCTTCATAATCATGGAGGGCAACAAACCACCTCCTTTTCCGACTGACTGATAAGGTTAATATCATACCAAGATAACGTCTTGTGATTTTCCAGCAATCCTTTCAATACTAAAATCCCTTTCCACACATTCCTACTCACAGCCAGAGAGTAGCTCCATAATCTCGAGGTTCAACAAACCCCACCCTTCTCCGACTGACTGATCAGGTTTGTATCCAACCAAGATAACGTCCTGTCATTTGTCAGAAATTCTTTCAATACTAAAATCCCTTTTCCCTCAATCCTACCCACAGCCAGAAAGTCGCTCTATAATCACGGGGGCACCAAGTCCCCTCCTCTGACTGACTGGCATTTCAGTTATTTTATATTGAAATTGTTATTTAAAATGTTTAAACTATATCTGTCACAATTTGTTACTAGTTAAGTTGGTATTATAGGAGATAATTTTTATAATACCCATGATATTTAAAAAATATCACATTATTGGTATATCTTAGGTTTTAATAGTGTTTTAATTCGTGCAGAATTTATATTTAAATACTATGTACACACCTTTATTAGCAGTTTGTTAAATGAACTAATTGCTAAAATATGAGAATATCTACCATGTTTTAAAACTTATATGTTCGTTGTATTTTATGATATAAAAAATTAATACTACAGATTTGAACAGACCTTTCAAACATAGTTACCTTCAAACCATACAATTTATATTTCCATATGTTATTCTATATTAAAGAAGGAAGTACTGTATCAATATTTAAACCTTTTCTCCAATAGGTAAAAACAACTAGTTAATCCTGGTCTTTCATATATCACTGAAAAATAAGTAATTATTGAGTAACTGAGTGTAAACTTTCAACTTGTTGGCACGTTTCGAAACAACCGTTTCATTGACGAAGCCAATCAGCTCCAATAATTACTTATGATTTATTCGGCGAATTCAAGACGATTACAACAAACAGCTTAAAAATGCGTTCTAAGGAAAAAGGTTTTTATTAATATCGCAAACCATACATTGTGGCCAAAAACGTGCGCTACCAATCGCCATTTTCCAATAGCCTCACTTAAGCAATACAAATGGAACTTTGTAGGTACTATAATAATACAGAACCGTGTTTTATTAAGAAAAACAACATTTATATAACTTCAAGAGTTTGTTGATTGAGGTTGTTTCAGGTTGCCGAACTAGATATAAATTATTTCCTATTTATGTAACAAATGCAAATAAAAATAATATCTGAAAGGAGCCTATATTATTCAACAATTACGAGAAGAAGGTTATATAATAAAAGGACTTTATAAGACTGTAATTATTAAACCATAATTGCCAGAATTTTAATGAAACACTGCAGTTGTTACTCGATCTTACTAACATTATATACTATTATTTAAATAGGGCCGCTCGGTAATGACTAAGTGTTTATTGCAGAGCTGCTGGTACTGGACAGAGAAAGAGAGGCAGGAGTAAACACAAAGGCCGCTCCATCGACCCATCGAAGCCTTTAACAAGTTCGCCAAGTAGTTCTAGTTTGTCTAGTCCCAATGAGACGTGCTACAGTTTCGTTCGCAGAGCGCTTCAGGTTAGTGAAATAAACGCTTGTAGAAGTCAGAACTCTAAGCGAACATTTGTGCTATAACGGTTCAAGTGATACAAGCCTAATAGGTGTTAAGTGGTGATAGAGTTACACTATCAGTGTGTGAAAGAGAAAGAGAGAGAGAGAGAGAGAGAGAGAGAGAGAGAGAGAGAGAGAGAGAGAGAGAGAGAGAGTGTGTGTGTGTGAGAGAGCGAGAGAGGGGGGACAGAGAGTGTGTATATGTGTGTTTTTTGTATTTGTGTGTGTGTGTATAAGAGAGAGAAAGAGAGAGAGACAGAGACAGACAGAGAGTGTGTATGAGTGTGTGTGTGTGTGTGTGTGTGTGTGTTTGTGTGTGTGTGTGTGTGTGTGTGTGTGTGTGTGTGTGTATGAGTGTGTGCGTGCGTATCTGTATGAGAGTGTGTGTGTTCGCGCGCGTGCGTGTGTGTTCTATATGCATCTCTTTCATTTTGCGTTTGCTTTACAGGGCCTTTTTTTAATTATAGAATTAACACAAAAATCAGTATGTTGACAAAATTATCTATACTTGCGCTTCGTTAAATTTAGGTTCCATAACCTCAACGTCTTATGACATTATGAAAAGTAAGTATTAGATAACAGTCGGGAGAGTTTAAGGCCTGGAGTAAACATAGTAATCCCACTCTGTGTCACCCTTCACTGTCTGGTTGTGTTAGAATAAATTATCCTTCAGCGATACAACCTTCCCGAATCTTGTCTTGCTTACTTCAACTGTACCTGGGTGCTCTGCCTTCACAGAATAACAGAATAATGCTGTGTGTGTGTGTGTGAGAGAGAGAGAGAGAGAAACAGTTTTTAGAATACGATTCACTGTGACTAGTTGCTTGTAAAGAATTACTATACTGGAAAGTAAGAAGCTAAAGCTGAGAGTCGTCAAAATGCATTTGAGGCTCTCATGCCTATTCTTTAATGGGGATGAAAGAAACGCCTCATTAAGTGCAGAAATCTTACCTCTATGAATTTCTTGACGCCTCCCTTTCAGATCTTTCGTGCTATTTCCCAAAGACTGAGTGCGAATAACTTCCTACTCAGTAAAACGTTCTCCTGTCCCTCTTCTAAATACCCAATTACTGTTGTGTATTCATTTCTAAACACTCATTTACTTTAGTCGTGAACCAATTGCTTGTAAAAACTATTTTAAGCGTTTGCACAATATGTAACCCAGACTCATGGTACTTTTTTCGTGCGGGGTGATCTGTTTCAGGCCCGCCACCATCATTTCCTTTGTGTAAGATGTGGAGCACCCAAATCTCTGCCTTCAATGTGATACTTTTAATTTGCTAGATAAACATTCTTGAGAGCCAATGACAGTTCATGATCGTTCAAAAAGCATTTGCCCCTCAACCTTTGGTACATTGCTAAAGACTCCAAGGGTAGTTTCATGGAGATCAAGTAGTTGAACTTTTCTTTATCTTCATTGGATAAAGACGTCTGAGGATTCACCCCTACTCCCTTATGGGCTGCAACGGATCCCACCCCTACCTATTATTGTAACACCAAATTTGTTTTCTTGGAATAATACTTGACTAAAGCAAAAAGAGAGAGCTACAAAAAATAGCTCTAACCCTCAGATAGCCTGAAGGTTTTGGGCAGAGGAAACAAGAGTTGGCCAAGAAGAGTTGACAAATAAAATAATGAAGAAATATTTGACTCAAGACAAGATACGAAATTTGGAGTTGATGCCCTCAAATTGAAGAGAATAAAGTTTTTGACCTCTCTAAGAAATTTCAAGTTTATAATTTCCCACTAACAAATTCTTAAACTAAATGTACACTATGAGCAAGAAGGTGTTTTTAGGTCTGTACAAACAAATCGACATAGAAGCATCATAAAGCCTCCCTTAAGTTAGGTCCACTTTTTATAAACTGTAGAAAAGCTGCACCTGTTATCTCAATTCCAATGTCCTGATGACTGACTTATCATTGTGCAGCCAAAACTATTAAAAATATACCCGTATAGTAGCTTGGAAGCATACTAACAAAATAAATTTGGCAATTTGTATAATTTTAGCAACAATTCTATTTATAATTTAACATATGTTTTAGGCCTATAGCTTACATTATTGTAATTTTCATTCCTGATGATGTTTGTACTGTTTACCAACGAAAAACTTTGAATATAGATTAATAATGTTCTTGTATTTGAATAACCTATGTTGTTTTAAAATATATATATATAGTCCTACAATGTGGCCACAGTTATCGATATACCTTTAGTAAAATTATATGACAAGAGTTTATGTGTAAAATATAATTTCTTTTCAATAAAAAATAATGACCGACAACTAAAATGCTTTATCGAATTTCATTGCGATTCTGCAAAAATATCTGAACCACATACATCGTTTTATACTTACGTTTAGAAATTAAAAAACGTGTATAGGCCTATATTATATCCGTCTGAAAAGTTTTTAAAATACATATGTAAATATTAAAAAATGTATATTTTAATATCAGGAGAATATAAGCATGTGATTCAGGTACTTTCCGTCTCAGAAGCACAGCTATTATTTTGTAGACTGCTTAATATATTCCATGGGTGGGAGCCACGAGAGAGGCTACTAGTTGCATCATGAAACAAGACAAGCTCGTCAGGAATTACTATTATACAGATTAGAAAAAATGTATTAATTAAAACCACATAATAATAAATTAATAATAATTAACGATGATAGTTATTTCTGGTTATTGACAACTATATAACAAGAGAAAATATAACAACTATATATATAATACATTAATTTCTTTGTAGAAACTTGCTGGAGGAAAACGAGGAGGTTCTCGCCATCGACCATGGTTCCTTGAGTCATGGACATCGTGTGCGAAGGACCCGACGCCCCACCGATATGATCCTGAAGGTTGCGAAGACATCCATAACCTCCCGATAGAGCTCCGTCGTTTGGAGGAGGAACAAGATGCACCTCACAGGAGACAAACTTTCGCATGCTCACATCAGCTTTCAGATGTGCCTCTAAACCATAATAAATCCAAGAGCCTTACCGACATCATTGCCGTAGAGCAAAAGGCTATCGTGAGATCAAGATCCAGTGTTCCAAGCTTAGAAGTTTCTCCGCCCGAAGATCCAACCACGGAAGCTTCAACTTCTTTCAGTTCGGGAAGCAAACCAAAACTTGTGAAGCAAAAGAAATCGGTGTGCGAAGAAGACTTCGAAGGAGAAGAGCGAGATGAGCCTACAGACATGAAAGACTTAATCAAAGCATTGCCTGAGTTCAAGATATCGGCATACGGAGGTGTCAGGAGAGGCAACGTGTTTAAGCAGAGTTCAATGAACGAGGAATTAATGTCTACAGAAAGGCTGCGGGAGAAAGAACGAGTTCGACAAAACATACAAAAGCAAGCTTCACTGAACGAAGATTTAATGTTCCGAAGAAACAGAACTTTAGATTCATTGCGTGACACTTTATTTTCAGCTTCCACTGCGAAACGATTTCAATTGCTCAAGAATGGTTTTACGAATAAAATAAAAAACTCAACGACCGGAATTGAAAAAGTTGCGGGCGCTTCTTTTAAGAACGGTTTTGTTAGAATATTACAGGGATGGGCCGGGGCAGATGTTGGCGCCCCGATACCGCAGCCAGCTCCACCTCCTCCCCAAACGTCTCCCATACTTCTGCCCGATTCGACCAAACTTGTCATTGACGAGAAGAAGGAAACGGAAAGAAGGCACTCACGAGAAGACGGTTCTGATTCGTCGAAAGACAGTAGCCTGCAGAGTGATACTAGTGTTGACTCTGAAGATAGTTTCGCATCTGTGATCTTTGTTCCAAAACCTGAACCTCCCCCAGAACAGACATCAACCACTACCTCGCCGACATTACAATCTACTCCTGCCTCGCCGCAACCTACCTCACCTAAATTTAAGCTTCCACCTCCGACGTCGCCGAAACTAAAACAGGCCCCTATACCATTCGGTATGTCTTCTCATCCATCATCACCAAAATTAAAACATCTAGGCTCATCAACTCCTTCTTCTCCAAAAATTAAATTCTTTTCTCAACCAACGTCTCCAAGACCTTTTCAAACAACCTTTACACCACCCCCAACAAAAACTGCTTTCAAGCTTCAAATCTCCCCAAATGACTCTCAGATGTTTAAACCTTTTACAAAACCAGCACAATTAAATAGTTCCTATCCAGCCCAAAATATAGGTCACATTACGCCGACGTCGCCTACAGCAGACCAAGCATGTGCGACTGAAGCATCGCCCATACTTTCTCCAGTTGCTCCAAAATCGCGTTTAAGGACACCTTCACCGAAAAATTCTAAAGTAGACAGTGATAAAAGTTTAACATCGCCAAAAGAAGATATGAAACCTTCTGACTTTTTGGAATTGTGGCCGAAATTGTCACCTGGTGTCTCTCCCACCTCGCCCTGCAAGGATACGATAAAACGTGTTACTTCAACTGACGAAGCAGAGAAACCTTCAGGAGACAAACACGCAGAAAGGCTTAAACAAATACAAGAACTGCTTCGACAGAGACCAAGTATGTATAGAGTTATGTACTTTTAAAATATTTTTACCAAAAATATAAAATCAGGTTTTAGTAAAGTGACACTTTAAAAAAATAACAATAAGCTTCCCTATATTCAAATGAATAAAAAAGTATGTTTGACTTAATTTGGTGAAAATTGACAAAGTAAAAAAAAATAACAATAAGCTTTCCTATATTCAAATGAATAAAAAAGTATGTTTGACTTAATTTGGTGAAAATTGACACATTAAAAAAATAACAATAAGCTTTCCTATATTAAAATTAATAAAAAGAGTATTTTTGAGTTATTTTGGTGAAAATTATATACCTGTTTAAATTTCCACCAAATTCAAGTGTTTTATATTTATATAAGTTATGTGAACGATTTATGTGAACCTTTCATAATAAAATGCGTGCTAGGAAATTTCCTGCTTACGCAGCTTTTGTATTATATAGGTGGTGAGAACAGAGCCCCAGCAGTGTTCAAGCGCCCACTGTATCGTACAGACGTTTCTCACTCCGATTGAGTGTACATCAATTGTATTTGTTTTTATTAAGCAAAATTATTGTAATCATTTCAAAATTAAATGTTTCGTAATTAACAAAGATTTGTAAAAATAAAATTATTTTTAAAAACCTTTCAAGCTAAATATAACACGTAACTGGCGCAATCGGTAGGACATCTCGGGAGAATTAATGAACATAATTTTTATCGATTTCAATCGTTAACCGAGATACTGCAAAAAACTCGATTCATTACAGAGCGCATATCTGTAGCGACATCAAGAAAACTTTAGTAGAGTGAATATCTACAACAACTTAATAGAGCGTATATCTATTAAGAGCATGAGTGAATATCGTGTAAGTGAAAAGTGAAAAGTGAAAATTTGTTCAATGAGCAAAGTATTTTGGATCCACTTGTAAGTAGATCGTAAGAAATAGAATTAAGAAAAGTAGAGTAAATACTTTTTAATTTTATATCATTGATTTTAATTTTTATTATTTTAAAGAAAATAATATTTTAAAATGGCAACGCCAACATTAAAGAAGGAATATCTTGACATGATTCCTGAGTATAATGGAGAGCCCACTATGCTCAATAGATTTATATCAGTATGTGATAAAATAGTCAGTAAGTTTTATGTATCTGAAAATCCAGAAGACTTTCAGAACGAATACCTATTTTCTTCTATACTAGCTAAGTTAAAAGGCCAAGCATTAGAAATGGTAGTAAATTCAAATTCTTATTAAAAAAGTATTGTTAACCAGCTATTCAGACAAAAGAGATTGCTTTATTTTAAATTTAGAAATGGCCGAGTTAAAACAAGAAAATAATGAATCACCTTTTAAGTTTTACGAAAGAATTCAAAAATTATTAAATTTACAAATCTCATATTTTATTAATAAAGAGCCTCAAAGACAATTGGCCAAAGATGTTTTGATAGAATATGTGCAGAAATTAGGGTTAAGAGTTCTCCTTAAGGGTTTACATGAACCCATAGGATCGCTAATGCGTACAAAAAATCCAGATTCTCTTAGCGAAGCACTTAACATGCTTACTAATGATTTTCAGTTTAAAAATAACAAATTATTTCAAAATATTAAAGAGAACATCCCACCTAGGGCCCCACAATACCCGCCTACTCGCAAACCCATTCCTAACAAACAAACCTTCCAAAATTATAGGCCCAACTACCAAAATAACCCTAAACAATTTACTAAACCTAACTCATACGTATAGCAAAATCAACAGCCGAGACAATCCAATTGTTACACACCACTAAAAGTTCATAAAAAATTTGAACCAGAACCAATGAGCATTTCCACGCGTCAAACAGGGAACACAATTAGACAAAATAGACTTTATCAGATGACAGGGAAACCAATAGAGGAAGAGAATTACGATCGAACTATGAACCGATTGACTGACTCTTACCTGACCGATCAAACGGATTATGAACCGCAAGAGTACCCTGACAGCTACATTGACTTTGATAATTCAACGCAAGACGAAAACGCATGTGGATTCACTTAAGAGGACGATCACAACCAAAATCATTTTTTAGGACTAACCACAATAAAAAGACATTTCCATAATGCATATCGAAGACGACACAAACGAACTACCGTACATCCACGATGCTGGTTGAGACTGGAAGCACGAGATCATTCATTAAAAAATCAATAGCTTTCCAATTTTTCAAAAACACCCTAAAACAGGAACAATTTGAAGTGAGTACAGCTCATGGAGTATGAAAAGAAAAATACAGTTATACACTACTACTTTTAGGAAAAGGAACAACCAAATTCTATTTATTTGATTTTCATAGAGATTTCGACTTACTCCTTGGATTAGATAACATAAAAGAATTGAAGATTAACTTAAATTTTGTGAATGATAAATTAATATTTCACAATAAACAAATCCCGATTAAATATTTTAACACAGAAGAACAAAATAATAATAATAATAATAATAATAATAATAATAATAATAATAATAATAATAATAAAGGCGAATGTCAGGAACAGAACGCTAAAAAAGGAACAAGTTATGTTATACTAGTCCGCACTAGCCAAACGATTAAATTTAGAATACAAAATATTCAAGATGGAGAAGGACTCTTACCATACAGACACTTAAATGGATTAGAAATTCCCCAGTGTATAGTCTCAGTACACAAGGGAGAAGCATATTGCCCTATTATAAACAACACAGAAGAAAATGTAAAATTAACAGTGAATGAACCATTAGAATTAAAATCTTTGGAAGAATACAATATCCTTGAACCTGATACAATGCAAACGAACACTAATTTCAATTTATTAGATTATAAACAAAAAAAATCGAGAAGAAAAAATTTAGATTTATCAAAATTTAGGATGGAACATATGAACTTAGAAGAAAAATCCGCTATAACAAGTTTAATAGAAGATTATGCAGATTTATTTCATATTGAGGGAAACGATTTAACTTTTACTAACCAAATAAAACATGTTATTAGGACTACCAATGAAATTCCCGTATACTCTAGAAATTATAGATATCCAGAGATTTACAAGAACGAAAGTAATAAACAAACTGAGGACATGCTTAAACAAGGAATTATTAGACCTTCGAATTCTCCATGGAACTCTCCTGTCTGGATTGTACCCAAAAAACAAGACGCTTCTGGCAAAAGAAAATTTCGATTAGTAATAGATTTTAGAGGATTAAACAAAAAACAATTGACGATAAATTTCCCTTGCCGAACATTACAGACATATTAGATAAATTAGGACGATCCCAGTATTTTACAACTTTAGATCTAGCCTCAGGATTTCACCAAGTAGAGATGGATAAAAACAGCATAGAAAAAACAGCGTTTTCAACGGAAACAGGACACCACGAATTTTTAAGAATGCCCTTTGGATTAAAGAATAGCCCCCTACATTTCAAAATATTATAAATAATATTCTGAGAGGCATCCAAAATAAAACATGTTTAGTTTATTTAGACGACATTAAAATTTATTCTACTAGCCTCCAAGAACATATACAAAGACTTAAAAAAAATTTCGACAGATTACGCAAAGCCAACTTTAAAGTACAGCTGGATAAAATAGAATTTTTAAGAAAAGAAGTAGCATATTTGGGACATGTTGTGACACCGAATGGCGTAAAACCCAAGCCAGCAAAGATTTTAGCAATCAAGGACTACCCAATACCTAAAACTACCAAACAAATTAAAGGATTTTTAGGACTATTAGGCTATTATCGAAAATTTATTAAAAACTTCGCCAAAATAACAAAACCATTTACTAATTGTTTGAAGAAGAATGCGAAAATAAATATCGAAAACCTCGACTTTATAGAATGCTTTGAAACATGTAAAAATATATTGACTAATGAGCCACTTCTACAATACCCAGATTTTGAAAAGGAATTTACTCTAACGACAGACGCTAGTAATTATGCACTAGGAGCAATTTTAAGCCAGGACAAAAATGGAAAAGACCTTCCTATAGCGTATGCCAGCATAACTTTAAACGACAGCGAAACTAATTACTCTGCGATTGAAAAGGAACTATTAGCAGTCGTATGGGCAACAAAACATTTCAGACCTTATTTACTTGGGAGAAAATTTAAAATTTATACAGACCATAAACCTTTACAATGGTTATTTTCAGTTAAAGAACCAAATTCCAAACTTTTAAGATGGAGATTAAAATTGGAAGAATATGATTATGACATAAGATACAAAAAAAGGCAAACTAAACCAAAATGCAGATGCATTGTCCAGAATACAATTAAACGTCACTGATAAAAGGTCAACTAACACCCAACACACTGTAGAACCGGACCTTGACTGCAGCAGACTTACTGCAACGTTATTTCCCAGAACTGGACGATAACGAATCTATGGTCGTACAACTCGACGCAACAGATAACGCCAACCTAGAGGACAATGACGAAAGTGATAGTTCCCATACCATCCACTCCAATTTTGAAGGAAACACCCAAATTGAAATACCAATTTCCGACGAGCCTGTAAACTTTGGAAAAAACCAAATATTTTTATCATTAGTAAAATATGAGCCAAAGACAGTAAAAATTATAAAGCTATTTGGAACTTCAAAAATTCTTTTAATAGTCGAAATATCAGAGAATAATTTTAAGGAAGACATAGTTAACTTTGTAAAATCGTATTTGGTACCTAAAATAAAATATAATCTATATTTTGAAGACGACTTTCATGAGAAATTTGCATCATGCATAGCCAAAAATTTCAAACAAACTGAATTAAATTTAGTTAAGTGTAATAACAAACTGTTAGACCTAACTTCGGAAGAAGATACCTTAGAAACGATAAGTAATTATCACGTTAGCAAAACTAATCACCGTGGGATACAGAAAACATACTAACAAATTAAGCGAAGATATTATTGGCCTAATTTAAAATCACTAATTCAAAATTTCATAAATCAGTGTGACATATGTCAAAGAACTAAATACGACAGAATTCCCTTACAGCTAGAATTTAATTTGACACCTACAGCAGCCAGACCATTTCAAATAATTCACGTCGACACTAGAGAAGAATTCCTTTATCAGCATAGTTGACGCTTTCTCACGATACGGTCAAGCTTATCACTTGGGAAGCTCTCAAGCTACAGAGATCGCGGACCAGTTATTAGATTACTTCACACATTTCTGCTTAGCAACAGTTATTATCTCAGACAATGGAACAGAGTTTAATAACAGAATTGTAAAAGAGATATTAGACCTGCATAAAATAAAAATTCATTTTATAAGCACACAAAACCCCCAATCGAACGGATTATGTGAAAGATTGCATTCCACTTTAATAGAACACATAAGGCTGTTAAATAATCAAATCGAATTTAAAAAAGACAGTATAATTAAGAAGGTTAAATATGCTATAATAGCTTATAACAATAGCCTAACTTTTGTAATTAATTAAATGATATGTAACTAATTATGGTAATAAATATTGTTAATTATTTGAAATATGTTAATCACAAAAAAAATAAAATTGAAGAAAATTAGAAACTATACTCTTAAAGAGATAACAAAACAAAAAAATAATTCTTATAAACGGACTAGGATCCCTTATCAAATCTATAACAGGCAATTTGAATGTAAATGATGGTAAAAATTATGAAAAATTATATACAACTTTTATTGTAATCAATGAAAATTTTGTAGAATTAAAAAAGAAGTCAAGTATTGTGAATTATAATGAAAATGACTTTGTTGAATTAGAAAACACGATTAGAGTTAATTATAAATTAGATTCTGATAACAATTGTATATGTTATAAACATGTTGTATCTATCCTATGATAGAAAAGACTCATTATAAATTATATTAATCAATTCCAAATACTTTTGTCAGTTGAATTATAATGAACAGAAAATTAGACTGTAAAATGCCCATCATCAAAAACAATAACGCCTACAAACTATGAGTATACTGCGTTGGAAATCGCAGACAACCCATTTAACTGGATCCCAGACCTTCCCCTGGCGACCTTCTCCAGTGAAGAGGACTTCAACCGATGCCGAAACTTTGCCAACCCCCGAAGTTTTCTTTAGGGATGGAGGAGTTATGTGAATGATTTATGTGAACCTTTCATAATAAAATGCGTGCTAGGAAATTTCCTGGTTACGCAGCTTTTGTATTATATAGGTGGTGAGAACAGAGCCCCAGCAGTGTTCAAGCCGCCACTGTATCGTACAGACGTTTCTCACTCCGATTGAGTGTACATCTATTGTATTTGTTTTTATTAAGCAAAATTATTGTAATCATTTCAAAATTAAATGTTTCGTAATTAACAAAGGTTTGTAAAATTAAAATAATTTTTAAAAACCTTTCAAGCTTAATATAACACGTAACTTATATGTATGCTGATAGTAGTTCTAAGTAGTCTCATTTCCCTCTGATTCGTGAATCTATAACGATGAAACAAAGTCAACAATCAGTATAAAGAACATATCCACTAAATTCAATTGTTTTATATTGTATGATTGCAGGTAGTAGTTCCAAGTCGTCTCATTTCCCTCTGGTTCGCCGATCTACAACAATGACACAAAGTCAACAATCAGTATCAAGGACATTTCCACGTTTAATGTCCTTGGAATTGTTCAACCCAGAAACAGATGATATGGATAGCGATTCCTCAGGAGTATCATCCCCTGACTCTGTAGGAAGTGTAATCTCTGTGCTTAATGAAGATGACCATATAGCTCAAGGTACTAGCTTAATTTGTAAGCAAACTTGGAAAAAACATCATATATCTTTTTTTTATTCATTTACTCAAATTGAAATACATTTTTTTTAACTTGTAGCGTGATAACACTTGATGTTAATATAGTTTTTACAAATATTAAATTTAAAATGAATTAATTTTAGTTATATAGGGGTGACAAACTTTTCGCAAAAGGGTCAAGGTATGCAATATAATGATTACGTCTCATTTGGCTTAAAATAAGTGATAACATATGATATCATAAAACAGCTGATTTTATGTTACAGGCTATGTTACCACAGCTGGCCTAACGCACAGGTTATGTTACTTTATTTATGTTAATTGTAATTATTTAATAAAAAGTAACTAAAATAAAATTTTTCTCTGTTGACTTTAAGTGGGCTTTAAAAATTTTTTTTTATATTACTTGTTGATTCTTGTTTTTAACAACAGGTTATAAGCGTATTAATATTTTAACAGTACTCCCACTTTTTAGAAATTATCAGTAACCCAGTAACAGCAAACAAATGCTGTGTTGGAGGTGCAAGAAATGACAATAAATAGAAGTAAAGGTTGAAGGTATGAAAAGTCAAATTTTGAATACTAATGGAAGAGAACAGTTGTTTTCATAATTAACATGATTTGGCAATGTATAGTAAAAAAATAATACCTGGAACACACACCAGCAAAAATAGTTTTTAATTTAAACAAAATAGACTAATAATAGCGTATTAATGTTTAAAGTAACCTTTTAAAGTCCTTAAAGAGTGGAGTTCTTATTATAAAGAGCTATCATTTCTTATGTGTAATTCCTCTTTTGTCTTTATAAATCCAATTATTTCAGATCAGTGTAGAGAAAAATTCCTGAGGCATTTAAAGTTTTCTATGATTAATATTCTCGTGGATGAAATATACTATTTGTAAAAAGGTATATGTACAAAACTGAATGTGTGCTATTATATACACATTAATTTTTTCTGTGTAACACAATTTTTTTAATTATAAATTATATCAGACAAGGAATAAAATATTGAATGCTTTAGAACAGGGGTTCACATTCCCCTCCTTTTAAAATGAAATCAAATCCTTCCAACGCCCCCTTTAACTTTACATTATAAATAAATGGTAAGGGCATATGAAAAAGAATCAAATATATATATATATATATATATATATATATATATATATATACAATATTAAAAACAATTTATTTATTTATACATACTTTCACAAGAAACATGATAATTCATTTCAAATTTAAATTTGCAAAGTAAATGTTAACTCATAAGAGAAAAATCTGTTAGTGAGGTAAATGAGCTTGTATTTTGTCTCACTAGCATGCCCATTTGAGGTTTTGTTTTAGTAAGGCTACAACCCAAGTCATTATCAACATCAAGTTTGTTTTTACAATATTAAATATATTTAATATATCTTACTATTATCCCACTGGTACAACCCCCCCCCCCCACTCTGACTTGCCTTCACGTCTCCCAAAGGGGGCACCACAAGTTTGGGAACCCATGCTTTAGAAAATAATTGGTTCCTGGGTATTTCATCCCTTATAAAACTAAATGCCAATAAGATGTGACCTACTGACCAAGAAGGATATCTCACTTTACGTTGAAAGTTCTTTGGTTACAACAGCATCTTCTAAGATATTCCTCAAGTAAAAGAGATAAAAAGGCTTTAATGAAATTACCAACCATAACAGTGACAAGGCAATGGTAAATAATCAGACATACTTGGCAAACTCCATTTCCTTAGCTAAAATTATCCAACTTTTTGTTTTTATGCTCAAGGTAGTTTTGGGGAGGGGGGCATGACCCGAGAGGTCAAGGAGTGGAATCCCGAAGAAAATTTGAACTTTTTAATCTCTACAAAATCATATTTTATGCTATGTTGCCACTTAAAATGACAAAATTGTTGGGAGTACAATAGCACAATAGTTATTATCCGGAGTATAATATGTACTGCAAAATGAACATCCGTACTCCGGATAATAACTATTCATCATATTCGATACATGAAGGAATACGTATCAACATATATACATATTATTGAATTGTAAATTCAATACTAATTCTCGTATTTGTATTTTGACTTAGTTCTTTATTAATACACAAGAATACATATTGCAATATATATATATAAGCATTACTTATTGTGCAGTTGTACGTTCTAAAGATATAATTAATTTTACATTCTAAAGAATTTGTTGATAAAAGGGCTTTTGGGTTGGTTAAAAGATTTCCCCTCCATAAAATTTTTCAAGAAATAAATCTCTATCTATTGGATATTATCTAATGACATAATTTAGTGTATACTCTAACCCAGTTTTGACTTCTTGTATTTGCATGCAACTATTAATGGCCATTTTATTGTATTTGGTTCAGTCAATCTTGTACATTGTTAACAAAATTAAATACAATGTTGTTTTTATGAAGAAAGTTTTTGTGGTCACAGTCATATCTGAATGACAGATAAATGAGACTATTGGAGTGGGTGTAATGATAACAGAAACAGCAGTAATTAAACTGAAACTAACTGTTACTTTATTTCCCAGCAGAAAACACATCCGAGCAAAAGGAGTTGAAAACAGTAGAAACCAGTGAACTTGAACACAAAATTGAAAGTCTTCCAGCAGCTTCAAGTCAAGAGAAGATTCGAGTTGAGTTTGAAGAAGTCCAAAGTGAACCTTTAAGAATGACCAAATCACCTAGAGTATCGCCGTCACACAGTCTATTAGAAGCAGCAGCTGATGTTGCCACTACATTAGAAGAAACTGTTGATGCAGTGATCCAATCTAGTCCTCGTGCCAAAAGAAAACAACTAAAGCTTTTTGAAGGAACTGATCCGCTCGCAGTACTTCAAGATGACTTAGTGACTCGAAGAAGTCCACATCGTACAGAAGACTTCAAACACAGCATGGGAAAAATATTTTCTGCATCGCCTTCATGTACAGATGAAAGTGAAGAATCTACAAAAGCACAAGACAGGTGGAGTCTTCAAGTGAATAATTCAGTCAGTTTTCCAGCTTTAGATGTAAATAAATCTAGCAGCCTTGGTGCTATACCAAAAAAAATCAATAGAAGTTATCGACATCTTGCTCATTTAGAAAATTCTAAATTGCATACACCTCCTTGTAGTACCAAGAGTGAAGAAAAACCAGCAGTTAAAGAAGAATCATGGGATGAAGAATGTAGACAACACTTAGCTGACTTTGCTGAAAAACTGAGTGAAAAATTACTTGCAGAAATTGACAGGTATACAGAACAAAGTTCATTTCCACATTCAGTAATAGTTGCAAATATACCTCCTGATATCCGAGATATTAATGATCCATATCTGAATCGCTTAAGTGAAGAGTTACAAGACCTGACCAAATTAAGCCTTGAACTGCACGAGCGACACAATAGTTTTGTGAAAAAAATTAAGCAAACTAGTGTACCTAGTGAGGAGTTGAGTGTTTCTAAATCACCAGAGAGTTCATTTAGTGATAATTTAACACAAGAACAAAAAACATTAAGTATAACTGAAAATGTTTTACATGAAATTGAAAAAAGTGATAACTGTAGCTTTATAAGTTCTTCTAGCTCAGAAAAAGATTTTATAAAGTGTAATATAGATGAAGTTGAAGAATTATCAAGTAGTTCGATCAATAGGTTTCAAGTTCAGCCTAGTATAGTTTTAGATAGTATACCTTCTTCGATTTTATTAACCTCTAAGGGCGTTGACGAAATAGAAGACATTTCAAAATCTAGTAAGGCTGTGATCTGTACGACTGACAAAGTTAGTGCTTGTAGTGTTAAGGAAAACTTGCCAAAAGAGATCGAAGCTCTAGTTAGAACTGTAGATAATGGAGAATCATCAGTGACAATAAATAATGATAGTGTACAAATTGTAGACCTTAAATCCGATGTCAGGATAGAATTAAGTGATGTAGAAAGTCCACTAGGAAGTGATAGTAGCTGGGTAGATTCTAGGCGGAACACAATTCTACCTTTAGCAAAGACAGGTGAGTTATTAAAAACTAGTGAATCACTAAGAGCTGATGAATACACATGCAATGAAGACTTTACTTCGAGGATAGAGATATTACCAGGAAGTGAGATGCCGAGGCGGCCAAGTATTTCAATAGAGACTTCTGATCCAATGGAGAGAGTGAGGAGTGATAATTTTGAAGGTGGTTCTTTACGTCCGGGAATATCTTTGGAATCAAGTGATGCTGGTGACATTTCAGAAAGAACAGGGAGTAGCAGTGATGGAAGTAGGTCTGGTTCTCGTAGAGATACTATACAGATTTGTGATTCTGGTAGTGTGCTTTCCCTCAGACCAGGGCTTTCATTAGAATCTAGTGAAGCTGGTGATGTCTCAGAAAGAACAGGCAGTGGGAGTGATGGAAGCAGAGCTGGTGATTCTAGGAGAAATACAATATCAATCTGTGGAGATCACACTAGCGGAAGTCAAGCTTCATTGTTACGACCTGGAATTTCATTAGAATCAAGTGACTGTGGTGACGTTTCTGAAAGGACAGGAAGCAGTGACTGCAGTAGAGCAGATTCTAGAAGAGATACAAGTTCTGCAGGAAAAACAGCAAGCACTGCATCTTTGGTTTCAGATAAAGCAGGCAGTGACTGTAGTAAAGATGCTAGATATGCCGACAGAAGACTGGCACGTTGTGACGGTCGATCATCTTCAGAAGAAACAGCACCTGTCCATCGAGGTTGTATGAACAAATTAGTTAGACAAAGAGCTTCAACACAAGAACCACCAGAAAAGTTAACAAAAACTGAAAGTTGTGAAACGTCTTTAAGCGGATCAACTTCGCAAGAATCTTTACTCTCTGATAGTGGAGGAGGTGCTATTACATTTCACCGATACTATCATGTGTTTAAAGAAGGGGAACTTGACCAACTAATTGAACGTTATGTTGAAAATTTGCACATCATTTCATCATATTACGACCACGCAAACTGGTGTGTGATAGCCGAAAAGGTTCAAGTTTGGACCATCTGATTATTTTTAGCTTTATCAATGAAATAAACAGATCTTTAAATACATTATAAAACACATTATAATAAATTTGACACAACTTTTTAAGTAGATTTATATTTATCTTGACTTTTGTTCAGTACTTATCATCTCGTACAAAGATCTTATGTAAATAATATATATTCATATTTATTAAATTTAAATAAAAACCTAATTAATGTAATAGATTTGTTTATATATTTGTTCTACTTTGTAGTTTAGGAAGAACAGCTCCACATAGTTCTGAATAATTTGTTTTCAATTTAAAATATTTTGAAATCAAATATTTTCAAAGTTGGTGAACGCTATTTTGTGTCACACATTTTATCCTAGCATATTGCAGTAAAAGATTGCGTAAGGAGCAAAATGATGTTTTTCAACAGCTATGTAATTATTGATCTGTTTCAAATCCATTTTAAACAATACTATAAATAATACCTTTGCTTAGTATTAATTTAAAATTTAGTTTTAAGAATAAATTAGTGTTTTATTAATTTTTTAAAATATAAATTTCAGTTCAAAATACATAAAACATTGTAATTTTGTGTTTAAACATTTGACTTAGTTCAAGTATTGGTCAAAGGGTCAAAATGTAAAAAATGTTTTTACTCATAAACCTGTTTTAGGTCATGAAAAAGGTCGGTTTAAAAGTTAAACCGTGATCGGTTAAATTAATGACCAATTATATAATTATATCCCATTTATACAATAGTACAATAATATGCTTTCATTTTATTGCATAAAACATATGTAATAGTATACTGCAACAGAGATAAAGTTGAATGAAAGTGATTAAGTGATGATAGCTGATGCAAAAGTGAATAACTTTAAAAAAAAATACAAATGAAAAATGATATTCTGAATTAATTTTCATACTCCTTCCCTCTTATTTCAATTTTATTTTTCTAATTGCCGTTCATTGAGCCAGTTATTCTCTACTGTAAAACTTCGTTATCTAATGAGTTACTGAATTTACTGTACTAGGTACCTTCTATAAAAACAATTAGTGACTCACAGTATTTAATAATGCACTGATCTAGTGTGAAACATGTCTGCTACAAAAATATCAGTAAGTAGTGTTTTTTTGATAAGTGATATCAATAGAAGTAATTTTAAAAAGCTCAAGATGTACAGCAAAAATTACTACGTAATTTTTCTCAGTTTGATATCAAGCAAAAAACATTGATGATGGTTACATAATTCAATCAAAACACGAGAAATGGAAATTTAAAAAAGTCAAGTAAGATGTTAAATTACGAAGTTGTAAATTGAGACATTTATTAATCAGTCAATCTAATCACAGTATTCATAGTATTTTTCTTTGACGGTTGAGGAATGTTTGTAATTTTTTATATTGTATGCCTACTAACTCAATTCCACTATCATAGAGTGCATAGTTGTGATATTTTCATTTATAATTCAATGGTCAATTACTACTGCTAATGTTCCTCATCTCTATGTTTGATAAATGTAGCTTTTGATATTTTAAGAGTATATTTTGAGATTTTTAAGTTTAATTATTTAATTTCATTAAGAACTTCATTTCTTAGTGTGTAAATAGTTTCTTAATTACATTAGACAATATCTATTTGTATAAGTAATCAGAAGTTATGACTGGTCATTAAACTTAAGTAATCTTTTAATATTCTTTATTAATACTTACGTGGCAGTTGCAAATATTTTTCTTCCATAAATATTACTGTTTTAAGTGGTTTAAAATTGTTGTCATATAAGACGATTATAACCAATTATGCAAAGACAATCTCTAAATCAATCAACTAAAATAAAGTTATTTTTCATTTAAAGCTAGTAGAAAAAATAAAATTAAAAAACTACACAAACTGTTTACCTTTCTTAAGTTTAATTCAGAGCAAATCTTTATTAACATGAACATAAATACAATATTTAATACAGCAATAATGAACGGCTTTAAATCTAGTAGAAAATTTGCAGTTTTTGTGTTTTGCATCTTGAGGTTTTTTAAATTACTACTTTTTGTATCATTTGGCAAAAAACCACTATTTACTGATATTTTTTAGCAGACACATTTTGCACTAGATCAATGCTGTGAGTCACAGACAAGAATGTAGCTCAGGTGTGTCATACTAGTGTGAGTCTGCAGTGTATTGGTGTTCTGTGGTGTGTTATTGTTCATAGAGTAGTTGTTAATTATGTGTACAAATATAGTATTTGATTATGAGTCTATTTTGTTGTTTAGAATGTGTTGTGGATAGTATTTATGATGTTTGTATAACTTGTAGTTTTCTGTTGTAATTAGTTTGTTGCTTTTTTTTATGTAGTGTAGAATTTATAGATTGGTGTCTATGTTAGTCTCTGAGTGTATTGTGTTTTGTATGTGTATGGCAAAATTTGATTTGGGTTGTCTTTTTTATCTCTTTTATGTGTTCATTGTATCTTGTGGTAAATGTTCTCGTGTAGCATTTAAAACATCCAACACAATCAAAGAACACCTACACAGTTCAAATACACACCAGAATAAACAAGGCAGGAATATACAAGACTACATGGAACAACTGCCCCAACTTTTACATAGGACGAACAGGGAGAACATTTACCACAAGGAACAACAAACACATAATAGACATAAAAAAGACACAACCCAAATTAAATTTCGCCATACACACACAAAAGACACTGCATTCACAGACTAACAGACACCAATCTAAAAATCCTACACTACATCAAAAACAGCAACAAACTTAACAAAACAGAAAACTATGAGATATATAAACACCATAAATACTACTCACAACACATTATACTCGTAAACGACAAAACACACTCACAATCAAATTCCTTTTTTTGAACACATAAAATAACAACTACTCTACACACCACATAACACCAATACACCATAGAGTGATACTAATAGAACACACTTTAGCAATAGTCTTGTTCGTACTCACAGCATTGAACAATGCACTGATCTAGTACCAAACAAGCCTGCTGAAAAATATCAGTAAGTAGTGTATTTTTTACCAAGTGATACTAATAGCACTAACAGAAAAATTTTCCAAACATTTATAGAAATGTTTACTTTGGCAAAACGACTTCTCAGATTTGAAAAACAATTATTGACATTAACATACAAAATTTGTCCCAATAATAACATACATTTTACCAAGACCTTGTTCAGAGTTGTATAATAATCAGTAATTCATAGCCAACTGTGTGTAAGATGACTAAAATTAATCACTTTATTAAAATGAGCCAATTTTGATAATGTTAGTACTTTAATATCTTTAGGCATTCCTCTTGCCATCAACAAGGTTTGGTCAGAAAATCCAGTCTCTGGAAAAATTGTACTGTTATTTATAATCTTATATTCATCCATTTAAATATATACATCTCCAAGACTAAACACTGTTCCATGCAAGTCTTGTAGTAAAATGGCAAAGACCTACTGCAGGTTAATACAACAGGCATTGTATCACCTCTTAATTTTTGTACTAGGGATGGCCAATTCAGTGACTTTAACAGATCGGTGATTTTGGGGACAGCGCTAGGTTTGTATTAGTAACGTTTACTGGTGACTTTAGTACATGTGATAAAGAATACTGAGACTGCTCTGTATGTGCCAATAACAGACAGGCATACCACACTGGCGAAATGATTCTACACCTCACTTTTTTCTTTTTTGAAAGGATCATTTTATTTAAAAATAAACTTCTACATTAAGAACAAACTACTGAGTGTGAAATAGCGTCTCCTGTACACAACACTGTCACTATCCTAAAACCAAACACAAATCGACCACCCACACACGGCATAAATAAGTAGAACCAATGACAGCGACAAATCAACCAATGACAGCCATGGTGAAATATCAGTAACTTTTGAGACATGACAGCAACATTTTGTCCAATCACAACAGAGACAACCCCCTCCCTTTCAGTGAATGACACTGCACGATAATCGGCGCCTTGAGTCGAGTGGTGAGAGCAGAGGCAGTAACAGTGACAAATCAACCAAAGACAGCCATTTCATCCAATGATACTGACAAATCAACCAATGCCAGTTCATTTCATCCAGTGACTGCAAATTTTTGCCCAATCACAACGGAGTTAACTTCCAATCGATCCAAAGTCACTGGAACTGGTATTTTCCATATGTTGGCACTACCAGCGATAAACAAATATTAGTGACAAGTCACCCTGACAGAAAATATCGACAATGCCTATTTTGCACTACTTCAACAAACTAAAACCTTAGATTGTTCTATAAGGATTGTCCTTTGCCAAAAGTGATGATATATTGAACAAGCCTAAATTTTTTTCCATAAACACAGCAGTTTCTTAAACGTTTGGATGTAGTAGACATGTGAGTACTATCTGTCTCTTTGAAAGTGTTCCTCTGAGTGTAACAAATGTCTATAAACTACAAATAACAGAACATACAGAATAGAAAAACAAAATCACACCTCGCTCAGACAATAGTATGTCTCAATGGGTTCTGAAAATTCATGTCAAATCCTTACATACATACAACATAAATTGCATAAGCCGCATTGCTCTTATAATGAATTGCTGACAAACAAGTGGCCGAGTAGGTTAAATGCGGCGTAGAATTGGTTTATACTATGCCATCAATATCCAGCACTCTAATTTGATTTTTTTCAAATGTCAGTAAACTACAAATGTCAAAATTTTTAAACAAAGTTATATTATTATACTTATTTGCTAAAAATTATCAAAATCTTCTAATACACATTCTAAGGGTTAAATTTGGTAGCAAGATGATCCCTTGAATTGAAGATAAAGGTTGTACTATGTGACCAGCCATAAAAAATTTGATATTTAATGATAATTCTCTCACTGATATCAAACAGATGATTGATTTCTATCTGTACTGCATACAGTATTTACTTTTAGGAAATTAAATTCCAGTCCTGCAATATATCAATTTCCATGCTTTAAATTATTTCACATGAAATAAGTACTGTAACTATCCCCGAAAATTCTCTGTTCATAGTTTTAAGTTCAACTAAAAAAATATGAATACATTTTGTAATTTTTTCTCCACCGTTACACAGTTGGAAAAAAAGTCTTCTAACAATAATTAAGTCATATACTAAAAAAATCATTGCATGAAAAATTAAAGACAACTTATTGTGAGACTACAATTTCTGTGATATGTGAAAAATGTTTTACAAACAACTAAGTGATAATATATGATAGTTTAACAAATAACGTTTTGTAAGACTAAGTCAATATGTTTAAACTAAATTTTACAAATGCAAAATATTTATAAAGAACATCCTTACAACACAGTATTAGAGACAAATATAGAGATTTGTCCCCAATATTCAGTATTATGTCACACTATGTTTTTGCTTATTAGGTAGATACTTGTAGTTAGTGTAAGGCTCAATGGTTATGCATTCTGGTTGTGAATTAATATCATGTTTTTTTGTTTCTAATTACTTTGAAATGTCAAAGGTTTGTGGTTGAGTAGAGCTAACACCTTTGTTTCAAAACATAAATGGTGATCTACCATAGTTACTGAATTCTGACTGATACAAACACAGTACTCATAACTGCAAGTACTGGCCACACTTCTGTCAACTAAACCATAATGTCTTTATGAGTCTTTGAGCACAAACGTTTTTTTAAAAATATATTTTTACTGTAAAAAATGTATTTTATCACAGTGATTCAATGTATATCAATCTAACATTTTTAGGACTACTTTCTTACATTAAGAAATGTAACATTTTGGTATATATTAAAATACGTTAAAAACTGTAATTAGACATTTACATGCATTAGGATATTTCAGTTTCAAATATATAATACATTTTTATGAGTTCAGTAATTTTTCAATTAAGAATTCTATTTAAAACCGTTATGAATATTTCACAGAAATATTACAAGGTAGAGGAATTTAGAGCTGTGGTTAGACCAACAACTTAACAATAAAGTACAAGAAAAGGTTGCTAAAGCAGGTGGTTTGACCACCTGGAGTCAAACATATTTTTACAGGTACATATAACCAGGTCTACTTGTTCCGTTAGGGTAAACTTATCACTTTGTAAAATTTGATGAATTAAATTTTATTGTTACACACATTGCAGAAAATAAGGTGTGTAATTGAGAATAAATATTACAGTAGTTACGGTAATGAAATTTAGATTTATATAGATAAATGAAGAGATATCCAGATGGATTAACGGGTAAGATTATACTTATTTTTTAACTGAATTATAAAATTATAGTGGTTTCATTCCTATTTGTTTTTAAATTAAATTTTATAATACATCAACAAATTCAATTTAGTTCTATTATGATTCAACAAAGCAAATTATCAAATAATTAAATTTTCACACGCCAAATTCATCTTGAAATGTGAATTATATATCTATTATCAAAAGCATTAAAAGCAATTTTATACATACAATTATTAACATTATATTAAATCATTGGAAATAGTTCTTTGGTACTCGATAAAAAAACATTTCAATACTGCAATTCTTTCTCTCCCGGCACAATCTGTTGTATAAAGCAACGACAGTTGCCCCGTATCTATTGCACCAAGTGCAATTTCGAGATTTCCTTGGTCGATTCTGTTAAAGATTGTGCAATAATCATAGTAGATAAAACAATACTCTAAACCAGTGGTTCCCAACAGCTGGTCTATGGTCAATATCTTAGGGGTCTGTGAGATGTCGCTAAAATAAAAATATTTTTATTTAAAATGTTCGCTGCAGTCATATCTGACTGGATATACTCAGCTAAAACTATAAATTTTAAACAGCAACCCTGACTATATCCTGTTAACTTGCAAGTGCTGATACCTAAATTAAAACTTCTTGAATGTACTTGTAATAAACTTGTGGTAGGATCTAATTATATATATATATATATATATATATATATATATATACAGAGTGCGGCAGCATAACTTCCTTTTTTTAAATGCTCGCGATTCAGTTAGTTGATGTCATAGCGGAGCGTTAGTTGTCTCGTTCAAGAGGGAGTACAGTAAAGTTTTGTCCCGATACGTTTTAATTGCCATCATGCGTTGGAATAGTGAGGAGTGGGCCTTTACCGTTGAGGCCTACTTTTCGAGCGGATGTTCGGTTATTGCAACACAGCATGCATTTCGGAATCGCTTTAATTTAGCCCCGTTGGCTCCCGTCCCAGACCGCAAATCAATTGTTACATGGGTCACTACATTCAGACAAACTGCAAGTGCGACAAAACGAAGAACTGGAGTCCCTCGGCCCGTTAGATCACCTGAGAACATTGAAGCAGTGAGAGCGTCAATGTTCCGATCACCACGGCGTTCTGCGCGCAAACACGCATCTGCCCTTGGACTATCCGATCGTTTTGTGAGAAGAATTCTTCGTGATGATCTTCATTTTCATCCCTATAAGATGGCGATAATGCAGGAACTTTCAGAATGTGACTTCAATTCTCGGATGAACGCGTGTGAGCTTCTTCTTGATGTCGGGAATGGCCGGCACGCTCTCCCGATCTGTCCCCTTGTGATTTTTTTCTATGGAGTTTTTTGAAATCCCGTGTTTATGTGAACCGTCCAAGAACCCTACAAGATTTGAAGACCAACATCCAAGAAGAAATTGCCAACATAACACCTGCTACGCTAACAAGAGTCATGACAAACGCCAGAAATCGGTTTACGCAATGCATGGAGAATGAGGGATGGTCCCTAACAGATTTGATTAAAACAATGTAAATAAAAACTTTAGACATGTACCTACATTATAAAAAATAAATAAATATTTTCAGATGCATACAATCTGTTATATATATATATATATATATATATATATATATATATATATATATATATATAAAGAACTAAGTCAAAATACAAATAGAAGAATTATAATGGAATTTACAATTAATTACAATGATTTATTCAATTATACAATAATTTAATTTACAATGATGAGGCGCCTTTTGGTCACTTGACCATTGTCGAATCACTCTTTGACCATTGTCCATCACACAAGGTAAAATCATTGCACATAATGGTAGATAAAATTACTTACAATAGTAATATATTAACTTCATAAAGTCAGTGCAACGGAAAAACATTAGATAACGTAAAATATCAAGATATATATATATATATATATATATATATATATATATATATTTTTTTTTTTTTTTTTTTTCATGATTAAATAATATACACTAATTACAGGAATTAATTTATTGAATAATACACTCAAAGCTTTTCGTTGGTTGACATTACCAACATCCTCAGGAATTACTAAAAAATTCCTCAGGATTTCTTAGTAATTCCTGAGGATGTTGGTAATGTCAACCAACGAAAAGCTTTGAGTGTATTATTCAATAAATTAATTCCTGTAATTAGTGTATATTATTTAATCTTGAAAATAATTCTAACAGGAAAACCTATTTGATATTTTACATACAGTACAGTCTCGCTAATCCGGTCTCCGATGATCCGGACGTCCGGCTAATCCGGACGGCCCAAAATTTTTGTTTAGTTATGGTATTTTACAGTGCACAATCAGTCTGCCGTCCACAAAAATATTTATTTTTATACGTCTATATTTGTTATTTTTCAAAGGGGTTTTTCTACTCTAATAGACAAATGATATAATTTATTCATTAAAATATGAATTTACCATATTATTTGTTTCTTTTGCCTATTAAAGTAGGAAAAACGTCTTTGAAAACATATATTCACATTAGATCTCCCAACACTACAACGCACGTGACATCAGAGACATCTTGCGATAAAAGAGAGATAAAGGACCGTTGACTAAACGGATAGACAGTCTATCCGTCTGGCGTCAGGTCAGTTGTGTTGTCGGACGGATGCCACCTTTACTGCTTCTCGCAAGATTTCTGCTCAGTTGTCATTTAATTCTAGTGCGATATTGATCTGTGTTTTTTATTTACGTCTTGTTCAGTGTTCAGTGAAAATGGCGACTAAACGTAAGTCAGTGACAGTGACAATGGAATAAAAACTCCAAGCTTTATTTCGTATTGATGGAGGTGAATCGCTTACTAAAATTGCAAAAGAGTTAGGCCTGGGAAAACAAACTGTTTCCGATTGGAGAAAAAGCGACAGGAAATTGAAGATTTCTTTGCAAAAATGGTTAGTAAAGACAGTTTAGGCGGCAGAAGCACTTTAAAAAAACCAAAAAATGAAACCTTAGATGATGCTTTGTATGTTTGGTTTTGCTAACAACGGGAACAGGGTGAACCATTATCGGGTGTAAATTTGCAACGATCGCGCTGAAACTGAATGAAAAGTTAAAAGGAGGCCCTAATTTTACTGCAAGTGTGGGTTGGCTGAATTTGTTCAGATTTTTAACAATTGGAGGGTTGGGCCGAGTTGAAAGACACTGATATTTCCGAGTGGATTATTAGTGATAATGACATTGGTTATCAAGTGCTCAATCGTCGCGGTGTGCACTGCAAACGCAGAAAATGACAGCTCGGAAGAGGAAACTACACAGACGAGCCGGTCAGCCCAACTCATGATGGGGTGGCTGCAATGCTGCAGGGGTTGATGACCTACTTTGAGAAACAAACTGATACGTCAACTGTGGAGCTACTGACCTTGAAACGCCTACGAGATCGTACTGTGAAACGACGTCATTCATAGTTAAAACAAAAGAACATTACGGACTTTTTTCACTAAGTTGTTTAAAGTTTATTTTTGTTTCAGTTTCATTTTTGTTTGAGTTTTTTGTGCGCTTATACAGTATAGTGTAAATAACTTTATGTGAATACATTTATTCAAGGAGAAAGATGCTTTGATATTTATTTATGTCATACCTTTTCTGTTACAATTACAGGATTTTTTGCTAAATAAGCTATGAAATACTGTACTGTATAGCTATATTTAGGCCTCAATTTCACTAAAATTACAATTTCAATATGTTTCCCCGCCCAAAACACATATTGTATGCATTTGTTTGGCTTTTTCCGTCTAATCCGGACTTTCGTTGATCCGGACAGGGCCCGGTCCCATCAAGTCCGGATTAGTGAGACTGTACTGTATATATATATATATATGTGTGTGTGTGTGTGTGTGTGTGTGTGTGTGTAACAGAAAGAAACAAATTTTATGTCAAAAAATAATTCACAACTTTTTGATCATTAATATTTTAAATTGATTCATCTGCTAGGCTAACTGAAGTTTATACAAATGCATAAACCAACCTAAGACCTTTGCCATTTTATGAATGTTCTCTAACTTTAATATATAAATGTTTTTACTGTATATAGATAGAGTTTAAAATTTGTTGTGATTTCATTGTTGCTATGTTCCTATTGTCTTCTGTGTTAATTGTTCCTTTTTTATTGTTTTACAATGTAACCATAACTCTAATTTTAAAACAATGGTTTCATAGGAGATAGATCCACAGATTTATTGGTTTCATGGCAAGTGTTTACTGTGGCTTTTAAATAAGTAAACATCTGATTTTGAAGTCGCATTATTCTTTTTTCAACTGAGAAACAAATTTAGCATCTTGGCTCTATTTGTTTTATGGCCATCATTGTTTCAAATAACTTCTCTCTCTAAACAAGAAACAAAATCCCGGTAAATTTAGAAACAATTATTTAGAACCTTATATTTCCGTCTTGTTGAGGAAGACATGCCATAATCACTGTTTTAAAGCATATTTTTTTACTAAAAAATTTAATTTACTTTTAAAGATGTTTTAATTCTGTCAAATTTTGTTTATTAAAAAACAGGCCAGTAAATATATTTCTTCAATTTCATTAACAGAAATGGTTTAATTAACATTTTATGGTTGCATTGTAAAACTAAAGTAGTTGATGGTACAGTTAAAAATATGAAGTGTGTTTACAAAGTCTTTCAATAATGTAGACCATTTAAATTTAAATACTCAGTGTTTCGTAATCGATAATGGTTCATTTTAAACTTTAAAACACTAGTCCAGTGAGCAGACAAGTAAGAATTTCCTTTTAGAAAATACTGTTTTCTGAAAATATATTCAAAGTCAAATGAAAAAGTCTATCTTGTTTGAGGTAGATTTTGGTAAAATAAAAATTTTATTTAGCAAATTTAATGAATAATTTTTTTAAAAAACACGTTTTCTAATACAGGGAATGTTTTCTATTACATTACTTTAAATTATTTAGTAATTTTAGAACATAAAAGAATAATATTGATTATAAAGCATTTACAAAAATCCTATTTTTTCTGTATTTAATGAAAGGACTATTTAAAGTTGCCTGCAGTGTTTTTCATTTTACATAATTCATACATTTTAAATAAACCTATAATTTTTTTTATTAAGTCTCAATATATTTGTATTTATTCATAACTAGTACATAATTATTATACTCTCCTTAAATCTTACTAAGGTTTATAGCTTCATCAAAAGATTTCCACTAGTATCTTAATAACAACTAAATTACATTATTGGCAAAGTAGGAAAGCATCGTTTTGGGGTAAAATCCCACCATAATGGCCTAGTTTGATAATAAGGTTCAACCCTAACGCCACTGTTCAGAGGTTTTACAACCCTACCCTATCTATTATATACGCTTTTTCCTTACCTTTCACAAAAAATAATAGTATAACCTCCTTAGAAACAAGTAATATAAAAACATTTTTTAAAGTAAATTCCTACTAAGATCAACAAAGATAAATTTTATAATTTTTTTGCATATTTCCTGTTTTTTCACTATTTATTCTTTACATTCATGTTTAACCTTAGAGTATTATGATATTGTGTGATAGCCATGGCAACAGTTTAACGTAGTGCAATTCATATACATTTTTGAAAAATAAATGTCTAGATATTGGAAAGTTGGCGCAGTGCCAAAGTGTGCTATACTCCGAACACAAAGATTCACAGATCAAATTTCCCATAGCCCCCAAATTTTTATAATCCAATTATCGAATAAATATTTGAAAGAACTTTATTAACATCAATTGTCATTCATTATAGGTTAAAATAAAATATATTTGAACTAGATTGGATGAATAAAAACATATTTTAACGATTAAAAATTTGTACAAGATATATAACAGGAGAGTTTGAACTAATAGAAGGAATATAAAAAGAAAATTAGTCTTAGAAATATGAGTATAAAGGTGGTTTGGGCGTATAACTAGGATCATGTATAATAACAATGAGTTTTCTGTGAGAGCTGTAATTTTTTCAAACTATGGTAAAGGGTAAGGGCGCAATACCCAAAATAACCAAGGTGTCCTAATATTTATGCTGACATTAAAATGGATGGTTAAAAACCAAGGTGCAAAAGGCATTATTTTTCATGATTTTTTTCTAATAACATTAATATCTGATTAACCACACTTTCCTTCGGATTTTTCATAGTATCAAACTGAAGTTCTAATCACAAACATAAACTATATAGTGTTTGGAATGTTGTTCATACACACACACACACACACACACACACACACAACCTCTTTACATTGTATTATACATAAAAAATAACTTTAAATATTACAACACGAACATTACACTGATTTAATATTTAAAAATACTAATTCCTCTTGAAAAAATGGCAGAAATATTTGATTTTTAACACATGAATCGACATTATTAAGTAAAAATCTCAAACAGTTTAGAACAAAAGACACTGAAACTGGATTATTCATTTACAACCAAAACTAACCAAGTAATTTAAATCTAGAATTGTTATTCCTACACAGTCTTCTAAAACCATATGTGATTTTTTTTAAAACCTCTTTCATTATTTGGAAGGAATTGTGTAACATAAAATAAACTAGTTTTACATGCTTAGTTTTATTTTTAATAAATTTAGTTTTGTACATAACAATTGAAAAATTTTATCCACAGTAGTAATATATAAATCATGATTTTATTCAAAATTACAAAAAGATATCGGCTATTAATTTTTGGTTTTTATAATTATATTTAGGTAAAACTTTTTATGATACAAATGATATTATTATAGTTTAGACTTTGTAAAAATATTAAACAAACACAATTAGTAAGTCTTGATCTGCTCACTAAAAGCTTTTGTATTTTAAATTTATGCACAACATTTTTCAATGCTTTAAAAATTTGTTTATACCACCTGTGTTCGACAAGTTTAATTTAATGGTGCTACAAATCACATCTGCTTGCAGAAAAAATTAATAATTTATATGCTTTGATTTTAAAATTGCACAATTAAGTTTTTATATCATTAAAGTTTTTAAAGAAACATTTATGAATAATTGTATACTAATCAATGTGTAAATAAAACGTATCGTATCCAGTGTTCGCTTGGACTCTTCTGAATTATTTGTCTTTGCACAAAAAGTACATTTGTGCATCTTTATACAAAAATAAGAAATGTTATGACACGATGTAACATCTATTCTGTGCCTCATTTTTAACTTGAGTGATGTTAACTGTTTTTTTATAATATTTAAAATTATTATCTAGATAATATAAAATTGGTTGTAAACAATACCAGTACCAACTTCCCCTACCCAAAAAAATATCTTAGATAAACTTTATTGTGTTCCAGGTTGAGAAATACAAAGAAATGTTGAAAATTATTTTTTGTTTTTATTTCCTACCCATACATTGTATGCTACTACAAAACCGAGTAAATGATATAAAATAAATAAGTTTATTCAAGAAAAGTAAAAACATAGTTTATGTCTATGAAAATAACATCTATGCAGCCATAACCTTAAATTTAAATTGTAGAACTACCCAGTGCTATTTTGTAAATGAACAGTGGTGAAGTCCTTTATGATTACATTTGAAGGATTTAAAATACGGACTTATACAAGCATATTTTAAAAAGCAAGACTTAAAAAGTGTATTTATTGTACAGTTTTGGTTCAGTATAGATATTATAAACAAGTAATATAAACAAACATTTTTTGAAGTCAATCTATACTTAAGCTAACAAAGAAAATTTTAATTTTAGTTACTTTTTATAAAATAATTACAATTAAATAACAAGAAAAAAATTTAATTTTAGTTACTTTTTATAAAATAATTACAATTAAAACAGTTGTTCTACCACATAACCTATAACATAAAATCAACTGTTTATGAAATAATATGATATCACTTATTTTAAGCCAAATGGGATAAAATATCTATACTGCATCTTTTGTGAAAAGTTTTTTTCTACCATATAAAATTAAAATTAATTCATTAAGTTTAAGTAATGGATTAATATTTTTTTAAACTGTATTTACATCAAGTGACATTCACTAAAAGTTTTAAAAAATGTATTTGAACTTGACTAGATGAATAAAAAGTATTTTTATTAGCTATTGAAAATTTTAACAAGATATATAAAATAGAAGGAATTGAAAAACATTTATTATTTATAATTGCAAGCCCGAAATGGGAGGTCTAAGGTATAATACAACAGATATTTGACTACATGTAACACATTCTAATTTGAGGCACATAAGCATTGAGTAAAGAACCTTGAATCATTGATCAAACATATCTTTTGTATGAACGAATGATTCCTTTGTACAAGTCCAGTAGAAATGAACCTTTGACTCCTTTTTCATTTAGTCAGCAAAGGAACAGGTAGAATAATTTTAAAAAGTAGACAAATTTTTTTGTCTCTTATGAGCTAAATTTTACAAATAAATCACACATTTCTCACTTGTTAAAAAACAAATGATTCACTCACTTTAAGCAGCTACACAAGGTGAGTTTTAATCAGTAGATTAATAAGAGCACATTTCTCTCAGTACATCTCATTACTTCCTTTTTGTTGAATGTTTAGCTTATTGTGAAGCTCAATATCCATCTTTAAACTTTATAAAGAAATTTTGTTTCACTTATTACACTTTGAAATTACTTGCAACCAGACATTCTGTTAACTATAAGTTGTTAAATTGTTAACTTACACTTGGAGGAAACGTTTTCTTCTTACAACTTCTTCATTCTTATTATGACTTCTTTAGAGGCTGTAATAAGTGTAATAAGTGAATAACAACCAGCTCGTCATGAACAACAACAAGATTTTGCAATTTTGTTGGTAATTTCTATTAGATATTGGATTAAACGGAAATTTCAAAAACCCTTTTTAATTACTAGTTTTTCTCTAAATCTTGTAGGCTAAAAAGACCAAAAGTAATATTTAGTAAATCTAAAAAGGAAAGAATTGTAAAATTTACTTAATAAATTGTTAGATAATACAAATAATAGATCATTAAAATATTTTTAATGTTTCACTGTATTAATTATTCTGTCTAGACAAATCAAACATGCATAAGCAAATGGAAATACAAACAATCCAAGCATCAGGAATAATAAACTGTAAACTATCAGTTGTTATTGATTGATTATATTCTTTTAAAACAATATGAAAATATGTTATGAAATTTATTCTTTTCACTTAAAAATATTCATAGCAAGTTTCTTTTTATTTTGCGTGAAATGTAAACATACACAAAAGTGATAAATTTATTATTTCCATAATAATGGGAGGGATAAGTTACCAATACTCCACTTTATACTTGGCTCAACAGCTGTTCGTAAATAGCTAATAGTAAATGTTTTTGTAATCACCTGTAAAAGTCACTTTTAAACACAATTGAACCGGTGATAGTAAATGTTTGTTGTTATTCATCTCTCAAAGCTAGTTATACTTTACAAATGTAATGTTACAAGCAGCTCTTCCTTATCCATGTTTTTCAAGACAATAATTGGTAAAGTTTATAAACTATAGTTGATATATTAATTGAAATTTAATTTCAGTAAATTAAATTCAACCCAAATACAAATTAAATCAATACAAATATACGTTAGCCCTGTATGAAGAAGGGATAGTCTGCTAGGTATGTATAAAAAGTAGATCCATGAGTGAACAAATGAAATTTTTATAAAAGCTTATGCATACAGTAATAAAATAAATATTTTTAATACAGACCAAGCCATTTCTGTTTTAAAACTGTAGAAAAAAATAGATTAAATTTATTTTAGCTTGAAAAAAACTTCTGGCATCATTCACTAATGTAACATTTATCAGAATTGAAGCATTACTATATTTAGTAAGTCTTGATTACTGTTGGTTGAGGTCTATTTACACTAAAAACATTGTTTTACCAGAGATAGAATATGTTTAAATTTTTCTTCTATATGCAAAACATTTACAAACTCATGTATCATTCATGCACTTGTGACAGATTTACATGTTTTTGTGATAAGAGCCAAAACACTTTTCTCAACAGCTTATTATGTGACCAACAGGAACATAAGCTTGTCGTTTGTGTTGTTTTTTTATTGTACACAAAAGAACAAAACACGAAAGAGATGTTTTTTGTAAAAAAAAAAACACTAGTAAATAAGTAGACAAAGATTATAGGGCTGAACAGAATTCCCCAAAACGATCATGTAATATAACACACATATGTCAAGTGGAGATCTAGAATAACAAATGACAATAAAAAAAAATCCCACACATTGAGAGGCAAGCTTATACTGAAGGTTATGTTTGTTATTGTACCATGCATTGTAAACATCAATACTCTCATGTGCTAGAATGTCGATGCATTTGATCCCATACATCGCCTTGCACTGTTTTAATAGGAGTAACAAAATTGTACTGACATGCCATTACTCCTTTGGTCAAACTAATAAATGATGTACCAGTACATCCTTAAACCTATCCCAGTAAGACTCATACTCTTCAAAAGGTTAATTTGTATTGATATAAAATGTTTTTTATATCCTATTTCTGGCAGGCCACAAAATGCTAGGAGGTTGCTAACTGGCATAATGGTTTTTTTAGTTACAGAACAAGAGAAGTCCAATCGTCCGAACTAAGAATATCTGAAACACTGATTATCCAAATAGCTTTCTGATTCTTTGGAAAAAACTGTCAGAAACGTACTGTGTTTTTCAAAATAATGGTTCTGTCAACATGTGCTAATTTTGTTGATAATTTTTATTAGATATTGCATTAAACGGAAATTTCAAAAACCCTTTTTAATTACTAGTTTTTCTCTAAATCTTGTAGTCTAAAAAGACCAAAAGTAATATTTAGTAAGTCTAAAAAGGAAAGAATTGTAAAATTTACTTAATAAATTGTTAGATAATACAAATAATAGATCATTAAAAAATTTTTAATGATTCACTGTATTAATTATTCTGTCTAGACAAATTAAAAATGCATAAGCAAATGGAAATACAAACAATTCAAGCATCAGGAATAATAAACTATAAACTATCAGTTGTTATTGATTGATTATATTCTTTTAAAACAATATGAAAATATGTTATGAAATTTATTCTTTTCACTTAAAAATATTCATAGCAATTTTCTTTTTATTTTGCGTGAAATGTAAACATACACAAAAGTGATAAATTTATTATTTCCATAATAATGGGAGGCATAAGTTACATTAATTGCAGCAGTGGTTGTTCCTTGCCAGCTATTTTTAGTACTTTTGGAACTTCAGTGTAAAAAAATTGCAAGAAAGTAATTATTAATCTTTTTAATAGTAATGCTAGGTCACCAGAAACAGGACTAGAATATCTATACTATTATATGAGAATCTATTGGTATCTATCTCTGTGTGTTACTCAATCACGTAAAAACTACTGGACCCATTGAGCTTAAATTCTACATAGACATTCTTAGGGTCCCTTGTTTACACATAGACCTATGTTTATTTAGAAATTCCTTCAGGGCTCTGTCCCACTGGTCTTAAGAACTCCCTTAACACTCAATTACCAATACTTCACTTTATACTTGGCTCAACAGCTGTTCGTAAATAGCTAATAGTAAATGTTTTTGTAATCACCCGTAAAAGTCACTTTTAAACACAATTGAACCGGTGATAGTAAATGTTTGTTGTTATTCATCTCTCAAAGCTAGTTATACTTTACAAATGTAATGTTACAAGCAGCTCTTCCTTATCTATGTTTTTCAAGACAATAATTGGTAAAGTTTATAAACTATAGTTGATATATTTATTGAAATTTAATTTCAGTAAATTAAGTTCAACCCAAATACAAATTAAATCAATACAAATATACGTTAGCCCTGTATGAAGAATGGATAGTCTGCTAGGTATGTATAAAAAGTAGATCCATGAGTGAAAAAATGAAATTTTCATAAAAGCTTATGCATACAGTAATAAAATAAATATTTTTAATACAGACCAAGCCATTTTTGTTTTAAAACTGCAGAAAAAAAAATAGATTAAATTTATTTTAGCATGAAAAAAACTTCTGGCATCATTCACTAATGTAACATTTATCAGAATTGAAGCATTACTATATTTAGTAAGTCTTGATTACTGTTGGTTGAGGTCTATTTACACTAAAAACATTGTTTTACCAGAGATAGAATATGTTTAAATTTTTCTTCTATATGCAAAACATTTACAAACTCATGTATCATTCATGTACTTGTGACAGAGTTACATGTTTTTGTGATAAGAGCCAAAACACTTTTCTCAACAGCTTATTATGTGACCAACAGGAACATATGCTTGTCGTTTGTGTTGTTTTTTTAGTGTACACAAAAGATCAAAACACGAAAGAGACTTTTTTGTAAAAAAAAAAACACTAGTAAATAAGTAGACAAAGATTATAGGGCTGAACAGAATTCCCCAAAACAATCATGTAATATAACACACATATGTCAAGTGGAGATCTAGAATAAAAAATGACAATAAAAAAAAATCCCACACATTGAGAGGCAAGCTTATACTGAAGGTTATGTTTGTTATTGTACCATGCATTGTAAACATGAATACTCTCATGTGCTAGAATATCGATGCATTTGATCTCATACATCGCCTTGCACTGTTTTAATAGGAGTAACAAAATTGTACTGACATGCCATTACTCCTTTGGTCAAACTAATAAATGATGTACCAGTACATCCTTAAACCTATCCCAGTAAGACTCATACTCTTCAAAAGGTTAATTTGTATTGCTATAAAATGTTTTTTATATCCTATTTCTGGCAGGCCACAAAATGCTAGGAGGTTGCTAACTGGCATAATGGTTTTTTTAGTTACAGAACAAGAGAAGTCCAATCGTCCGAACTAAGAATATCTGAAACACTGATTATCCAAATAGCTTTCTGATTCTTTGGAAAAAACTGTCAGAAACGTACTGTGTTTTTCAATATAATGGTTCTGTCAACATGTGCTAATTTTGTTGATAATTTTTATTAGATATTGCATTAAACGGAAATTTCAAAAACCCTTTTTAATTACTAGTTTTTCTCTAAATCTTGTAGTCTAAAAAGACCAAAAGTAATATTTAGTAAGTCTAAAAAGGAAAGAATTGTAAAATTTACTTAATAAATTGTTAGATAATACAAATAATAGATCATTAAAAAATTTTTAATGATTCACTGTATTAATTATTCTGTCTAGACAAATTAAACATGCATAAGCAAATGGAAATACAAACAATTCAAGCATCAGGAATAATAAACTGTAAACTATCAGTTGTTATTGATTGATTATATTCTTTTAAAACAATATGAAAATATGTTATGAAATTTATTCTTTTCACTTAAAAATATTCATAGCAAGTTTCTTTTTATTTTGCGTGAAATGTAAACATACACAAAAGTGATAAATTTATTATTTCCATAATAATGGGAGGGATAAGTTACATTAATTGCAGCAGTGGTTGTTCCTTCCCAGCTATTTTTAGTACGGGCATAATGGTTTTTTTAGTTACAGAACAAGAGAAGTCTAATTGTCCGAACTAAGAATATCTGAAACACTGATTATCCAAATAGCTTTCTGATTTTTGGGAAAAAACTGTCAGAAACGTACTGTGTTTTTCAAAATAATGGTTCTGTCAACATGTGCTAATTTTGTTGATAATTTTTATTAGATATTGCATTAAACGGAAATTGCAAAAACCCTTTTTAATTACTAATTTTTCACTAAATCTTGTAGTCTAAAAAGACCAAAAGTAATATTTAATAAGTCTAAAAAGGAAAGAATTGTAAAATTTACTTAATAAATTGTTAGATAATACAAATAATAGATCATTAAAAAATTTTTAATGATTCACTGTATTAATTATTCTGTCTAGACAAATTAAAAATGCATAAGCAAATGGAAATACAAACAATTCAAGCATCAGGAATAATAAACTGTAAACTATCAGTTGTTATTGATTGATTATATTCTTTTAAAACAATATGAAAATATGTTATGAAATTTATTCTTTTCACTTAAAAATATTCATAGCAATTTTCTTTTTATTTTGCGTGAAATGTAAACATACACAAAAGTGATAAATTTATTATTTCCATAATAATGGGAGGCATAAGTTACATTAATTGCAGCAGTGGTTGTTCCTTGCCAGCTATTTTTAGTACTTTTGGAACTTCAGTGTAAAAAAATTGCAAGAAAGTAATTATTAATCTTTTTAATAGTAATGCTAGGTCACCAGAAACAGGACTAGGATATCTATACTATTATATGAGAATCTATTGGTATCTATCTCTGTGTGTTACTCAATCACGTAAAAACTACTGGACCCATTGAGCTTAAATTCTACATAGACATTCTTAGGGTCCCTTGTTTACACATAGACCTATGTTTATTTAGAAATTCCTTCAGGGCTCTGTCCCACTGGTCTTAAGAACTCCCTTAACACTCAATTACCAATACTTCACTTTATACTTGGCTCAACAGCTGTTCGTAAATAGCTAATAGTAAATGTTTTTGTAATCACCCGTAAAAGTCACTTTTAAACACAATTGAACCGGTGATAGTAAATGTTTGTTGTTATTCATCTCTCAAAGCTAGTTATACTTTACAAATGTAATGTTACAAGCAGCTCTTCCTTATCTATGTTTTTCAAGACAATAATTGGTAAAGTTTATAAACTATAGTTGATATATTTATTGAAATTTAATTTCAGTAAATTAAGTTCAACCCAAATACAAATTAAATCAATACAAATATACGTTAGCCCTGTATGAAGAATGGATAGTCTGCTAGGTATGTATAAAAAGTAGATCCATGAGTGAAAAAATGAAATTTTCATAAAAGCTTATGCATACAGTAATAAAATAAATATTTTTAATACAGACCAAGCCATTTTTGTTTTAAAACTGCAGAAAAAAAAATAGATTAAATTTATTTTAGCATGAAAAAAACTTCTGGCATCATTCACTAATGTAACATTTATCAGAATTGAAGCATTACTATATTTAGTAAGTCTTGATTACTGTTGGTTGAGGTCTATTTACACTAAAAACATTGTTTTACCAGAGATAGAATATGTTTAAATTTTTCTTCTATATGCAAAACATTTACAAACTCATGTATCATTCATGTACTTGTGACAGAGTTACATGTTTTTGTGATAAGAGCCAAAACACTTTTCTCAACAGCTTATTATGTGACCAACAGGAACATATGCTTGTCGTTTGTGTTGTTTTTTTAGTGTACACAAAAGATCAAAACACGAAAGAGACTTTTTTGTAAAAAAAAAACACTAGTAAATAAGTAGACAAAGATTATAGGGCTGAACAGAATTCCCCAAAACAATCATGTAATATAACACACATATGTCAAGTGGAGATCTAGAATAAAAAATGACAATAAAAAAAAATCCCACACATTGAGAGGCAAGCTTATACTGAAGGTTATGTTTGTTATTGTACCATGCATTGTAAACATGAATACTCTCATGTGCTAGAATATCGATGCATTTGATCTCATACATCGCCTTGCACTGTTTTAATAGGAGTAACAAAATTGTACTGACATGCCATTACTCCTTTGGTCAAACTAATAAATGATGTACCAGTACATCCTTAAACCTATCCCAGTAAGACTCATACTCTTCAAAAGGTTAATTTGTATTGCTATAAAATGTTTTTTATATCCTATTTCTGGCAGGCCACAAAATGCTAGGAGGTTGCTAACTGGCATAATGGTTTTTTTAGTTACAGAACAAGAGAAGTCCAATCGTCCGAACTAAGAATATCTGAAACACTGATTATCCAAATAGCTTTCTGATTCTTTGGAAAAAACTGTCAGAAACGTACTGTGTTTTCCAATATAATGGTTCTGTCAACATGTGCTAATTTTGTTGATAATTTTTATTAGATATTGCATTAAACGGAAATTTCAAAAACCCTTTTTAATTACTAGTTTTTCTCTAAATCTTGTAGTCTAAAAAGACCAAAAGTAATATTTAGTAAGTCTAAAAAGGAAAGAATTGTAAAATTTACTTAATAAATTGTTAGATAATACAAATAATAGATCATTAAAAAATTTTTAATGATTCACTGTATTAATTATTCTGTCTAGACAAATTAAACATGCATAAGCAAATGGAAATACAAACAATTCAAGCATCAGGAATAATAAACTGTAAACTATCAGTTGTTATTGATTGATTATATTCTTTTAAAACAATATGAAAATATGTTATGAAATTTATTCTTTTCACTTAAAAATATTCATAGCAAGTTTCTTTTTATTTTGCGTGAAATGTAAACATACACAAAAGTGATAAATTTATTATTTCCATAATAATGGGAGGGATAAGTTACATTAATTGCAGCAGTGGTTGTTCCTTCCCAGCTATTTTTAGTACGGGCATAATGGTTTTTTTAGTTACAGAACAAGAGAAGTCTAATTGTCCGAACTAAGAATATCTGAAACACTGATTATCCAAATAGCTTTCTGATTTTTGGGGGGAAAACTGTTAGAAACGTACTGTGTTTTTCAAAATAATGGTTCTGTCAACATGTGCTATATGATTTTCTCTGCAAAGCTAGTGTAGGCCCAACACAAACATTATTTAGATTCTGAATCACCTTCTCAGTGCAGCTGGTTGCTGCCCGTAGCCAGGAGACTGGCCTGGCCCGACTGACACTGATTGTTTTGATTAGTCAATCAGTGTGTTGTATTATTTGTGAGTAAGTATCGTTGTTCACCATGGTTTCTACAATTGTTGGCGAATTGTCTTATTGTTAGCAAATAATGTAAAAATAATAGATCAATCAGATAAAGGAGTTGCGGGTAAACAGTTGGTTGAGAAATATGGTTTCAACGTATGTACAATCAACAAATTCATACGTTTGTTGTAATTGTTTTACACCAATACGAATTTTACGAATACAAATATTTTTTAATATATATTTTTCTGCCTTTCCTAATATTAAAATTTTTTACTTTGTTGATGTTTTTCGTAATACCTCCATTCTCAAATATTTAATTAGTACTTTTGGAGAGAACTATTTTAAAGTTTTGAGAATAGAGTTATTCTGAAACGCAACTACAAACAAAAATAATTTAATGATGGGAAAGGCAGAAAATAGACTCAAATGTATTCAAATATTCCTAAAAGGAGTGAAGATGAGTATACTGAGTGACTTTTGTACATGGTGCAGAATTTAAGTTTTTACAAGAAAATGTAAAACACTTTGAAATTCTAACAACAATAAATTTTTTTTAAATAAGAAACTGAAAGCTTCATACACTATGATTATTCAGAATGCCAAAGTTGAACCAACTTTTCAACACGTAATATAAGGCAAAGATATATCCAAAAGCATCAGTACTATTCTTTATGTCTTACATTTATTTTATATACAAAAAGTTTAAATTAAAGTCAACAGGAAGTAATTTATAACCTTTTTGTAAGGCCTTAATTTTACCTTTGAAGCTTTAACTGACAGGATGTGAACAATAATAAGTAAATGCTTTATAAAACAAAAACCAAACAACATGGTTAAAAATAGTTTACAGGTTTTTCAGTAGTAAATAAGAAACAATATTCCCAATATAATTTACGTCCAGAAATGACAATCGCAGTGTTGAAAATTAACGTTTTTATGATTTCTAGCGGATGCAATAGACAACTTTTACTTAGAAAAAATCAATACTTTATAAGACATTTTAAAGGTAAGTACTGGGAGAACAAGCTTTGCTCAGATAAGCCAAAATATTTATATTAAGTTGATTAAGTAAAATACAAAAATGTATTTATTATATGCACAATATAAACACAAACTATAAACACAAAATAAACACATTTTACTACACAATATATCATATCGTACACATCAACGTCCATATTGTTCAGGTTGGCATTGGAGGAGCATTATAGAACGATTGTTCAGAACTTCTTTCCATACTTCGTTGGGTGTGTATGTGGGATGATCGTAAAAATAGAGTTCTACAAGAATAACATGGGAACTCTAAGAACCAATGGGGTGGAATCCCAAATTTTCCCAAAGCTGGGACCTGTGCCAGTTAATTTCTAGACTGAAAAAAAAACAAAAATCTAAGGCCAAAAAAAAAGTTTGTTCGTGTCCGTGCTTTGTTTCATAAGGATATCATACAAGCTCTTGGAGCCACTGGGGTGAAATAATGAAAATTTCCAAGGTAGATACAGGTGTCAATCAAATTCCCATGGCCGAAAACCCAAAAGGAAAAAAGGTTAGTCCGGGGGAGAAGTTCTATTAGTCATTAGGAAAGAAACCCGAATTTTCACGGATTTTTCCAAGATGCTAATCGATTACCTTAAATTCCGGTGAAAAAATCGAAATTCTTTATACGATAAAAATGTTTATAGCATCATAATTTCAATTTTCAGTTAACAATGCAACTCAAACAAGTTGCGTCCCAGATAGTGAACTGAAATAGTGCAAGTCAAACAAGTCGCATGCTAGACACAGGGTTAAAGAAGCACATCAATTTGAAACTCTATTACTCGTACTATAAGAGCATAAAAGGTAAAGGATCAGTAATAACGGCAATGGGTATTGTAATAGTGAAAAATCGGTTTTGCAGAAATTAAATTTATATTACTTTTAGCAATACAAAAAAGCAAAATTATTAAATAAAAACAAATCTTGATGTAAAAGAATTTCAGAAAAATTTTATAACTTTTCAAACCATTATTAGGAAATTGTAATTATATAACAAATAAAGATTAACCATATTTTTAACTCAGAACTACTCATAAAATATAATAATACACAAAAATATTGAAATAAAATATGATTTTTTTATAATTTTATATATATATGTAACCTAAAAAAAAATATATATATGCATTTTCTACTGCTTTTTTTTTTTAAAAACAATACTAAAAACAAATCATAATTCATTCAACTATGCAAAATTTTATTAAAATATATATTTAAATAAATATAACTTATTTGAATTTTTTTGTAACTTTATGATCAATTGAAAACAAATAAATATTAACATCCACGAAATAACCAAATGTTTTGATTGAGGTTATGCTTACAATGTGAACTTTGCACTAGAAATGTCAGCTGGTGCCTAGCAACAATCAGTTTTACCAAGGCCAGAAACATAGATAGCAGCCCTCATATAGATAGTAAAAATAAGAAAATAAGACAATTTTATAATCAAGAAATAGAACAATTAACAGTTACTAAATAACAAATGTTATGAATTTATTTTATAAATAATATCCTTAATCAGGAAAATTAAAGGTCTTGAAATAATTCAATAATATAACAACTTATATTTATTTTATATATAAGTTTTTCACATTAATATAAATGAAATACCAATGATATTAACAATATCCTGGAAATAACCAAAAAGAAACCAAATGTTGTAAAAAAAACAAAGGATAAGGTGAACATGTTTACTTTGGGGGAGGGGGGTTAATCCTTACATAAATATTTAAAATCTAAATGAGATTAAGAAAAGAAATTCACAGCAAATAATTAAAGTGGCCCTAATCTATCCATCTAAATAAAAAAATTAAAGAATAAATAAATTTAGTAATAAATAATTTCACTTATAAAGCAATTAAAAACACTCTCCGTTTCAAATTGTACAAAAGTAAACAGCATGAAGAAACCAAATTGACTAGAATTTCTTATCCTCTTGCAATAAGTAATGCACCAAACTTCGGGGACTCACATAATTTTGATAAAGGAAAAAGTTGTTTCAATTATGAGAATGACACAAGCACATTTGCCTGAGTTTTTCAGACCAATATCTTTGGCATATGCTTACATTAAGTATCAAGTAAGATGACGCTGAAATTATTAAATGAGTTAAATTAGTGAAAATAAATACCTAGCTGTAACACTAGATTTGAAATTCAACTAGAAAGATCACACAAAAAAGAAAAAAGAAGTTAATGCAAAACAAAGAAAGCTATTTGGTTGATAGGTTGTTGTTACAAATTGTCAGTATATAAGATCAGATTTTATAACCAAATCCTGAAACCTATTCCAACTTTCATGGTGTGCAGCTATGGAGATATACCAAGCAAACTTGATAATAACTCAAAAATGAAGATCTACACCGAGATCTAAAACCTAAGATGGCTATAGATGAAGTTAAAGTGTATGGCACCAAAAACTTGCAAGAACTGTAAGTACATCAAAATCAGCTAGGTCCTAGATATTACTAAACTGTCGTTTCATGAGAACTAATCACCATGAATCAATGGCGTAGCCAGGACGGTGTTTTGGGGGGACACGAGCCGGGAGGGTCAGGGGAGTGCAATTCTTCTGGGGAAGCTTATCATTAGAATGCTTTTCAATAAGTTATTTAAAGTTTTAATTTAAAGGTACAATAACCACACACAAACATCATAATTACGTAGACCTCATAATCTGCCATTCCAATTTAAATTCAACGTATAAAAAGGCTTAGCTAGTTAAGGTTAGGTAATAATTTGAGCTGACAACATCTTGCATAAGTATTACATAAAACAGAATTTCTCAACATTTTTTGTATTAAAAAAAAAAAATTCATGTTTAGGAAATGAAGTTACTTTCCTTAAATCTAATAAATATTTCCTAAAATATGTAAAATTCGAAATGATTTTTGAAATAAAAAGGTTAAAATAGAAATGTTTCATAATCACTAAAATAATTGTATTAAAAAGGATATACAAACATAGTAAAGCATTTTTATTACTGTATATAATTATCATATACTACAAGTTTCAGATTAACTGGTTTTACCTTATGTACACAAAACGTAAAATGTTTTTTAATAAGGTCACACAAAATATGCAGCTAACTGTGCCATTTTGTCTTTGGGAGGGCGAGGTTTGCCTCTTGATCTACCTCTTCCTCCACGACCTCTACCAGCTCCTGCTGGTTTAGATGCAACTGCATGCTGTTTCTCTACTAGAGGAATAAACTGCGGAGAACAGAACAGACATCCCACCATTTCCGTTACTTCTCCTGGTAGTTTGGTCTTTTCCTGTAAACAATTTTAAATTCTGTAAGTAAATAGAGTAAACTCTCAGTAATACGGCATATAAGGGGCTGGGATTATTTGAGGGTCCATTAAAACACATGTACATTGAACAATATATAAGTGTATTGCCCATAAATAAAGAAAACATTGGAAAATATTTCCTGTGCTGTACTTGATATGATAAAACAAGAATGAATCTACAGGTCTGTACTTTACAAGAAAAGGTTACCTTATCTTTAACGGTAAAAACAAAAATTAAAATATGTTTCCTTTTACACTGCAACAACATTGTTTACTTGCGCTTCAATAACAGTCACTGTAGATAACTACTGCAACAACATACGGCTAAATATCGTTTGTATAACACAAGCTACACAACTAGAAGGCATGTAGGTCACTCCGTCACTGACATCGACATGCAGTGATAAAGATACAACTTATGTTTAAATATTGACTATATTTACATCTTCTGTCCTTCACGAAAACACTGGATTACTGGAAGAGCCAAGACTTTCTTGCAGTTTCTGGTGGAGTTTAGAACATTTTGTTATGTCAAATTTTGTATAAGAAAATACCGAGGGCCAATAATAAGGGTTGATTAATACTTGAATTCGAAAACAATCTGTGGAAGATAAAGTTGACAAATTGTGAAACAATTTTAATGGATCGCATCAAATATCCATAGTGACAGCATAGTGCCTGATGCAAAAATGTGTAACCAGCATTTCCTCTATGTGATTCAACGAATACAAAATTATTATGGACAGATAGTAATCTTGATTTTTGTTGTAATATAATGCGGTCAATTTTTTATTCCAAAATATTTTGTGCCAAATGGTTTTGAAAAATATACAGTTTATAGGGGTTAAGTGATTTGCATGGGTTACTAGCTGGTGTCAGTCACAAATGATATAAACCGTTCTTTGTTAATTCTGCTATTAACTGAGATACAAATGACCTAAATATATTAAATTAATTAGAGCTTAGTTAGTGATAACAATTCACAACGGTAAAAATAAAAACCGTTTTCTCTAAATCTCACTATACATTTGTTTAATAAAACAAACAGACTAGTTTGTCAGTGATTAGCTACTACAGTTAGTAGCCAAGGCGATGATGAAGGTGACATCGTCATCAAAACTAGTCTGTATTAATAAACTATTGTGTAGTGAGATTTAGAGTAAACTGTTTTAATTTTCGCTATTGTAACCAAAATAAACTTTTAAGTTAATTCTAACAGAGCTGAGAGGTTATTAGATATTTAGCGTACGGAATAGAAGAAATACAGAAAAACCTTGGTAATAGTTCAAGGGCATTAATATAGCTATTTCTTTCAACACAGCTTGTTTTCGTAATGTAAATGCCTAAAACCAAAACTCTACATTTTTTATATATATTTTGAGAGCCAATCCCTTTTGTGATAAAGATAAGAGACAGAAGAGTGAACTTATTAAAGATAAGTCACAATAAAAAAAACTGAACACATTAAACTTTATGTTTCCAGTAGAAATACTGAAAATTCATATGGCTTTATTTTTGAAACATCAGCCATTCTTCAATATATTATATGATTGAAAAAAGTGATTTTTTAAAAAAATATATAGGGTTTTAGTTTCTTTATTTTTGTCTGTGCAAAAACAGCTACTTCAGGCCAGTTATGATTGTAATACTAATATTCTCCTATCTAATACAATAAATAATTCTCCTGAAATTTTTTAATTTTTTCACAATATATTCATCAGGACCTTATATTGATCCACTGATTATTAATTTTTTTATACACAAATTCACAAAGAAAACTTACAGCTCTGTATTCCACGCTGACCATTTGTGATCCACAATCGCACAGGCTCTCCTCCACATTCACTTTTGCAGCATCATCAAATATATGGATGATTACATCGCATCTAAAACAATTTAATTTCCATAAACCACATAATTTGCACATAAAGTCTTTATAAAATAGAATATTTAAGTATAGATGCCAAAAATCCAGCAAGTCTAGATCCACATTCAATGTTTTGAATCCTAGATTTATTGGTCTAAATTTTTTATTATTGCAATTGGATAAATTATTATACAATTGTTTTTTTATTTAGTCTTTTATTCAACAATTTTGCCTTAATACTAGGACCATAATCTTGCATTATTCTTGTGCATGCTGCATAATGTTTTGTTACAATTCAGTATGTTGCATAAATATTTGTTACATTAGTTAATTTAAAAATCGGGCTAGTTAAAAAAAATTTTTGTTTATAAAAATGTTTTATGATAACACTAGTCAAAAATGGGCGTCATGATAAACCATAAACAAATGAAACGCCTTTTTTAAATATAAGGGTGGGGGGTTATGCACAGTGACCGTGAGAAAATGCGTTTGATCTATCTTTCACTAGCCATACTGGATGGAGGATCGTTATGACCCTGAAATTATTATTATTTTGTGTTAAGCTTTTTTTTTAATTTGATTTTCTAAATTTAATAACAATGGGAAAATGTGTTATAAGTGGCTTTGTTTTGTTTATTTTTGAATAATCAAAATTTAAATATGTTACAAGAGTAAACCCGAGTAAAATTTTAATATATGCAAACAAAGCCATCTAAGTTCCAGTGATTGCCAAGGTATGTTTTAAATTTAATTTCTTGATATTTTTCGATAGATTCAAATCAGTAAATATACGATACCAGCGTACATTAACCTAGCATTATCATTACCATTCGTAAAAGACGTGAACGTTTTGTATTTTAATTCATGTTGTTAAACTTGAAAAATGCAAAATTTGTTAAAGAGTAATATTTTAAATTGTTTTAAAATAAAATCCTTTTTGAAAATACTAACAAAAATTTTAATGTAACCTGTCTTCTTTAGAACGATTTGGATAGGGGGATAAATCTGCCTACGCCATATCGTAAGGTAAAGGAAAACAATTGACCCAAAGTGTCTTATCAAGGTATAAAGAATAAAAATTTGTGAATAAAGGTAGTCAAGTTTTTTAAAATAAATTAAAGCACATAACCCACAGTCAAATTACTGGGGGGGTTACAATCGTAACTAATAATAATAAAAGCTTGGAGCAACTATGGTATACCTTTTGATTATAAATAAATAAAACCTCTTAAGTCACAAAGACATTTTATTTATGTCCTCATGTACATTTTGATGGCAAAACAATCATTTTCAGAGGAAAATACTACAAGATTTGTATTAGTTTCCTCTAAAGATGTTTCCTTTATAATTGAAATGTAGGTCATAAATAAAATGTTTTTGTGGTTCAACAGGTTTTATTTATTTATAATAATGCCTTAAGTTAATCTATAATATTGGTAAATTAATTTCAATACAAAGATTTTATTTATTAGATGCCTGATGAAATAATTACCAGCATTAGGAGGTTTTTTTAATTGTAATAATTTAATTTATAACGAGAAAGATTAACTTAGATATTTACTTAATACTCACTTATTACAACCCAATTTCCACTTGGGTGCAGAAGCTGGATCCAACACCAAGACACCATTATCACACTCAACACAAGCAGACAAACCATTGCTGTTTAAACTGTGGGGACACGTAGGATGAGTGCAAGAATTACATCCACTACCTTTTTTCATTTCCCTGAAAGGAGGGTGGTTGTAGCAGTAAGGACACAAAGGAAAGCTCTTGCCTCTAACTCCAGTAGACCAAGATAGCAACTCGAAGTCATCGAGAGGACACTTTAATTCCTGTAAAATGATTCTCAAATATATATTAGAGGCTATTATAAAGCACAATGTTAAGGAAGGAAATCATATTCAATGATATAAAATCAATTCAAAACAGTATTCTTACAATATATATACATATATATATATATATATATATATATATATATATATATATATATCGCAATATCTATTCTTGTGTAATAATAAAGAACTAAGTCAAAATACAAATACAAGAATTATTACAAATTCAATTATAATTTTTGTATTTGCATTTTGACTTAGTTCTTTATATATATATATATATATATATATATATATATATATATATATATATATATATATATATATATATATTCTTGATATTTAACGTTATCCATTGTTTTTCCGTTGCACTGACTTTATGAAGTTAATATATTACTATGTAAGTAATTTTATCCACCATTAAGTGCAATAATTTTACCTTGAGTGATGAGGCACCTTTTGGTCAATTCATTGAATTGACCAAAAGGTGCCTCATCACTCAAGGTAAAATTATTGCACTTAATGGTGGATAAAATTACTTACATAGTAATATATTAACTTCATATATATATATATATATATATATATATATATATATATATATATATATATATATATAATTATTTTATTTATATATATATATATATTAAAACAACATAGGTTATTCAAATACAAGAATAGAAGGCACGTTCATCCATAAATTGTGGGACACAAATATTTAAAAATTAAACTGACTATAAAAATCATTTAGTGGAATTCCAATTATCCAGTTGTGTACTTATTAAATTATAAAATATAGTATAAAACATGTGTAAACATACCTTATAAATGCGCACATTTCCATTTTGAGGCAAATTGAAAGTTTCATCACAGTGTGAGCAGTGAAGTCGGGAAGGCTTGGCTTGAATGTATTTCATGTATCTGCGACACTTGCCACACCTACAGGAAAAACAAATGTTTGTTATAAAGAATTTTATTCATATTCACAGGAAATATTACTTAATATAAACAAAAAAGTGAATACTTAATCAAATTTTTTTTTTCAGTCACGTTTTATTCAATAATTACAATTAATATAAATAAAATAACATAATGCGTTAAAACTGCTGTTTTACCACATAACCTATAACATAAAATCAGCTGTTTTATAAAATTAAATGTTATTACTTATTTTAAACGAAATGGGACGAAACAACTACAAGGTAGGGTCTTTTGTAAAACGTTTTTTCTCCCATATAAAACTAACATTAATTTAATTAACGAATTAATATTTGAAAAAAACTGTATTAATATCGTGTCATCCACTACAAGTTTAAAAAAATATATTTAAATATGAGTGGATTAATAAAAAGTATTTTATTAATGATTGAAAATTTTAACAAGATATATATAAAGAGAGTGTAAACTAAGAAGGAATTTTTAAAAATTCAACATTTCTGTAATTTACAGCTGTATTAAAGTCTTCAAAGTCAACCAACCAATACTATAGCTAACTTGCAAGCAGTTTGTGATAAAATTAGGAACAATATTTCAGTGAGATAATTAAATGAAGGATTCGCTGTGTTAATAATTTTCATTACAGTGTTATGATAAACCTTTTAAAATAAATTAAAATTATCACACTATAGAAGTGATAAATTATAAAAATTAGACAAACTGTAGAAAAGATTAGAACGTCATAATTATAGACCATTTTTATGTAATTGTCTTTCTAACTCCAGATTTCGTGATATCAGTCAATTTTTTTTTAGCTTATTACCGTTTAAAATAATCTTTTTTCTATGTCTTTTGTGAACTCAATCACTTTCTAATGGTGTTTTGATCAGTTTTTTTAGATTCCAAGTGCTTGTTTAATTTTCTTTTTTAATTTCTTTATTTTTTTGTTTTAGATTTATAAATTGAAAATTATATATCCTTTTGAAGAATATGTATTGAACTACTAAAAGATTAACTAGTAATTAAAACACACACTAATACAAATATTTTTTTAAAATTGAAGAGTCACAAATTATTAGCACATTGCACCTAATTAGGTAAGTATTCAATTAGAACTGATTGGTAAAAAAGTTAGGTAGATATATAAAGATTGGGAAGGCTGAAATTACCAGTTCAGAAACATTGGTAATTATTTTTTTACAAGTTTTGAATTCAAAGTATTACATTTTATTTAATGATGGAAAGATCTCAGGTACACAGTATTCATTTTGTAAAAGTATTTTTCTACTTCTGGATACAAGTTCCTATTGATAACTAGGTACTTCCCAATTAATTACCATTATCTAGACAGAAATAGTGCAGGGTTGAATCATTTTCCTGTCCAGTTCTGTTAGTGCAAATTTTAAAATGAAACAACTCTTTCCCCCCTGATTTTACAAATTATTCTCTAAGTTACAGAAAAAAATTAAATCTAAAATTGAAAGTAGAACTATAAAAAGGTCAATTCGCTGTTTATGCCGCTTAGATTATGCCGCTGTTTATGCCGGTCAATTCGCTGTTTATGTTCTCCGTACATAATATTATATATGTATGGAGAAAAATTTCAATATGGACATGAGGTGTGGCAAAAAGCAACCATTTAACAAGTGAAGAAGTTTAATGTGATTAAAAATTCAGATCTGCTTCTGAAACATCGCTTCTTTCCAAGCTCCTTGGGAGGTTCATGGTCTTACCTTCATTCCATCTTATTTTAGGACTTCCTGTGTACATTTCATACAAGTAACAATCACCAGCTTATGGTTGTATTCATATAAATATATAAATAATGTATATGGGTCTTTAGTGATGTTTCAGAGCTTTGTAAATTCACAATGAATTAAAAAAAAAGCTGGTCTATTTCAATAGATCTTATCATTGTGGCATTATGGGAAACAAAATAGCAAAAAAAAGAAAGAAGTTCATCATCTAAGTGTGTACCTAATTTAGACTTCATGAAATTTCTCCAAGTATTTACTTCTAGGAAAGAGGTATGTATGCAAAGGGACAGTTCAGAAGAAAGAGGAAAGGATTATAGAGGAAAGAGGTACAGTATTTTAACCTTTTGATTAGCAACATGTGTCTGCCTGCCCTGATAGGCCTGATAGAGAGCAACATATTTTTGAAAGATTTTGCACTTTTTTTCTTTATTTGTCTGTAATTTTTTAAATAATAGTAATATTTTATAATTTCTTTTAAAAATTGACTTACTTTCTCATGTTAACCAAACTTTACAAAATACTTTTTCATTGAAAAATGCAGCACAAACTTTGAAACGATCTGTAAATATGAGGGAAAACCCATAGACTTTTGACGCAAAAGAATGGTGACTATGTACTCTGTGTAGTATTTATTGTCCACATATTTGCAAATATTTTACCTAAAAAAATAAAGCACAATACACAGGAAAACAAATCTTTAATGTACGACTGATACGCTCAATCTCACGCACTTCGGTAATCAAAGGGATAAGGATAGAGAAAGTACAAAAGTAATACTAAAGAGGGTTTTTTTAATCCAATATACACTTCCATTGCTCATAAAAATGTCAAGATTAAATCAAACTTTTGGAAGTGACTTTAAATTACTTTTTATTAAAAAATAGCTTTAAAAATATTACAAAATAATTTGAAATATAAAACAATTTCTTAGTAAAAACAAACAATAAACACTAACCGTGAATGTGCTTTTCCTGAAGTAGCCAATGGTGAAAATGACACTTCGAACAGCTGATCCATGCCATCAATGTTTTTAACAAAATAAAGAAACTTAAGTTTAAATATTTCCACAGTGTGTCGTAATACAGCATCAAAATCAGCCATTCCATGAGCTATGAGGTTCAATTGTTCTTCCACAGCTGATCTCATTGTAGGTAATACTAGTTCAGGATCAATCTGTGTCAAACAGAAAAAAAACATGAAAATTCTAGTATTTAGGTTTTGCCCATAGGCGTAAGTTACTTTGATTCACTATGATTAAATGATGCAAATAAGAGATTGTTTTTTTACGAATACACTTTTTGGTTATAATTGTGAAAAAACTGAAAACACGGCCAGTTGCAAGTTAATATATGTGGGTTGTTTTCACCACAAGTAATAAAATTTATGTTTATAGGAGAAATAAAGTCTGTGAATGCTCATTGTAACAACAGTACAGGTGTACAACTGTTGTACAATATACAGCTAGCAAAACTTAGATGTGTAATTATTATTTTGTCAATGGGAGCTGTGGTGAAAAAACTAGTACAGTAAATTTTTCTGGTACAGATCAACTTGAATATCTCCTTCAATCACTGACTTTTCACCTAATGACTCTCATTTGCTTTTGAATCTTTAGTTTTTTTCTAGTTAAAAGTTTACATAAGATGGTAAGGTGACAAACGTGTCTATGTGACAACATATTAAAAGGAAACTTCTATTAATCTATATATGAAAGCATGTCTTTAGAAATGGCAGTCAGAGTTGAAATTTGGACACATCATCCAAAAGTACTTATATATCCAAAGTATCTTATACTTTGTAAACTTTATTTTTTTTTACTTATAGGAAATTGAGAAAGAATTATATAAGCATTAAATACAGTAGTCAAAAATCCAAGATAGAAACAGATTCATCTTAAACATCAATTTTAAGAAAACAATTGCTGAAAACCTTCAGAAAACCTTATTTTTAAAATACAATGGTAAAGTTCAACTCTTATTTAATATATTAGCTTATATAGAACATTCTATTTAACATATATTACATTTGAATTGAGTTTTTAAACTACTTTAATAAACACACATACACACACACACACACACACACTCACACACTTTTTATTATTTTAAATAATAATTTTAAATTAGAGTTTTCAAGGGGAAAACTGTTTTATATTTTGCAAATTTTGAATATTCTCCAGTACTGGTAATGTTAATTTCAAGCAAGGAATAAATAGTAATACCATTCCTAGTAAATGGAAAACCAATTTACCTTTTGATACCCATGAACCAGTACGATTCCCAAAGTAGTAGGAATCAGTTTTCTCCCAGAAGAGACAGCAACATAGTTTCTCTGACAGATATTGTTTATATGGACAGGTATAGATGCATCTGTTCCAATTCCATGTTTCTCCATCAAAGTGATCAACTCAGCTTCAGTCAAATAATCTGGTGGACATGTTTGGCATTCTACAAGTTTCACCTGTTTATAAACAGAATGTTATCACATAACTGATTTATTTTTCCATTGTGTTTAGTTAGATATTATACTTACAAAATAAGTCTTCTTATGCGATAATTCGGATAATAACATTGTTTTTGTTATACAATATTAACAGGAATAATCGTTATACTTATGATACGGAATAAACTAAATTTGTTAAATAGTAAATAACAGTAATTCAACTGTAAAAATTGTATTTAAAATATATTATACATTATAATTATTATAGAATTACACTGTGTAAAAATCTTAAACTGTATTTAAATTTATATTTCATGATAGAATGATGTATCATGTAACACTAGTTAAATATAACTATACATCTAAGCCTATAATTAAAACTATTAATTAGTTTTAATGTGCTTAAAAGTAGTAAATATACTTAATATATCATGTAAATGATATTTTCATTTAATTTTTATATTGGTTTAACAGTATGTACCACTACTTCTTGATAAACAAGAACTACCTTGCCTTGCGTCTCTCCAGATTTAAGTAATAAACGTATTTACAAAACAATAATAAATGTGTCTGTATGTTTGAAAGATAAGGCATTGTTAAACAAAAAATCCCAAGGACACTTGTTACCTTTACTTAGTGTAATATGATTATATTCTTTTGTTTAACATATTATAACAAACTATATATACAACACTACAAACATTTTAAAAAATTAACAAAAACAACTTCAAGAGCTTGACAGTGAATAGTAAACAAATTGTGTTGTTCTGAGGGAGTCTAGATGGTTGAAATGTATAAGAAAAATATTTCCCTTTTTCCGAGATTTGTAACTAATAATGTTTTATTCTGGTACATAAAGTAATAAATGTGTTTGGATTCTTTCTACTGAAAGTGTCTATCCAAAACAAAATTGTACTTACAAACATAAAACTGAAAAAATCCTGATAACAATAGAACGTCATGGTGGTCATTTTAGCAAACGAATTAAACGATGACAGGTCATCAACCTGGGTCTTCAGGCTTATTTCTTTTATCGTTGTCATTGATTAAGTAAAAAATGAATAAAGTAAGAAAATCTTAGTTCTAAGGAAAACGGAAATAATTTTGAAACACAGTTTGATCACACATTTATTGATTGATACCCTAGTAATTACCAATTTTAAATATCATTAGTTTATTAAAGCAGTGTTAGTAATCAGATGTTAACTGCAAAGTGGCAGTTTTCATAAACATATTTCATGGATATTCTGACTGCATCACTCAATAAGTTAAATATTTTTATAAACACTCTGCTCTTTTAACCCTTTGATCATCATTTACATACCAGTATAAGAGTTTTGGCAACAGCCAATGCAAGCATCCCTGTACATTCTACTCTTTTTCTCAGATTAGCATTGCCGCACGTTTACGATTCGTTTTCTTGTGCATTTTACTGTATTCTAGGTTAAATATTTGCAACTATTTGGACGATAAATACTACACAGAGTACATAGTCACCATTCTTTTGCATGCAAAGTCTATGTATGGGTTTTCCCACTTATTTACAAATCCTCTCGAATTTTATGCGGTATTTTGCAATGAATATGCGATTAAAAAGTGAAGAAATTCTTTTGTATCCAAAGTCTATGGTTTTTTCCAGGTGTTTGTAGATAGTTTCAAAGTTTTTGCGGTATTTTACAATGAATAGGTATTTTACAAAAAAAGAACACATAATTTTTAGCAAAGAAATTGTCAGTAAATGTAAGGTAAAGTTTGGTTAACATTAAAAATAACTAAATAAAACAAAATGTTACTATAATTTAAAAAATTAGAGAAAAGTAAAAAGAAAATTTGAAAAAAGAAAAAGTATAAACACCTTTCAAAAATATGTTGCTCCCAGGGGCCATAACTGAGCTGGAACATGTTTGCTAATCTAAGGGTTAAATAAAGACAACAAAGAAAACATTTATACTCACATCTTGTATATTCGCCTCTTCGCCTTGTGTGAAGGAAGGAACGGTTTCATTCTTAGTAAAAGCTTGCCAAGTCATAACTGAAGTATATCCTGGATCTAATAAAGTTTTACCATTGCATGTAAATGTTTCACTTCCAATCGAGAATGTTACTGTGGTACTCAAATATTTACAATCTTGTGCTACCTATAAAAAAAAACGTATGCTACTTTTAACCTAAATTAGAAGCACGTAATATAAACAAAAACAATTTAGTCAATACCTACATAGGTCAACAAAAAATTCTATTTTAATTACTTTTTATTAAATAATTACAACTAATATAAATAAAACAACATAGTGTGTTAAAACTGCTGTTCTACCACATAACCTATAACATAAAACCAGCTGTTTTATGATATATGTTGTTACTTATTTTTAACTCAGTGGAACAAAATAACTATATTGCATACCTTAAAAATTTTGTGAAAAGTTTTTCTCCTATATAAAACTAATATTAATTCATTATTAAATTTAATTAATGAGTTAATATTTGTAAGAACTGAATTGAACTGTATCAAGTGCCATCCACTGCAAGTTTAAAAAATATACATTTAAACTTCAGTGTATAAATAAAATGTATTTTATTAATGATTGAAAATTTGAACCAGGTAGTTGTGTGTGTGTGTATGCATGTGTATGTGTATGTAAGGAGAGTGTGACTCATAGAAAGAATTAAAAAATAAACACTATATATTTATTGCCTTACTGTGCCAATAAAGTGCCTAGTGATGTAGTCATACAGTTTCCAAGCATCTCCATCCAGATCACTCTTAGTCGCAAGCTTCATGGGTGTAATAGGAGGGTGGTCTCCAGCATCATGTCCTTTCCTTGGCCTGTTGATACCATTAGTAAGGATAGCTTTGACCTCAGAACCCCATTCGCTGCTTTGCTGCTGCTGTCTAAGAACACTCCTAAAGCCAAAATAATAAGACATAACTTCAGTAGCTTTAATTATAAGTAGGATATCCTTTAATTGTCATAGCCAAATAGTAGTTTAAATTAGGAGGTCTATCTCAAAAATATCCTACATCTATTCAATCTCTGGCTGTGATGTATCTGATCGACTTGAACTAGTTACCACAGAGGACAGAAACTCTTCTCCCCCATGCATTCTTGGTACTCTATTTGCAATAGTCATAAAGCTATATTGCATAAACTTAAGTCCACTGCAAGAAATTCGACAGGTGGTCGAACATGCAGCATTGTCCCATGGGCGATAGATGAGTCATGAACAGGCGATAGACTAACAGCCCAACGCTCAAATTTAGCAACATGGTTCGCTCAGGGTTGCCAATTAGTGTTCAGGAATAAGCGACTTTCAACTATGTCGTGTGGACAGTTCCATACAAGGCAATAGCGCTAAACAAGCCACCTGGCCAATCTCATCCAGTGGACTTTATTGCATTTCACTATGACTGACTGTTTTGTGCAAAGAATTTCATTAAATTTTGTTAGACGTCTCTGCCATTCCGTTTCAGAGATCACTGGTGTGATACGGCCAAGTTTTTTGTCATGAATCATAAGACAACAGAATAAGAATGGTTTAAGGATTATTTTTTAATTGGAGAATGATGGACAATGAGGAAAAAGATCGTGGTTAGATATTTTGAAAATGCTGATCATGTTTGTGCAGCAATCAATGAAAACTGTTGACTGACTGTACAGAAGTTGGAACATCTTGAGATATCTCAATCTGTAGTTTGTGACATTTTACATGAAGATTTGAAAGTGAATCACATTTCTGAAAAATATGTTCCTTAACGCTAACTAAGATAAAAATGCTTACCTTAAAATAACACAGGGCCATTTGTTTTAATTAAAAATGACTGGGTAAAGTTCGAAAAATTATCACTAGTGATGTGTTATGATTTTATAGCTTCGGTTGTTCAACAATGAGGATCATTTGAAAAAAGGGAAGTATTCTTATGGTAATGAATACTTTGAATAGAACCACATCGCCACTTTGGCCAAGTGATCCCCCTTCGTGCCATATATAAAGATAGTATATTTTTGCGAAACACCCCTCATGTGACATCTATCACTTACTCTGCTAGAATTCAACCAACATATCGTAATGTGAATCGAGATTTCAAGACAGTCACAACACTAAAACCTTCATTCTTCTGGCTGGTAAGAGCAGAAGTCAAATAATACAATCCCAAAAAAATCAAATAATACGAGAACAGGATAATGTATACTAATAATCTAAAATTTGAATTTTAAATCATATACAAATGAACATGTTGGAAATATTAGCTTAAATTAGGCTATTATAATAATATATTAGTATTAAAATATAAGGAAATTGAAAACATTAGAAAGTCAAAAAACCTTGAATTTAAAAAGTATTATATTTTCAACTTGTCTTATACTATATACAATTAATAAAAATCCTATAAAACAAACATTTTATAAATTACACAACCATAAATTACAAACATTAAACAAAATTGAATATTAACAAAAATTATAAACATATTAATTCATTTCAAAGTTACATATTGTACTAGAAATAAAATCATTAAAATGGAACAATGTTTTTTATGCTCATCCATATCTTTCACCAAATGGTCCAGTTTTATATATTGTAGCTATATGCATTGTGATCAACTCTAGTAGGAACCGTATTTTTATATAATTGCAAAACTTTATTTAAATGTCTTATTGTATTTATTTCATCAACTTTAATTCAGAATAAATTTTAAGGAGGCGGTTCTGAAATAACTTAACTCTGACTATTTCAGTTTTTACAAAAAAAATAGTTATTGTTGGTTAATAAGGTAAGTAAAAATCGAGAGTACAGAATGTTTCGAATCATTCGAATTAAATTGGGAATGTTATTCAAACAGACTTTGGAGGACGTAGGCTCCCATTCTATAAATTGGTCGTTTTCTTTAGATTCTTAGCTCTCTGACAATATTTATTAAACATAAATTTTTGCCAGCAAATTTTGCATTGTTTCCTTGCTCTTCTATCGGTTTTTCCAGTTCCAAAGATAGTTATAACTCAAAAAATCTAACAAGCAAAAAAATTAGGGGCAAAATTTGATAATACAGTAGCTCTCTAACTTGTTATGTTCGGGACTGAGAGAGTAACAAATTAGAGAAAAAGACGAAATACAAAAGTCATAAAATTAACATGTAAATGTGGGTACGCATAGATACATAAAATACACATAAATACGTAAAAACTTATGAAATTACATTAATGTTGTACTTAATTATTTATGTTGACCAAAACACTCAACAATATTATAAAAACACTAAAAACACTAAAATACATTAGACCTATGTTACTCTAACTTTATAAAAGACATCAAAACATATTACGGTATCTTTAAAAACATTAACACTTGGAAGACAAAATGCGGTATATTAAATCTAAGTATGTGTTAGTTTATAAAAAAGTTTGCCATGTTCTTTTGTACTAAAGAATTATTTTATGATGGCGCCTACACTATATGACAATGCAGACGGTGTTTGTTAATACTGTGACGAAATAGAAAGGATATACTGTATAAGGAGCTTAAGAATATAAGAAAAGTTATTTTGTTAAATCTCTGTAGTACGCTAAAAATAATATACAATAATATATTTTTCGTGTGAGTATTTTTGTAAAGTACAGTCTTGTATTGAGAAACGTGGTGAATTATTTTTTTAAAAATTTAGATTATTGCAATTGATTAATCTAATAAAATTAAAGATAACTAACATAAAACATGTCAACTTACAAAAGGTCAAAATTCTCAGGATAATGGGTAGTCTCAGTTCGAGGATAACTGATGTATCCTTGTGTATACAACTTCTCTGCAATCTGCATTGCATGATGAGGTCCCATACCTAAACCAGAGCTAGCAACTCGCATCAGCTCCACAGTGTTTAGTGCCAATGGTCTGGATTTAGCCTTCTCTTTGGTGACAACACTTTCTACGCTGAAAATTCAATAAGGAATACAAATCTGCTTTTAATGGGAAAGCATTCACCATTGCAGATGAAAATAAATCATATATGTTATAAAACTAAAACAACTTAAAGCAGCTGAGGTACTCTATTTATTTATTATATAAAAAATACCTCTTTAATATCCATCATGATGATTTATTAGTTGCAGGTATAAAGACGAGCCTCACTAGTCATGAATGCTGTCATTGTTTGACTGATTTATTTGCTTCAAAAGAGTTTATTTTCTGATACGACATGCACAAGACTATACATTTGTGCTTTCTAAACGATATTAATCAACTCTTGAAATTTACAGGATAATTAAGAAGGTATTTATGGCCCACTGACCTTCAGTCAGGCATCTAAACATAATAGAATGCTTCAGGGTTTTTATGTCAACTGGAGTGGGAAGCTCGGTCTCGGTTTTACTCGATGTCAGTCAGTGCCTGATGTTTGTTAGTAGTTTCTTATATTTAGTATATTCTTATGTACATACAAAATGAACACTAATAGTGGGATCCTATTACATTAAAGCAATTTTTTTTCCTGGCGAAAAACCAACTGCGGTTATTATCGCCAATCAAAATTTAATACAAAACGGAATATTTTAAATAAAACAAAATCAATTTGAAATAAAACAAAAATTTCAAAACAAACAAAATTTTTACAAAGCAGCAATATATAAAACATATATGTAACCATAAATATATAACAAATTTAAAAAAACATAATAAATAACCAAAAAAACACAAGAAATCCATAACAATCAAAAATATAAAACTATAAATAACAAAATAACAACAACAAAAAATATAACAGTAAATAAATAATAACAATATTTAAAACAACAATAGTCAGCAATTTAACAATAAATAAATCTAAATAGCACAATAAGAAGAACATAAAACTTATTAAATTTTAATAAAAAATATGTTCAAGTGGTGCAAGAAAGCGATGACTCGGTCAATGGCCGAGGCATCGTCCCTTAACACCATCTTTAAACTCCCTTTTAAATTAAAAAGGACACGAATTGGTGTAAGAAAGCGATGACTCGGTAATGGCCGAGGCATCGTCCCTTAACACCATCTTTAAACTCCCTTTTAAATTAAAAAGGACACGAATATTAGTTACACAAACACAATCCACCAGAATATGTTTCATAGTGAAGACATCACCACAGTACTGACATTTTGGTGGATCTTCACGACGCATCAAATATCCATGAGTTGCAAAAGAGTGGCTAACGCGAAGGCGTGTATAGCCACCACTTCCTCCCTACGTTTTGAACGAATTGAATACATCCATGGACGGATGGTATTTTTAATTTCCCTCAGCTTATTCTGAATCACAGTATGCCATTCGTCATTCCAAGCAGCGAGCAATTAAAGCAAACTGTAAGTAACTTTTAATTTGTTTTTACTATTCCTGAGTACACATAATAATCAATTACAAAATAATAAACCCACTAAGGTACAAAATGACAAATACAAAAATTCTACCTGTATAAAAAAAATAATATTTAGTGCTTTATAAGTGAAAATCTTTTTGCAGCAAAATACAACTCAATCGACGCGAGGATTTAATTAGATCAGCAATGGGTCGACCAATAAACATTTTTATTACTTGAATCCAACTGTAAATAAAATAGTAAAAATGACTTATTTGTTGAGTTAGAGAGGACGAAAGTTGACCATCACTTTTAGCAAGTGATACTTAATGCTAATATCCAATAATCAAGTAAAATTATGTCATATAGTTCTCAACCAAAAGTTATATTATCAGCCACCTCTATTAATCACCATGTCAGAAAGTTGCATAATATAGCAAAAATATTCGTAGTTAGTTTAACTGAAAATTTGTAAGTGCTTTGAATCCATTGACCGGATTCTCTTATCAATATTGCTTATGGAAACACTATAAACTGGTGGTAATGTTGATAATATGTAACTGCTTCTAGCAATTGCAATCTTTTATGAAATTTAGGAGAATGTTTTTATTTCTTTTGTAATGATGCTGCATAAAATTTCGTTTTTCAACTCTTGTTGCTGTTTTACAATGGTTATTTCAGTTCCTTAATATTTGACAGAGTTGGTAAACTCAACTAGTGACTGCCAACCTTGTCAAACTGTAAATAGAAGGAATCATTTATATAAGGAAATTAACAAGGAAACAAACTTTAAAGCAATAAAGCGATCATTTAATGTAAGAGACTGTGAACATGCAGACAATTAGTATCTTACTGTGACTGTTTGATGTTTTAATACACATGTTTTTTTAGTACTTTTAGTAAAAAAAAAACATGTGTTAAACATCAAAATTCAGAATGGTGCAGTCAAACAATTGATGGGTTAAATTGTATGCGAATATTTACTTACACTGGTAAATATTTGATTAAAACAAGTTCTAAAGGACAAAGCAAACAACCAACTTGAAGATTATGAAAATCATAAGAATATTAAAGGTCTTACAAACCATAAAAATGGCTCATTGAGGGACTTGATTAGGAGTTGAGAACTACTTGGTAAAACCAGATTGTTAGATGAGGTTAACCATGCAAGATATTGTACAGATCCTTAAAAGTGTAAAATAAATTCTTTATGACTTCAAGTAAAGCTAGGAATACACATGTCATTATCTTGCACACTGGCATACGAGTACCTAGCATCTGCCAACTATTGTGTCATGTGTACACACAATCATTGTAATGGCATTAACTGTCATGTCTGTACTGACTTGCAAGTAGATTGCACATTTGAATTTTCATACCAGAGTAATGGTAATGGATGCAGGTGCATGTGTGGAGAATGTGATATGCATGTGTGAACACACACAACAGCTATGAATGTAGCTGGCTAGTGTTGAATAACAAGTTTGTGTTTGTTTGTTCCATTTTGGTTTTATTAACTCTCTAACATATTCTGTTGCAAATAACAATGTTATACTATTTAATTCCCTTGAAATACTTTCCATGATTCACTTCCAATATTCAAAACTTTTTAAACAAAAAACACTTGTTTAACGGATCAGATAATCTGTAACTGGCATATGTATCCATGATTGCTTTTCCAGGCTTGATTGCCACCAACAAGCATCCAAGCTACTTGCATACTAATTACTTGTAAATGCATCTTTAGTCTGACGTCTGACAGTTACTGGCTAAATGAGTACAAAATTCTTGCATTTTTAACTGTAGCCATTGCTGCACATACAAAGATTTTTTTTTTAATCAGTACTTGGGTAGTCTCTTTCTATTATAGACATGAAAATACTAGAGATAATAAGAAACAATTTTATAATTTGTTTAAAGTTTAAACAGTTAACACACGTTTTATAACTTAAAAACTAAAATTAAATTTTATTGCTCACTTAGCTGTAGTATGTTCTCGTACTCTATGAAGGAACATAGTTGCTATATCTTTCTCAAAACAACGCACTCTATTCCAGTCCAATGACACTTCTCTCCCATCTGATGTCTGTACTGAAACCTAAAACATTTGTCATAGGTTATCTTCTATACTCGTATACTGTAAAACTTCCTAATTTGGACTACTCACTAAGATTTCCATTACACATGATTAGATTTTTTTGGCATGAATAAGAAAAACTCAGATGCTTTCACTAGGTATGCCGACAAGGTTTTTGTTTCGATCAAGTTAATATTGTTGGCCTCAACCCACAATTGTTAAAAAAAGGACTGCACTGTCTAAAAGCAAACACCAAACTGAACAGAATTAGTTCTAACAGGAATTCCTACAATGGTTATTAACAACAATACCAGGCAAAAGGTTTTTCGTCGTGATGAAAAGGCTGGATGACCATACTGTTTGACATTACGGCACCATAGGCAGGGTGTGACTTATCAATGATGCAGTTAATGAGGTAAAGCATGTAAGGATTATTCTCAAAATTTTATTCCAATAATTCAGCATAAAACAGCTGTTAGGTCAGGCACAGGTTAGGTTATTTTGTTTAATGTAAACACGTGTTTGCAGTAAATAAAACTTCAGATTCATGTTGAGCCCGGTCAAATTGATCAGGAAAAAAAAATTGCCGATCGGAGCTGTAATCGCTGATCTTAATAATTACCCAAACTCTAACTTACAGTAAATAAATGAATAATTTGTTGAACTTTCACAATTTATTCCTATATCTACGGCTTTTATTTTCAAATTTCTTGGTATATTATTAGTATTCAAGCGTAGTTTTAGGTAGTCCTCTGTCAATAATAAGGCTAACTGTTGTAGGAATTGCCTCCTTTTTAAAGTTTTGTTGTTTATATTATTAGAATTATATATTATTTGTCCATTTATACCAGCAATATTCAACAAGCTATAAAAAATGACTACTTGCCACCTCCTTGTATTCCTTGCACAACTATATAGGGCACTCATTTTGTCTACCATGTCTACGCCGTACTTCGTTGAATTGTAAAATGTTACAATTTCTGGTTTTTTATTATCGCCTGTGTGAGAATCAATACTGTTATCGCTATGTAGTGTTGACAGAACAATTACATTTTTATTAATTTTTGGCTTGTAAGAAACAAAGGTTATAGATTCATGGAACCCGAATTTAGACAAATTCAAAGGCATTGCTTCGCATGCTACAAACTGGGGGGAGGGATTTCTTTTTTATTTTTACGAATCGTTCCAACAAAGGTTGTCCTTTTTTTCAAAAGTTCTTTGGCAAGATCGTTGCTCGTAAACCAATTGTCAGTGGTTATATTTCTTCCCGAATTAGCAATGCAATCGGTAAGCCGCAAAACAACGTTAGGGCTGTTACTAATCCGGTGTGGTCCATCAGGCTGTTTTCCGGCATATATTTCTAGATTCACTGTGTAACACATTTTAGCATCGGCCAAGCAGAATACTTTTAAACCATATTTTCCTGGCTTACTAGGAATGTATTGTTTGAAAGATCATCGTCCGCAAAACTTTTCCAACTTTTCATCTAACGTCAAATATTCTCCTACGCTATAGCAAGCTTGGCAATTATTTACAAATTTATCGAAAATATGTCTTATGAGTGCTAATTTATCAGTCTTCTTTCTTTCACCCCTAGTAATTAAATCGTCAAAGCGTAAGGCCTGTAATAAAAATCTAAATCTATGTAGAGACATAACCATTCGAAATGTTTCTGGACTAACTCCGTCGTTAGCCCATAAATCCTCTGCATTCAAACGACTGCCCTTGAAATAATCCGTAAAGTACAGCAACCCAAATATTTTTTTGATTTCTATTATATTTGTAAAATTACAGTCGTGTTGTCTACGATAGTTTGCTTGTTTTGACAATATATATTTATTTGTGCTTTCAACGATACAGTCCAAAATATCACTATCTATAAAACAACCCCAACAGTCTAAAATTGTCTTTTTGTTTTTATAGCAAATAAGTAATAATATTATGTCTTGGGGTACATACATTTCTTCTAGGGACATCTACTTTCCATTGTGTAGTTTTATCCCTACCGAGATAAAAAGATTCATTGTCTTGGTACTCACGGTCCCCGCCGTTATCGCTTATATCTTGTTGTGTATCACTGTCAGACAGATGTTCAGACATAGCATCCTCTTCATCACCATCGGTGTTGTCGCCTGCATCACTTACATGGTCCGGTTGATGATTTGATTGAATGCTATCCACTGAGTCTTCATTTTCTCTTGTATTACTCAACTGTAATTCTTCACTAAATAGCAAATTTGGAATTTTATCACAGTCTTCTGCATTATACAAATTAAGTCGAATAAACTTATCCATTTTGATGTCACCTAATATGTATGTTATATTATATATTGTAAATCTAACAACAATATTTGAAAAAGGTTCTGATATATAGACCTATATAAAGCAAAGATTGTATAAAAAGATTATATATATATATAAAGGTTCTGAATAAAGAAAATATATCACACAAGACTTCTACACGCACAAACGTTCTCAGTAACAACTTGAAACAGACTGAAGACAAAGCTGCGTCTATAGCGGCAGTAGTTGCGTGGCGTCCACTAGGCTCCAAATGATTATATTCCAAGAAATAGTCGATTGTCGGTATTGAATGTTTAACTGGCGATTTATGATACTGTACCAGGAAGGTACTCAAAAGGAAACCGAAAAGTGGGTGTGTAGACAAAAGCAGCAGGCTGCAAAAGTGACATTGGCGCCTGATAGACGCCACGCGACTACTGCAGTGTTAAAACTTTATATTTGTATGAAATTTTAATAGTTCCAATAATATCAAAATTTGTCCTCTTTATAAAATATCTCTATCAATCAACCAGCCATTATTTCATTGAAAATATTAATTAGCAATGGTTATTAAACAGTGTTTTCTATTGAAAAATTATATTTCTTAAAACTGGTTCCCTTTGTCCGAAGAAGAAACTTGGCTAATAGAACAGTATACAGAAACAGTTTTTAAAAAATTGAATGGGACCTTTTAACTTTTTTAAAACTTTTTTCCTGTTTTGGAAAACAAAATTAAGATCAACAATAGCCTTTGTCAAGTAAAATATTTTAAAAAACTGTTGTAACAAAATTCTGCTAGCTGGTAAGAAGAGAACTCAGACTGCCATGGATTTTTATCTTTGCTCTAAGAGAGTTTATTTAAAGTGATATGTCTGTGATGTTTAAGGCATATTTATTGCATCTTACAGCATAAATTAAAAAAAAGTTATTTATAGACATAATTTGACTTTCTGTCAAATGGAGTTTGATGCAGGATTAAGGTAGCTTGTTTGTTCTGTGTCATATTACTGTGTAAAAATGGAAAATCTGCGGTCGTCAGAATTTGGACACATTATGATAGCCAAAAACAACAAATACTTACAAAAGACAATCATGAGTAAGATACCTTGGTACTCTTAGTTCAGTACTCTAACACAGTATTTCCTAATTTTGTATTGTGGTATTTCAAAGTAGATTTTGTATTTAATGACTCATGTATCTAAATACTATCTAATATAATAATAAGTGTGGTTGAATAAATGAAATACAAATCTTCTTACAAATTAAAAATTGTCAGTTTGGCAAAAGTTACAAACAACAGTGAAGTGGTGTGTCAGAACAGTGTTAATGAAAAACTTGTGGGTCTATAATGGGAAAGTGAAGAAAAGAACAAAAAATTCCCTTGCTCTAAATTCGCTGGGCCATCGGGAAGTGTTCGTTGGCTGGAATTATTATAAAATATAGCAGAATAAATGCTTGAAAGTAGGTTGAGTGGTTATATTATGACACACTCACATCTATTGTAAGCACCAAGCTGGACTAACGGTAATCCTCAACACTATTAATTTTCTGGCAACAAGTTCTAGTAGCTATTTTATAAAACATAATTGTATTTTGTTTCTCAGTTGTTTCAACTACCCTCAACTTTTTAAAAATCCATTTTATAGACCTGATCTAAGATTACTTCGTTTTTTTAAATGCATATGTTTGCCTGTTTGTTTAACCTCGACTTATGCTCGATAGTTTTGCAGATATTTATGCAAGATATTTTGTAGTTTAAAATGTATACTGTAGACCCCAAAAAGATTTTTAGTAATTTATCTAAAATTTATAATGTGAATTCCAAAATTAATTTTAATTCTGAAAAATTCAGAAATAATTTCTTTTTGTAATTGGTTAACAATTTTAATTGTTAACATTAAAATCACATATTGAAAATAATGTGAATTGTTGTAACAAACCATTTTATCATGGAAATAGCACATTTGTTATTTTGTTAGGAAGAAGGACATAACAACTAAAAGATCGAGATTTACTGAGAACCATAAGATTAGAAAATAAATATAATGTAATTATAATCCAAATACTTGCTGTACAAGCAAATTAATTTAACTTGTGTTGTTCACTATTTGCTTAACTGATACAAAACCTTAGCAAATGAACTTGCTTTATAGTTATATTTTTATGTCTCACACTTTGTCAATGAATTCTTCAATGATTTAAGTCACAGAATAGCCGTTTACTAAGTTTAATTGAATAAAATAAACAAACAATTATGTGGTGCATTTATAAATACTGAACAAATCACTATTCTCTATTAAACTTATTATTTAAGAAGTCATCACAAAATTTATTATATAATATCTACAAGAAATAATTATTGCATTACCTGTATGTACCAATACAATTCAGGCTTGAAAGTTTGAATTTCATCATGTCTTTGTACACAAAATCCTAATGTAGGTGTTTGGCATGGACCGTATGAGATGAGGGAGGCATCAAGGTCTCCATATTTACCCTGAAAATTTTAGAAAAACCTACATCAATTTTTAACAGAAAAATTTGATTTTCCTAGACCAGGGGTTCCCAAACTTTTTGGTACCACAAGCCCTCCTCTTGAAATTAAACCGTTTCATGCCCCTTTCCACTTTACACTATAAAAAAATGGTATGGGCATATGTAAAAACATCAAATATTATACATATTGAAAACAATTCATTTATTTATAGATACTTTCACAAGAAACATGATACAACATTTCAAGTTTTAATTTGTATGGTAAATTTTAACTGATAAGAGAAAAATCTGTTAATGAGATGGATAAGCTTGTATTTTTTATACTAGCATCCGTATTTGAGTTTGTATTTTAGTAAGGGCACAATCCAAATCATTAGTAACATCAAGTTTGTTCCTATAAAATTAAATACATTTAATTAATCTTATTATTTTACAACTGGACTCGTGCCTCCCCAGACATGCCTCCTTGCCTCCCAAGGAGGGCAAACTCCCTAGTTTGGGAATGCATCAACTCAATTCGTGCCTCCTTGCCTCCCAAGGAGCGCATACTCTCTAGTTTGGGAATGCATCAACTCGACTCGTGCCTCCTTGCCTCCCAAGGAGCGCATACTCCCTAATTTGGGAATGCATCAACCCGACTCGTGCCTCCTTGCCTCCCAAGGAGTGCATACTCCCTAGTTTGGAATGCATCAACTCGACTCGTGCCTCCTTGCCTCCCAAGGAGCGCAAACTCCCTAGTTTGGGAATTCATCAACTCGACTCGTGCCTCCTTGCCTCCCAAGGAGGGCATACTCCCTAGTTTGGGAATGCACCAACTCGACTCGTGCCTCCTTGCCTCCCAAGTAGGGCATACTCCCTAGTTTGGGAATGCATGTCCTAGACAATATAAACATGAGCCATTAAAACACATAAATTATTAGTTGAAAATGGTATTATTTTAATCCCTCATACCAGGATGCTAAAGGTACAATGCCCATTGAGAACATGTACTACTGTCAGTACATCTGGTAGATGTCTTTTAATGTACCATATTATAGAAATCTTCATTTCTCTTCTATATTTTTTTGAAAATATTCTACAGGCAATGCCTAGGAACACACAGGGTGTCTAGTAAAATAGCTTGAAGAAATTCCCTGAGTTTTCCCTGACTTTTCCTCTTTTAGATGTCTATAGAACGCTCAGTTTATATTGGGCCCATCCATTGATATCTGAATGATCTTGGATAAATCCAGACTTTGAACACCTTTTAAGAACGAATTGAGTAACTCTTTTGCTTTTGTGTCTGTAAGGAACACAGAACCAAAATATCGAGCTTTCACTTCATCCGTCTCTGCATCCCAATACCTAACACTCAAATCCATTTGGGCTCTTTGTGATATTTTGTTTAAACTTTCATCAAAGCCAATTACATAGTTAGAATTTGAATTTAATGATGTCAGTAAAAGGTCTTTAATATAATTTGATAAACCGAATACAACACTATAGGAAATTTTATCTTTCCGCAATCTCATGTTCTGTGCACCGGTGCTATCAGGGAACATCCTTGGAAAGAGGCACACACTACCTTCTGCATTGCGTAAAGAAGTGTTGCATTACTAAATTCACGCACCATATAATCTTTGCTTCGGTAACTTCATCTTTTAGTTTATATCTATCCTAAGGAAAGAGGGGAGGTAATGACGATATCTGCATGACGCGATTGCCCGCTACGGCAATGAAAACTGGAACCTTCCATGTTGAAACAAACAGTGTAAAAATAATCACCGTTAAATAAAACACATACTATCACGAGTCTAGACAAATAGCTGGCTACGAATGTTTACACAGCGTTCTGTGTGGTCAGAAACAGACTGAGTTATCTGTTATCCCACCCGACCATATGATAACAGAACCACTGAGCACCCCAAGGCCACGGTCCAGGCTAAAACCTCCCAGCTGTACCAACTCGACACATTTATTATTTATTGACATAAGTCCTGAAGTCATAGCAACGGGCTTATCAAATAAATAATAGGCATCTAAATAAAGAAGTGTTATTTCCTGACTGCCCTGCCCCTAAACCAGCCCGCTGGCTTACAATACCAAATATTCGAGAGCAATGGCCACTAGTTTTGTTTCTAATCAAAATAAATATTTTCCCGATTTTTTAAAATTTTCCCTGACTTTTCCCTGAATTTTCCAGAATCTTAAAATTCCCTGACTTTTCCAGGTTTTCCCTGTCGCTAGACACCCTGAACACAGTTCTTCACGATAATATCAAAGTAAATATACGCGTCCAGATCATTATAGTACTATAAGTAATTATTGCATAACTAGGTGAATAATTTAAGGCTTACTTGCTGAAGCGTTTCGAAACAACCATTTCATTTACTCATAGAGGCTTATCTTCAAAAAATTAAACGATTGTTTTGAAACACATCACGAAGTAAGTTCTAAAGTATTCACTTGGTTATGTATTAATTACATTTAGTTTAATCAGTAAATTCAAGATGATTACAACGAGTAAGATTATTATAAGTTGTAATGACGGAACTCGTTATAACACAGGTCTAGAATTGACCTAATCTTGAAAATTTCAAAACACTTACCGAATTATGCGTGTGTATTGGTAATAGAAGTAGTAATATTGATATTTATGATGATAATTCTGATACCAATCAATCTGAAAATATTTAAATTGAAGAAATTATACTTCTTAAATATTGTAAAACAGACATTAGAGAGGATAATTGATTTCTGATCTTATTTAAATTACACTGCACAACAAAAAAATATTTTTTGAATGTTTCCTACACTAAATTAGTCAATTTCTACTAATTTTGGGGTGATAAAAACGAAAATAACAATGAAAAAATTTTATTAGCTTTGGTTTTTGAAATACACAGTACTTAATCTTTAAGAGTAGTTATACTATACGTGAAAAGTGAAAGTACATAAAACAATATTGTTATGTTTCTTTTACAATATTTCAAGTACAAAATTGATTAAAAAAACATTATTCTTAGTGTTTTGACAAATAAAAGAAGTTTGTACCACCAAATTTCAATTAAGTCAATCCGATTCATTGTAAGATCGCTGTCGTTTAGCTTGTCTTTTATAAAACACTTCTGGAGCATCCCTACACACAGACCAGCAGTAGTCTGCAAGCATTGCTTCATTCCAACGGCCCTGATATCTCTGTTCCATTAAGGCAATATCTTGATGGAATCTTTCTCCATGTTCGTCACTCACAGCTCCACAGTTTTGTGGGAAGAAATTAAGATGAGAGTGAAGAAAATGAATTTTTAAGAACATGTTGCATCCAAGTTGGTGGTAAGCTTGAAGAAGCTCTTTAACCAATGCTGTGAAGTTATCATCTCTTTTGTTACCTAAAAACCCATGTACAACTCCCTTAAAGGCTTCCCAGGCTCTTTTTTCATTTCCTGTTACAATCATGTCAAAAGCAGGATCATTTACGATTTCACGGATTTGAGGCCCAATAAAGATGCCTTCCTTGACTTTAGCATCACTTAACCTGGGAAACTTTGCTCTCAAGTACTTAAAAGCTTGTCCTTCCTGGTCCTTGGCCTTCACAAAGTTTTTCATAAGTCCCAACTTAATATGTAATGGGGGTAAGAGAATATCCTTAGGATCTACAAGAGGCTCGTAAACTACATTTTTCTCATTAAGGTTTAGGTCTCGTGTAGGCCAGTTCACTTTTTTATAGTGAGATTTTCTATCCCGACTGTCCCACAGACATAAAAAACAACAGTACTTGGTGAACCCTAATTGCATTCCTAGGAGTATAGCAATGACTTTCAGATCACCACAGATTTGCCACTTGTGTTGTTCATATTTGATTGATTGGAGAAGTGTTTTCATATTTATATAAGTTTCCTTCATGTGTACTGCATGACCTATAGGAATAGAAGGTAGCTGATTTCCATTATGCAGAAGTACAGCTTTTAAGCTTAGTTTTGAAGAGTCTATAAACAGTCTCCATTCAGATCGAGTGTGAACCAATTTGAAGCAGTCCATCAAACCATTAACATCAGAACAAACTACAAGGTTTTCTTTTTTCTCAAAAAAAGGAAGCAAATCTTTTTGACGCTGTCTGTACTGAGATATTTTCACATCATGTTTTAGAAGATTCCACTGTTGTAGTCTTGACCCTAAAAGCTCAGCCTTTACCTTAGACAAGCCAAGATCTCTTATAAGGTCACTCAACTCTGCTTGACTAATTTTGTGCGGATCACTAGATCTATCGCTTACCTGAAAATCAGGGTCATAAGATGTTGAAGGATGGGTTGCTCCTTCTAAACAGTCTTCATCACCTTCCTCTAAAATTTCATAGTTTTGGGGTGGAGAAGGGACTGGCAAAGTGTCCGAGTGTGGTACAGGCCGAAGAGCAGATGGGAGATTAGGGTATTTAACCACTCCTCTTTTCTTCATAGATAAACCTTGCTTAATGGGAGGAGTTAAGCAGAAATAACAGTCGTCTGTATGATTGGTAGGCTCACGCCAAACCATAGGTACTGCAAAAGCCATTGCCCGGTTTTTATTTTTCAGCCACTCTCGCAATATGACGGAACAAGAATTGCAACAAATATGAGGAGCCCATGATTTATCTTGGTCCCCAACTTTCACACCAAAATAATGTTCATAGACAGTCTTAACGATAGGTGTCATTTTACGTTTCTGAGCCAAAAATGTTATTTCACCACATATATAGCAAAAGCTATCGACAGAATTCACACACTTTCGAGGCATTTCAGATCAGCACTAAAATTAATTTAAAAATCAACTTCACACAATAATTTCAATAGCAACCACGTGCGTACAACTGACAAACTCACATAGGTTATGTTTACTACTTATGAACAGCTGAAGAGAGGGAAATTATGTAAACAAACCTGTGTACCAACTGTTGGTAATGAAATATTTTATTTGTTGAAAACTCAATATATATATATATATATATATATATATATATATATATATATATATATATATATATTCTTGATATTTAACGTTATCCATTGTTTTTCCGTTGCACTGACTTTATGAAGTTAATATATTACTATGTAAGTAATTTTATCCACCATTAAGTGCAATAATTTTACCTTGAGTGATGAGGCACCTTTCGGTCAATTGACCATTGTCGAATCACTGGAGTGATTCTCCACTAATGGTGGATAAAATTACTTACATAGTAATATATTAACTTCATATATATATATATATATATATATATATATATATATATATATCTGAAATACGAGCTAATATATAATTTTTATGGTCATTTTCGGTTTTAACACGTGGAAATACATTAAAATCAGCTAATTTCAACCTCGAAACAAAAACTTTGTTGTGCAGTGTTATTAGTTGATTTTTTCTTTTTTCTTTTAGCCCAAAGAGGGATATGAACTTAGCTTTTCCTGAAAAGTTAACTTATATAAATTACTTTTTGACATATTGTAATTTTAGTAAGGCACATTAAGAGAAGTAATGTTAATGCCTTTTAAATACCACCAACTTGAAACACGATGAGCTATTCCAATACCGGTTTAACACGTTGGTTGTGGCGAGCATGCAAGAACGCCCAAGCTCTACTGGCACCCATGGCCGGAAGGCATTCATTTACACCCCAATCCCCCTCTCAAATTCATTGGATTCAGTGTGAGATTAGCCATTGAAAATAAATGTTGTGTCTCTTGTCGGTTATTGTGACAGTTTTTGTGAACATTTCAGTGCTTTTCTTTCCACCATTTTGACAGCTTAGGGACTGTGTTATCGTATTAGAATTACTTGAAATATGTTATACTAGTTTTTGTACAATGAATACAGATAATGAAGAAGAATTATTGGAGAATGTCTACTTAGACAAATGTTGTTTCATTACTTATTCTCTAATAATTCATCCTTGTCATTCAGATTCATTGTACAAAAACTAATAAACACTATTATAATACACTTCAAGTAACACTAATATGATAACACAGACCCCTATCCAATAGCAATGAAGGAAAAAACCAAAATGTATTGACACGTTTACAAGGTCTGGCGCAATAACCAACAAGCAATTCAACTTTTTTTCCGCAAAAACTAACCTCACTGTCCAATGAATTGAGAGCAAAGCATACATGAATGCCTACCGCCGTGGGCGCTAGTACAGTTTATGCACGCCCTCCGCACTCAACATGTTAAAGGAGTTAAGTTCTTAACAGATGAGAAATATGTATCTTATAACAGTTGTGACATACTAATGCTGTTAAATTTTAAAAATTTATCCGCTATATCACACTTATGTTTCACGCCAGTTTTACAAAGATTTAATAAAATGTTTACTACAGCACACACATTTTAATATATAATTCTACTTACTTGAAAAAACTTAGTCTGGAAACGTGTAAAAGCACAACCAATCCTCAAATCAAGTTCTTGTCGAGCATCGACACTCCTTGCTTCATTCTCATTGGGTTTGCCAAGGTTAGCCATTGCTGCTTTGATATCTTTATCTGTGATTGCGGAAAAATGGGCTCTGAACACTGCCTGCAAATATTAACATAGTGTTGAACACAATACAAATAACTCAAAATTATCAATGGTTTTCTGATATCTCACGTACAAAACTATAGGTCTGTGCTGTCTAAGGGTTACTTATCGCCTCTCGAAACTTGCAGGCTTAGGAATACATACTTATAGCCCATATTTTATCTTCCTATCAGACTTTCTAGACAGAATAGAACCTATTATCGGTGTTTATGTCAAATGGGGCGCCTCATTCACTATAGATTTTACTGGGTGTCAGTCATTAGCTTATGTTTGTTGTGTGCAGTATTACAGTGTGAAAATGGAAAGTCTTCAGGCATATGCGATGGATCATTTATTGGAAGAGTGAGAGTGAGAATAGTGGCAATAAGGATTTAATGTAGTCACATTAGTAATCCACATTGATTCATGGTCGAATTTAGTGATAGTGACTTTGTAAATATTGACAATATTCCTCCAACACCCGAATGTTACTCTATTACAGAATCCATGCCAGCCCCTGGTATATCTGAAACTTGGCCTTTACACATTTGTCTGCCATCAACATCACATGCTACAGCTCATAATTGTAAAAAGGGGCAAAAAGCATCAAATTTTGTTTGGGAGAAAAATCTAACATACAAAAAAGTCGTATTTACTAACAGTTAGGCAATAATTTTACATAATTTTTGTGTTTTTGCAGAGATGCCTATTTGGACATGATAGTGCCAAATTTCAAATTCATGTTTCTGAGAGACCAGCTATTATGCCCAGAAACAGATAAATGACCCCAAAATTAAAAACCTAAAATCTGATATTAACTGAACACCTCTAACAAGAGGTGTTTTAAAGCTATTTGGTTTATGTATAATGATGTCACAAGTAAAAAACCAAATATTCGTATGTATTTTTCTAAAAAAAAATATTGGTCAAAGAACAGAGATGGTTTCATTACAATTACACTACTATTAAGAGCTTTGATGCTAAGTCTTTTTAGTAAAAGTTTTTTTTTTTACTTTCCTACTAAATAGAAATAAAGTATAATTAAAACTTGCTATGAGTAGAGGCTTTGCTTCATAAAAGGAACAATTGTTTCGAAACACGTCAGCAAGTAAGCCACTTAGTTAAGTAAATTTTAATTATAGTATAATCAGTGAATTCAAGATGATTACATCAAGCAACAGTAATAAAGTACTAAGACTTGTAAAATATGTGAACTATTTTAAAAAAGATACAATTTTGTTTGCCAAAATCCATTTTGGTTAGCAAGTGTAATGAGCTAATAATAAATTTGTTTTTGTCTAATTGATTAGCTAAAATATATACATATGGTAAAAAGCTGCAGTTAGGAAGCATGTTAAATACTACGAGTTTAAGATTTTTGAGTTGTTTGCGCTACTCAAAATAAAAATGTTTGAAGGGTTTTTTTATATTCTCAAGTGTTTTCTAACATTTTTTTTTAAAGGTTTTTCACTATAACAGTATAATTTTGTAAACATGTTTGTATGAATAAAAAACTTTAAAAATCTCTTGATTTTCTAAATTTATGATACCTTAAATGCATTGCACTATCAAACTGTTAATAAATAAATATATATATATATATATATATATTACGTTATCCATTGTTTTTCCGTTGTACTGACTTTACGAAGTTAATATATTACTATCGTAAGTCATAAGTGGATAAAATGACTTACAATACTAATATATTAACTTCATATATATATATATATATATATATATATATATATATATATATATATATATATATATATATATATGAAGTTATTATTATTACTTGTAAATAATTTTTTCTACCACTAAGTGCAATAGTTTTACCTTATGTGATGAGGCGCCTTTCGGTCACTTGGCCATTGTCAAATCACTCATTATTATTCTCTATTTTTCTGATGTGAATGTTCAGTTCGTGATGTTGGTATTTGTTGACGTCATACATATTTCTTCTTGAGCCTCGTGTATAATGTTTTTAAATAGTATGTCATCTGCATATGTTGTCTGTAGGTTCATTAAATTGTTGTGTATGTTTTTTAGATAAATCTGGTATTTTTCTAGTGAGTTTAGTTCTATTTTGTTATTATTTATTTCAAGTATGGTTAGGTTATTTTCATATTTTGTTATTTCATGTTTATGTGATATTAGGTGTGCTGCAACATTTGATGTTTTTGTATTTTTATTTTTGAATGCTCTGTAATGTTTTTCAAATCTTATTTTAAGTGACCTGGTTGTTTTCCCTATTAAAAATGAGTTGCAGTCGTTACATGTAACTTTGTAAATTCCTGATAGGTTATGTTTTTCTGTATTTGTTTTGTGGTTTGTGTTATTAAGATATTTTATTATTTTGTTGTTTGATTTGTATGTTGGGAGTGTAGTATTCTTTGTTGTATATATTTCTTAATTTTTCTATTTCGTTATTGGTGTATTTATATTTAAGTTAGATTTTTTTATTTTTATTATTTTTGTGTTCAGGTTGTAGTGTTGTGTTGAGGTTAGGTTTTTTTGTAAATTTATTGTTTGTTTTTTATAAGGTGATTTTTGTACCCATTTTCTATTGCTATCTTTGTAATGTCATATAATTCTTCATTTAATTTTTGTTTGTTATCTTGTGTGTATTTTATTGCTTTATTTATCATGTTACTGTAAGTGTTAATTTTGTGTGTCCAGGGGTGGTTAGATTTGTAGTGTATTGTGGTGTTGTTGGAAGTTGGTTTTCTCTGTACTGTAGTTTCTATTTTATTATTATTTATATTTAATGTAATGTCAAGATAGTTAATTGTTCTGTTTGTTTCTGTTTCGAAGGTGAATTGTATGTTTTTGTTGTATGTATTTTATTTTTCTTAGTATTATGATGTCTTCGTTGTGAATGGTAGGTTAGTATATTACAAGTATATTGTCTACGTACCTTGTCCATAGCAAAATATTATGTGTATTTAGTATAGATTTGATTATTATTTGTTCAAAGTGTTGTAAATATATTTCTGACATGACTGATGATATGGTGATCCCATGGGGAGTCCAGTTGTTTGTTTATAGTATTTATTGTTAAATTGGAAGTAATTTTGGTTACATAAGTGTTTGGTTAGTGTAATGATGCTATTTATTGTGTTTTCTTTTTCATTATTGTGTATTAGTTTGTTTTTTATTATTTTTATGGTTTCTTCTATTGGGATACTAGGGTACATGTTGGTTATGTCATAATTTATTATTTTTGTGTTGCTGTTTGTTTCTATGTTTTTTTATTTCATTAATTAATTCTATTTTTTATATTGTATGTGTTGTTGATATGTATTTTAGATCTTATTATTTTGTCTAGTATTTTTGCGACTATGTAAGGTGGTGATGTTTTTAAATTTATTAGTGGCCTAAATGGTGTGTCGGGTTTGTGGATTTTAGGTATGCCTGTTAATATTGGTGCACATGGTTTGAATGGGTTTATCGTTATAGTTTAGGGTATATCTTTGTATGACTATTAGGTTTTTTATTTGTATTAAGGTATTTGTTGGTTGGGTCTGGGATTTGTTCGTATTTATTTTCATTTATGTGGTTAGTCATTGAACTGATGTATTTTGTATTTTCTATTATTACTGGTGTGTTTGTTTTATCTGATTTTAATATTACGTAGTCGTTGTTTTCTAGATTTTCTTTGAGTTTCATAATTTCTTTTTTGTTTATATACTGTTTTGTTTTTTTGGGGGGTTTTTATTAGGTTAATTTTATTATTAATGTTGTTTCTTATGTGTTCAGTGTTTTGGTGGGTAATTTTATGGATGTTAGATTCTGTCAACTATTAGGTTTCTTATTATTTGGTTTTTGTTAAAATTGGGTAGGTTATATTTGAAAGCATTTGTTATTATTATTTTTCTTTTTCAGTGAATTGTGTTTTAGTTAAGTTTATGAATTTTTTGTTGTTAGAGGTATGGTTTGGGTGTTGATTTGCTTTTAGGCTAGTTTTTAGGTTATGTTGTCTTTTAAGATTTTAATTTTTTTTTTTTTTTTTTGTTAGGTCTATTTATTGTATTTATTTTATGTTTTATTATGATTTGTTGTATTTGTTCATGTATAATAGGTGTGAGATTATCAAAGGTTTTCATTATTTCTAAATTGGTTGTGTAGAGTTGTAAGTTGATTTGACTTTTTTTTATGGTAAGCAGATTTAATGTTTTCTTTAATTACGTGTAATTCGGCTATTTTTGATGCTTTGTTAATGATTGTATTTGGTTTATTTTTCACGTATAGTTTAGTGTCTTTTGGTGTGATATAAAGTGTTTTTTTTATTTTATTTTTTATTCAAATTTATTCTGTTAATACAGTTCTGGAGTTTGATGTTGAAGTTAAGATATTTCCAGTAGAGTTGTTTACCTTGGTTGGTGTTAAATTATATATATATATATATATATATATATATATATATATATATATATATATATATATATATATATATGAAGTTAATAAATTACCAATTTTGAGTAATTTTATCCACCATTAAGTGCAATATTTTTACCTTGAGTGATGAGGCACCTTTCGGTCTTTGACCATTGTCGAATCACTGATTGTTCTCTGCTGTGGATGCTATGTCCGTGAAGCCGGTGTTTGTAGAAGTTACGCGCACTATTTCTTGATCTGTGTGTATGAGGTTTCTGTATAGTATGTCTTCTGTATATGTTGTTTGTAAATTCATTAAGTTGTTGTGTATGTTTTTATAAATGTGGTATTTTTCTAGTGAGTTTAGTTCTATTGGGTTGTTATTTATTTCCAGTATGGTTAGGTTATTTTCGTAATTTGTAATTTCGTGTTTATGGGAAATTAGGTGTGTTGCAACATTTGATACTTTAGAATTTTTATTTTTGAATGCTCTATAATGTTCTTCAAATCTTATTTTAAACGTTCTGGATGTTTTTCCTATGTAAAAGGCGTTACAGTTGTTGCAAGTGATTTTGTAGATTCCTGATAGGTTATGATTTTCTGAATTTGTTATGTGGTTTTTGTTACTAAGATATTTTATTATTTTGTTGTTTGGTTTGTAAGTTGGAGTGTAGTATTCTTTGTTGTATATATTCGTTATTTTTTCTATTTTGTTATTGGTATATTTATATTTTAGGTAGATTTTTTTATTTTTATTGTTTTCGTGTTCCGGTTGTAGTGTTGTGTTGAGGTTAGGTTTTTTTGTGAATTTATTGTATATATTTTTTATAATGTGTTTGTTGTATCCATTTTCTATTGCTATTTTTGTAATGTTATCTAATTCTTCATTTAATTTTTGTTTGTTATCCTGTGTGTATTTTATTGCTTTATTTATCATGTTACTGTAAGTGTTAATTTTGTGTGTCCAGGGGTGGTTAGATTTGTAGTGTATTGTGGTGTTGTTGGAAGTAGGTTTCCTGTATACTGTAGTTTCTATTTTATTATCATTTATATTTAAAGTAATGTCGAGGAAGTTGATTGTTCTATTTATTTCTGTTTCAACGGTGAATTGTATGTTTTCGTTGTATGTATTTAGTTTGTTTAATATTATGAGGTGTTCGTTGTGAATGGTAGGTTGGTATATTACAAGTATATCGTCTACATATCTTGTCCATAGTAAGATATTGTGTGTGTTTATTATAGGTTTAATTATTATTTGTTCAAAGTGTTGTAAATATATTTCTGACATGACAGATGAAATGGGTGAACCCATGGGGAGACCTGTTGTTTGTTTATAATATTTATTGTTAAATTGGAAGTAATTTTGGTTACATATGTGTTTGGTTAGCGTAATGATACTATCTATTATGTTACTTTTTTCGTTATTGTGTATCAGTTTGTTTTTTATTATTTCTATGGTTTCTTCTATTGGGATACTAGGGTACATGTTAGTTATGTCATAACTTATTATTTTTGTGTTGCTGTTTGTTTTTATCGTTTTTATTTTATTAATTAATTGGTATCCATTTTTTATATTGTATGTGTTGTTGATGTGTATTTTAGACCTTAGGATTTTGTCTAGGATTTTTGCGATTATGTAAGATGGTGCTGTTGTGAAATTTATTAGTGGTCTAAATGGTGTGTTTGGTTTATGGATTTTAGGTATCCCTGATAATACGGGTGCGCATGGTTTAAATGGGTATAATCTTGTGTGGTATTTTAATTTATTGTTATAGTTTAGGGTGTTACGGTGAGTGACTATTAAGTTTTTTATTGTAATAAGGTATTTGTTAGTTGGGTCTGGGATTTGTTCGTATTTGTTTTCTTTTATGTAGTTAGTCATTGAATCGATATATTTGGTATTTTCTATTATTACTGGAGTATTTGTTTTATCTGATTTTAATATTAAGTAGTCGTTGTTTTCTAGTTTTTCTCTGAGTTTTATAATTTCTTTTTTATTAATATATTGTTCCGTTTTTTTGTTTTTTTCCGTTTTTATTAGGTTAATTTTATTATTAATGTTATTTCTTATGTGTTCAGTATTTTGGTGGGTAATTTTGTGGATGTTAGATTCTGTGTCAACTATTAAGTTTTTTATTATTTGTTTTTTGTTGAAGTTAGGTAGGTTATATTTGAAGGAATTTGTTATTATTATTTTTTCTTTTTCAGTAAATTCTGTTTTAGTTAAGTTTATGAATTTATTATTGTTAGAGGTGTGGGTTGGTTCTGGGCTATTTTTTAGGTTATGTTGTTGTTTTGATGAGTGGATTGGTGCTAGGCTATTTTTTAGGCTATTTTTTAGGTTAAGTTGTTTTGATAAATTTTCGATTTTTTTGTTTTGTCTGTTAATAGTATTTGTTTTATGTTTTATTATAATTTGTTGTATTTTTTCGTGAATAATAGGTGTGAGAGTGTCAAAAGTTTTCATTAATTCCAAATTGGTAGTGTATAGTTGTAAATTGATTTGGCTTTTTTTGTGGTAGGCAGCTTTAATGTTTTGTTTAATAATGTGTGATTCTGCTATTTTTGTTGCTTTATTGATAATAGTGTTTTGTTTATTTTTTATGTGTAATTTTGCGTATTTTGGTGTTATATTAAGAGTTAGGCATTTTTTATTAAATTGTATTTTGTTGATGCAATTCTGGAGTTTGATTTTGAGGTTAATATATTTACGGTACAGTTGTTTACCTTGGTAGGTATTAAATTCCTGATATTTAATATTGTCCATTGTTTTTCCGTTGCACTGACTTTATGAAGTTAATAAATTACCAATTTTGAGTAATTTTATCCACCATTAAGTGCAATATTTTTACCTTGAGTGATGAGGCACCTTTCGGTCTTTGACCATTGTCGAATCACTGATTGTTCTCTGCTGTGGATGCTATGTCCGTGAAGCCGGTGTTTGTAGAAGTTACGCGCACTATTTCTTGATCTGTGTGTATGAGGTTTCTGTATAGTATGTCTTCTGTATATGTTGTTTGTAAATTCATTAAGTTGTTGTGTATGTTTTTATAAATGTGGTATTTTTCTAGTGAGTTTAGTTCTATTGGGTTGTTATTTATTTCCAGTATGGTTAGGTTATTTTCGTAATTTGTAATTTCGTGTTTATGGGAAATTAGGTGTGTTGCAACATTTGATACTTTAGAATTTTTATTTTTGAATGCTCTATAATGTTCTTCAAATCTTATTTTAAACGTTCTGGATGTTTTTCCTATGTAAAAGGCGTTACAGTTGTTGCAAGTGATTTTGTAGATTCCTGATAGGTTATGATTTTCTGAATTTGTTATGTGGTTTTTGTTACTAAGATATTTTATTATTTTGTTGTTTGGTTTGTAAGTTGGAGTGTAGTATTCTTTGTTGTATATATTCGTTATTTTTTCTATTTTGTTATTGGTATATTTATATTTTAGGTAGATTTTTTTATTTTTATTGTTTTCGTGTTCCGGTTGTAGTGTTGTGTTGAGGTTAGGTTTTTTTGTGAATTTATTGTATATATTTTTTATAATGTGTTTGTTGTATCCATTTTCTATTGCTATTTTTGTAATGTTATCTAATTCTTCATTTAATTTTTGTTTGTTATCCTGTGTGTATTTTATATGCTTTATTTATCATGTTACTGTAAGTGTTAATTTTGTGTGTCCAGGGGTGGTTAGATTTGTAGTGTATTGTGGTGTTGTTGGAAGTAGGTTTCCTGTATACTGTAGTTTCTATTTTATTATCATTTATATTTAAAGTAATGTCGAGGAAGTTGATTGTTCTATTTATTTCTGTTTCAACGGTGAATTGTATGTTTTCGTTGTATGTATTTAGTTTGTTTAATATTATGAGGTGTTCGTTGTGAATGGTAGGTTGGTATATTACAAGTATATCGTCTACATATCTTGTCCATAGTAAGATATTGTGTGTGTTTATTATAGGTTTAATTATTATTTGTTCAAAGTGTTGTAAATATATTTCTGACATGACAGATGAAATGGGTGAACCCATGGGGAGACCTGTTGTTTGTTTATAATATTTATTGTTAAATTGGAAGTAATTTTGGTTACATATGTGTTTGGTTAGCGTAATGATACTATCTATTATGTTACTTTTTTCGTTATTGTGTATCAGTTTGTTTTTTATTATTTCTATGGTTTCTTCTATTGGGATACTAGGGTACATGTTAGTTATGTCATAACTTATTATTTTTGTGTTGCTGTTTGTTTTTATCGTTTTTATTTTATTAATTAATTGGTATCCATTTTTTATATTGTATGTGTTGTTGATGTGTATTTTAGACCTTAGGATTTTGTCTAGGATTTTTGCGATTATGTAAGATGGTGCTGTTGTGAAATTTATTAGTGGTCTAAATGGTGTGTTTGGTTTATGGATTTTAGGTATCCCTGATAATACGGGTGCGCATGGTTTAAATGGGTATAATCTTGTGTGGTATTTTAATTTATTGTTATAGTTTAGGGTGTTACGGTGAGTGACTATTAAGTTTTTTATTGTAATAAGGTATTTGTTAGTTGGGTCTGGGATTTGTTCGTATTTGTTTTCTTTTATGTAGTTAGTCATTGAATCGATATATTTGGTATTTTCTATTATTACTGGAGTATTTGTTTTATCTGATTTTAATATTAAGTAGTCGTTGTTTTCTAGTTTTTCTCTGAGTTTTATAATTTCTTTTTTATTAATATATTGTTCCGTTTTTTTGTTTTTTTCCGTTTTTATTAGGTTAATTTTATTATTAATGTTATTTCTTATGTGTTCAGTATTTTGGTGGGTAATTTTGTGGATGTTAGATTCTGTGTCAACTATTAAGTTTTTTATTATTTGTTTTTTGTTGAAGTTAGGTAGGTTATATTTGAAGGAATTTGTTATTATTATTTTTTCTTTTTCAGTAAATTCTGTTTTAGTTAAGTTTATGAATTTATTATTGTTAGAGGTGTGGGTTGGTTCTGGGCTATTTTTTAGGTTATGTTGTTGTTTTGATGAGTGGATTGGTGCTAGGCTATTTTTTAGGCTATTTTTTAGGTTAAGTTGTTTTGATAAATTTTCGATTTTTTTGTTTTGTCTGTTAATAGTATTTGTTTTATGTTTTATTATAATTTGTTGTATTTTTTCGTGAATAATAGGTGTGAGAGTGTCAAAAGTTTTCATTAATTCCAAATTGGTAGTGTATAGTTGTAAATTGATTTGGCTTTTTTTGTGGTAGGCAGCTTTAATGTTTTGTTTAATAATGTGTGATTCTGCTATTTTTGTTGCTTTATTGATAATAGTGTTTTGTTTATTTTTTATGTGTAATTTTGCGTATTTTGGTGTTATATTAAGAGTTAGGCATTTTTTATTAAATTGTATTTTGTTGATGCAATTCTGGAGTTTGATTTTGAGGTTAATATATTTACGGTACAGTTGTTTACCTTGGTAGGTATTAAATTCCTGATATTTAATATTGTCCATTGTTTTTCCGTTGCACTGACTTTATGAAGTTAATAAATTACCAATTTTGAGTAATTTTATCCACCATTAAGTGCAATATTTTTACCTTGAGTGATGAGGCACCTTTCGGTCTTTGACCATTGTCGAATCACTGATTGTTCTCTGCTGTGGATGCTATGTCCGTGAAGCCGGTGTTTGTAGAAGTTACGCGCACTATTTCTTGATCTGTGTGTATGAGGTTTCTGTATAGTAGTCTTCTGTATATGTTGTTTGTAAATTCATTAAGTTGTTGTGTATGTTTTTATAAATGTGGTATTTTTCTAGTGAGTTTAGTTCTATTGGGTTGTTATTTATTTCCAGTATGGTTAGGTTATTTTCGTAATTTGTAATTTCGTGTTTATGGGAAATTAGGTGTGTTGCAACATTTGATACTTTAGAATTTTTATTTTTGAATGCTCTATAATGTTCTTCAAATCTTATTTTAAACGTTCTGGATGTTTTTCCTATGTAAAAGGCGTTACAGTTGTTGCAAGTGATTTTGTAGATTCCTGATAGGTTATGATTTTCTGAATTTGTTATGTGGTTTTTGTTACTAAGATATTTTATTATTTTGTTGTTTGGTTTGTAAGTTGGAGTGTAGTATTCTTTGTTGTATATATTCGTTATTTTTTCTATTTTGTTATTGGTATATTTATATTTTAGGTAGATTTTTTTATTTTTATTGTTTTCGTGTTCCGGTTGTAGTGTTGTGTTGAGGTTAGGTTTTTTTGTGAATTTATTGTATATATTTTTTATAATGTGTTTGTTGTATCCATTTTCTATTGCTATTTTTGTAATGTTATCTAATTCTTCATTTAATTTTTGTTTGTTATCCTGTGTGTATTTTATTGCTTTATTTATCATGTTACTGTAAGTGTTAATTTTGTGTGTCCAGGGGTGGTTAGATTTGTAGTGTATTGTGGTGTTGTTGGAAGTAGGTTTCCTGTATACTGTAGTTTCTATTTTATTATCATTTATATTTAAAGTAATGTCGAGGAAGTTGATTGTTCTATTTATTTCTGTTTCAACGGTGAATTGTATGTTTTTGTTGTATGTATTTAGTTTGTTTAATATTATGAGGTGTTCGTTGTGAATGGTAGGTTGGTATATTACAAGTATATCGTCTACATATCTTGTCCATAGTAAGATATTGTGTGTGTTTATTATAGGTTTAATTATTATTTGTTCAAAGTGTTGTAAATATATTTCTGACATGACAGATGAAATGGGTGAACCCATGGGGAGACCTGTTGTTTGTTTATAATATTTATTGTTAAATTGGAAGTAATTTTGGTTACATATGTGTTTGGTTAGCGTAATGATACTATCTATTATGTTACTTTTTTCGTTATTGTGTATCAGTTTGTTTTTTATTATTTCTATGGTTTCTTCTATTGGGATACTAGGGTACATGTTAGTTATGTCATAACTTATTATTTTTGTGTTGCTGTTTGTTTTTATCGTTTTTATTTTATTAATTAATTGGTATCCATTTTTTATATTGTATGTGTTGTTGATGTGTATTTTAGACCTTAGGATTTTGTCTAGGATTTTTGCGATTATGTAAGATGGTGCTGTTGTGAAATTTATTAGTGGTCTAAATGGTGTGTTTGGTTTATGGATTTTAGGTATCCCTGATAATACGGGTGCGCATGGTTTAAATGGGTATAATCTTGTGTGGTATTTTAATTTATTGTTATAGTTTAGGGTGTTACGGTGAGTGACTATTAAGTTTTTTATTGTAATAAGGTATTTGTTAGTTGGGTCTGGGATTTGTTCGTATTTGTTTTCTTTTATGTAGTTAGTCATTGAATCGATATATTTGGTATTTTCTATTATTACTGGAGTATTTGTTTTATCTGATTTTAATATTAAGTAGTCGTTGTTTTCTAGTTTTTCTCTGAGTTTTATAATTTCTTTTTTATTAATATATTGTTCCGTTTTTTTGTTTTTTTCCGTTTTTATTAGGTTAATTTTATTATTAATGTTATTTCTTATGTGTTCAGTATTTTGGTGGGTAATTTTGTGGATGTTAGATTCTGTGTCAACTATTAAGTTTTTTATTATTTGTTTTTTGTTGAAGTTAGGTAGGTTATATTTGAAGGAATTTGTTATTATTATTTTTTCTTTTTCAGTAAATTCTGTTTTAGTTAAGTTTATGAATTTATTATTGTTAGAGGTGTGGGTTGGTTCTGGGCTATTTTTTAGGTTATGTTGTTGTTTTGATGAGTGGATTGGTGCTAGGCTATTTTTTAGGCTATTTTTTAGGTTAAGTTGTTTTGATAAATTTTCGATTTTTTTGTTTTGTCTGTTAATAGTATTTGTTTTATGTTTTATTATAATTTGTTGTATTTTTTCGTGAATAATAGGTGTGAGAGTGTCAAAAGTTTTCATTAATTCCAAATTGGTAGTGTATAGTTGTAAATTGATTTGGCTTTTTTTGTGGTAGGCAGCTTTAATGTTTTGTTTAATAATGTGTGATTCTGCTATTTTTGTTGCTTTATTGATAATAGTGTTTTGTTTATTTTTTATGTGTAATTTTGCGTATTTTGGTGTTATATTAAGAGTTAGGCATTTTTTATTAAATTGTATTTTGTTGATGCAATTCTGGAGTTTGATTTTGAGGTTAATATATTTACGGTACAGTTGTTTACCTTGGTAGGTATTAAATTCCTGATATTTAATATTGTCCATTGTTTTTCCGTTGCACTGACTTTATGAAGTTAATAAATTACCAATTTTGAGTAATTTTATCCACCATTAAGTGCAATATTTTTACCTTGAGTGATGAGGCACCTTTCGGTCTTTGACCATTGTCGAATCACTGATTGTTCTCTGCTGTGGATGCTATGTCCGTGAAGCCGGTGTTTGTAGAAGTTACGCGCACTATTTCTTGATCTGTGTGTATGAGGTTTCTGTATAGTATGTCTTCTGTATATGTTGTTTGTAAATTCATTAAGTTGTTGTGTATGTTTTTATAAATGTGGTATTTTTCTAGTGAGTTTAGTTCTATTGGGTTGTTATTTATTTCCAGTATGGTTAGGTTATTTTCGTAATTTGTAATTTCGTGTTTATGGGAAATTAGGTGTGTTGCAACATTTGATACTTTAGAATTTTTATTTTTGAATGCTCTATAATGTTCTTCAAATCTTATTTTAAACGTTCTGGATGTTTTTCCTATGTAAAAGGCGTTACAGTTGTTGCAAGTGATTTTGTAGATTCCTGATAGGTTATGATTTTCTGAATTTGTTATGTGGTTTTTGTTACTAAGATATTTTATTATTTTGTTGTTTGGTTTGTAAGTTGGAGTGTAGTATTCTTTGTTGTATATATTCGTTATTTTTTCTATTTTGTTATTGGTATATTTATATTTTAGGTAGATTTTTTTATTTTTATTGTTTTCGTGTTCCGGTTGTAGTGTTGTGTTGAGGTTAGGTTTTTTTGTGAATTTATTGTATATATTTTTTATAATGTGTTTGTTGTATCCATTTTCTATTGCTATTTTTGTAATGTTATCTAATTCTTCATTTAATTTTTGTTTGTTATCCTGTGTGTATTTTATTGCTTTATTTATCATGTTACTGTAAGTGTTAATTTTGTGTGTCCAGGGGTGGTTAGATTTGTAGTGTATTGTGGTGTTGTTGGAAGTAGGTTTCCTGTATACTGTAGTTTCTATTTTATTATCATTTATATTTAAAGTAATGTCGAGGAAGTTGATTGTTCTATTTATTTCTGTTTCAACGGTGAATTGTATGTTTTCGTTGTATGTATTTAGTTTGTTTAATATTATGAGGTGTTCGTTGTGAATGGTAGGTTGGTATATTACAAGTATATCGTCTACATATCTTGTCCATAGTAAGATATTGTGTGTGTTTATTATAGGTTTAATTATTATTTGTTCAAAGTGTTGTAAATATATTTCTGACATGACAGATGAAATGGGTGAACCCATGGGGAGACCTGTTGTTTGTTTATAATATTTATTGTTAAATTGGAAGTAATTTTGGTTACATATGTGTTTGGTTAGCGTAATGATACTATCTATTATGTTACTTTTTTCGTTATTGTGTATCAGTTTGTTTTTTATTATTTCTATGGTTTCTTCTATTGGGATACTAGGGTACATGTTAGTTATGTCATAACTTATTATTTTTGTGTTGCTGTTTGTTTTTATCGTTTTTATTTTATTAATTAATTGGTATCCATTTTTTATATTGTATGTGTCATGTCAGAAATATATTTACAACACTTTGAACAAATAATAATTAAACCTATAATAAACACACACAATATCTTACTATGGACAAGATATGTAGACGATATACTTGTAATATACCAACCTACCATTCACAACGAACACCTCATAATATTAAACAAACTAAATACATACAACGAAAACATACAATTCACCGTTGAAACAGAAATAAATAGAACAATCAACTTCCTCGACATTACTTTAAATATAAATGATAATAAAATAGAAACTACAGTATACAGGAAACCTACTTCCAACAACACCACAATACACTACAAATCTAACCACCCCTGGACACACAAAATTAACACTTACAGTAACATGATAAATAAAGCAATAAAATACACACAGGATAACAAACAAAAATTAAATGAAGAATTAGATAACATTACAAAAATAGCAATAGAAAATGGATACAACAAACACATTATAAAAAATATATACAATAAATTCACAAAAAAACCTAACCTCAACACAACACTACAACCGGAACACGAAAACAATAAAAATAAAAAAATCTACCTAAAATATAAATATACCAATAACAAAATAGAAAAAATAACGAATATATACAACAAAGAATACTACACTCCAACTTACAAACCAAACAACAAAATAATAAAATATCTTAGTAACAAAAACCACATAACAAATTCAGAAAATCATAACCTATCAGGAATCTACAAAATCACTTGCAACAACTGTAACGCCTTTTACATAGGAAAAACATCCAGAACGTTTAAAATAAGATTTGAAGAACATTATAGAGCATTCAAAAATAAAAATTCTAAAGTATCAAATGTTGCAACACACCTAATTTCCCATAAACACGAAATTACAAATTACGAAAATAACCTAACCATACTGGAAATAAATAACAACCCAATAGAACTAAACTCACTAGAAAAATACCACATTTATAAAAACATACACAACAACTTAATGAATTTACAAACAACATATACAGAAGACATACTATACAGAAACCTCATACACACAGATCAAGAAATAGTGCGCGTAACTTCTACAAACACCGGCTTCACGGACATAGCATCCACAGCAGAGAACAATCAGTGATTCGACAATGGTCAAAGACCGAAAGGTGCCTCATCACTCAAGGTAAAAATATTGCACTTAATGGTGGATAAAATTACTCAAAATTGGTAATTTATTAACTTCATAAAGTCAGTGCAACGGAAAAACAATGGACAATATTAAATATCAGGAATTTAATACCTACCAAGGTAAACAACTGTACCGTAAATATATTAACCTCAAAATCAAACTCCAGAATTGCATCAACAAAATACAATTTAATAAAAAATGCCTAACTCTTAATATAACACCAAAATACGCAAAATTACACATAAAAAATAAACAAAACACTATTATCAATAAAGCAACAAAAATAGCAGAATCACACATTATTAAACAAAACATTAAAGCTGCCTACCACAAAAAAAGCCAAATCAATTTACAACTATACACTACCAATTTGGAATTAATGAAAACTTTTGACACTCTCACACCTATTATTCACGAAAAAATACAACAAATTATAATAAAACATAAAACAAATACTATTAACAGACAAAACAAAAAAATCGAAAATTTATCAAAACAACTTAACCTAAAAAATAGCCTAAAAAATAGCCTAGCACCAATCCACTCATCAAAACAACAACATAACCTAAAAAATAGCCCAGAACCAACCCACACCTCTAACAATAATAAATTCATAAACTTAACTAAAACAGAATTTACTGAAAAAGAAAAAATAATAATAACAAATTCCTTCAAATATAACCTACCTAACTTCAACAAAAAACAAATAATAAAAAACTTAATAGTTGACACAGAATCTAACATCCACAAAATTACCCACCAAAATACTGAACACATAAGAAATAACATTAATAATAAAATTAACCTAATAAAAACGGAAAAAAACAAAAAAACGGAACAATATATTAATAAAAAAGAAATTATAAAACTCAGAGAAAAACTAGAAAACAACGACTACTTAATATTAAAATCAGATAAAACAAATACTCCAGTAATAATAGAAAATACCAAATATATCGATTCAATGACTAACTACATAAAAGAAAACAAATACGAACAAATCCCAGACCCAACTAACAAATACCTTATTACAATAAAAAACTTAATAGTCACTCACCGTAACACCCTAAACTATAACAATAAATTAAAATACCACACAAGATTATACCCATTTAAACCATGCGCACCCGTATTATCAGGGATACCTAAAATCCATAAACCAAACACACCATTTAGACCACTAATAAATTTCACAACAGCACCATCTTACATAATCGCAAAAATCCTAGACAAAATCCTAAGGTCTAAAATACACATCAACAACACATACAATATAAAAAATGGATACCAATTAATTAATAAAATAAAAACGATAAAAACAAACAGCAACACAAAAATAATAAGTTATGACATAACTAACATGTACCCTAGTATCCCAATAGAAGAAACCATAGAAATAATAAAAAACAAACTGATACACAATAACGAAAAAAGTAACATAATAGATAGTATCATTACGCTAACCAAACACATATGTAACCAAAATTACTTCCAATTTAACAATAAATATTATAAACAAACAACAGGTCTCCCCATGGGTTCACCCATTTCATCTGTCATGTCAGAAATATATTTACAACACTTTGAACAAATAATAATTAAACCTATAATAAACACACACAATATCTTACTATGGACAAGATATGTAGACGATATACTTGTAATATACCAACCTACCATTCACAACGAACACCTCATAATATTAAACAAACTAAATACATACAACGAAAACATACAATTCACCGTTGAAACAGAAATAAATAGAACAATCAACTTCCTCGACATTACTTTAAATATAAATGATAATAAAATAGAAACTACAGTATACAGGAAACCTACTTCCAACAACACCACAATACACTACAAATCTAACCACCCCTGGACACACAAAATTAACACTTACAGTAACATGATAAATAAAGCAATAAAATACACACAGGATAACAAACAAAAATTAAATGAAGAATTAGATAACATTACAAAAATAGCAATAGAAAATGGATACAACAAACACATTATAAAAAATATATACAATAAATTCACAAAAAAACCTAACCTCAACACAACACTACAACCGGAACACGAAAACAATAAAAATAAAAAAATCTACCTAAAATATAAATATACCAATAACAAAATAGAAAAAATAACGAATATATACAACAAAGAATACTACACTCCAACTTACAAACCAAACAACAAAATAATAAAATATCTTAGTAACAAAAACCACATAACAAATTCAGAAAATCATAACCTATCAGGAATCTACAAAATCACTTGCAACAACTGTAACGCCTTTTACATAGGAAAAACATCCAGAACGTTTAAAATAAGATTTGAAGAACATTATAGAGCATTCAAAAATAAAAATTCTAAAGTATCAAATGTTGCAACACACCTAATTTCCCATAAACACGAAATTACAAATTACGAAAATAACCTAACCATACTGGAAATAAATAACAACCCAATAGAACTAAACTCACTAGAAAAATACCACATTTATAAAAACATACACAACAACTTAATGAATTTACAAACAACATATACAGAAGACATACTATACAGAAACCTCATACACACAGATCAAGAAATAGTGCGCGTAACTTCTACAAACACCGGCTTCACGGACATAGCATCCACAGCAGAGAACAATCAGTGATTCGACAATGGTCAAAGACCGAAAGGTGCCTCATCACTCAAGGTAAAAATATTGCACTTAATGGTGGATAAAATTACTCAAAATTGGTAATTTATTAACTTCATAAAGTCAGTGCAACGGAAAAACAATGGACAATATTAAATATCAGGAATATATATATATATATATAGGAATTTTTGGACTTGATAGGAGACTGACAGACTTACCTCAAGGCAATAGCCCAAAACTGCAATCTCTTGGAAATAAGCACATATAAAACACTTAATACACTTTTATTTGAAATATTTCGATCAACATGATCTTCTTTAGTCAAGAAAGAGAAAAACAAAACAAAAGATTGAAGTGAACCACAGATGTGTATAAACATCCAAATGTCACAGATTCACAGATTTATAGTTTATGATATAGTGCTATATGTGATAAGTGTAGAAATTGTTATATGTGAATCGTGTAAAGATTGGTTACTTGAAACTAGATCTTTACACGATTCACATATAACAATTTCTACACTTATCACATATAGCACTATATCATAAACTATAAATCTGTGACATTTGGATGTTTATACACATCTGTGGTTCACTTCAATCTTTTGTTTTGTTTTTCTCTTTCTTGACTGAAGAAGATCATGTTGATCGAAATATTTCAAATAAAAGTGTATTAAGTGTTTTATATGTGTTTTATATGTGCTTATTTCCAAGAGATTGCAGTTTTGGACTATTGCCTTGAGGTAAGTCTGTCAGTCTCCTATCAAGTCCAAAAATTCCTAAATAGGCTTTAAGCTCTACTAGAACTAACCTATATATATATATATATATATATATATATATATATATAGGTTAGTTCTAGTAGAGCTTAAAACTTATTTAGGAATATTTGGACTAGATAGGAGACTGGCAGACTTACCTAGTGGCAATAGTCCAAAACTGCAATATCTTGGAAATTAAGAGTCACATATAAAAACATATACTACTGAAATATTTGGATCAAGCAATGATCTTTATCAATCAAAAAAAAAAAAAAGAAAAGGTTTCTTTTTTGATTGATAAAGATCATTGTGTAATCAAATATTTCAATAATGTGATATGTTTTTATATGTGTCTATTTATTTATTTCCAAGCGATTGCAGTTTTGGACTATCTATCAGTCAGATTGCAGACAGTCTCCTATCTAGTCAAAAAATATATTTTACTTTATTTTATTGTGTTACACAAACTACCATTGAATTTTTTTTTAAATTTTCAGTCCACCCATACTAAGTATATATACATTCAAAAATAAGAATTTTAGTGCGTCATCATTCATTCAGGACTTGAAAAAAAACTGCTATAACCATCATAGTTCAACAATAAAATTTCAATCATTCAAATCCTATGAATCAGAAGGGTCATAAATATTTATAATTTGCCCATGTGAAAGAGATTCTCCTTTTTGTTAACTGAACTTTAATTTTACCATATCTGATCTTTTTATATAACATAAAAGGAAGCCTACTGAACAGACTGTCTTGTTTAAGAAACCTACTAAGAATAATGATAAAAAGATATATGTCAGAAAAATTCACAACTGTTTAAGAATAATCTTTGATTATGAAGACAAACTTACAATATCACCGTTTGCAGAGCGCCGCATGCTAGACTGCACAGCTGAGATTACTTCAAAACAAATGTTCTCGCCTTCCTTGTCACAATCCAGCCATAGAATTAGGTAGTCACATCCTCTAGCTTCTTGTGACAGTAACGCTGGTATCTTTAATTTGGGAACAGCTTCTTTCTTTTCAGTTGGACAGGAAAATAACTCAGCCTAAATAAAAGACCGAATATTTAATGCATATTTTTAATAATACTACAACTAAGAAAATTAATTAATAAGGTCGAATTATTTAAAAAAATACTTATTCAACTTAAACACATCTCAATCCATTGGGTCAGAAGGTTTATCTACCTGAGATTGTATATTTCTGTTGTAATAAATAAACAGTAAATATAGTGAATGGCGAGGTGAAGATTAGATTAAAGAGTAGGATATTAGATGAATAAAGAGAATGAAATCAGAAGTAATTATAATTTTAAAAATATATAAATCTTCTTTTAAAATTATTAAGTTGTAAATTAGTAAAATAAAATTGTAGCTCACATAAAAGCAATGATTATTTTTGATAATCAAAGTCTCTGATAATTTAGAGAACAATGAAATACTGATAAAAGTTACTTTTGTTCAAATTCCACCAAATATCCTGTAAATATAATGAAACTCTCTATTTGCCATTTTATGTGCTTGTAAAAGTATGTATGTGCAATACATTATTAAGGAACTGTACATACAGGTAAAATACTAAATTGTATGTTCAGTTCAATATTTCTATTCAAATATAATTACAACCTTGAATAAGTGTAACTTATTTTTTTAAAATGAACAAACATCTACTTTTAATTGGAATGGTTGTGATTATGTAGTACAAATGTACATTATTACATTTCTTAGGAAATTATATAAAAAGTGTTCTGCACAATGTGCCTTCTGTATCAGCAGTAATGTGTAGAATTGATCTTTATTCATGAAGATACACAAAAATCAAAGCTACTTACATAATGTTTATTTGAAATTCCTTGACAAGTTAATGAAAATAATTACTCTCATAGTTGCCAATGATAATCTAAAATTTTTTAAAAACAAATCTATCCTATCTGGATACTTTATAGCTATATTCCAATATAACCAAATTGAAATATAGTACTCTGATTTACAAAAATAAAAACTTAATTTTATATTCTTTGGAACTAAGGTTAATTGTGTATTTTGAAAAAATCATTTATTTATGGGGAATTAAAAATATGTTTGGAAATGAGTTTACAATGTATTTAAATATTTTTTTTATTTGGAATGTATTTTCCATAAGTAAAATTTCCAAAAGTATTTGCTATGTGAAGAGCAAATAATCCAAGGTAGTAAGTAATTGGAAAAAAATTACGATACATAGTTTTATAAAATGAATTGAACAAAATGTACGAAATTATTTATCAGACCTAATAAAGCTATACAAATTCCTTTCACATTTATTATACTATGTTATGTATATAGCTTCATGATGTATATAGCTTGATGTTATATATAACGGAGCCGACTTTCCTTGGTGTTATGAAATAACATTCCTTTAGTGATTATTTTTAATAACCAAATTTATCCTAATTAGATATTTTGTAGTTAAAATAATGTTATATATAATAATGTACTTATATATAGTTCACTCAAGAAATTTCAAGTTTATAGTTTTTTGTACCTTAATACATTCAGGTTATATCCAGATTTTAAAACTTTTAACCTCCATTTCTCTTTGCGACACTTTAATCACTTGTTTCTTGTAGAGAAACGAAAAAGATCAGAGTAGATCCGAATGTGGCTAAGTATTATAAAAAGTTGTAATAAATCAAATTTTTTTCTGATTTTAAATGTAATAAATAATGGTGCTGTCAAATTTGAAAAATGTAATTTAAAAATAAATGTTTACTAGTGATTTTTTAAAAATTAATAACACAATTTCTGAAAAATTCTGAAACCAAAATAAGCAAGTTATTGTAAGTTTGTAAATGTATAAACTTTTACATTTAGTTAATTAATTTTATTTTAAAGTTGTTGCAAAAACTATCAATTTAAAAAGTAATCCCTCAGAGTAACAAAAAGAGTGGACTAAGAATCCATGGTATTACAATAAAGGAGTCCCAGCTATTATAAATACCTTTATCTATAGAAAGTTGTTTTTGTAACAAAAAAATCTATTTCATAAAAATACTTACAGGATCAACCTTATCCCAATTGTTATATTTGCCGATAAAATCCAAACTCATAACATGACCACAAACTGAAGTCATTTTAAAGTTGACTGTTTCTGAATGGAACTGCCCTTGCCATTCATGAATGGAACATACACCATTGCTCCCTAGAAGCAAATTAATTACATTTTCTGAGTACTTTAATAGTAAAATTAATTGGAAAAACAAAAGTAATACCCCAAAATAACAAAGTTATGCCCTCATTTAGTAAATATATTGAAATGAACCAAAATGTATGTTTAAAGGTTACATCTTTAAATTTATTTAATCAAATACTTTTTAGCCTCTGCAGTTATAAAAACTAAATATTTTTATTTAATAATAAGAACTAGAGCTAAATAATTATCAGTAAAGTAATATAATCAGAAAATAATCACATAAAGAATAATTTGCAAAATTAACCACATTAGTTCCAGAAATAAAAAATGTTTATTAAAATGTAACTAGATAAAAGTATGTCAACATTGTTATTTAATTTAGCTTTGTATTTTACATTTATAATTTTTGTACAGAAATTAGAAAGAACCAATATATAAATTTGCAATGGTTATTTTATAATTAAACTACACTTAAAAAAAATGTGTGACTAAGTAAGGTTAATGTCTTATTATCCTAATTTGACCAAAATGACTCGAACAGTTTAAAAAATAATTATTATTTGATTTATTTAAGATACAAACTAATACTATTTGGAATGGTTTATATTTTACAAAATGTAAATCCATATTGTGATTGATATATATATTTTAATCAAGTAACCTAAAAATCAAATATATCTTGTAATTAACCAGAGACTGGTATTTTTCAATCGAGGCACTTTATTGGTATCTATTCATATTTTTTACGAATATAAATGTTTCTTATAGGAAATAGAGTACTTGAATTGAAAGGAAAACATTTATTTACATTTGAATTAAATAATAATCTGGAAAAGTAAAATATTATAAAATAATATAGTATTAGTAAAACTTTATGGTCATAATAACTATAATATTTCTAAAAAAACACACAGAGTTTAGAGCGGTTTTTAAAAAAATAATGCAGTCAACACAGTCAAAATACAGACTATGTTGATCAGAACTTGATATGTGAAAGGGCAAAATAAATACTTTATACAATGCCTTCAAAACTACAGAGATGAGGTAACAATGGGATATTCAATTTGAAATTTGCCTTGAGTTAATAAAGTGGAATATAATGAAATGATTTTGTGCATGACTAAATAAAAATGAACAGAAATTGTTAATTGTTTTAGATAAAAATGTTTAATAATCTTATGTAGTATAGCATGTTTTAAAATTAATGTCAGTTAGGAATTAAAATCTTACCAAGAAAACTTTTATCCCTTGGTAAGTGTTAATATTCACTAATATTTTGACATTCTTTATTATTTATTTTCTTACCTAAACTACTACAGTAATTTACACTGTTATAACACAGTGGAGTATTATAACAATTTACTTTGAGTTTTTATTAAACCTAATAAAAGTACTATTATTAAAAATAGTTTTTATCTTGTAGTGACCTGTTTTTTTATCCTTATTTCTAACAATGAAAAATATTTCTATGTATTTGTCATACATTTATAATATATGATGAAAATGATTCTAACAAAATATCCTTATTTAAACCTTTAATTGTGAAAAAAAATTCAAGAGAATTTTAAAATGAAATACTTTTTTAAAGCTATTTAAGATTTAGCAATTTACTAAACTGTTATAATTTTCCAGTTTTTATGACATATTTTCAAAGATAACAACCTTCAGGAAAATAGAGTAATGCATATGATTTCTTTTTTAGATTTATTGTGGGTAATACTCAACCAAATGTGAATTGTCTCAGATATTTTTTTTTGAAATTTCATGTATGTTATTACAAAATAGTTTAAAACATTTAATAAATTGTTTGAAAAAACAAATAGTACTAATAATTCTAAAAATACTAGTACATATCCTAAGTGTACCAAACACTCAAGATTATATAAACTTGAAGTTCTGTAATTAAAACAAAGCTATATTTCATTGTAAACTTATAGATATCACTTGCTAAATGATTTTACATCATTTGGCAGTAAAATGCCATGATTTTACTTACTGATATTTTTCATCAAACTTGTTTCACACTAGATCAGTAAGTTGTTCAATGCTGTAAGTCTGACTAGACTGCTGCTCAGATGTGTTGTACTATTGTGACTGTGTGTTGTTTTGGTGTTCTGTGATGAGTTGTTGATTGCGTGTTCAAATAAAGTTTGATTGTGTGTTTTACCATTAAGAATGTGTTGTGGTTGTATCTTAAGGTGTTTCTATATTTCGAAGTTTCTGCTGTTTAGTTTATTGCTTTTTTTGATGGCTTTTAGATGTGTTGATGTTGGTGTGCATGTAGTGTGTTCTGTATATGATAGTGAAGTTAGTATTCGGTTGTTTTTTGTGTTCTGTGTGTAGTGTGGTAAAGTTTCTTCCCCGGAAGCTAGAAGAGTCGTTACATATTATCTTGTATTCTACTGCCCTGTAGTATTTGTTCTGAAGTGTTTGTGTTTTTGATTGTCCTGGATGTTTTAAAGGCGACTTTGTATTTGATTTTTCGGAATGATAAAGCTATTTTTTGTAATATTTGGTGTGATATGTTAATGTTATGTATTTTTATTAATCATATTTACACTTACAGAGATTACTGTTAAATGGTAGCGGAACTTGCGAATCAGGTGCAACTATTTATTTATACAGGCAATGTTTCAATAAAGGGTACTTTATCGTCTTCAGGATTTATCTCTCCTGCACTATGCCTTAGAGTAGATACATTGACACTATATACATTAAAACTATGTATATGCCTATATATATATATATATATATATATATATATATATATATATATATATATATATATATATATATATATATATTAAAACACCCATTTGACATCTTTCCTTGTTATCATAATGTCTAAAATAGCTAAGCTGTTGGTTTTTCCGCTTGGTAAATTATAAATTTTATAGACAATTAAAACCACTCATTTAGATGAATTTTTCAGAGTTGAGTGTGTTTTCCAGTCTTAAATAAGGTTAGTTCATTTAATATTGTTTCAGGATATGTTTGAGTGTGTGTGTGTAATATGTTGTTAATAAAGATTAGACAGTGTAATTTTTGATAATTGTGGGTTTTAGCGGCCACCTACGATATTTTGCAAAATTGTTCAAAACCACCAAATAGGATGACATGGTGGTTTTGAACAATTTTCCAAAATATCGTAGGTGGCCGCTAAAACCCACAATTACTGTAAGGTTTTATTTTTTCCCAATGTTTCCAAGAACTTTCTACACTGTTGGGATCACATTATTTGTCAGTAACATCTCAGCAACTGGTCTAAGACCAAACTGTTCCTTATTAGGACCTAATTACTGCTTATTATCTGCTTGCTTATCCCTAACCCAGCACTTTTACTATTAAAGTATTTCTATTTTAGGAAATTATATACCATGCCCATGCGACGATTTTAGCAAAACAAAATATACCGGAAAGTCACCAGGGATACGAAAAAAATAACTAAAACTCTCGTTTAGGGAAATAAATACCATTTTATCAAATTAAAGTTGGGTAAAAAATATAGTGTGAAATAGTCAGAAGTACTACATTCGCATATCAACTGTGTGTCGTACTACGTATATTTAAATACAGATATAAAGTCTCCAGTTAGGATAGATTTAGTTAGGTCATTAGATCTCTATTCTAGCCTTACTTGTGTACATTTGGTTAAACGTATAAAATTATAACCAAATCTATCCTGACTGGATACTTCATACGTATATAAAATTAACCTTCCGCGGCAATAACAATCAATAATTACCAATATAGCTTCAGAACGTGTTTTTGATTCGTTTTATAAGCATTGTAATGAGGGTGGGCAATGTGCATTTTTACCAGCACTATTAGCACCACATATGGGGGAATTACAATTTTCCAAAATTATTTAATTTTGAGGCATGATCGAGAATTGTAATATTTTTTTTCTTTATATGTCGGCCGGTATATACTCTTTCTCAAAAATTGTACACGTGGGCATGGTAAATAAATACCCTTTTTTACACCCAGCTAAAGATTAAAAATGCTAACAGCCTATTTAAATTTTAAAAATAACGAAAAATTTTAATAAAACTAAAAAAATTTGCTATCTAAATAGTAATCTAAACCTGATTCTAGGCTAATCCTACAAAAGCCTAAATTTCGTTACGAAAAATAAGCATAACTTTTCACTATATGCCTTGTTTACAGAATTTAATTTAATTTTAGTTTAAAATTAACTTACCTTTTCTTGAAGAGCTTCTTCCATTACTTAAAATACTTGCAAGAGAACCAGCAAGTGATGGTTTTTCGGCTACCATTAAAGCAGTCTTCATTTTTGTATGCAATATGAAATTTCGTAAGACTTAATTAAGTGTTAGATTTTAATTACCCTTTCATATTAAAAAAAGGATTCGTTAATTTGCAACATAACCTAAATATTTTTCACCGATTTCCCATGCATTTGGCTAAACAGGTTTGATCACAAATAAATTGGAGAATAATTGCTTCTATCTAGCGGATTTTCTTTGAACAAAATTCCCTATTCTCACAAAATAAAGCAATATTAAATATGAACTGTAAGATACTATTTGTAATAAATCCTTAAATTTGACTTCTCAACAAAAGCTACAATGTAAAACCACAATGTAAAAAACTGACATTTATCTGAAACTATGATTGCAAAAAACATATTTACCAACTGTATCAACTTTTTAAACAAAACATTTTAAAATTTCTTATTCTACCGTACAGTAATACTACCTGGTGAACAAAATTTAAAACACTAATCTTTTTCCTGGTAATTGAAGTTACTGTTTTTTATGGTAAATGAGATGGTATTATAATGTTTTTAAAATAATTTTAATATTCTCAGAGGAAAATACTTTTATAAGTCACAATACAAAAATTATTCAGTTTATTGAGAGTTATTGCCGATTATTTAATTTAAAAAATGTGTACTATAAAAAACAATTTTAATTTCTTAAATTTATTATTTTTTGAAAATAATAAATTACTATATGAAATCTATTAATGTAATCTTCTCATTTCCATTTCAAATACATAATTCTATGTAGGAAAAACAGTAAAGGAAGTTCGTATACCCCTATCTTGCCCATGTTAAATTTAACTATTTCACGACCAATTATATCAGAAATTACTAGAGGTATTACTCTGAAACTTGCAGTTTTTGTGTTGTACATCTTAAGGTAATGTAAACTACTACTTTTGGTATCACTTTGGAAAAAAACATTACATACTGTTATTTTACAGCAGACATGTTTTAAACTTGATCAATGTTTATAACTCAACAAAAACAACAACACACAAATACAAAAATACATAACATTAGCATATCACCGCAACACATCACAAAAAACCTGCCTCATTCCACAAACTTAAATACAAAGTAGCCTTTGATTTTGAAAAAGGCTTTAGTTGTGATCTAACACAACTGGGTAACTACTACACAGTACAAAAACACACTAGAACAAACTTGATCACATGTAATGACTGCCCCAACTTTTACATAGATCAGACAGGGAGAAACTTTACCACATGACAGAAAGAACACATAAGAGACATAAAAAACATACAACCAAAATCAAACTTAGCCATACAAGTACAGAACACACTACACATATACACCAATATAGACACTAATCTAAAAATCCTTCATTATACCAAAAAAGCAACAAACTCAACAAAACAGAAAACTATGAGATACACAAACACCACAAAAACCATCCACAATACATTCTAAATGACAAAACACGATCATAATCAAATGCTATATTTTAATACATAATTAAACTAATCTATGAACAATAATACACCACAGACTCCTACCAATACAACATAACTGAGCAATAGTCTTGCCCATGACTCATAGAACTCAACAATGCACTGATCTAGTGGCAACATGTCTACTGAAAAATACCAGTAAATAGTAGTTTTTTGGTAAATGATAACAAAAGTAGTATTCTTCTGAAATATTTACTTTATGATTACTACTTTAACTAATTATTTTAAGACCAGAGTTGGTTTTTATACCAATTAAAAATAGTGTTGTTAAATAATATGTTGCAAAAAAACTTCAAAATAATGTATAACTTTTAAACAAATCTTTATATTAATAAATACCTGGTTTAAAAATGCATATATGTTATCTAAATATCCACAGAAAGTTTCATCCCAATATCTGTAGTGCTTTCTAAGAAACTAATCAGATATATAAAGAATATGTGTTTTGGGAAAATGATATTAAAAAAACGTTTGAAAACAAATGAAATAAATCATTACATATATAAAGTCTTGAATTTACGTTCGGTGTCCATTACGTTCGGTGATTCTTATTAATCACTTAAAACAATAGTTTATGACTATCCGAACTTTAAATTCTGTAAATTTGTTAAAACTTACTGAGACAGAACGTTTTCGATTGCTATGTGCCGATCTTCATCAGTGTCTTCTGCTTGGAGTTCTTGGGTCAAGCGGTGATGGTTTTATAGGTAGGTTTTCGATAGTATCAAATAGTATGTGTGATTTGTATTGTGTTTGTTCGTAATACAAATCACACATACTATTTGATACTGTCGAAAACCTACCTTTAAAACCGTCACCGCTTGACCCAATAACTCCAAGCAGAAGACACTGATGAAGATCGGCACATAGCGATTGAAAACGTTCTGTCTCAGTAAGTTTTAACAAATTTACTAAATTTAAAGTTCGGATAGTCATAAACTATTGTTTTAAGTGATTAATATATAAAGTCATGAGCCATATGAATGAGAGGAACTTTGAGGGTCTTCTACAAGTTTTTCTTTTACCTTCCTTTTTAACAAACATTTCTTTTCCCAGACTTCCTTTTGCAGTTCTTGTATGCCTTTTTCAACTTTCTGGATTCATACTTTATAAATTATTATAAATACTCTAGCTAATTAAATAGTTACTGGGTAAAAATAATACATATATTACAAAAAAAGACATTTTAAATAATAACAAATAAATTTAAAGTAAAAAAAATAAAAATAAAAACAGCAGTTAAATAGCTGTATTATTAGATATGCTGTACTTTGATGATTAAAGGAAATATAACAATAGTTCTAATTCTTACAGTTTTTGTGTTGTACATCTTGAGGTTTTTTAAAAAAAAAGTGTAAGCTCTAACTCAGTTTTAGATCATATATTTTTGTACAAAATATATTGATTTTCGTGCTTCATAAATTCGGAATAATTAAATTTTATGTGTATTTGTAAAAAAATATATATTTCTAATCAGGTTTATATGTAAAAGTCAATATAGTGTGCAATGTTTGAATACAATTTTTTTTCGACACATAGTAGTTGAATGTTTTGCCAATAGGTTGTGCAGCGTGTCGGAATCTATTTAAAATAACGTCACTAAGAATGGAATTATTAAGAGAATGATCAGTTCTTCATTTTATAACCAAACACAGCGATTGCCTAGTATTGTTGAATTCTACAGTAACAAACGTTCCAATATGTTAAAAAAAATTATTACTTAAAGCTTTAAAAAATCCTAGTTTAGTCTCCATTCTATGTAAATTTCTTTACAATAAAAAGACAATAAATGATAGTGTTTCCGTTTGGGTTAAAAATATCAAGATACACTAGAAAAGAATTAATAAGATTTACTGGTAAACTCTTATTACGTACCAGTAAATACGAGTGATGTGAGCGGTTCAGATTGCTGAATGACGGAAACACTTACTTACGCAGCATATAAGAACAAATCATGTTTTGCAGAGCTATGTGAATGGTGCACGGAATTTATTCACAGAACTAGCTATCCTAATGAATAGCAAACAAGAGTAAACAGGATTAGGCGAGTACTATTTGTTTCCATGGATGGTTCCTGCTCTCGATGCCAGGGAAATGCAGCTGGCTCCCTTGTGTTGCTAAACCCCTGATGTGCTGAGGTGACGTCAATACGGACGACGGAAATGCTACAAGACCAAAATCATGAAACTTGTTACAGATTTTAAGACACACAGAATCTAGTTTGACAGATGCCTCGACTAACACCTTACAGTACTAAGACATATACGATGTGAGTTGTAGCCTTAATGTGTTATTTATTGTACAATTAACATAGTATATTGCACTATACTTACACTATTTATTAAGTACAGCAAAGTCTCGATAATTCAAAGTAGATGGGACCGAGACCCCCTTAGATTCTCGAAAACTCGGATTCCACGGAAATACGTTCGTGTACATTACAAAAATAGGAGTTCTAATGAACCCTAATACTATATTTAAGAATGCACAAAATACGTTTATAGAGCTGTATTGATTAAAACACTTACATAAATTAATGTTGCTTTGAAAAACAATGTTCATTATGGTTGCTACATTTTTCGGAAAAGGTATAAAGTGTCTTCTGCGTCTGCTTATCAGATCGTTTTCGAGCTGCGGTGTTGCGTAGAGATCTTAGCAAAAGCTTATCGGTTTGCTTGGTCTTTGTCTGTTGTTCAATACAGCCCATTGCAGTTTCCAAGGCGGCCGTTCCATCTCAGTGACTTATTTCCCCTTTTTGTACTGTCTCGGTCGAACCTTCATCTTTATTCTCGTCATCACTGCCTTCAGTAGTTTCTTGTACCATTTCAATAGTCATAACATGTGTTATTGTTACTTACGTTCGTCCTTACTCATAGATTGACGTACGTCCGTATCATCGACATTTTCACAACCTGGAAATTTCTCGATAACAAATGTCTAATCTGTTACTTCTTGTAGATAAATGACACAGACAATAGTTTTATTTTTACTCAAGACCTTAATTCACGACTTACTTAATATTTCTTCTTTTATTTCTTTCCATGATTCGGCTATCTAGCTTCCTTAAATGTATTTTTGTTTTGTAATCCTACAATGCTTTATTTCCCTTTCAGTCGCTTCCAAGAGAGGTTGTAGAATATAACGTCTGTATTTTTCCATACATTCCAGAGCACCCTGATCCATCGGCTGGATTAGGCTCATAACGTTTTCGGGTAGAAATAAAGCACGGATATGATCAGATCACAGTTAATCTTCATCGAGATGCGACTGTGCATTGTCTAACAGTAAATAATTTGAATTTTCTTTCAAATAGATAAAATAGTTAGAAATGGAAATAGGCTCGAATTCAACAGAACCCCAAACAATCGGGACTCCGATGTTTGAGACTTTACTTAAAAGCGTTGGATTTAATATTTTACAAAAAAATTAATAGCGTCTTCAGAGGGTTAACAGTATAATATTTTTCTTGAATTTTATAGTCCATTACGTTCGGTTGAATCTTAATAATAATATTTTTGTCTTAAATTGGTTTGTATTTTGTCAAAAAGTGAGTCAAGACTCATCCAGCACGTTCCACGACCGCTCAAACCATCTTATATGCGGAGTAAATAGCTATGAGGGAGCAGTTTCAGGGCCGCCAATACAACTTACTCCAACCACCACGCATTTCTCAAAAGTATTTCATGAACAACAATAATTATTGCCATTGCTAACAGTCATAACCTGAGAACAAGAACTTATTAAGTGGTTGCCCTTACGTTCTCCTATTAAGTGTTTACTGTGAGACGTTTTGCAGGTTTAACGACTTTGAAAAAGCTTTTAAGGTCCAGTTGATAGTTGATTAAAAAATACCGATTCTCTTCGTGAAGCAGAAATTTTATTTACATGTATCAATAATACACACAGAAGAATAATATATTCAATAGCCACAGAAATTTGAAACAAGTTATATAATTAATCACTTAAACAGTAGTTGATGACTATCCGAAGTTTAAATTTTGTAAATTTGTTAAAACTCATTGAGACAGAACGTTTTCGATCGCTATGTGGCGATCTTCATCAGTGTCATCAATGTCTACGCCTGGTGCTTGTAGTTTATCTCTGTTGTGTTGTATTTTGTATTGTAACTTGTTATTAGTTTTGTATGCTATTTTGTATCCTATTTTTTGAAATTTGCGGGCTATTTTGTTTGTTGTTTTGTTTATGTATGGTAATGTGATGTATTTGTTTTTCCTGTCTAGTGTTAATTTTAGTGTTTTTTGAATTTTGTACCATAGTTTGTCTATTATTGTCGTGTTGTATCCATTTGTGTATGCTAAATATTTAATTGTGTCTAGTTCTTTGTTTATGTTTTCTGGATAGTTATAAACTATTGTTTAAGTGATAGTTTATTACTATCGGTAATAAGATTCGCCAAAAGTAATAGACTACAACACCAACAACAAAGATAAACTACAAGCACCAGGCGTAAACAAACTGAACTGCGACGAATGTAACAAATTCTACATTGGACAAACCGGTCGCAGTTTTAAACAAAGAGTCGAGGAACACAAACAGAACACCAACTCAACATTTTACAATCACATAAAAGAAACAGGACACAAATACACAGACATTTACCTAGAAATCCTACACATACACAAAAAAGACCACATCTAAACACACTAAAACAATATGAATTTACAGACACACAAAGTACAAACATATTAAACGAACAAACACAATACAAATCACACATACTCTTTGATACTATCGAAAATCTACCTTTAAAACCGTTACCGCTTGACCCAACATCTCCAAGCAGAAGATACTGATGAAGATCTGCACATAGCGAAAATGTTCTGTCTCAGTAACTTTTAACAAATTTACAAAATTAAAAGTGCGGATAGTCATACACTATTGTTTAAATGGTTAATAAGATTCACCGAACGTAATGGACTATAAAATTCAAGAAGGTATATATATTTTTTTCCAAGTCAATTCCTACTCCAATCAACAAAGAAAAATTTAATTTCAGTTTCTTTTTATTTTATAATTACAATTAATATTAATATGTACCTTATATACATATGTTAGAATAATAATTTTTGGGTGGCAAAATAGAAAACGAATTTCCAGGCAATCTTGCATTTTCCTCTCTATCTATGGTGTTGGGCAATTATTTTTGTTTGATTGTATCAATACGATTTATTCTTTTCGTAGCTTCCATTGTGTTGTAGTTTCTTTTCGCATTGTCCGTTTGTGAGGCAAATTTCGATACCGTTAATCCAATTTGTTTGTTTATTTTTTTCTTTTCATTCATTTTTAATCGTTGAGGATTATTTATGATATTGTGTAGTGGCCATGGCAAATATAATTTAAGGTTGTGCAATAGAGGTTTCGACGACAACCAGATGGGGACAAAACAAATTCTTTTAGATCTTAGGTAGGTACGTTTCTTGCTATGAGAATGTTGGCTCAGTGACAAAGCGCTGGACTTTGAACATGTAGATACTCAGTTCGAATCCGACATAGATCTCATGAATTTTTATAATTTAATTATTGAATAAACATTTTAAAAAACTGTATCAACATAAATTGTCATACATTGTAGGTTAAAATAGATGTATTTGAACTTGATTGGATGAATAATTACGTATTTTATTAATTGTTGAAAATGTTTACAAGATATATATTAAGAGAGTGTGAGCTATTAGAAGAAATTGAAAAAGGATATTTCAACGCAAATCATTTCAACATAGATTCAGTATTATATTTCTGGAGACACTAAACGACAGCGTAAAATAGAGGAATACAGTCAATGGCGCATCCATCAGTAACTCTCGGAGCGCAGGCAAATCGGTTTTGTTATCAGACAGTTTTTTGTGCCCAAAAAGGAGAAGTCACGTGATAATAAGCAGGAATAATAAGGAACGAACGATGTCCTCGTTACTTGGAGACTGTAATGGATGACATTTGGGATCGTTCCGTGAAGGGGAAATGTCGTGAAGAGCCACGCCAGTGAAGGGCAAATGTCGTGTAGATGTGAGGGGCCATGCCAGTGGTTGTTCTCGTGCGGTCACGATCTTGGCATAAGCTGCGAATCAGATTGCTTTTACAGTTTAAAGACGATCCGCCATCACAAATAAGGATTTAGAATATAGGAGGGATTAAAGTTAGTGGGAAAAGGGAAACTGTCTAGAGGTATGGGACACTAAAGTATCGGTGGCATAAAAAAAATGTCTACCCTCTTGTCCCTCTGGTGCTGGGATAAGGGAAAATTATGGCTTGGCGCCGACAGGTTCACTTACCTGAAATGCGCTACTTGCAATACGTATCTACCCTCTATCCTATATGAAGACGTATAAGCTGGATTAATAAAATATAAACTAACACAGTTTTTAACGGTGACAGAAAAATCTTACCACCTCAAAAGAAAAAAACAAAAAAAAATCAGAATAAGATTTTACGTGTTATTATGAAAGGTAGGATTGATGGCAGAAAACAAAATGATTGTCGAACGTTTTGTTTGAATAATGCGAGGAAATCGTTCGCCGTACATGTTAATTGCAGAATATCACATGGTTCCTGTTTTTCGATTCCTTCTATTCTATATATATATATATATATATATATATATATATATATATATATATATATATATATATATATATATATAGTTCAAATTTTCAATCGTTAATAGAATACGTTTTATTTAACTCAAGTTCAAATACTTTTTTTTAACTTGTAGTAGATGATACTTGATGCTAATACAGTTTCTTCAAATATTAATGCATCAATTTAATTTAAAATGAACTATTTTAGTTTTATATTGGAGACATCCAGAATAACTTCATTACGTTGGACGAAATGAAGAATACAATGAAAATGTTCTACTTCGCTAATAAAGGAAGGGGGTTAAATAATTTTAAAATTTTAAAATGTATAGTTCAAAATTAAAGAAAAATAAATAAATAAATGAAGAAGTAAATTCATAATTGGAAGTTATTTTTATAGTTTAAAATTTTCAAGTAGTCAAACAAGAGAAGGCGTGAACCAATAGGAAGTGGTCTGAAGTGGTGAAGGCAAGGCTAACAATATATACAGACAAGCTCAAGGTTTGGGCGAACAGTACTATTTAAAGTATTGAGAATGTAGTTATTCCGAAACGCATCAACAAATAAAAAAAAATAAGTTAGGAAAGACCGAACAAGTGGTCAAATGTTTGCACTAACCAACTGCTACACTAGGTAGCCAAATTTTCACCACATTATAAACGCCTCAGACGTCACTGTAAGTTAAAACACTCACCGAAGGCACAGAGATCCAAATAGACTATTAAGATATAATATTTTGACATTTACGGCTTTATAACAGACATTTAAAGCTGTATACTTCTTTAATTTGGTGCGTGTTTTCAATTCATTCTATTAGACAACACTCACATTATATATATATATATATATATATATATATATATATATATATATATATCTTGTTCAATTTTTCAATCGTTAATAAATTACTTTTAAATCATCCACACAAGTTCAAATACATTTTTTCAAACCTGTATTGGATGACATTTGATTTTAATATAGTTTTTTTACAAATAACAATTCATTAAACAAATTTAATAATGAAGTAATTTTAGGTTTATATGGGAAAACTTTTCACAAAATGGAAAGGTATGCAATATAGTTATTTCGACCCATTTGGCTTAAGATAAGTAATAACATGATTTCATAAAGCCGCTGACATTATGTTGAAGGATAAAGCACAGATTATGTTACTTTATATTAGTTGTAATTATTTAACAAAAAGTTACAAAATAATATTTTCTTGACCCTAGGAATTGACGTTAAACATTTTTTGTTTATAGTTTTTGTTCCGAAGGAAATAAAATGATGATCACATTAAAAATATCAAATAACTTTAATCAGTAGTTAGTTTGTTTTATAGAACCTTCAGCAGTCATATAACATTTTAAAAATACCTTGAAACTTTATTTTACACATAAAAATATTGGCAAAGCATTTTTGTTAAAACGTTTACACTAGTAAAAAACAAATTTGTGTTGTATTACAGACACACACACACGCGCGCGCGCACAACACTGTAAAAACGGATCGTCTACTGCTGATAGCTAAAAAGCAAAGATGGATGGCTTTTAGTTTAAATAAGAGAAAGTATTTTTAGATCCAGACCCTGGGGGTGTTGACTAACGATCTCCGAGGCAGTGGCTGTTATGATGAATGATATCGTATCGTCTAGAGTCTAAAGCTCATATAACAGCGTCACATATAATGTGTTAGGAGCCATTTTGTGAAAATGATAAGGGAGTAAGTGAAATAGTAAAAATATTATAAGCGAATAATATTAAACTAAACCGTCACTTTAAATGGAAAATTTCAAATTTTGAATTTTTATGTGAGACGGCGACTACAAATATTTTCCTGATATAGTGATTATGTTGTTTTCTCGACGTTTATTATATGCAGCCTGTGTAACAGGAACCTATAACGGCTGGCGAAATAATCACAGAATTTTGGGATACTTTGGTGATAATATGCGACTGCTGGAATGTGTGAATTAAAACAAGTAATATAATAAAATTTTTTTAATAGTCAAACCCTGCTTGGATCAACAAACATTTTTAATTTTAATTACTTTTTAATAAATAATTACAATTAATATAAATTAAATACCATAACCTATGCGTTAAAACAACAGTTCTACAACATAACATATAATATAAAACATCTGTTTTATAAAATCAAATTTTATCACTTATTTTAAGTCAAATGGGATGAAATAGCAATATTGCATATCTTGCCCCTTTAGTGAACATTTTTGCCCCATATAAAACTAAAAATAGTTCATTAAATTTAATTCATGAATTAATATTTGAAATAAAACTGTATTACCAAGTGCCATCCACTACAAATATGAAAAAAATATATTTGAACTTGAGTGGATGAATAAAATGTATTTTTATTAACGATTGGAAATTTGGGCTATAGGCCCTATATATATATATATACCTATATATATATATATATATATATATATATATATATATATATATATATATATATATATATATATAAAGAGGGTGTGAAGTAATAGAAAGAATTGAAAAAGTAATTGACAAAATCATAGAAAGAACAGTCTAGAGAACAGAAAATTTGTCAATTTAAACAAGTTAATTGCATTAATGAACATTACTGGTAGTTATGAAGAAAAGTAAGTATGCTACTTGTTAAAGTATGTTACGACGGTGGAAATGTATCGGTGAAACTAATTTGTTTAACAAGTCACCAGCCGTCGTGTAGCGCAACATTTCCGCCTATTGATAAGGACATGTCCTGAGCCACCAAACTGCTTCATTGTGCCTTGAAGGGACGGAATTTTTTGTTTGGCCAACTCTGGCTAGGGCGGATCGATATAGCGATTCATGTCATTCCTCGAGTGCGTTAAGAAATTTGCGTGCGCACGTGAGTGTGAATGTGATCTACATTTCTCCAAAACCTTGCTTGGCATTTTTAGAAATAGTGAGCACTTGAACGCATTTATGATATAATTAAAATTTCGGAAACGTAAAGGGCTTAAAACATGCTTGAAGAAAAGTTGTTAATTTTTAAAAATTTGTATGAAAAAACGTTTTACAGAATTAAACAAGTAATATATACAAAATGTTTTAAAGTCGATTCCTACTTAGGTCACCAAAAACTAATTTTATTTTAGTAACTTTTTATGAATTAATTACAGTTAATATAAGTAAAGTAACATAACCTACGCATTAAACAGCTGTTCTACCATATAACATAAAATCACCTATTTTATGAAATTTTATATTTTCACTTCTTTTTAAAATTGGACGGAATAACTATATTACAGGCCTTGCCTTTTTTGTGAAAGGTTTTTTCCCATAGAACACTAAAATAAATCCATTCAATATAATTAATGATTAATATTTGAAAAAAACTGCATTAACATCAAGTGTCATCCACTAAAAGTTTAAAAAATAATATTTGAAAAATGTAATAAAAACATTTTATTAACACTTTAATATTTGAACAAGATATATATTAATAAATAAACTTGTATGTATAATTAATGAATAAAATATTTCAAATGCAAGAATAGTTTTAATTTATTTATTATTCAAAGCTTTTAGAGAATAAAATAAGTATTAGCAACTTCAGGAAAACAATGATGAAACGAAATTTGTACAAAAATTAAATCCTAATCAAAGGTTTAAGTTTTTGTAAAACTTTTGTTTATCATTGGTTATCTAGATTAACTTTGCAATCATGGACCCTCGATTTGTATTACTTCGAGCACCAGAGCTATACATTGTGTACTTCTTAATGCAAGTTAAACAAGAGATTATTTTAATTATAAATAAATTATCCTCTTAAACCATAAATGTTTTATTTACGTCTTGATGTACATTTCGATTGTAAAGCAATCATCTTCAGAGAAACTACTAGTTAATCTTGTAGTAATTTCCTCTGAAGATTGGTTTGCAATCGAAATGTACATCAAGACGTAAATAAAAAGTTTTTTTGTGGCTTAAGAGATTTTATTTATTTAAAATTAAAAATTACAACACAGTTGCTCCAAGTTAATAAGACGCTCTTTTGCTGAATTTTTACATTTCTGTTCGTGTTATGTCGTTGTATTTCTTTCTACTTTTCTTCTGATTTCCGTGTTGTATTCTCATGGCGTGTTTGGTGATAATTTGCAAACTTTCGTCCGCAATCCAGGCCCTACTTCCAAGGAATTAATCTCTTTTTTTCAGTTTCAGCTTAGTAGATTAATTTAATCATCCTTTCAGTTTATTCCATCTGTAGTCGGTTCAATATTAACTTAGTTCAATTAACTAAGGTAATTGAAGATATTTGTTGGTATTGAAGATATTTAATATCTTGAAATAACTTAACGTGTTGAAAAAGGTATAGTTTTGCATTATTCTTTCAAAACGAATAGTAAATATGGAACAACGGATTGATTCGACACAGATTTATCAGTTTGCTGTCCTCCCACGCCTGATTTATTTTCTTGACTCTGCGCCTTATCTCTCAACCATGCATAGCTATATTTATTCTAGTTATATAAAAAGAAATATTTCTTCAGCTGGTCGAGATATTTTTACATGTATACAACATTATTAACATATTTATATGGATATTTGTGCTCTTAAAGTAAAGAACCTAGATTTCAAACCGTACAATTTTTTAAAACCTATAAACAGCCTAACCTCTAACGCTTTATGACCTTAGACAAGGGGTGCTTGTTTGACAATCTCCTTATTTTGTTTTCGGTTCCCAGACAACTCTAAAATGTTGCTCTTAAATTTAGAGTAATACTATTTCATAGGGAAAGGCCTAAGCCAGCAGAACATTATTGTACTAGCAGTATTTGAAACAATATTCAAATGGAACTTATTGATCTACAGCATATGACTTAGTTAAATTAAAAATTGTGTGAAGTTTCATTTCTACAAAAAACTATTTACCCCTAGAAATGTTTAATCTGCGAGAAGTATTTTTTTAATTTCGTATTGGTTTGGTAATACTTTTATTTGTGAGCATGCTGCTTCTTTAATGAAAACTATCAAATCTAAAGCGCGTTTATCTGACTTGGAATCAACTTTCAAAATAGCATATACAAACACTGAAATAAACATTGAACAATTATCAAAAGGAAAACAGTGTCAAATTTCCCAATAAATAGAACGTTTTACAGGCTTCATTTTATGTTTATAACATTTTCAAGGTGAAAATTGTTTATAACCCCGATGTAATTTCAACATTGCAACATCATAAAGATAGGGGGGAATTATTGACATCCGGATACATTGTTACAGCTATGTATGGTATTATATATTATAAAATGGCGGTGCATGTATGATATTTACGCATATTAAAAATGTAATATGTAGGATATAATGTTCAAACATTTAATCAAAACTAAATAAGACGTATTCCAATTTTTGATCTCAATAAATTTAGTCCTGTGGCCCGCAGTTCCAAAAAGGTTCTGCGTGCCTCTTTGATCGTATATGCTACTTTTTGTGGTCTGTATTTGAGACTGTAGTTTCAACATTATTTTATTAAATTTACTTTTATGTAGATACGTTCTAAATATTGTCGATATATATATGTTACATTATAGCCAAATATATCTTCTATTTGTGTACTTAGTTTCCAGAAGAGCTTTAAAAAAACAATCTCTCCGCTTCCAGTGAAAACAAATCCTTCAGTAAACTTAATAATACAGAGACATAATACCTTTATGGCGCAGGACGGTTCTTCCGACGGTGAATTTCTTTACCGCCAGTAAACAGCTTCTATCAACAAAGGCTGGTGTAAATGATAAAGCCACCTCATTTAAAGAAATATATTTGAGTCAATCGAATTTCTATTTACAGTTTCTCGGTCACAAACAACGATAAGAATAATAAATACATCGTCCTAAGAAAGAGGTTTTTCAATTACTTATATTAGTTCACACTCTCCTTGTATACATACACACACACATATATATATATATATATATATATATATATATATATATATATATATATATATATATATATATATATATATTAAACGTTTATAAAATACTTTTCATTCATCCTGTCAACTTCAAATAAATGTTTTTAAACGTCTAGTGGGTGACACAATGTTAATATAGTTTTTTCAATTATTAATTCATTAATTAAATTTATTCAATTATTTTTGTTATAGGCCCTACATGGGAGAAATTGTTTCACAAAAAAGGCAAGGTATGCAATATAGTCATTTCGTCCCATTTAGCTTAAAATAAGTGATAACATATGATTTCATAAAACAGCTGATCTTATGTTATAGGTTATGTTGTAGAACAGCTGATTCAACTCATAGGCTATGTTACTTTATTTATAATTATTGTATTTATTTAGTAAGTAAAATAAAATTATTCTTAATAAACAAAATAAATATCCACAACTCACAATTATAAAACTTTAATTTCATGAGTTATGCATATATATTTGGTTTCATAATCTTAACTCACACGTCAGTTCGAATACCATTAATAAAATTATTCTTTGTTGACTTTGAGTCGGAATTGGCTTTAAGCACTATTTGTTCATACAGTATTACTTGTCATTCAGACATGATGAAAACAAAATAAAGTAATATTATTCTGCTGCCCGGGAATATTAGTATTTCTTATGGATAACACTAAAAGCGTGCGGCGTTAAGTGATATTTCACTTTTAAACACTCGTTTTAAAAATTATTGTAAGATATCCGATTGAGTGTAATTATATCTTTTGGATTTGCAACACCCATGCTCAAGCTTTTTTCATAAAAAATCCAAATGTAGGGTAGAGAAAGTATTATTTTTTTTTGTATATCGTTTCTAAATAACACGGAGTTTAAAAATTTTTAATATTTAAATTCAAACAAAATTATTACAGTTTGAAACTGTGAGGAACCTTCCAATGAAGATTGATGGCAATGATTATACAATAAATGCCTTGATGGAAAGAACTACAGGTTCAGGTGTAACTTGATTATGCATAATCTAATGGCGAAAAATATGATTCCGAAGCTGGTAGGTGCTCCAGAAGCATTTAAGAAAATGTCCTTGGAGATGTAAGACTATTCCAGAATTAAACTCATTTTCACTACAATGTCTGATTGTCACATAATGATGATTTTAAGGATGTAAACAAAATAAATTGCTATAAATTTCAGTGACCTATTTATTATGCGTGTCCTTTATTAACGCATTTAATAAGTCTAGATGCCCTGATGTATATTTAATTGTACTTTTGTTTGAAGGTTATGAAACATAAGCACTTTAATTATAGCAGAACGCCCACGCCTACAATACCTAGATGTGTCTAATGTACAAAGAAACCGCTAGGGGCGCATTAGCGTTAAAACGTAGACAAGCGTCAATTAAATCGAAGTAGGCCTTCACGAGATGTAATAAGGTTACATTGGAGAAGTGGATTTATTTTGTACTTTCAAACCGCCGTCATTACTTTAGGTTCTCCACTTATTTCTCCGCGTAATATTCTCAACAATTGTATATTTCTCAGTCTCTGAACTGATCTTCCTTCATCCCACAGTCCTTGCAACGGTTACTGCTTTTGTGATTCAGTAACGAGTAATTGAAACTAACTTGAAAAGTACAATTCATTTACAGGTCAACTTTGGGCGTTAAATTCAAAAGTTAAATTTTAACTGAATGGTTACAGTTTTTAAATTAGTTATGCAATTATAGATGTTTTAGTCTAGGTCTTTATTTCAGAGTATATACTGTGTTTTACAAAACAGATAATTAGTACGTGCCTTGTAATGTAACTGTGTAGCTTCATGAAGGGTAGGTCTTACTTTCAGAGTGTATATTGTGCATTACATGAGATAATTAGTACGGGTCCTATGATGTATCTGTGTAGCTTCACGACGGGTAGGTCTTACTTTCATAGTGTATATTGTGCTTTGCAAGAGATAATTAGTACGTGCCTTGTAATGTAACTGTGTAGCTTCATGAGGGTAGGTCTTACTTTCAGAGTGTATATTGTGCTTTGCAAGAGATAATTAGTACGTGCCTTGTAATGTAACTGTGTAGCTTCATGAAGGGTAGGTCTTACTTTCAGAGTGTATATTGTGCTTTGCATGAGATAATTAGTACGTATCCTGTGATGTATCTGCGTAGCTTCATGATGGGTAGGTCTTACTTTCAGAGTGTATAATGTGTTTTACATGAGATAATAACTACGTGTCCTGTGATGTACATGTGTAGCTTCATGAAGGGTAGGTCTTTCTTTCAGAGTGTATATTGTGCTTTGCATTAGACAATAAGTATGTGCCCTGTGCTGTATCTGTGTAGCTTCATGAAGGGTAGGTCTTACTTTCAGAGTGTATATTGTGCTTTGCATGAGATAATAACTACGTGTCCTGTGATGTACCTGTGTAGCTTCATGAAGGGTAGGTCATACATTCAGAGTGTATATTGTCTTTTGAAAGGGATAATTAGTACGCGCCTTGTGATGTAACTGTGTTGCTTCATGAAGGTTAGGGCTTACTTTCAGAGTGTATATTGTGCTTTGCATGAGATAATTAGTACGTGCCCTGTGATGTATCTGTGTAGCTTCACGACGGGTAGGTCTTACTTTCAGAGTGTATATTGTGCTTTGCATGAGATAATTAGTACGTGTTCTGTGATGTATCAGTGTAGTTTCATGAAGGGCAGGTCTTACTTTCAGAGTGTGTATTGTCTTTTGAAAGGGATAATTACTACGTGCCTTGTGATGTATCTTTGTAGCTTCATGAAGGGCAGGTCTTACTTTCAGAGTGTATATTGTGCTTTGCATGAGATAATTAGTACGTGCCCTGTGATGTATCTGTGTAGCTTCACGACAGGTATGTCTTACTTTCAGAGTGTATATTGTGCTTTGCATGAGATAATTAGTACGTGTTCTGTGATGTATCTGTGTAGTTTCATGAAGGGCAGGTCTTACTTTCAGAGTGTATATTGTGCTTTGCATGAGACAATTGGTACGTGCCCTGTGATGTAGATGTGTAATTTCATGAAGGGCAGGTCTTACTTTCAGAGAGTTTATTGTGCTTTGCACGAGATAATTAGTACGTGTCCTGTGATGTATCTGTGTAGTTTCATGAAGGGAAGGTCTTACTTTCAGAGTGTATATTGAGCGTTGCATGAGATAATTAGTACGTGTCCTGTGATGTAGCCTATCTGTGTAGTTTCATGAAGGATAGGTCTTACTTTGAGAGTGTATATTGTGCTTTGCAAGAAATGATTAGTACGTGCCCTGTGATGTATCTGTGTAGCTTCATGAAGGGCAGGTCTTACGTTCAGAGTGTATATTGTGCTTTGTATGAGATAATTAGTACGTACCCTGTAATGTATCTGTGTAGCTTCACGACGTTTAGGTCTTACTTTCAGAGTGTATATTGTGCCTTGCATGAGATAGTTAGTACGTGTTCTGTGATGTATCTGTGTAGTTTCATGAAGGGCAGGTCTTACTTTCAGAGTGTGTATTGTCTTTTGAAAGGGATAATTACTACGTGCCTTGTGATGTATCTTTGTAGCTTCATGAAGTGTAGGTCTTACTTTCAGAGTGTATATTGTGCTTTCCATGAGAAATTAGTACATGCCCTGTGATGTATCTGTGTACCTTGATGACGGGTAGGTCTTATTTTCTGAGTGTTTATTGTGTTTTGCATGAGATAATTAGTACGTGTCCTGTGATGTATCCGTGTAACTTCATGAAGGGAAGGTCTTACTTTCAGAGTGTATATTGAGCGTTGCATGAGATAATTAGTACGTGTCCTGTGATGTATCTGTGTAGTTTCATGAAGGGCAGGTCTTAATTTCAGAGTGTATATTGTGCTTTGCATGTGATAATTAGTACGTGCCCTGTGGTGTAACTGTGTAGCTTCAAGATGGCTAGGTCTTACCTTTAGAGTGTATATTGTGTTTTGCATGAGATAATTATTACGTGCCCTGTGATGTATCTGTGTAGGTACATGAAGAGTCTTTTGTAAGGGATATTTAGTACGTGCCTTGTGATGTAACTGTGTTACTTCATGAAGGCTAGGGCTTACATTCAGAGTGTATATTGTGCTTTGCATCAGATTTTTAGTACGTGCCCTGTGATGTATCTGTGTAGCTTCATGACGGGTAGGTCTTACTTTCAGAGTGTATATTGTGCTTTGCATGAGATAATTAGTACGTCCCCTGTGATATATCTGTGTAAATTCATGAAGGGCAGGTCTTACTTTCAGACGGTATATTGTATTTTGCATGAGATAATTAGTACTTGCCCTGCGATGTATCTGTGTAGCTTCATGATCGGTAGGTCTAACTTTCAGAGTGTATATTGTGATTTGCATGAGATAATTAGTATGTGCCCGGTGGTGTATCTGTTTTGATTCATGATTAGTAGGTCTTACTTTCAGAGTGTATATTGTGCTTTGCATGAGATAATTTGTACGTGTCTTTTAATGTAACTGTGTAGCTTCATGAAGAGTAGGTCTTACATTCAGAGTGTATATTGTGCTTTGCATTAGACAATTAGTACGTGCCCTGTGATGCATCAGTGTAGCTTCATGACGGGTAGGTCTTACGTTCAGAGTGTATATTGTGCTTTGCATGAGATAATTATTTCGTGCCCTGTGATGTATCTGTGTACCTTCATGAAGGCCAGGTCTACTTTCAGAGTGTTTATTGTGCTTTCCATGAGATAATTAGTACGTGCCCTGTAATGTATCTGTGTAGTTTCATGAAGGGAAGGTCTTACTTTTTTGAGTGTATAGCGTGCTATGGATGAGATAATTAGAACGTGTCCTGTGATGTATCTGTGTAGCTTCATGAAGGGTGGGTCTAACTTTCAGAGTGTATATTGTCTTTTGAAAGAGATAATAAGTTTGTGTCCTGTGATGTATCTGTGTAGTTTCATGAAGGGCAGGTCTTACATTCACAGTGTATATTGTGCTTTGCATGAGATAATTAGTACGTGCAATGTGTTTTATCCGTGTAGCTTTATGAAGGGTGGGTCTTACTTTCAGAGTGTATATTGTGCTTTGCTTGAGATAATTAGTACGTGCAATGTGATTTATCTGTGTAGCTTTATGAAGGGTAGGTCTTACTTTCTGAGTGTATATTGTGCTTTGCATGAGATAATTAGTAAGTTCAATGTGATTTATCTGTGTAGCTTTATGAAGGGTAGGTCTTACTTTCTGAGTGTATATTGTGCATTGCATGAGATAATTAGTACGTGCCCTGTAATGTATCTGTGTAGCTTCATGAAGGGTAGGTCTTACTTTCAGAGTGTATATTGTGCTTTGCTTGAGATAATTAGTACATGCCCTGTGATGTATCTGTGTAGCTTCATTATGGGTAGGCCTTCCTTTCAGGTTGTATATTTTGCTTTGCATGAGGTAATTAGTACGTGCCCTGTGATGTATCTGTGTAGCTTCATGAAGAGTAGGTCTTACTTTCAAAGTGCATATTATGCTTTGCGTGAGATAATTAGTACGTGTCCTGTGATGTATCTGTGTAGCTTCACGATGGGTAGGTCTTACTTTCAGAGTGTATATTGTGCTTTGCATGACATAATTAGTACGTGTCCTTCGATGTATCAGTGTAGCTTCATGAAGGGCAGGTCTTACTTTCAGTGTGTATATTGTGCTTTGCATGAGATAATTAGTACGTGTCCTGTCATGTATCTGTGTATTTTCATGAAGGGTAGGTCTTACTTTCAGAGTATATATTGTGCTTTGCATGTGATAATTAGTACATGCATTGTGATGTATCTGTGTAGCTTCATGAAGAGTAGGGCTTTTTTCAGAGTGTATATTGTGCTTTGCATGAGATAAGTAGTACGTGCCCTGTGATGTATCTGTGTAGCTTCATGAATTGTAGGTCTTACTTTCAGAGTGCATATTGTGCTTTCCATGAGAAGTTAGTACATGCCCAGTATGTATCTGTGTACCTTGATGACCGGTAGGTCTTACTTTCTGAGTGTTTATTGTGTTTTGCATGAGACAATTAGTACGTGTCCTGTGATGTATCCGTGTAGCTTCATGATGGGTAGGTCTTACTCTCAGAGTGTATATTATGCTTTACATGAGATAATTAGTACGTGTCCTGTGATGTATCTGTGTAGCTTCATGATGAGTAGGTCATACTTTCAGACGGTATATTGTGCTTTACATGAGAAAATTAGTACGTGTCCTGTGATGTATCTGTGTAGCTTCATGATGGGTAGGTCATACTTTCAGAGTGTATATTGTGCATTGCATGAGATAATTAGTATGTGTCCTGTGATGTATCTGTGTAGCTTCATGTTGGGTAGGTCTTACTTTCAGACGGTATATTGTGCTTTACATGAGATAATTAGTATGTGTCCTGTGCAGTATCTGTGTAACTTCATGATGGGTAGGTCAACCTTTCAGACTTTATATTGTCCATTGCATGAGATAATTAGCGCGTGTCCTGTGATGTATCTGTGTAGTTTCATGAAGTATAGGTCTTATTTTCAGAGTGTATATTGTGCTCTGCATGAGATGATTAGTACGTGCAGTGTGATGTATCTGTGTAGCTTCATGAAGGGCAGGTCTTACTTTCAGAGTGTATATTGTGCTTTGTATGAGATAATTAGTACATGCCCAGTAATGTATCTGTGTAGCTTCACGACGGGTAGGTCTTACTTTCAGAGTGTATATTGTGTTTTACATGAGATAATAACTACGTGTCCTGTTATGTACCTGTGTAGCTTCATGAAGGGTAGTTCTTTCTTTCAGAGTGTATATTGTGCTTTGCATTAGGCAATAAGTATGTGCCCTGTGCTGTACCTGTGCAGCTTCATGAAGGGTAGGTCTTACTTTCAGAGTGTATATTGTGCTTTGCATGAGATAATTGTTACGTGCCCTGTGATGCATCTGTTTAATTTCATGAAGGGCAGGTCTTACTTTCAGAGAGTTTATTGTGCTTTGCATGAGATAATTAGTACGTGTCCTGTGATGTATCTGTGTAGTTTCATGAAGGGAAAGTCTTACTTTCAGAGTGTATATTGTGCTTTGCATGAGATGATTAGTACGTGCCCTGTGATGTATCTGTGTAGCTGCATGAAGAGCAGGTCTTACTTTCAGAGTGTATATTGTGCTTTGTATGACATAATTAGTACGTGCCCTGTGATGTATCTGTGTAGCTTCACGACGGGTAGGTTTTACTTTCAGATTGTATATTGTGCTTTACATGAGATAATCAGTACGTGCCCTGTGATGTATCTGTGTAGTTTCATGAAGGGCAGGTCTTACTTTCAGAGTGTATATTGTGCTTTGCATGAGATAATTGGTACGTGCCCTGTGATGTATCTGTGTAATTTAATGAAGGGCAGGTCTTACTTTCAGACAGTATATTGTGCTTTGCATGAGATAATTAGTACGTGTCCTGTGATGTATCTGTGTAGTTCCATGAAGGGCAGGTCTTAATTTCAGAGTGTATATTGTGATTTGCATGAGATAATTAGTACGTGCCCTGTGGTGTAACTGTGTAGCTTCATGATGGCTAGGTCTTACCTTTAGAGTGTATATTGTTTTTTGCATGAGATAATTATTACGTGCCCTGTGATGTATCTGTGTAGCTTCATGAAGGGTGGGTCTTACTTTCAGAGTGTATATTGACTTTTGAAAGTGATAATTAGTACGTGCCTTGTGATGTAACTGTGTTGCTTCATAAATGGTAGGGCTTAATTTCAGAGTGTACATTATGCTTTGCATGAGATAATTAGTACGTGTCCTGTGATGTATCTGTGTAGTTTTATGAAGAGCAGGTCTTACGTTCAGAGTGTATATTGTGCTTTACATGATATAATTAGTACGTGACCTGTTATGTATCTGTGTAGCTTCATGATGGGTAGTTCTTCATTTCAGAGTGTATATTGTGATTTGCATGAGATAATTAGTACGTGGCCTTTGGTGTATCTGTGTAGCTTCATGATGGGTATGTCTTTTTTTCAGAGTGTATATTGTGCTTTGCCTGAGATAATTTCTTCGTGTCTTGTAATGGAACTGTGTAGCTCACGACGGGTAGGTCTTACTTTCAGATTGTATATTGTGCTTTACGTGAGCTAATTAGTACGTGCCCTGTGATGTATCTGTGTAACTTCATGAAGGGTAGATCTTACTTTCAGAGTGTATATTGTGCTTTGCATGAGATATTAACTGCGTGTCCTGTGATGTACCTGTGTACCTACATGAAGGGTAGGTCTTACTTTCAGAGTGTATATTGTCTTTTGTAAGGGATAATTAGTACGTGCCTTCTGATGTTACTGTGTTACTTCATGAAGGCTAGGGCTTACTTTCATAGTGTATATTGTGCTTTGCATCAAATATTTAGTACGTGCCCTGTGATGTATCTCTGTAGCTTCACGACGGGTAGGTCTTACTTTCAGAGTGTATATTGTGCTTTGCATGAGATAATTAGTACGTCCCCTGTGATGTATCTGTGTAAATTCATGAAGGGCAGGTCTTACTTTCAGACGGTATAATGTATTTTGCATGAGATAATTAGTACTTGCCCTGTGGTGTATCTGTGTAGCTTTATGATGGTTAGGTCTTACTTTCAGATGTATATTGTGCTTTGCATGAGATAATTAGTACGTGTCCTGTGATGTATCTGTGTAGTTTCATTGAGGGCAGGTCTTACTTTCAGAGTGTATAATGTGCTTTGCATGAGATAATTAGTACTTGTCCTGTTATGTATCTGTGTAGTTTCATGAAGGGCAGGTCTTACTTTCAGAGTGTATATTGTGCTTTCCATGAGAAATTAGTACATGCCCTGTGATGTATCTGTGTACATTGATGACAGGTAGGTCTTACTTTCTGAGTGTTTATTGTGTTTTGCATGAGATAATTAGTACGTGTCCTGTGATGTATCCGTGTAGCTTCATGAAAGGAAGGACTTACTTTCAGAGTGTATATTGACCGTTGCATGAGATAATTAGTACGTGTCCTGTGATGTATCTGTGTAGCTACATGAAGAGTCTTTTGTAAGGGATAATTAGTACGTGCCTTGTGATGTAACTGTGTTACTTCATGAAGGCTAGGGCTTACATCCAGAGTGTATATTGTGCTTTGCATCAGATTTTTAGTACGTGCCCTGTGATGTATCTGTGTAGCTTCACGACGGGTAGGTCTTACTTTCAGAGTGTATATTGTGCTTTGCATGAGATAATTAGTAAGTCCCCTGTGATATATCTGTGTAAATTCATGAAGGGCAGGTCTTACTTTCAGACGGTATATTGTATTTAGCATGAGATAATTAGTACTTGGCCTGCGATGTATCTGTGTAGCTTCATGATCGGTAGGTCTTACTTTCAGAGTGTATATTGTGCTTTGCATGAGATAATTATTACGTGGCTTGTAATGTAACTGTGTAGCTTCATTAAGAATAGGTCTTACTTTCAGAGGGTATATTGTGCTTTGCATGAGATATTTAGTACGTTCCCTGTGATGTATCTGTGTAGCTTCATGAAGGGCAGGTCTACTTTCAGAGTGTTTATTGTGCTTTCCATGAGATAATTAGTACGTGCCCTGTAATGTATCTGTGTAGTTTCATGAAGGGAAGGTCTTACTTTTTTAAGTTTATACCGTGCTGTGCATGAGATAATTAGTACGTGTCCTGTGATGTATCTGTGTAGCTTCATGATATGTAGGTCTTACTTTTAGAGTGTATATTGTGTTTTGCATGAGATAATTAGTACGAGACCTGTGATGTATCTGTGTAACTTCATGAAGGGTGGGTCTAACTTTCAGAGTGTATATTGTCTTTTGAAAGAGATAATTAGTTTGTGTCCTGTGATGTATCTGTGTAGTTTCATGAAGGGCAGGTCTTACATTCACAGTGTATATTGAGCGTTGCATGAGATAATTAGTACGTGTCCTGTGATGTATCTGTGTAACTTAATGAAGAGTAGGTCTTACTTTCAGGTTGTATATTGGGTTTTGCATGAGGTAATTAGTACGTGCCCTGTGATGTATCTGTGTAACTGCATGAAGAGTAGGTCTTACTTTCAGGTTGTATATTGGGTTTTGCATGAGGTAATTAGTACGTGCCCTGTGATGTATCTGTGTAACTTCATGAAGAGTAGGTCTTACTTTCAGAGTGTATATTGTGCTTTGCATGAGATAATTAGTACGTGTCCTTCGATGTATCAGCGTAGTTTCATGAAGGGCAGGTCTTACTTTCAGTATGTATATTGTGCTCTGCATGAGATAATTAGTACGTGTCCTGTCATGTATCTGTGTATTTTCATGAAGGGTAGGTCTTACTTTCAGAGTATATATTGTGCTTTGCACGTGATAATTAGTACGTGCATTGTGATGTATCTGTGTAGCTTCATGAAGAGTAGGGCTTACTTTCGGAGTGTATATTGTGCTTTGCATGAGAAATTAGTACATGCCCTGTGATGTATCTGTGTACCTTGATGACGGGTAGGTCTTACTTTCTGAGTGTTTATTGTGTTTTGCATGAGATAATTAGTACGTGTATTGTGATGTATCCGTGTAGCTTCATGATGGGTAGGTCTTACTCTCAGAGTGTATATTATGCTTTACATGAGATAATTAGTACGTGTCCTGTGATGTATCTGTGTAGCTTCATGATGAGTAGGTCATACTTTCAGAATGTATATTGTGCTTTACATGAGAAAATTAGTACGTGTCCTGTGATGTATCTGTGTAGTTTCATGATGGGTAGGTCTTACTTTTAGAGTGTATATTGTGTTTTACTTGAGATAATTAGTACGTGTCTTGTGATGTATCTGTGTAGCTTCATGATGGGTAGGTCATACTTTCAGAGTGTATATTGTGCATTGCATGAGATAATTAGTATGTGTCCTGTGATGTATGTGTGTTGCTTCATGATGGGTAGGTCAACCTTTCAGACTTTATATTGTGCATTGCATGAGATAATTAGTACGTGTCCTGTGATGTATCTGTGTTGCTTCATTATGGGCATCTCTTACTTTCAGAGTGTATATTGTGTTTTACATGAGATAATTAGCACGTGTCCTGTAATGTATCTGTGTAGTTTCATGAAGGATAAGTCTTACTTTCAGAGTGTATATTGTGCTCTGCATGAGATGATTAGTACGTGCCCTGTGATGTATCTGTGTAGCTTCATGAAGGGCAGGTCTTATTTTGAGAGTGTATATTGTGCTTTGCCTGAGATAATTTCTTCGTGTCTTGTAATGGAACTGTGTAGCTCACGACGGGTAGGTCATACTTTCAGATTGTATATTGTGCTTTGCAAGAGATAATTTGTACGTGCGCTGTCATGTATCTGTGTAACTTCATGAAGGGTAGGTCTTACATTCAGAGTGTATATTGTGCTTTGCATGAGATATTAACTGCGTGTCCTGTGATGTACCTGTGTAGCTTCATAAAGGGTAGGTCTTACTTTCAGAGTGTATATTGTCTTTTGTAAGGGATAATTAGTACGTGCCTTCTGATGTAACTGTGTTACTTCATGATTTCTAGGGCTTACTTTCATAGTGTATATTGTGCTTTGCATCAAATATTTAGTACGTGCCCTGTGATGTATCTGTGTAGCTTCACGACGGGTAGGTCTTACTTTCAGAGTGTATATTGTGCTTTGCATGAGATAATTAGTACGTCCCCTGTGATGTATCTGTGTAAATTCATGAAGGGCAGGTCTTACTTTCAGACGGTATAATGTATTTTGCATGAGATAATTAGTACTTGCCCTGTGATGTATCTGTGTAGCTTTATGATGGGTAGGTCTTACTTTCAGATGTATATTGTGCTTTGCATGAGATAATTAGTACGTGTCCTGTAATGTATCTGTGTAGTTTCATTAAGGGCAGGTCTTACTTTCAGAGTGTATAATGTGCTTTGCATGAGATAATTAGTACGTGTCCTGTGATGTATCTGTGTAGTTTCATGAAGGGCAGGTCTTACTTTTAGAATGTATATTGTGCTTTGCATGAGATAATTAGTACGTGCCCTGTGATGTATCTGTGTAGCTTCATGAAGGGCAGGTCTTACTTTCAGAGTGTATATTGTGATTTGCATGAGATAATTAGTATGTGCCCTGTGGTGTATCTGTGTTGATTCATGATTAGTAGATCTTACTTTCAGAGTGTATATTGTATTTTGCATGAGATAATTAGTACGTGCCTTTTAATGTAACTGTGTAGCTTCATGAAGAGTAGATCTTTCATTCAGAGTGTATATTGTGCTTTGCATTATACAAATAGTATGTGCCCTGTGATGCATCTGTGTAGCTTCATGACGGGTAGATCTTACTTTCAGGGTGTATATTGTGCTTTCCATGAGGTAATTGGTACGTGCCCTGTAATGTATCTGTGTAGTTTCATGAAGGGCTGATCTTATTTTCAGAGTGTATATTGTCTTTTGAAAGGGATAATTAGTACAGTCCTTGTGATGTAATTGTGTTGCTTCAAGAAGGTTAGGGCTTACTGTCAGAGTGTATATTGTGCTTTGCTTAAGATATTTAGTACGTGCTCTTTGATGTATCTGTGTAGCCTTATGAAGTGCTGGTCTTAATTTCAGTGTGTATATTGTGCTTTACATGAGAAAATTAGTACGTGTCATGTGATGTATATGTGTAGCTTCATGATGGGTAGGTCTTACTTTTAGAGTGTATATTGTGCTTTACTTGATATAATTATTACGTGTCTTGTGATGTATCTGTGTAGCTTCATGATGGGTAGGTCGTACTTTCAGAGTGTATATTGTGCATTGCATGAGATAATTAGTATGTGTCCTGTGATGTATCTGTGTAGCTTCATGATGGGTAGGTCAACTTTTCAGACTTTATATTGTGCATTGCATGAGATAATTAGTACGTGTCCTGTGATGTATCTGTGTAGCTCCATGAAGGGCAGGTCTTACTTTCAGAGTGTAAATTGTGCTTTGTATGAGATAATTAGTACGTGCCCTGTAATGTATCTGTGTAGCTTCACGACGGGTAGGTCTTACTTTCAGAGTGTATATTGTGCTTTGCATGAGATAATTAGTACGTCCCCTGTGATGTATCTGTGTAAATTCATGAAGGGCAGGTCTTACTTTCAGACGGTATAATGTATTTTGCATGAGATAATTAGTACTTGCCCTGTGATGTATCTGTGCAGCTTTATGATGGGTAGGTCTTACTTTCAGAGTGTATATTGTGATTTGCATGAGATAATTAGTATGTGCCCTGTGGTGTATCTGTGTTGATTCATGATTAGAAGGTCTTACTTTCAGAGTGTATATTGTGCTTTGCATGAGATAATTAGTACGTGCCTTGTAATGTAACTGTGTAGCTTCATGAAGAGTAGGTCTTGTTTTCAGAGTGTATATTGTGCTTTCCATGAGGTAATTAGTACGTTACCTGTAATGTATCTGTGTAGTTTCATGAAGGGCTGGTCTTATTTTCAGAGTGTATATTGTCTTTTGAAAGGGATAATTAGTACGGTCCTTGTGATGTAATTGTGTTGCTTCATAAAGGTTAGGGCTTACTTTCAGAGTGTATATTGTGCTTTGCATAAGATATTTAGTACGTGCTCTTTGATGTATCTGTGTAGCCTTATGAAGTGCTGGTCTTACTTTCAGAGTGTATATTGTGCTTTGCATGAGATATTTAGTACGTGACCCGTGATGTATCTGTGTAGCTTCATGAAGGATTGGTCTTACTTTCAGAGTGTATATTGTGCTTTGCATGAGATAATTAGTACATGCTCTTTGATGTATCTGTGTAGCTTCATTATGGGTAGGCCTTACTTTCAGGTTGTATATTGTGCTTTGCATGAGATATTTAGTACGTGCATTGAGATGTATCTGTGTAGTTTCATGATGGGTAGGTCATATTTTCAGAGTGTATATTGTGCTTTGCATGAGATAATTAGTACGTGCCCTGTGATGTATCTGTGTAGCTTCACGATAGGTAGGTCTTACTTTCAGAGTGTATATTGGGCTTTGCATGAGATAATTAGTATGTGTCCTGTGATTTATCTGTGTAGCTTCATGTTGCGTAGGTCTTACATTCAGAGTGTATATTGTGTTCTGCATGAGATAATTAGTACGTGTCCTGTGATGTATCCGTGTAGCTTCATAATAGGTAGATCTTACTTTCAGAGTATATATTATGCTTTACATGAGATAATTAGTACGTGTCCTGTGATGTATCTGTGTAGCTTCATGATGAGTAGGTCTTACTTTCAGACGGTATATTGTGCTTTACATGCGATAATTAGTACGTGTCCTGTGATGAATCTGTTTAGCTTCATGATGGGTAGGTCTTACTTTCAGAGTGTATATTGTGCTTTACTTGAGATAATTATTACGTGTCTTGTGATGTATCTGTGTAGCTTCATGATGGGTAGGTCATACTTTCAGAGTGTATATTGTGCATTGCATGAGATAATTAGTATGTGTCCTGTGATGTGTCTGTGTAGCTTCATGATTGGTAGGCCATACTTTCATAGTGTATATTGTGCATTGCATGAGATAATTAGTGTATGTCCTGTGATGTATCTGTGTAGCTTCATGATGGGTAGTTCTTACTTTCAGACGGTATATTGTGCTTTACGTGAGATAATTAGTACGTGTCCTGTAATGTATCTGTGTAGCTTCATGATGGGTAGGTCAACTTTCAAACGGTATGTTGTGCATTGAATGAGATAATTAGTACGTGTCCTATGATGTATCTGTGTAGCTTCATGATGGGTAGTTCTTACTATCAGACTGTATATTGTGCTTTACATGAGATAATTAGTTCGTTTCCGGTGATGTATCTGTGCATCTTCATGATGGGTAGGTCTTACTTTCAGACGGTATATTGTGCTCTACATGAAATAATTAGTATGTTTCCTGCCATGTATCTGTGTAGCTTCATGATGGGTAGGTCTTACTTTCAGAGTGTATATTGTGCTTTACATGAGATAATTAGCACGTGTCCTGCGATGTATCTGTGTAGCTTCATGATGAGTAGGTCTTACTTTCAGACGGTATATTGTGCTTTACATGAGATAATTAGTACGTGTCCCGTGATGTATCTGTGTAGCTTCATGATGGGTAGGTCCTACTTTCAGACGGTATATTGTGCTTTAAATGAGATATTTATTACGTGCCCTGTGATGTATCTGTGTAGCTTCACGACGGGTAGGTCTTACCTTCATAGTGTATATTGTGTTTTGAAATATATAATTATTAAGTGCCCTGTGATGTATCTGTGTAGCTTCATTAAGGGTAGGTCTTACTTTCAAAGTGTATATTGTGCTTTTCATGAGATAGTTACCACGTTCCCAGTAATGTATCTGTGTAGCTTTATGAAGGAAAGGTCTTACTTTCAGAGTGTATATTGTGCTTTGCATGATATAATTACTACGTGCCCTGTGATGTAACTGTGTAGCTTCATGATGGGTAGGTCTTACTTTCAGACGTATATTGTGCTTTACATGAGATAATTAGTACGTGCCCTGTGATGTATGTGTGTAGCTTCACGACGGGTAGGTCTTACTTTCATAGTGTATATTGTGTTTTGAAAGAGATAATTAGTACGTGCCCTATCATGTATCTTTGTAGCTTCATACTGGGTAGGTCTTATTGTCAGAGTGTATATTGGGTTTTGCATGAGATAATTAGTACGTGCCCTGTGATGTATCTGTGTAGCTTCATCAAGGGTAAGTTTCTACTTTCAGGCGGTATATTTTGATTTGCATGATTTAATTAGTTCGTGCCCTGTGATGTATCTGTGTAGCTTCATGATGGGTAGGTCTTCTTTCAGAGTGTATATTGTGCTTTGCAAGAGATAATTAGTACGTGTCGTGTGATGTATCTGTGTAGCTTCATGAAGGGTAGGTCTCACTTTCAGAGTGTATATTGTGCTTTTGATGAGATAGCTACCACGTGCCTTGTAAAAATATCTGTGTAGCATCATGGAGGGTATGTCTTACTTTCAGAGTGTATATTGTGCTCTGCATGAGATAATTAGTATGTGCCTTGTGATGTATCTGTGTAGCTTCATGAAGGGTAGGTCTTACTTTCAGAGTGTATATTCTGCTTTCAATGAGATAGTTAGTACGTGCCCTGTGATGTATCTGTGTAGCTTCATGAAGGGTAGGTCTTACTTTCAGAGTGTATATTGTGCTTTGCATGAGATAATTAGTATGTGCCTTGTGATGTATCTGTGTAGCTTCATGAACGGTAGGTCTTACTTTCAGAGTGTATATTGTGCTTTGTATGAGATAATTAGTATGTGCCTTGTGATGTATCTGTGTAGCTTCATGAAGGGTAGGTCTTACTTTCAGAGTGTATATTCTGCTTTCCATGAGATAGTTAGTACGTGCCCTGTGATGTATCTGTGTAGGTTCATGAAGGGTAGGTCTTACTTTCAGAGTGTATATTGTGCTTTGCATGAGATAATTAGTACGTGCCTTGTAATGTATCTGTGTAGCTTCATGAAGGGTAGGTCTTACTTTCAGTGTATATTGTACTTTGCATGAGATAATTAGTGCGTGCCCTATGATGTATCTGTTTAGCTTGATGAAGAGTAGGTCTTACTTTCAGACTGTATATTGTGCTTTACATGAGATAATTACTACGTACCCTGTGATGTATCTGAGTAGTTTCATGACGGGTTGATCTTACTTTCAGACGGTATATTGTGCTTTACATGAGATAATTAGAACGTGTCCTGTGATGTATCTGTGAAGCTTCATGATGGGTAGGTCAACCTTTCAGACGGTATATTGTGCATTGCATGAGATAATTAGTACGTGTCCTATGGTGTATCTGTGTAGCTTCATGATGGGTATGTTTTACTATCAGACTGTATATTGTGCTTTACATGAGATAATTAGTAATGGTTAAAACAATTAAACCATTCACTCCAGTACACTCTACCTCCCATGCAATTCATGCTGCTGTAATTGTCACAAATATTTTTACATTTAGCTGAATAAAGTTGATAGAATTTAGGGTCGACATTCTATTGTATAGTGACCTAATATTTATTCTATGTGAGACAGTTTATTTCAGTGTGACCAACCGCGCGGAATGATGTCACACTAAAACCTACTAACTTCCGTGAGAATAACCGATTACAATGTAACAGCCGAGAAGTTTTTTTTGTTTAAATATCTAACTTTTTTTTAACAACGTTAAAATATTTATGTAAAATTATTCGTAGTGGCTTTTGTTCTCTTTCAAATATGGTTAAAAAATACCAGTATAACGGTCAAGATAAACGCAAAGAGATAGCCATATAGCTTTTCAATAAACTATTATTATTTTAACTTTTTTGGCCTACACATAACAAATTATAGCCTAAAGTAGAAATATTAGATGTTCCATGGCTAAGTTATATTCTTATTTCGAAAATGGTAATATTTGTTTAAAAAATTTTTTAATATTTATTCCACAATATATAAAAGATATTTCCAAAAGTCAGTTTGTTGTGCTAAGAGTTAAGAGAAAGGCTGCGGTAGTAAAAACATTTAGAACTAGAATGTCAAGTAAAAAAGGAATAAAAATGTTTTGGAAAGCGTAATTCAAATAAAAATAATTGACTAAAGCTAATTTTGGAAGGGTACAGTAATAAAAATACTACTTGCATTTGAATTATTTATGCAAATTGTGTAGGGAAAAATGTAGTAAAACGAACTTTGAACAAAAAAGACCAAACAGATTATATAGTTGAATGAAAACTTTTTGCTTCAAGCAAAAATAATTCGAGAAGATTAAGGACAGTTTCAAAAAAACTTTGTAATGATTGGCCTAACATTAGTCAAGAGTAATAATTGGGAGCACTGCCTCAGAGATCACTCTACCCAAGCATTGCATATCCGTCTAGGAATGATAATCTATCATTAGAATATATTTGGTGTCTAACTTAGTGATCACTCTACCCAAGCATTGCATATCCGTCTAGGAATGATAATCTATCAAAAGAATATATTTTGGTGTCTAGCTTAGGGATCACTCTACCCAAGCAATGCATATCCGTCTAGGAATGACAATCCATCAGGAGTAATATTTGGATATCTAGCTTAGTGATAACTCTACCCAAGTAATGCATATCCGCCTAGGAATGATAATGTACCAGGAGACTATTTTTTGGGGTCTAGCGTAGTGATAACTCTACCTAAGGAATGCCTTACCGTCTAGTTGTGATAACGTATCAGGGGTAATATTTGGGTGCCTAAATTAGTGATCCCTCTACCCTGGGAGTGCATAACCGTCTAGGTATGATAACGTGTCATTAGTAATATTTGGTTTCTTAGATTAATGATCACTCTAACCGAGGAATGCATAACCGTCAAGGTATGATAACGTATCAGGAGCAATATTTGGGTGCCTAGATTAGTGATAACTACCCAGGGAATCCATAACTGTCTAGGTATGCCAACGTGTCAGGAGCAATATTTGAGTGCCTAAACTAGTGATCACTGTAACCAGGGAATGAATAACCGTCTAGGTATGATAAAGTATCAGGAGAAATATTTGGGTGCCTAAATTAGTGATCACTGTAACCAGGAAATGCGTAACTGTCTAGGTATGATATCGTGTCAGGAGTACTATTTCGATGCCTAGTTTAGTGATCATTCAAACTAGGGAATCTTTAACCGTCTAGGTATGATAACGTATCAAGAGTAATATTTGGGCGCCTATAATTGTAATCACTCTACCCAGGGAATACATAACCGTCTAGGTATGATAAAATATCATCAATGATATGTGGGTGCTTAGGTTATTGATCGTTCTACCCAAAGAGTGCATAGCCGTCTAAGTATGCTAACGTATCAGGAGTACTTTTTGGGTGCCGAGCTTAGTGATCATCCTACCCATGGAATGCATAATCGTGTAGAGTTGATAACGTATCAGGAGTAATATTTGGGTGCCTAGATTAGTGATAACTTCACCCAGGGAATGCTTAACCGTCTAGGTATGATAACGTATCAGGAGTAATATTTGGGTGCCCAGATTAGGGACAACTCTACCCAGGGAATGCTTAACTGTCTAGGTATGATAACTTATCAGATGACTGCTCCCCCTCGTAAGAGGAAGTACCGCAACACCGAGTACACGGAGGATCTCGCTGCTGTGTCTACCGGCTGGGAGAGAATCTGGCGTCGCCACCGTCGGCCAAAGACCAAGCCGGCCCTTGTCAAGGAGTTGAAGAAGAAGTATTTCTTCTGGGACTCCGAGGAAGCTAACGACACCTGTACTGAGCTGATCCCGGACGACGAGCTCACGACATCGTTTAAGAAAATTACTGAACTCGTTCTAGCTCCGGGAGTCTGCGTCCAGTACAAAGGTTTCGCAGAAGACCACATCCAACTCTACGAAGACCTTATGAGAGACGATGTGGAAAAAGAGCTCAGGACTAAACGCCGGTGGCGCAACAAGCAGCGGGCATGGCGAAGGCAACGACGGAGAGAAGCGGAAGCAGCCTCACTAGTTAAATAAGTATTGTCTGTATTAAAATAAAAGAGTAATTTTTCATATTATTTTTAAATATGTATTATTTTTGTGTAAAGTTTTTTGAAATATTTGACAAGTCTACCCAGAGAAAGCTTAACTAGCTAGATATGATGACGTGTCAGGAGTAATATTTAGGTGCCTAGATTAGTGATAACTCTACCCAGGGAATGCTCAACCATCTAGATATGATAACGTATCAGGAGTAATATATGGGTGCCTAAATTAGTGATAAAACTACACAGAGAATGTTTTACTGTCTAGGTATGATAAAGTGTCAGGAGTCGTATTTGGATGCCTAGATTAGAGATTATTCTACCTAGGGAATCTTTAACCGTCTAGGTATGATAACGTATCAGAAGTAATATTTTTGCGCCTATAATAGTAATCACTCTATCCAGGGAATACATAACCGTCTAGGTGTGATAAAGTATCAGCAGTGATATGTGGGTGCAGGGTTATTGATCGTTTACCCAAAGAGTGCATAGACGTCTAAGTATGATAACGTATCAGAAGTACTTTTTCTTTGCCAAGCTTAGTGATCATTATACCCATGGAATGCATAACCGTCTAGATTTGACAACGTATCAGGAGTAATATTTGGGTGCCTAGATTAGGGACAACTCTACCCAGGGAATACTTAACTGTCTAGATATGATAACGTATCTGGTGTAATATTTGTGTGCCTAGATTAGGGACAACTCTAGCCAGGGAATGCTCAACTGTCTAGGTATGATAACGTATTAGGTGTAATATCTGGGTGTCTAGATTAGGGACAACTCTACCCAGAGAATGCTTATCTGGATAGATATGATGACGTACCAGGAGTAATATTTGGGTGCCTAGATTACGGACAACTCTACCCAGGGGGTGCTTAACTGGCTAGATATCAAGACGTATCAGGAGTTATAATTGGGTGCCTAGATTAGTGATAACTTTATCCAGGGAATGCTTAACCGTCTAGGTATGATAACGTATCAGGAGTAATATTTGGGCGCCTATAATAGTAATCACTCTACCCAGGGAATACATAACCGTCTAGATATGATAAAGTATCAGCAGTGATATGTGGGTGCTTAGGTTATTGATTGTTCTACCCAAGGAGTGCATAGCCATCCAACTATGATAACGTATCAGGAGTACTTTTTGGGTGCCAAGCTTAGTGATCATCCTACCCAGGGAATGCATAACCGTCTAGATATGATAACGTATCAGAAGTAATATTTGGTTGCGCCTAGATTAGGGACAACTCTACCCATGGAATGCTTAACTGTCTAGGTATGATAACGTATCAGGAGTAATATTGCAAGCGGGGTAGCACTTTCATTAGTCAATAGCCAAATTGTTACTTAGGGTTTACAACTACCATTAATCTTTGGGAATAATTGTAATTATATTTAAGTGAGAAATACAACGTTAACTAATCCAGAAACACTCTAAAAGCATCTGCTACTCTAGGTGTCTAGAATTTCCTAGAAGTTATCCCTTCTTTTTAAATTCCTTTAATTCGTTCAAACTCTTCTTTTATATATTTTGTACAAATTTTCAATCGTTAATACAATACGATTTTTTCATCCAATCAAGTTCAAATACATTTTTTTAAGCCTGTAGTTAATGACAATTGATGTTAATAGAATTCTTCAAATATGTATTCAATAAATTATTTAATTAATTATAAAATATATGGGGTCCAGCCGGATTTGAACTGAGATTCTTCATGTTCGAATGCCAGCGCCCCTTGGCAATGCGCCGACTTTCCAATACTTAAAAATATATTTCTCAAATATTTATATTTTAATTTTATTTCACTCATCTGGTTATCGTCTAAGCCTCCATTGTACAACCATAAACTGTTGCCTTGGTTACCACACAATATGATAAATAGTGCTCTAGGGTAACTAAAATAAATAGTTTCTTTGTTAACTTCAATAATAGGAATTTACGTAATTTTTTTTTATATTACTTGTTATTATTTCTGTTCAAGATTCAAACATTGGCGAAGCGAGTTTTTACGAATATCTTGGATAATTCTGACTATCCCCTTTAGTTTTTATGCTTAATAAAATGAAATGTAGGAAATTCTTACAAAATAACTTGTTATGAATTTGTTTATTAATATCGAACATTTTATGTTTATAGTTCTGTAGTAATACCTGTTGTATCTTCTTTTGGCTTGTTATTAGTACAATTAGAGTTTAATAAGTCACGAAATTTGGAGAAATGTAAAATCTTCCAAAAGAGTGAAAACCGTAATAAATATGAAATTTCAAATAATAATATTTATGACATTCGTATGCTAATGATAATAACATTATTATAAAGTTAGCTACAGAAAGAAAAACAAATGTCAAATCAAAACCATTAATTAGGTAAACATACGAGCAGAAGGTTTTTTAAACTTTCATAGAAAATAAAAACAAAATCAATTGAAAATACTCCTATTTGTAGTTCTAACAGTGTTACTTGGCTCCAGTAATACTTGTAATTAAGCTTGTGCAATTTTATGTAGAGAAAAAGTGCTATTAATAAACTGTAAAGGAGCTATTCTATTTGGAGTACAAAAAAGGTATTAGGAAAAATACGAACCACATAGTTGTATTAAAATTATTAACTCAATTTTAATAACCGATTATAACAACATAATAATAATGTTATTATTAAATTTTAATTAATATTTGTAACAATATTGAATTTGTTTCGTAAAAATAAAATTCTGTCTCTCTGTTTAGTAGTTATCAAAACGAACGTAATTATGTGTAATTATCAAAATAGGTAGACCTACAATGTTTTACTTTAAAACAATATGACATTGTAATTGTAAAGAAGTAATCAAAAGCAGTGACTTAATAAGGTTACACTTTGATATAGTCCCTCCGACAAACGCCTACGAGAAGACTTGAGCCTAGAATTATGATTAATCTATCTTCCAACGTTTCGATCAGTTAATTAATCACATCTCTTAATATAACGGATAAACTCTGCGTTATCTGTAACAAATTAGCTAAACTTTCCCGAAAGTGGAGAAAAATAATATGAAACCGGAAGTGAGACGAACGATTGGATTATTGCAATCCCGGTTTGAGTGTATAATGTCTCCAGAGAGGAGAAGTAGGGGAGGGGAGAGGATCCCCTCCTCTAATCCTGCGCCGAAGAGAAACGTACACAGTTCAGTCGTGAGTCGGCTTTGACGCAAGTAATTTGGCGCTCTGTTTTTTCGAAAAGCTTAACTGAAAACAGATCGTGCGTTGACCGCAGTGCAGTATCAACGTTCGAGTTCAACAGATCTAACCTAAAAAGTGCACGATCTAGTGACAGTGTTTCGAAACAACGGCAAACTCGTTTTTCTTTGTTTTGTCTGTAACATGCTGTGTTTTTATAGTTTTGTACGTGTAGGAAATTTGTGTTTTTGTTACGTGTAGGCTGCGTTTGTACGCATTTAGGAGACGTTTTCGTAGAGAAATTATTCATATGTTTTGATGGTTGTGTAGAGTGTAAATGCGAAGTCGGGTATGCTGGAGTGAAAGTAGGCTACTGGATAGAGTGGGAGAGGCTAAGCCTGCTGACGCTAATTCCATACAAAACTTTGTGATTCAGTCCTGAAAATGTATTTTCCACGTTATGTTTGTATGTACCGTAAGAACGAGTCGATGTATTTGTCTAAAATCGAATTCAGAGTAGGATGAAAGAGTTTTACACAGTAGGCGCTCCGTTAGCGGACAATTTAAGGATATTAGCTGAACTTTGAGGTTAGGATTTGTTTAGTGATAATGGTCGGTCCGTTTTGAGTGGAATGTATTGGTACTTGGTTGTGTTGGCGTCGCTTGTCTTCGCACAGGAAGATCCTTTGGAAGGATGTCGGTTCGATCCTGGCTGTATTTGCGATGCGGATGTCCTGGAGCTGATTTGTAAAAACACTGGCTTCACCAATATACCGCCACTTCCTTCCAGTCTCATTAAACTGTAAGTTAATTAATGCAAATTAAAATGAATTAAACAGTTGTTTTATTAGAAACAATCAGTTGCCATTTCTCGTGAGAAACAAAGAAGCACAGCTTAATTTTCTTTTATTTGTTCAACAATGTTTTTTTTTGTGAAATGATTTCAATTACATGTAATTTCATAGATTATGTATTAATAGTATCCAGGCTAATTTTACAAAATAGAAAATCAATGAGGATTGGACCTAAATAACCAAAGAAAATTTAATAAATTGGAACTGGTTTCTAGATTATTTAAACACTTAAGTAACTTTTTTAAAAATGGTTAATATTGTAGGTAAGCATTAGTAATTTGGTAGATTGAAAATTGTTGCTATGGAGTAATGTTTCAAAATACAAAACCTGTTACTTTTGGCCCACCAGGGCATCATAAACAAATGCCCCGCGGCCACCTAGCATACCGCCAGCTTTGAAAAACAAAATAAATATTCAAGCGTTAAATGTAAACCAGCGCAATTTTTCGAGAAAATTTATTTTTAAAATTGGTAAAAAAAATTGTAGAACATAACAGAGACTAAAATATTTCTTTACAAAAATTTGTGTTTGCCTTGAATATTTACATATTATTTATTGCTTCACTATTATATACTGTTTCGAATTCAAAGAAGTTCTTCCTGGTAGTTCCTATACATCACCTGGTTTTAAATATAAATTATGAGTAATTACATTAATGTATTTGTTAATATGTATAAGTACTTCATACGATTAAGTACAATTTTATTTTTGAAAATGAAGTCATTCCGAAACGCGTAACACAGAAAAATATTGTAAAGTTAGAAAAGACAGAAAAATGTACTCAAGTATATACACATATTCCTAACAGAAATGAAGATGAGTATATTAAGAATTTCAAAAGAACGGGTAGTTAGATTAGTTTATTTTCTTTATAGATTAAGTACCGTGGCCTAGTATTTTAAAAGTAGTAATAGGCTAGACAAGGTTAAAACTTGAATTTTGTAACTGCTTAGTATTTTAGTATGGAATGCCTTCACGTCCAGACCCCCCTCCCACAAACATTCATATGATAGCCCATGATCATAAACCATGGGTGTTCTTTAATCCATTATTATCTATTTGTTTGTAAAATCTGTACAGAACAAGGTCAAGATAATTATTTCCCTTAAAGTATTGTAAAACTATAAGAAATTATTCGCATTTTAAACATTTTTGGTGCTTTATATTTGTCCAAACATTCAGAGAGACTCTTTAAAATTCCTGGAGAAAGTATAAAGCTTCCAAGTAACAGATTCACCTCTCCATTGGAGTTGGAAACAAGTTTTACAATAGTTTTATGTACAAGTTATTTCGTTTTACTATCTCCACTTTGGTCTCGAATATTTTACAACTGAACATAAAATAAGAGCGAAAACCGTTTGCAACATTGTTGCAACTTATAGCCTGTAAGAATAGAAGTTAGTCATTCTTGGAAACTGTTTGAAACTTTTGTTATCGTTGCACATGTTGCCTCGATTTCAGGGCCTTTCTTGTAAACCTCTGGGGCGAAAACAGAATATATTTTTGTCGTAAATGCTTTTAAAAGTTTTAATGTTTGATAGCGATGTAAACACATAAACATTGTGATAGTGATATCTTTATAAGCACCGTCCAGTTAGAGGCAGCTTTACATTTGTTATACATATAAAGCCTTTCCGATACGTTTAAAAGAAGCGAGAGATTCAGCATTTTACCAAACCTCTCTAGTTGGGACCACGTTGATATTTATTAAAAATATTTTAAATAAAAAAATCGTTTGTAACCCTACTACTGAACCCTAATAAAATTCCTGTCGAAACATTTTTCGCAAGACTGTACAATTCTATTTATTATTAAGAATAAATCGAAACCTGATCTAAATATAGTAAATCTAAGAACGACTCTTTCTTTTATACCATCAATAGCCTCGAATACCATTATACTTAGAATAAAGTAATAGGCCTTAAAAGATAAATTTTTAAAGTAAATTCCTACTTAGGCCAACAAAGAAAAATCTTATTTTAGGTACTTTTTTTATTAAATAATTAAAATTATTATAAGTATTACGTTTTATTAAATAATTACAATACATACAAATAAAGTAACATAAGCTATGCTTTAAAACAGCCGTTCCAACACATAACTTATAACATAATATCAGCTGTCTTATGAAATCATGTGTTATCTCTTATTTTAAAACTTATCTTATAGGTTTTAAGTAATGGGACGAAATAACTATATTGCATACTTTAACCCTTCTGTGGAATGTTTTTCTCTCATATAAAAATAAAATTAATTCATTAAATTTTTTTAATGAATTAATATTTTTACAAATATAGTATAAACACAGTGTCATCTACTACAAGTTAAAAAAATGTATCTGAACTTAAAAAGTATTCTATTAATGATTGAAAATTCTAACAAAATATATATATTTATTCTATATATATATATATATATATATATATATATATATATATATATATTTTTAAGATCAAATAATACACACAAATACAGGAATATTTAATTTATTGAACAATAAACTCAAAGCTTTTCGTTGGCTTACATTACCAACATCTTCAGGAGTTACAATATTAAGAATGATAAAACAAACTGTCTAACAAACATGAAGCTACTAGATAAAGCAATACACAGTTGCCAAATCTATTACAATATTAATATTGTAATAGATTTGGCAATTGTGTATTGCTTTATCTAGTAGCTTCATGTTTGTTAGACAGTTTGTTTTATCATTCTTAATATTGTAACTCCTGAAGATGTTGGTAATGTAAGCCAACGAAAAGCTTTGAGTTTATTGTTCAATAAATTAAATATTCCTGTATTTGTGTGTATTATTTGATCTTAAAAATATTCTAACAGGAAAACACATTTGATATTCTATATATATATATATATATATATATATATATATATATATATATATATATATATATATATATATATATATATATAGAGAGAGAGAGAGAGAGAGAGTGAGAGGATAAACTAATAGAAGGAATTGAAAAAAGATATAGTTAAAAGATTTTATAAAATTTTGTTGAGGATAAAGAGAAAAACCCATGAAACACATGGTCGTTGTGAACGAACTCACTAGGCTCTCTCTCTGTCTGTCTGTCTGTCTGACTGTCTATCTGTCTCAATCTCTCCGGTGATTATATAGTCTATATATAACCACCACTAACCTTTGTAAATGAGAAATATTATATCAAATATTAGTTTTAACTACCTTAGACTAAAGACATAAAGTACCCGGGTAGAATAGGTCTAGCTTACTAATTGTACTTTGTAAGCTATTTTATTTATAAAGATAAATTTTAATTTATCTAATACTATGATTCAAAATATTTTCATATTCTGTTTATTGGCATTAACAATAAATATTAGATTTAAAAAAAACACATATTTGTAATAAATTATTCTTTCGTAATGATATTCTTTTATATTTTCGTTTTTTCCTTTTATTTGCTTTATTAGATCAATTAAAGAGAGATTGTTTGTCATTTCAATGAACTAATGTAGAATGCGTTGAACCGATACTAAAAAGTCGCAAAAAAATCTACGTTGCGTTTATTTTAAAACTTATTACAAGGTACGATTGTAACAATATAGTCTAACTATGTGTTATTCAAGTTTAGATACTAATTCGGAAAATTTTCAAGATATCTAAGTCGAGTCATATATTATTATGAACAAAATAAATAAATTTTTTAGCTCTATTTTCATATAAAGCAAAAATGAAAAAGTAAATTCAGAAAAAATGGATTTAGAACGTAAAAGTGTTGAAATATAAAATAGCTAAAATAAGTTTACCTAATGTGATATTACTGGTTTAAAAAATATATAAAATTGCTTATTCGAAAAATTTCATAAATGTGTTCTGGATCTTTATTCCATGCATATTTTAAAAATGTTCTATGACGTATGAAAACCTTTTGGATTTTAGGGAGTGGAATATTTTAAATTTAAATGAAGATCAGATACAAGAATGAAAAGCAAAATTAAAATATAAACTTATTCCGAACTCATAAATGTCAAAATATATAACAGCTAAAATTATTTTAGCAACGCAATATTTAAAAAATAATTCAAATGCCCTATTCGAAGTATTTAATAAAGTTATTTTGGATATTTATTCATCTCAAATGATCTAGAGGCATCAATATTATTTATGACATCCCATGAAGTTTATAAACAGATGATTCTATTTACCTGTGTAATTTTATGGTCCTGTTACAGAATTTTTTTTTTCTATTATGTTTATTTTAAAATGTTTCTAAAACCTTTTGGATTTTAATTGTGAAAAACGTATGAAGGAATATTTCTATTTGAAATGAAGTTCAGATACAAGAATGAAAAAGGAAATTGAGATTCAGAACTAAAAAATGTAAAATATGCAATAGCTAAAATTATTTTAGCAATGCAATATTTAAAAAAATAAATCAAATTGCCTATTCAAAAAATTTTATAAAGGTATTCTGGATCTTTACTCATCTCTGATGACCAAAAAGGAAAACCTATTTTCGTGTCATCAAATAAAATCTCATAAAGTTTTTTCTGTTCGGCTGTATAATTTTGTGGTAAAATTATAAGTTTTTAAAACTTTCTTAAACGCATGAAAATCTTTTGGATTTTAGGGTAAGGAATGTTTTCATTTGAAATGAAGTTCGAATACAAAGATAATTTTGTGCTTGCTTAAAACAACAAAGATATGGAGCAACTTTTCCAAATCGCACAGTTTCCGTCGGACTAAAAATATTTGCCCTTGTTTCTAAACTTGTATTGTATTCTAAATTGTAAAATCATTAATACTTCCTGGCCTGGTGTAACTGAGACAATAAAGAACTGGGTAAATGTGAAGAAATACAGGCCGATAACGTTGAAAATGTGAAATGAATCAGGATAAATATTTTATCACACATTTAACTGACCTTAGTGTCGACACCATTTGATTCTTTACTCTTGCGAGTAATGTTGTTGAGTCATCGTGTAAACATTATAACTAATGTGCCATTAATAATGTTAGGTATTCAATTCTAGCCATGCTATCAATATAGTAGACGTTGTAGGGTCTTGCAAATTTACAGAAAATTACATGCTTACATCTGTTGTGGCTTAAAATGTTAGGCTTAGAGGAAATTTAAAAATTTATCACTTTATGTCACAGTATGTAGAAATATGTAATATGTTTCGATAAAATTCGTTTTTTACAAACGATGTAACATTTTTCCTTGAAGTATTGTCATATTATTAATTTTTTTGTCAATTAATTTTAATAGTTCACCCTCTCTCTATATTTAGCTTGTACGAATTGACGATAGTAAAATACTTTTTATTAATCCACTCAAGTTCAGATACATTTTTAAAACTTGTAGCTGATGAGACTTGATATTAATACAGTTTTATCAATTCATAATTAAATAACAAAGTTTTATTAAATTATTTAGTTTTATTTGAAAGAAAATCTGGTCACAAAATGAGCACGGTATGCAATTTAATTATTCCGTCCCATTTAGCTTAAAATAAGTGATAACTTATGATTTTATAAAAACAGCTGATTTTTTGTTATAGGTTATGTGGTAGAACAGCTGTTTTAACGCATAGATTAGGTTACTTTATTTATATTAATTGTAATGATCTAATGAAAAAAAACTAAACATTTTTTGCGTTTGTTGACCGAAGTAGGAACTGACTTAATTTTTTTTATATTACATGTTTTTTATTTTCATTAAAATATGAAGATGCATATTCAGTTGTGTTATCTTGACAATGACAGGCTGCATAGTAGTAAATAAACAGTGTAATTTTATTAACACAACTATTATATAAGTTGAGGGTTTGTAGGTAATCTGGTCGATTACTATAGACTTACTCTTACAATTCTAGCGACGCATCGCCCGTACTATTTGCCGCACAGTCATGGCCAAAATAAATGTTGTCTCTCTTTAAATGTTTATTTGACGAAATGTTAACAACAGGCTATATCTTTTTAACCTCAAAACAGTATAGAACGTTACCCCTCGGATTAAAAGCCCTAAAATCACGACAGTCGGAGACATGCAGAGGTTTACTCTCTCACCCCTATATATTCGCATATCCTGTACCAGAAGATCATGTCCTAACGTATTCACATTCCTCTCCTATTCTACATAAGTGATGGTAGTCGTACTAACTAATCCACGAGCACAATCCTAGAGAGTTTGATAAAATATTAGGACAGTATAAAGTTTTACTTGAAGAATGTATATTTAACAAGTGCGAATTAAAACTAATATTTTGTTTACTACGTCTATAAACAGTAACGGATTTGTTTGCTTACTAAGCGTGATAGTTAATATGAAGCTCCGTGTCAGAACGAGTAAAATGTGTAGGTGATAGGTTCGCTGTAGGAGTAAACTAGTATAACCCCGTTCCAAGCATAAACTCTATTCTTCTCCTTAGGTAGTATGAGATTTGAAAATTCTAGACGGTATTTCATAATACCTTATTAGTTTTAAAAATTGAAATATTTGATAATAAAACATGTAATATTTAATTCTAACTTTGGTAATGTATTCTAAAAAACAATATAAGTTATTACTCATTGATGTGTTGTATGCATTGGTATGTGCTATTTAACCTGCCTCAAATTCTTTCAGTCTTCTTCCCTACACAGTATCTTCTTAGCATAGTAATGTAGCTCATCGTCCTGCAGGATCTCTGTGATCCCGACAAAAATTTCTGGTTCTTTTAATATTAATCAGATTTGTAGGAAACAAGTTACAATATCTATTTTAAACAATAGTAATATTTGAACACGCCTTTGTTAAGGAATTTTAGTAATTTTAACAAATAATCTGCATAATATCTTCATTCTGGGTCCATATTTACTGATAATGAATAAAATTTAAAATGGTGCCAAAGATTCCTTTGTTTGATTGATGTGTCCACCAATACGCTTCTATTTGTGCGTGGTGGACATGGTAAGTATTGACGAATATCATACTACTCCTCCATAGGTCTTGGCGGAAGTTCTTACTCCTGGAAGAAGAATAGACGCTAAGGCCACACGCTTTACAAACAATACAATATAATACAATACTATGAATACAAATGCCTTTCACGTACCTTCTGGTTCACCAATGAAATGACATTTTACTTCAATTAATACTTGTATTATAATATCTGTTTGCCTGCCTCGCGATCAAACTTCATCCAGCCGAGCCGCCTCTGAACCAACAATAATACTAAGTTCTCGTTTATTAATATAAGACTAATCGATATTGTCGAAGAGAAAGTTTAGTAATATTTCTGTTACGAGGAAAAGTGCTTTAAATTTAAACCTCCCTTTCCTTTTCTAAATTATTAATAGAACCAAGTAATATAAAAACATTAAGTAAATTCCTACTTAGATCAACAAAGAATCATTTTATTTTAGTTACTTTTATTAAATAATTAAAATTTATATAAATATGTATATACATATGAACGATTTAATTATTTTAGTTCATTAAGTAATACTTTTGATAGTTTTCTACTTTTCCACTAGGAGTTATATTATTATTTTTATTTATAGTATTATAATTACCTGCCAATTCTAGCATTGTCCCACTTCTAAGGCTGACCGCACACTGGATAAGGCATGGCGCGGCCCGGCGAGGCGAGACGTTTTTGCCTTGCCGCGCCGAGCCTTGCCCGATAGTTAGTAGCAGCATACGGCACGGCAAGGTAACACAAGGCACCCCCAGTCCCAGTATGCTTAAATTTCTAAAAGATATTTGAATACAAGCTCATAATATGACACAATTTATTTTCATGTCATTAAAATCGTTAGGATATCTCTGCCTTTAATACTTTAAATAACTTAACCTGACCTCTAACTTTTCACTCTATCCGAACTCCCAAAGTAGCCATACAATAGACAAAAGATACAGATAAATAAACATCTCATCGATATGGCCCAGCTGAAGCAGATTTTTCTGTGTGTTTTATGTTTGGTAAGCGGTCACACTGGAATGTGCTGACGTCAACATTTTATTTTTTTCTGATTCACTAATTTTAGAGCGGTTTGAACAAGAAATGAATAAATATTTGAAAAAAAACTATAATAATATCAATAATCATCCACTACAAATTAAAAAATATATATTTGAACTTGATTGCATAAATAAAAATATATTTTATTAACGATTGAATGTTTGTAAAAGTTATATTTAAGGAGTGTGAGCTAATAGAAGGAATTGATAACAATCTATTGCAAACTGTTGCTTTTTCTCTTACGCTTTAACCAAAAAATGCTTTTATTAGTATAAAATTTATCCCCGAGTACGAAATACTCATCCGCGCTTTCCCCGCGCATGCGCTGAACGATTTACCTTATACCTTGCACACTTAAACCAGTGCGCGGCAGTTTCATTTAAACCATTGCAAATCACTTTGCTTAGGACGCCTTAAGGCATAGCGCCGCGCCCCACCATACCTTATCCAGGGTGCGACCGGCCTAAGAGTTCATAATAAGTTCTGAATGGTGGAGGTGCTCCGAAACGCGTCTGCGGGAAGTGGGACAGTGTTAAAATTGGTAGGTAATTATGATACTCAAAATAAAAATAATAATGAATTAATATTTAAAAAAAAGATATATATATATATATATATATATATATATATATATATATATATAAGAGGAGTGTGAACTTATAGAAGGAATTGAATGAATATAATAATGATAATACATTAAGTACGTTGGGAAATTAAAGGAGAAACTATATATCCTTTCTATTTTTTCGGGTACTTCCCCTTACCCGAGGTAGGAAACATAGCAGCCTAACTTGCTTAAGTCTGTACCATAATAGCATCTGCACTTACACAAATGTCAGGAGTAATAATTATAAATTAATAAAACCTTAAACCCCAAAAACGTTCTAATAATATCCTGATGAACATTTCTATTGCAAATCGATCATCTTCAGAGGAAATTACTACAAGTATAACTGTCAAGACTATTGGCTATGATTAAAACTGAAGGAAAACTGTCAAGTTATTATAATGTTTCTATGCTAGGCAGAGTTTGTATTTTAAAAGGGCTTTACAAGGAATTCAGTTACCTTGAGCAGGACCTGATTCCGATCCTCCAATTACAACAGAACCAATCAAAACGGCAGTTTTATTAATAAGGTTTCTTTACTAAAGTTGCTTTTAATTAAGAATGTTTGAGCTTTGTTTAATTAAATTGATTAGAATTTTGTGACGAAATGTTTAAAATGTCGTCGAGAACAAATTCTTTATTGGTAAATCAGCTATAGGAGATCTATGGAAACGCTGGTAGGAAATGAAAAAACCCTTTTTAATTTCTTGTACTTACACTTAATGTAATGCACTTCTTTTTTACTTACATTAAAAGCAGAAATAAAATTGAGATAACTACAAACCTTGCTCTAGCCTGAAAGACCTTAGGATTACAAATAAACAATGGGAAGCAAATCAGGAATGCATTTTACTTAGCTTACTTTTTAAGCTGTTGAAAAAACAAATCAGCCGGGGTGAACAAAACCTGTTTGGAAGATATTTGGAAACTTAGATAGATACGATGCCATCAAGATATTTATAGCACACGTGACTTCTGACAGAAATGAAATATGGCCGTATTCGATGAACACGTTAAATATAAGTGGGCGTGTTGCTGAGAGTACAATGCTTAGAGGTCGAATCTGGAATACAAATTAGGTGTCGCACACGAAAGTCATAGATGCCACGAAGCATGGCAGTTCCTGACAAAATGATACCGTTGCGACCAACCAAAGATGTCAGTATCACTCAGTCACTGATTCAACCTGCCTTTATTTCCTGCAGTCTTCCTTCTTACGCCGTATCTCATTTATATATTGATGCACCTCGTCCTCCTGCCGGATCTTTATATTCTCGACCAATCCACGCAACCGCACTATGGCACCGATAACATTTCACTACTCACTGATTCTACCTGTGAACAGGTGGACGTCGCCTTCAAGCTGCGCAAAATTAAGAAACTTGCCTCTCTTTAGCAAGTCCTTATGGCTTAATCAGACTACATTATTCAACAAATAATGCAACCAAAAAAATTTTTAAATCAATTCCTACGGTCAACAAATAAACTAATTTTAGTTTCTTTTTATGAGATTATTATACCTGTTTTAACATAACCTGTTTTAAAACAGCTGTTCTACCACATAGTCTATAACATAAAATCAGCTGTATTATGAATTCATATTTTATCACTTATTTTAAGCCAAATGGGACGAAATAAGTATATTGCATACCTTGCCCCTTTTGTGAAAAGATTTTCTCCTATATAAAAATATAATTTATTTATTAATAAATATAAATAATGAATTAACATTTGAAATAACTGAATTAACATCAATTGTGATCCACTACAAGTTTAAAAAAAGGTATTTTAATTTGAGTGGATGAATAATAAGTATTTTATTAACGATGAAAATTTGAACAAGAAATAATGTAAGAACTGTGTGAACTAATAGAAGGAATTAAACTGTAGAAAAAGTTGTTAGTTAAAAATTAGACACAAATTATTTTTTATTTTAGTTTTTACACAAGTTGTAAAAGTTTTGTTGAATGTGTTTACTTTTATTTTTAGAACATTGAAAATAATTTTGCGTAAAGCAGCTTATTCTTTCAGTTTTTTTTAAATTTTAAGGTTATTTTAAGGTTGCAATTTAATTGAGGTTTCAGTGGAAATGATGGCGATTTCATTTATGTTGCCCTTTTGTGAGTAAAATTATAGCGTGTCCTTTCTTCCAACAACCCTCCATGATGCACCTGTATATATTATGTCTTCCTACTCCACCTTAGGTATAATGCCTTCTATTTACCGCTGTATGGTTTGTTGTGATCAAATCTTGTTTTAATTTTTCTATGCTGTTAGAATGCCAAAAACCAATGGTTTCCCTACTGTTGAATTTGTCTTCCTTTTTCAGGTTAAACTTCATGTCTAAAAAAATGAAAAATACTATTGTTTCCTCCTACTCAATGCATACACCGAACTTTAGTTTAGTATAACTTACACTTTCACTTCCCTAAGTTTAAAAGAGCATTTTAACTGTTATTTTCGTATATTTTAAGGCAAAGAGCACTTCTTGTTTGTAAAATAATTTGTGTCTCCCAGAAGCCTGATCTTTTGCCAATCAGTTGAAAAACAAGGAGATACAAGGAGTTAAGGCCACCTAACCGGTAATTTGCCATAAAGTACAATTTGGAAATAAATTTTATTTTTTATTTTTCATAACACGTTTTAAAAATAATTTATAAATTGTTAAAAGTCCAGATTTGGAGTTCATAAGGTTTACCTTCGTATTATGTAACTTTTTTCCTTACATTTATTTTGCTTGTTTGAAGAAAAATATATTTTTTCGTTTAAACATAATTAATATATAATGTATGTATTATAACCTATAATTTGTGTTTGTTTCAGGTAAGTATAATGCATTGAATCTGATTTAATAGTTAGCCAATTCTCTATCTTTTTATGTAAGTTGTTTCATTTTATAGTTTTTTTTTAATTTAGAGATTTTAAACCGACTGAAATTCATAGATTAAAAGAAAATATTTTCATTGATTTTATATATTAAAAACCTATATATAAGGTTTAAAAAATGTAAATATTTGATAGTGGCTAGAATTGTTGAGTTTAACCACCTTCGGCAAATCTGTTAAAATAAAAAAAACATAGACAGAACAGTTTGACTGCAATCATTCGCTATTCATCAGCAGTGTCCCATGCAGCTTGTCTTGCTGAGTTGATTTATGCGGCACTGATTCTGACTGGCGATTATAGTTGAACACGATTCGGCTCATCCAGTTTTTTTTTAACTAGATTAAGTTTTAGACAGACGGACTGAATAAAGCTTTATTTTTCAAATTTTTTCTTTAGTGTATTACTTTCTCCTAGGGGGCAAACTCCAATTTAAAATCATGGTGTACCATATGGTAAGCCCAACATTAAACAAGAAACTATTTTCTCGTAAGGATATTTTGAATAAAACATGTTAAAAGTTGAATAACCAATTTACTGGTTTGATTTAATTACTGTATTTTACATTTTTATCATAGCCCAAATTTGTAAAAAAATTCGAAAGTTATCTTAAGGTACATTCGGTATTGTGTTATTTGAAAACGTAGAAGATGAAAGAATTATGGTGAGAATGAAGAGTAGTGATAATATGTGGCTCTGACAACAATCCTCCTTGTCAAAGAACAGAAACATATTTCTTTACTTGGGGAATCCACAGTCTAGCATATGAAATCACTACAACGAGTTAAACGTCCAACTCGTGACTCTCGCCCGGGAGACTAGCGTCAGTCTCGAGGCATTGGGTTTGGTGCCAAAACCCCGTAAGGCCAGTATGCAAGAGTCTTGCTACCTTGGACAAGATGAACTCCAACAACACACTGAGGTCTCCAACCAGACTCTGGACTTGGTTTTAGGTGGGAATAAACCAATCCTGTTAGGTATAGAGAGCTTTGAAAGGTAGAATATGAAAATATAGGGCAAGGAGATACATTTGGGAGATTCTCTTCCCTCTACCTTTATCATACATTCACCTTTCCAAAAAACCTGACCGGCAGGTCATGGTACATTCAAAAACCCTGTGAGTCTCTATCACTTTTCAATTCCATTTTATTACTTTTCTGTCCTTCACACGCTCCTTACACACACACACACACACACACACACACACACACACACACACACACACACACACACACACACACACACACACACACACACACACACACACACAAATTTTGTACAAATTTTCAGTTGTTAATAATATAATTTTTTATTCATCCACTCAAGTTCAAATACATTTTTAAATTATAGTGGATTACAACTGATGTTATTACAGTTTTTTCAATAATTAAATTTCACGAATTTAGGGGTCTAGATTGGATTTGAACAGAATGACTTCATATTTGAAACCCAGCACTTTGGCACTAAGCCGACTTTCCAAATGTATTTCTCAAAGATGGATATGACATTTTTTACCCCTAACTAGTTGTCAAAATCTCCACTGCATAACCTTAAATAACTGCCATGATTATCACAGAGTATCGTAAATAATGCTCTAAGATTGAAAATTTATGAAAAGAAAAAAATAAACAAACCGCATTAACAGTATCGAACAGCACAAACGGATAATGCGAATAGAAAGCGTACAGAAAATACAGCACAACGCAAGCGACTCAAATAATATTTTTCTCAGTAGAAAATGTTGACCTCTAAAAGTATTTGTTTAAAAAAAATTATTTTTATTTCTGGTTTATATTTTCTTTAAAACACTGTTTTAAAAAACTGCTAAAGTGCAATGATTTATTAAATAAAGAAAGAATAAGCTGGTACGTATTACAACGGATCACCTCTAACCACCGTGACAGTAACTATTGGGACTTGATATGACATTCATATAACTTGGATGTTATTTGCAGACAAATATATTTAGCTTCAAGCGAATAACATTACCAAGTTAACCATTTACAGACTGAAAACGTTTCTAATAAATTACTAACAAGTATAAACGACACGTTCAGCAAATTTTATCGGTTAAAAAAACTGTTGACTTTAAAATCAAAGACTTAAATCTGTAAGTTAATTGTTTGGTCCTATAACATCCTCTAAAGGAAACATCCATGAGAAAGTACATTGCTTGTTCTCCGAATCATAAATATTAAAGCAAATCCACGCATGTGTTGACTTAGTCATGATAAAGCAAGGGGATGTGTGGGTTGTATATGCACTTTCTTGAAGGCGCTTAACATCCTACCATTGTAACCACTCACATAGATATATGTTTTCATTTGCTAATTAGATTTACTAATTAAATTATTTGAAAAATAATCTTAGAAATTAAAGATATAATTTAATACTCCAAGTGATAAATGCTGAATTAATACAGTTCTAGGCTTGATTTGGCCTTGTACAACATATACCTTGGAAAATTATTAAAAATGCATAACTTAGGTAAAAATAGGTTATATATATATATATATATATATATATATATATATATATATATATATTCTTAGCGAATTATATATATATATATATTCTTAGCGAATTATATTCATTACTTCAATTATCCTGAAATGTACACGCTGATATATTATTTATGTATATTTATGATTATGAACTTTTGCCTATAGTAGCAGTACTTTTTCAATTCCTTCTATATATCCTTATATATATATATATGTCTTGTTGAAATTTTCACCTGTTACTGAAATACTCTTTACTCATCCACTCAACGTGTAGTGAATGACACTTGTTGTAATACAAGTTTTTAAAGATATTAATTCATTAATTAAATTTAATAAATTAATTTTAGTTTTATATTGGAGAAAAACTATCACAAATGAGGCAAGGTAGTTATTTCTTCCCTTTTGGCTTGGAATAAGTTATAACATTTGGTTTCATAGCTGCTTTTATGTTATAGGTTGTGTGATAGAACAGCTGTTTTAACGCATAAGTTATGTTACTTTATTTATAATAGTTGTAATTATTTATTTAAAAGTAACTAATTTTTCTTTTTTGACCTATATAAGAATTAACTTTAACAAGATTAGGTTTTTATTACTTGTTTGTATAAATGGACACGAAAGGTGTCCCGTTATCAACTCTGACAGTAATTATTCCAGGTTGTATTAAGATCGGAGTCGAAAAACTCTATAGTGTAGACTTCAGAGAGTTTCGGAGCACTTATCCATCGAAGCATGTGTGAAGTGTAATGTAATTGGGTAATGACCGCTTGAGTTAGATGTAATTTGGAAGCTTTCAATGTTTAATAGTGTTTGTTCGCGTAGATTTGTTAATTTTATGTGTTAATTATTTGTAGGTTTGTAGATTTTTTTTAGTCAGTGTTTTGTGGGTATGAAGCTCCAAAAAGTATCTCCACAATTACATAGGATGCAATTTACAAACACGAAAGAGTGTTTTTTTTGTATTATTCCTAAACCGTACAGATTATACAAAGCAAAACATATAAATACAACGCAGATAAATTAAAACAAAATATACAATTGTACTAAAAAGTAAAACTGAAATACCATAACGTTCTTCTACAGAGGGTTAAAAATAGTTTCGGTTGTAATGAAGGAATATCTGTACCATACAATAAGTACCTGTCACCCAAGGCATGGTTAATAATATCAGGCCAGTTGTGTTATGTCAGACAGATTGAGGTTATGTTGTCTTGTACGGTCACTATTAGTTTTGCTTGGCGGTGCGGGCTTTGCGATGGAACCAAAGGAAGCGTTTTGTGTCTTATTTTAGAACTTCCTTTGGTTTTCAGGTCAGGAACAGACACAATAAAAGACAGCAGAAATGTAACGAAAAAGAGATTCGTTTAACTTTTAATTTGGAATAGTGTACCTATCGTATAAGTATGCAACGCTTACAATCTTCAAAGAACTTACTTTACATTTAGAAAAGTGTATAAAATACGTTGCATTTCTGTGTGTCTTAAGTAATCATTTTTCAGTTCCTTCTATTGGTTCACACACTCTCTCTTTCTTCTCTCTCTCTCTCTCTCTCTCTCTCTCTCTCTCTCTCTATATATATATATATATATATATATATACATACACACACACACACACACACACACACACACACACACACATATATATATATATATACATACACACACACACACACACACACACATATATATATATATATATATATATATATATATATATATATATATATATATAGTAGAGTCTCGATGATTTGAGGAGAACGGGACCGAGACTCCCTCAAAAAAATAGGAGTTTTAATGAACCCTAGTACTATAATTAGGGGTGCACAAAATTGGTGTATAAAACTTTATATGTACGTTTCTTGGAAGCCCGACTCATTTACCTTGCATACCGTATTTATATGAATTTTGTTTTGAAACCCAGCTCTTTTCTTTTGCATACCGTATTGGTATAAACATTTCTTGGAAGCCCGGCTCTTTTACTTTGCATACAGTATGATTATAAAAATTTCTTGGAAGCCTGATTAATTTCTTTTGCAAACCTTATTAATAAGAAAATGTCTTGGATCCCCGGCTTATTTCCTTTGCATACTGTATTAACAAAAATATTTCTTGGAAGTCCGACGCATTTCCTTTGCATACAGTATTGTTATGAACATTTTTTGGAAGCCCGGCTCATTTCCTTTGCACACCGTATTAATATAAACATTTTTTGGTAGCCAGACTCATTTGCTGTGCATACAGTTTTGATATGAACATTTTTTGGAAGACTGACTCATTTGCTTTCCATACCGTATTGATATGAACAATTAGACGCCCGACTCGATTCCTTAGCATACAGTATTATTATGAACATTTTTTGGAAGGCCGGCTCATTTCCTTTACATAGTGTATGGCTATAAACATTTCTGGGAAGCCCGAATAATTTCCTTACTATACCGTATTGATATAAACATTTCTTGGAAACCCGAATCATTTCCTTTGCATACCGTATGAGTATAAACATTTCTTGGAACCCAGATTATCACTTTATTTCAAATAGATAAAATAGGTTGACAGAAATAGTTTCGAATTTTACGGAAGCTCGAAAAATCGGGACTGTGAATTTCGAGACTCAACCGTATTATATAATCTTGTTCAAAATTTCAATTGTTAATACAATATTTTTCATTCATCTCCTTAAGTTCAAATAAATTTGTTTAATTTTGTAGTAGGTAACATTACTACAGTGTTTCATATATTAATTAAATTATTTCATTTTAATTTTATATGGGAGATAAACCTTTTACGCTATATATGATTTCATGAAAAAACTGATTTTATGTATAGGTTATGTGCACGCGCTTGTGTGTTTGTGTGTGTACGAGAATGCTTGTGTATAAAGAGAGAGATATGGAAAAAAATAGCTTTTCATCGAATGATCATTATGAATCGATGTTGTTGAATAATTTATTTATATGAACATGTTTCCAGAAGTAATTTATAGTAAGCATTAACGTTACCTCAAACAAGTTTCCAAATCTTGGGTAAAAATAAACACTTTTTTAAAAAGTTTCGGGAGCAAAGTTGTTGCTTGACTTTGTGCTAATTTAAAGTTGCGTCAAAGCGTGCCCTCACTACTGAAGTAAAGCTAAGTCTGTCCCGTTCTTGTAACAAGTAGTTGGAAGCGGCAAACATTGAATCGACGACATTCTAGAAGACTTTGGGAACAATCAGACAAACGGGTCTCCCTCTATCAGGGCCGTCTAATCCTTTCAAGATATCACCTCTTGCTTTAAAAACAGTCCGCTTCAGTCTTGAAAGCAAACAATTCTCTTTAAGAAGTTCTAACCAGTTTTTCTCAGCTTAAACATTTTTTTATTATGCTTTCAAAACTATCTGATAGGTTCCTATTTATATAATACTGTATGCGCCAAAAAACAAACACTTCTGAAACAGTTATAAGATTTTTTAAAATAATATTTATATAGTTTTTACAAAACATACAAGTAAAAAAAAAGCTAAATCGGTCAAACTCGGGCATAATTTTTATACGACCTTTGTTCAATTTGAGGCAACACTCTAACCGTTATTGAAGGTTTTGCATCATTTTAGTGAAGAGTGGTTGTTTCATTCTCGTTATACACATGGTTATATTTTCCTCTAGTGGGACGATGTTGGTTGGTGGGTCATCACGGAAAATCTTCCCCATCATTTCTTCAGACGTAGGCGTCAAGTGGTGTAAGATCGGGGGAATAGACTTGGTACGGCAAGTTTTTTTCTAGGGAGAGCTGTGGTTGCCAAATGTCTCTCGAAGGAAAGCAATGTTGTCTAATGCAGTGTGACTGGTTGTGTCATCTTACTGGAACCATTGTGAACCCTTCCGGCACAACAAAATCTCCCGCGGTCTCCTATAAAATCGACCAAGAATGAGAGAAAGCAACTACAGCCGATTCAGTTTCAGTACTGTTTATTTTGGTAAATGCGGTATTTCTTGAAATCCTAATAACGTTCTGTTTTAATCAGTAGACCTACAACTAAAATATATAACGCGACAGTTGCAAGTTTTATTTTAGTTTTTACAATTTGAGATTGAACATTAAAAATAAGTTTAAAAAACCTTCAAAAAATATAAGTGTAAGTCAAAACTTAATTTCGTACTAAAGCCAAATGGGGCGATCGGGAATGGAGACGATACACATGAGGACAACGTGTACATTTCACTTTATAATTACCTCTAAGTTTGTTAAACGTAAAATGTCGAAATAAGCAGATCCAACAGGAATACATGTGTAGTTATGTGACACTTAGGTCTTGAGATATTCTATGAATGCCTGGATGCATATTGGGAAAATGTGTTTTGACTATTTGAACCATCTGTGACTGTAATAGGCAACGATTTTCCATCTAGATGCATCTAAGATGCATCGCTAGCAATATGCTTCAACTGTCTAAATAAACCAGTAATATAAACAAAATTTTGTTGAAGGCAAATGCTACTTAGGTCAACAAAAACAACAAAATTATTCTAGTTACTTTTATGAGATAATTACAATTAATTTAAATAATATAACCTATGCTTTAAAACAGCTGTTCTACCAGAAAATCTATAACGTAAAATCAGCTGTTTTATGAAATCATATGTTATCACTTATTTTAATCCCAATTGGACGAAATAACTATGTTACGTACCGTGCCCCTCTTGTGAGAATTTTTTCTCTTATATAAAATTGATATAAATTCATTATTCAATTAATGAATTAATATTTGAATAAACTGTATTAACATCAAGTCCTATTTTAGAAGTTAAAAAAATGCATTTAAACATTAGTGGATGAATAACAAGTATTTTATTGACTATTGAAAATTTGTGCAAGATATATTAATAAATAGGCCTATAAATAAGGAGAGTGTGAATTTGTAGGGGTTGAATCAAGCGAAAAGCATTCATTTTGCGTTAGAATTCCGAAGATGAGCGGATATGCCCGAAGATTTCCGAAAACCAAACGAGTCAAACACAACTCACCCTCCACTCACTGTTATTAAACACTAACTGATGAACGTCTCCTCCCTCCCCACGGAATAATTCCACGTCCTATTTCCGGTCCATACCTTCTCGTTGATTAGGCACTGTCAATGAATTTCAATAAAGGCATGCTTCGGAATTCGCCGCCGGAAATACTGACAAAAACTTTGCTGGTAAGTAAGATTAAATTGTAATTTGCTGAAATTCGACATTTAATAAACCGTTATTTCTTTATACGTGATATTAAAAAGTGAAATAAGTAGGAATTAAAATAATTAAAGCAGAATAGGAAAGAGTTAAGATAGCATAATTAGACAAATTTTGATTTGTTCATATTTTTGAGCTTTTCAATAAAATTAATTATATACTATAGGTAATTAATCAAATTTTTTGTACGAAAGCAACAATTTGCTTACAAGACTTAGTTGGTAATAACATTTGTCTACTTTATGAACTTCTCCTAGATCCCTTTAACATTAGCAGAATATTAATATTCCATTAACATTCATATTACAATTTAAGGAATATGAAGCAGTTGTTTCTCATTCTGAATAGGTAATAATAATTGTTTTTCTACTTTAACAACTGTTCAAAGATACCTTTAGCATAAAGAAATTAATAATATTCTACTAGCAATAATATTACAGTTTAAGAAATATGAAACAGTTGTTTCTCATTTCGAATTGATATTACTAATAGTTATCCGAACTCTGAACTGCTCCAAGATTCCTTTAACATTAGAAAAAAACATTAATATTAAACTTACATTCATATTATAATTTACAAAATATGAAACAGTTGGAATTAATTCCGAAAAGATATTACTAATAGTTATATTACTAATAAGATTTATTTAACATTAGGAGAATATTAATATTCCACTAACATTCATAATATAATTTACAAAATATGAAACAGTTGGATCTTATTCCAAATATATACTACTAATAGGTATCCGCGATATGAACTGCTCCAAGATTCCTTTAACTTTAGGAGAATAATATTATTCCACTAACATTCATAATATAATTTACAAAATATGAAACAGTCGGATATTATTCCAAATAGATACTACTAATAGTTATCCGCGTTCTGAACTGCTCCCAGATTCCTTTAACTTTAGGAGAATATTAATATTCCATTGACATTCATATTATAGTTTTAAGAATATGAAACATTTGGCACATCTTCCGAATAGATAGTACTAATAGTTATCCTTGCTCTAAACTCCTCCAAAATTCCTTTAACACTAGGAGAATATTAATATTCCACTAACATTCATAATATAATTAAGGAGTATGAAACAGTTGGATCGTATTCCAAATAGATAGTACTAATAGTTATCCGCGCTCTGAACTGTTTTAAGACTCCTTTAACATTAGTGGAATATTAATATTCCACTAACATTTATATTATAATTAAGGAATATGAAACTGTTGGTTCTTATTCTGAATAAATAGTACTAATAGCTATACACATTCTGAACTGTTCCAAGATTCCTTTAACATTAGGAGAGTATTAATTTTCCACTAACATTCATGTTTAATTTTAAAGATATGAAACAGTTGGCTCTTATGCCGAATATATAGTCCTAATAATTTTACACATTCTGAACGTCTCCAAGATTCCTTTAACATTAGGAGAATATTAATATTCCACTAATATTAATATTTCAATTTAAAGGATATGAAACGGTTTTCTGTTATTCCGAATAGTTAGTAATAATAATATTTCTCCTCGACCAGTTTCGTCACAACAAAATAACGTAAACGAAAAAAGCTAATTAGCGAGGAGCCGCTGTTTCTGAAACAAAGAAAAAATACAATTAAACTGTTCCGTCCCGCTCTGTTTTAAATTAATGACTTTAACTGAAATTAGTTAAAAGCCAAGACTCGGCGTAATGAACCCGCTGACTTAGTCGTGATAAATAGTGCTAATGCCGACCTCACCAGAGGCACCAGCACGCAATTTCATAATCTCGCTGGTATCTTGAATTTCGTCATTGTTTTTACATTTTCTAAACCCGTTTCTATTAAAAGTCTCTATTTTAGTTTAAATTTCCTATTTTTTAAAAATTAATCTACAGTTCCTCTCTTTTACGAATGAAGGAGTTATTTACATTAATATTTTCAGGACGAGGTATTTCTAGGCATTATTTACTGAGCGAAGCGTAGTACAATCGAGAATATTTTTTAATTGCAGTATTGTTTTTCAGTTTTTAGTTTTATTTAATAATTCTATCCTATTACAAAAACAAGCATCAAGTACAGAAATTTTAAAAATATGATCATAAATGCTTAATGACACTTTATGTTATGATTTTGGGGATAGCACTGCTATGTTTTATCTCTTTGGCTATTTATTGGGTACTCTTTGAAAATAAATACAATCTGCGGCACGTTTTTCAATTATGTAACAATTGTAAAAATATTCAATCGTTAGTAAAATACTTTTCATCCAAGTTCAATTTTTTAAAAAAGTTGTAGTGGATGACACTTGATGAAGATACAGTTTTTCCAATAAAAATTTAATAATTAAATTCAATTAATAACTTTAAAAAATTGATTTCGTTTTCTATTCTAATTTATTCCACTTAATATTGCGATTCTATCATGTTTATATTAATTGTAACTATTTAATAAAAAGTAACTAAAATAAAGTTTACCTTTGTTGACGTAAGCAGGAATTGACTTAAAAATTGTTGTTAGATTAATTTTTGATATTAATAATGCTAAAATATATAGGATGTCTAGACAATGCCTATAATTGCATTGTAGACCAGTGGTATTTTGGGGTATTTTATTGTAATTTTCTTTGTGTTGACACTAGCGTAAATATCTGTCTCACTTTACTTTTCCAATGCGGTGAAATAATGGCTTGTCGTAAGGTGGAATGGCTTATGAACGAAACAAACACACACACACACACACACACACACACACACACACACACACACACACACACACACACACAACCTCAAGGAGGGTACCTCTCTTCGACCCAGATAGTGCAATCTATTTAGATTCAGTGAGGCTCCCATTGCGACCCGTCTTCCCTGACTTTTATGACCCATCCTTAGTTCTGAGTATCGCAACTATCCTTTATAATGTCGGTACCTTTACGTATGTCGCCATACGCCACCGTATGTCCTACATTCTAATGACCTAATAGGAGAATCTACCCTCCTACAACAACAGGGACGCCTATACTACTCAAGGCATTTCCTGGCTGCGTGTGTGTTTATACTCACCTGAGTCTATGCTTTCCAGACCATAGAGTTGTCCATGTCTTTAATCCTACCTGCACTCATTCAACATTTGCCACAGCCGATAACTGTCAAGTTGACGAGAAAACCCTAATGTTGTTTAACATATCTTACATAAAATATATGATGTACAGAACTATATTTAGTTTTATACACAATCATACAAACTGGCGGAAGTTTATTTTCATTGCAAATATGCAACGCTTCCTTGTACCCATATTATCACTGAAAAAAAACAGTGCCAATGATAGAGTTACGTTATTGTAAATCTAGAAAAGCAGTAATAAAACGGCCAAAGATTGAACAAACAGATGCGCACTGACAGGCGACTAAGCATTGTTATGTCTCGCAGGTTGCGAAGGCATATCGTGACGTGCGATACCGAACAATGTAACCCTCAGATGTATCGACTCATGGAACAAGTGAAAGTCACTGAGGAAGGTGGTGGATTGTGGGATTTTAGGAGTAACAGTCCGTCTTGTGACGCAGAGAATTTTGCAGAATCCCTTCGTCATCACGTAGGTATTATGTCATAGAAACGTATGTCTTTGAGATCATCATTAAAAACATTTCTGCAGTTTCTCGTGCATATCATGATACGAATTCCTTTTGTAACAATTTTCCATGTATATATATATATATATATATATATATATATATATATATATATATATATATATATATATATATACACACACACACACACAGAAATACGATCCTATCATTAAAAAAAGAGAGTTTCAATGAACTCTAAAGCAATGATTTAAAATGTACTAAATAAGTTCATAGAACTTTATATAAACATTGTTTGGAAAACTGAGTCATTTTCTTTATATACCGTATTGATATAAACATCTTTTGGAAGCCCGAGTTATTTCGTTTACACACCGTACTGATATAAACATGTCTTGGAAGACCGACACATTTCCTTTGCATACCTTATTCATATAAACATTTCTTAGAAGCCCAACCCATTTCCTTTGCATACCTTATTCATATAAACATTTCTTAGAAGCCCAAACCATTTCCTTTGCATACCTTATTCATATAAACATTTCTTAGAAGCCCAACCCATTTCCTTTGCATACCTTATTCATATAAACATTTCTTGAAAGCCCGAATCATTTCCTTAACATACCGTATTGGTATAAACATTTCTTAGAAGCCCAACTCATTTCCTTTGCATACCGTGTAACTATAAACATTTCTTGGAAGGCCAATTCTCAATTTTCTTGCAAATAGATAAAATAAGGGTTAAATAGAATTATTCTTGAATTTAACGGAACCTCGAAATATCGAGACTCGGAATTTCGAGATTCTAGTCTCTAGTGTATAAGTATATAACTTTTCAAGACTGTTTTCTTGTATTCACTTATCACTTACACTTTAATCTACTTAAACAAGCCTTTTACTAGATATTATTTGCAAGTCGACTTTTAAGGGCTACCGCAGAGTGTTCTTATTTTCGAGCATTGGATGTCTGAGGTGTCTTCAACGTGGTTGGACGTGTATGACTGTCTCTCGTCACGTGGTACAAAGGTACCGTTCTATTTCTTGGTTTTATTCCACTGGGTAAAACTTGTCTATTTCATTGAATAATTTGCTATTTTTTATCAATTTTGTTTTGGACTTGTTCGTTTATTATAATTATTTGTATGTTAAAAAATGTGAAAATTTATAAATTTTTATTTTAGGGCTTTTTATAATTTTATTTCATTGTAAGTGTTTTCGTATAGAATGTATTACTGTTTTTGATGGCTATATATATATATATATATATATATATATATATATATATATATATATATATATAACGTTTTGCCTTCATTAATGACGATGCATATAACAGTATTGCGAACACACATTTCTAGAAATAAAATTAAGTTTATGTATAAATAAAGGGATACTAACGCACAATGAACGAACGAATTGCACGACATAAATCCAAATTCCACCCCAGTGAAGCGGCTACGAATCAGACCCAAATGTCGAGACAACAAAAATACTTTGCATGGAAATAAACATGTCAGTGGGGCCGAAGGGAGACTAGGAAGTTTGGTAAATAAAGTCTCAGTAAGCCGGGCATAGTATTTAAGCTACGTAAATTCCAGGCAATTATATCACTTCTACTTTTATATCGTCGTTTGTCAACATTTTATGTTCCTTTTCCGGCATTGTTACACAAAACAACATGGAGTATTGTGTATTATCATTGTCAGCGATTCGAATTGCTGTGGTGAATTCAGAAAGCTTCTGTTACATTATTAGAAAATTTTTTTGCGAAAATATTTTCCCATAATAGTTTATAAAATGTCCTTTGAATATATCTTCTGAAGTTAATTATCTTCATATAAGTTATTTATTTGTTGCTTTTTTGTTTTTATTTATTAGTTACGAATTTTATAGAAACCTTGTCTTCGGTAAGAAATTATAACAAAACCACTGCTAATGTATTAGTCCGTTCAACGCAATTGCCATTTAAATGCTTCAAGTAGTGTAGACACAACTTGCAAGCGGCGAAGGAATCTCTGAGAAGGGCTAGATCACTTGCCTTGTCTGACGTCACTTCATGACTTAGCTAGTCTTTGTGAGACGCTAAGCAATCACTTGCACGATAAGGCAAAATCTCCATCAGCAACTGGGAGGGTCAAAGTAAGTTTCAGGACTCTAAAGAGTCCAGTGCAACAAAAATTGGTCTAAGATATCACAACTTGCAAGGCGATGAAGCGCGTGTTGGAAGCCGCTAGACATTCATTTGCACATGTCTGACAACAAAGCAAAATCTCCAAAAGCAACTGGGAGGGTCAAAGTAAGTTTCAGGACTGCAAAACGTCCAATGCTACCAAAAGTGGTCTAAGATTTCACAACTTGCAAGGCGATGATGCGCGTGTTGGAAGCCGCTAGACATTCATTTGCACATGTCTGACAACAAAGCAAAATCTCCAAAAGCAACTTGGAGGGTCAAAGTAAGTTTCAGGACTGCAAAGAGTCCAATGCAACCAAAAGTGGTCTAAGGTTTCACAACTTGCAAGGCGATGAAGTGCGTGTTGGGAGACGCTAGACATTAACCTGCACATGTCTGACGACAAGGCAAAATCTCCATCAGTAACTAGGAGGATCAAAGTAAGTTTCAGGACTGCAAAGAGTCCAATGCAACCAAAAGTGCTCTAAGATTTCACAACTTGCAAGGCGATGAAGCGCGTGTTGGAAGCCGCTAGACATTCATTTGCACATGTCTGACAACAAAGCAAAATCTCCAAAAGCAACTTGGAGGGTCAAAGTAAGTTTCAGGACTGCAAAGAGTCCAATGCAACCAAAAGTGGTCTAAGGTTTCACAACTTGCAAGGCGATGAAGTGCGTGTTGGGAGACGCTAGACATTAACCTGCACATGTCTGACGACAAGGCAAAATCTCCATCAGCAACTGGGAGGGTCAAAGTAAGTTTCAGGACTGCAAAGAGTCCAATGCAACCAAAAGGGGTCTAAGATTTCACACCTTGCAAGGCGATAAAGCGCGTGTTGGAAGATGCTAGACATTCACTTGCACATGTTTGACGACAAGAATAAATCTCCATCAGGAACTGGGCGGGTCAAAGTAAGTTTCAGGACTGCAAAGAGTCCAATGCAACCAAAAGTGGTCTAAAATTTCACAACTTGCAAGGCGATGAAGCGCGTGTTGGAAGACGCTAGACATTCATTTGCACATGTCTGACAACAAAGCAAAATCTCCAAAAGCAACTTGGAGGGTCAAAGTAAGTTTCAGGACTGCAAAGAGTCCAATGCAACCAAAAGTAATCTAAGGTTTCACAACTTGCAAGGCGATGAAGCGCGTGTTGGGAGACGATAGACATTAACCTGCACATGTCTGACGAGAAGGCAAAATCTCCATCAGCAACTGGGAGGGACAAAGTAAGTTTTACGGCTGCAAAGAGTCCAATGCAACCAAAAGTAATCTAAGGTTTCACAACTTGCAAGGCGATGAAGCGCGTGTTGGGAGACGATAGACATTAACCTGCACATGTCTGACGACAAGGCGAAATCTCCATCAGCAACTGTGAGGGTCAAAGTAAGTTTTAGGACTGCAAAGAGTCCAATGCAACCAAAAGTGGTCTAAAATTTCACAACTTGCAAGGCGATGAAGCGCGTGTTGGAAGACGCTAGACATTCACTTGCACATGTCTGACAACAAAGCAAAATCTCCAAAAGCAACTGGGAGGATCAAAGTAAGTTTCAGGACTGCAAAGAGTCCAATGCAACCAAAAGTGGTCTAAGGTTTCACAACTTGCAAGGCGATGAAGCGCGTGTTGGGAGACGATAGACATTAACCTGCACATGTCTGACAACAAAGCAAAATCTCCAAAAGCAACTGGGAGGGTCAAAGTACGTTTCAGGACTGCAAAGAGTCCAATGCAACCAAAAGTGGTCTAAGGTTTCACAACTTGCAAAGCGATGAAGCGCGTGTTGGAAGATGCTAGACATTCGCTTGCACATGTCTGACGACAAGCATAATTCTCCAAAAGCAACTGGGAGGGTTAAAGTAAGTTTCAAGACTGCAAAGAGTCCAATGCAACCAAAAGTGGTCTAAGGTTTCACAACTTGCAAGGCGATGAAGTGCGTGTTGGGAGATGCTAGACATTCACTTGCACATGTCTGACGACAAGCATAAATCTCCATCAGGAACTGGGCGGGTCAAAGTAAGTTTCAGGACAGCAAAGAGTCCAATGCAACCAAAAGTGGTCTAAGGTATCACAACTTGCAAGGCGATGAAGTGCGTGTTGGGAGACGCTAGACATTAACCTGCACATGTCTGACGACAAGGCAAAATCTCCATCAGTAACTGGGAGGATCAAAGTAAGTTTCAGGACTGCAAAGAGTCCAATGCAACCAAAAGTGCTCTAAGATTTCACTACTTGCAAGGCGATGAGGCGCGTGTTGGGAGACGCTAGACATTCACTTGCACATGTCTGACGACAAAGCAAAATCTCCAAAAGCAACTGGGAGGGTCAAATTAAGTTTCAGGACTGCAAAGAGTCCAATGCAAATGGCCTAACATCTGCGCAACCTGCAAAATGTTGAAGAGAATCTTTAAGAGACACTAGATAATCACTCGCATACGTGTGCATTACAATTAAAAGGTTTTTATCATACATAGATTAAATTGTCCATAATCAGAACAGATAAGTGAATAGTTGTAAGGATTTTTTTATATTTGAATTTATGTATTTAAATAGTTATTTAAATTTTGTTGCTACACAACATTTTAGGAAAAAAATTGTAAGTGTGCAAAATAAGTTATTTTATTGGACACATTTAAACGTTTAATTTAACACACAGCTTAATGTACAAGTAGGTAACAGTACGAGCCTCTATACATAAAGTAATATTATATTTAAGATAATTGTTCTTTTAATACCAATTGGAAAGTCTTGTGAGAGAAACGCAAAACATTTTGTATTTACCTGTTGTTTTGTGAATGCGGGATAAGTCAAGTTAGAGTTTTTTTTACACTACAGAGTGTATTTAAAGTAGATTAGGCGTGACGAGACATGCAAGACTAATTATGCTCATTGCCAGTGTCATGAAATGGCAGGTCTAATGGCCTAGGCCTACACTCAGTCTGTTTACAAGAATAATCTCATCTTGTGTTCTCGACATTAACCACACTGTGCAGTAGTATTTCTTGCAATCCTCATTCTCTAATCATTCTCATGACATTGCCAGTGTCATGAAATGGCAGGTCTAATGGCCTAGGCCTACACTCAGTCTGTTTACAAGAATAATCTCATCTTGTGTTCTCGACATTAACCAGACTGTGGAGTAATATTTCTTGCAATCCTCATTCTCTAACCATTCTCATAACATTGCCAGTGTCATGAAATGGCAGGTCTAATGGCCTAGGCCTACACTCAGTTTGTTTACAAGAATAATCTCATCTTGTGTTCTCAACATTAACCAGACTGTGGAGAAATATTTCTTGCAATCCTCATTCTCTAACCATTCTCATGACATTGCCAGTGTCATGAAATGGCAGGTCTAATGGCCTAGGCCTACACTCAGTCTGTTTACAAGAAAAATCTCATCTTGTGTTCTCGACAATAACCAGACTGTGGAGTAATATTTCTTCCAATCCTCATTCTCTAACCATTCTCATGACATTGCCAGTGCCATGAAATGGCAAGTCTAATGGCCTAGGCCTACACTCAGACTGTTTACAAGAATAATCTCATCTTGTGTTCTCAACATTAACCAGAGTGCATCTTGTGTTCTCGACAATAACCAGACTGTGGAGTAATATTTCTTCCAATCCTCATTCTCTAACCATTCTCATGACATTGCCAGTGTCATGAAATGGCAAGTCTAATGGCCTAGGCCTACACTCAGTCTGTTTACAAGAATAATCTCATCTTGTGTTCTCAACATTAACCAGAGTGCATCTTGTGTTCTCGACAATAACCAGAGTGCATCTTGTGTTCTCGACAATAACCAGACTGTGGAGTAATATTTCTTCCAATCCTCATTCTCTAACCATTCTCATGACATTGCCAGTGTCATGAAATGGCAAGTCTAATGGCCTAGGCCTACACTCAGTCTGTTTACAAGAATATTCTCATCTTGTGTTCTCAACATTAACCAGAGTGCATCCGCCCACGCGCACACGCTCAGCCCCCTCCCCCCGACACACACATACATATACGCGGGCTTGATAATAATTTAAGTTAAATATATCACACGCGCTTGATATATGTTAAATTGGTGAACATATTTGAGTAAATAATTTTATAAATACAGTCAACTCACGATTATCCGCGGGATTACCGGGCACGATCGCCACTGATAATAAAAACCGTGGATACTCCACGGCAAACGCATTCAAATACTATAGAGTCCCTAATAAAAGATAATAATTGAGAAATAAATGACGTAATTAATACAGTGTTTTTTATTTATACCTTTATACAGTATATTGCAGACACATAAGCTTAATAAAAGCAGATAATACAGTACACAATGGTACTGTCAACTTGTCCTTCAATGTATTCCCCAAGTATCTCAACTTGCTGGATTGCTGTCTCGTGGCCGATCCTTGCACGCGAAGAAAGCTAGTCCTCTTCATTGTCTACTGTTTCTTCATCAGCTACAGTAATTTGTACCAAAATGTCCTCATCCGTGAGATGTTCAAATCAAGGATCATCAATTTTTTTCACTTTACACCTGGATTTAATTTTTTTAATTTTCCAATAGCGGCCGCGGATATACCGTAATCCTGATAACCCACCCGCGAATTATCGGGAGATGACCGTAGGCCTACTCTTGTTTATAAAATGTATTTGAAATAATTCCTTGGCATATATATATATATATATATATATATATATATATATATATATTGGATTTATTCAGTTGCTTCATAGGCAGGATTAATTTTGAACTTTTCCTTTAACTTACTTAAAAATGTTTCTGTATAGATTTGTTATTTATATATTTTTTTCTCTAGGTTTGTATTATTTGTTTGGTAAAATGTCTTCCCATTGGACTTTGCTATATACATTAAATTTTGGAAAGAGAGTACCTATTTCTTATTTCGACCTTTTAACTCAATACGTTTATGTGGCAGAAGTGTATTAATGAGAGGTTATGATAAACAAGTGTAGATACTAAATTTTTTTTGAGAATGGAGTTTGATGATTTTATTGCTAAGAAGTGACTATTATTCTATAGGGCACAACCTTGGTTCAACATACGCAGCTTAGCAAACAAATTTCGGGTCAGAAATTTCGCGGTGGATTTATTGTTTTCCATGTCCTTTTCACTGTCGCAACATTGCCCGATTTCCCACACTCTTGCAATTCACGCCTGACCTATTCATCACATTCACACTAACACAATGACAGCTGATCGCATGCTCATTAATTCTAAAATCATCATTTGTTAATACCGTTCTCTAGATATACAACCAGGACCATAGCTATAATAAATAACATATGAAAGGAAGGAACATTAGCGGGGCGTATATAATTAGAAGATCAGCTGATCTGGACGAACCGGTTTAGTGATCTTTTATTCAGTAGTCATCTAACTCACACGATCGTGTTTTGAGTTTCGGCTGTAAATGTAATCTGATCCGGATGTACTGTTATTTTGAAGTTAAAACTTAAACAGCAACGCCTACAAAAACGTATTGGATGGACATAAACAAACAATTTCTCTTCTGTATAATTCCGTCAGTTTACGCTATGAGTCACATCAGAGTGAATTAAATAATAACATATGATTTCATGTAACAGCTGAATTTGTATTTTAGGTTATGTTGTAGAATAGCTGTTTTGCACGTAGGTTATGTTACATTATTTATTGAACATTGAAAAAGGTCTTTACTCAACAGATTTGATCAGTTAATAAATATATCAAATTATTTAAACTTTGATAAATCTCAATACAAATAATTCAACATAACGATAATAGTTAGTTATGTATTTTTAATTAAATGTTTTTAATGAAAACATTCTTAGACGCGTCTAATAACAAATGATTAGGTAATTTATGATTACGCAAAATTAATGTTTTCCTCAATTCAATATTTCTGTAGACGTGGATAAAAGTTTTCACTCCTGTCGGTGCTTACCCGGAGCCCACAACCTAATTTTTGTTTAACGGAAGATTGAGCCCACGTCTGGATTTATCTGTGAGGTCTTGAACGGAAAGTCGAGTATAAGGATGTAATGCTCTCCAACGTTATATGTAAAAGTAATGAACACAAGAAATAGTAGGCACTGCTTATAATAAATCTGTAGGTGACTACGTATGAACTTTCACTGGGCAAGATTATTCCGATTCCAGATAGCGACCAGCTGGCAACATTGGTTTTATACAGGTCCTAGGATATATATTCAACTTCTTTTATTAGTTCACACTCTCCCAATATATATCTTGTTCAAAATTTCAATAGTTCATAAATACTTTGTATTCGACCACTCAACTTCAAATATATTTTTTAAATTTTTAGTGTATGGCCATTTATGCTATTACAGTTTTTTTCAAATAATAATTCATTAATTATATTTAATCAATTGATTTTAGTTTTATATGGGAAAAGGTTTTACAAAAGGGGCAAGGTATGCAATATAGTTATTTCGTCCCAATGGGGTTAAAACAAGAGATAACTAATGATTTCATAAAACAGTTGAGGTTATATGGTAGAACAGCTGTTTTAAAACATAGTTTATGTTACTTAATTTATAGTAATTGTAATTATTTAATAAAAAGTATCTAAAATACTTATGTTTACATAAGTAAGAATTGACACATTTTTTTTGTTTATATTATTTTTCTTATGCATACTACTACTTCTTCTTATGCATATATATATATATATATATATATATATATATATATATATATATATATATATTTATATATAATTTTATATTAGTTACTAGTTGATATATAATTGCAATTATTATAAATATGTATATACATGTCAAAACCACAGTAATAAGTGGGAATGTAGAAAGCGAAAATATTAATTAAATTTATTTAATGATTTAATACTTAATTACATTAACTGATGAGACATTAACTACATGAAAAGGTTTTTGAGCCTGAGTGGATGAATAGAAAGTATTTTAATAACGACTGAAAGTTTCAACAAAATATGTAAATAAATAAATCAATATACATATATATATATACAGTATAGGAAACGTGTGAGCAAATAGTAGGAATTGAATAATCTCGGTTATTGTTTACTGTTGACAAATTAAATGTTTTCGAGGCATTAAGTGAAATTGAAATTGTTCTAGAATCATTTGTATAAATTTACTATGTACTTTCAACCACAAGAAGATAACAAACGTCTAATTACGAGCTTTTCCTTAAGAGTATTAGGAAGTACCGTAACTAATTCTCCTTCTTGGTCCGTTGCGGTCCTATGTTGATAATAATATTGTTGTGTTGGTCCTGTCTTGTTTTTAAAAAGTTGTTATATATATATTTGTGTATGTGTGTGTGGGTTTGTGTGTGTGTGTGTGCGCGCGCGTGTGTGTTTTACTCAGAGTTTGGAATTACAACAAACACAAATTATCTAATTAAAAAACGAATTAATAATTACATCGTATGAGTTGTCTCATGGGGTACCCAAGTTCAGAGGCGTATTTGCTAACTTCTGCGACTCCAGCTCGCTGACACTTCTATTAGTTGTATCGTGACTCCTCTCTCACTCGGTCAGCTGTTCGTGTATGGCTCACTATACTTGCTGTATTAGTAACACGCTTGCGTGCTATAATGCATTGCATGTCTAATGTTTTCCAAAGCCACTTGTATTTATTTGATTAAATTTATGACTTGTATAATCAAATGTAATGATGAATAGAACACTATCTACGTTATACATCATGACATGAGAGTCCACATGTGGAGTGTGTTCTGGCACTTCGAAGTCATCATAATCAATGGCTGCAAGTACTTTATACAAACATAAAAATATAGCTCGTTATCAAAGGCACTTATATTTAACCTTTATAGCGTGTGGCTATACTCACTGAGAATTATAACCTATTATGAAACTTAATAAATATACATATTGTTAGTTTGTATTAGTTTTAATATAAAGTAATAATTTTACTTTACAAATCAAGTTAAAATGTTCACAACATGAATGCACATGCACACACACACACACACACACACACACACACACACACACACACACACACACACACACACACACACACACACACACACACACACACACACACTGCAACGTCCCTCCCATTGATTCACTTCACAACACGTAGAATACCAAAATTTTGTTGTTTAAAAAACTTATTTATAAACAAACCAAACATCTGCCAATCACCCCGCTTGTTAAACCGTGCTAAAATCCCTGAGTTACGCGTATATTTCCCGCTCATAGGGCCATGCCCAAAACAAGCCTATTCCCGCTGACTACTATTTTAAAATAACTATAAACTCCCCAAAATTGGTTTATCAATTATGTATGGTCTAGATATAGTCACACATGTCATTTCAATAGTCAGCTGGAAAGAAACACATTTAAAATAATACACAAAATATTCACAGAGTCTTACCACCTGATGATGATCTGCAGAGACAGCAAGGGGACGTGCAA
>JBAIZL010000004.1:142214731-142339731 GCA_036971475.1 Prosapia bicincta | reverse complement strand
ACCGAATTCCATTAAACCCGATAAATAAATTGAAAGAACTAAACATTATTCAACAAATAGCAATACAAAATGGATATAAAAAAGAAACCATTAATAAATTGAATAATAAAATCCTTAAAAGAATGGATAATAATATAAATAAAAATTATTATTCAAATACTAAAGAAATTATTTGGTCCAAATTCTTATTTACCGTTTATGAAATCAAACCAATTATAAAATTATTTAAAGATACTAATGTCAAAATAGCTTATTACACTAATAACACAATTAATAATATAATAAATACAATAATAAACATTAAAGTAAATAAAATTAATATAAATGGCGTATATAGTATTAACTGTACTACATGTCAAAAATGTTATATAGGACAAACAAAAAAGAAAATAAAAGATCGCTACAAAGAACATTTAAATGCATTTAAAAAGCCACTTATTTATAAATCAAATCTTGCCACACATTGTATAGAAAGAAATCATGATTTTCCAGAGATTAGTAATATGAAGTTGGTTAAACACGTACAAAAAGGCTTGAAAATGAATATAATAGAAAACTTAGAGATATATAAAAATAAAATTAAGAACACACTAATAGAGGAACAAGTCCAGATTAAATCAAAACATAATACTATCTTTAGCATATTTGATGACATTTTAAAAATAAAAGATTAGGACAAATGGAAATATTAAAGTATATTTATCTAACAGATAAGATAACTGATACCTTTACTGAGCATAATACAATTGTATTCAACAGTCTTACTCTGGTCACATAACTGGACAGTGATTCATATATTTTGAAAATGCTAATAATGTAAATTAGCGAAAAGCTTCAATGAAAAATAAAATGAAGTAATATTCGTATATTCTTGTTTATGAAAATTATTTTATTTCACCATATATATATATATATATATATATATATATATATATATATATACATATATATATATATATATATATATATATATATACATATATATATATATATATATATATATATATATATATATATATATATATATATATATATATATATATATATGTGTGTGTGTGTGTGTGTGTGTGTGTGTGTGTGTGTGTGTGTGTGTGTGTGTGTGTGTGTGTGTGTGTGTGTGTGTGTGTGTGTTTGTGTGTGTGTGTGTGTGTGTGTGTGTGTGTGTGTGTGTGTGTGTGTGTGTGTGTGTGTGTGTGTGTGTGTGTGTGTGTGTGTGTGTGTGTGTGTGTATTTGTGTACTGTACATATTGTTTTATATATTTCGAAAATATTGTTTTTTATTTTATAATTCAATCATGTGTTCCTGAAACATAATCTTCAATAAGATACATTTGTCTTGATTGATCGTACGTGAAAAGGGTTAAGATTTAGCTCTTTTAGACGCAAATTTTCCTAAGGATAAATAGACCTAAAGATAGAGAGGGAAGAATGTGTCTATAAAATAGGCAAGACATATTGTACAATGTAAAAGGTTAATTTTGGTAGTTTCCGTGAATAAATCCCTAAAGCATTTAGGGCAGTTCTTTGCTATCCGCGTAAATGTAATTCCCTTTCTACCGTCTATGGTTGTGATGTTTACACAAACGTTATTAGATATTTTTCCAAACCCCCGCCCCTCGCAACCCTGCCTTTCAGACTATTGACACAAGATACGCTGTATAAGAGATCTGTATGTCTTGTGTTGATATTAGCTCTGTATCCGTGATACGCTCTTCCTCTTAAAGATTTCCAGAACGACGGAATTATTTTCTGTTCGCAAAGTTTCAATGATTACATGGAGGTCTTTCAGTACGTCGTAGATGAGTTTATTCATTTGCTTCTTTTAGTTCACATTCTCCCTATAAATATCTTGTTCAAATTTTCAATCGTTAAAAAAACTTCTTATTCATCCACTCAAGTTCAAATACATTTTCTTAAACTTGTACTGGATAACACTTGATGTTAATATTTCATTAATTATATTTAAAATAAAATAATTTTAATTTTATATATCAGAAAAACGTTTCACTAAAGGGGCAAAGAATGCAATATAGCTAATTCGTCCCATTTGGCTTTATATAAGTGAGGACATATAATTTCATAAAAGAGTTTTGTTTTAACAGGTTTTGTTACTTTACTTATATTAGTTGAAATAATTTCAATAAAGAGTAACTAAAGTAAAATTGCTCTCAGTTGAATAAGTAGGAATTAACTTTTAAAAAAGTTTTGTTTATATTACTTGTTTTTAGTGTAATATTCGTAACCGCCGTATGATATTTTAAACGGGTGTTTATTTGTTGGTAAATTATTTGATTAAAAACTATTTCCGAAACAAAAATGAATACCACATTAAACAAAATTTACAGAACACAAAACGTTTAACTTTACGAACTGAAATTTGACTGCTTGGGACCGAAGTTAAAGTAGGTTCTATCATTTCGTCTCTTTTTATTGTGCCTAAGACAATTCTTTGTTGCAACGTTAAGATCTTTGTAATAATTTTTTTTAACTTCAAAATTACTTTTATGAAGTATTTAAAATGTTTCTGTGTATCCCAGATATTTTCCGTTTTGCGTCGTTTCACATTAAACATGGATATGTCGGCGACTCGCTTCCCCTTTAAACGTTAAATAGAGCGGGACAGTGATATGGTAATGCCAGCGATATAATGTGTCGCTTGATAACTAAGTGTGTCAACGCTAACGCTAAATTATAAATGTTTTAAGTTATAAACACGCTTAAAGTTATCTTTTAGCTAGTTCTAAGCCGGCTAACTTATAATAATATAGGGCGATTTATGTAAAACTCATTATTTTCATAATATGTTTATTTTAAGAAGAGAAATACAAGTAACGCGGTATTTTGTCTTAGATGTACAGAATATTAGGGAGATCATTTGGTCGTTAAAGGATGTGTTGCAATTGTCGTCCGTTCACCTCTAGGCTCAGCTGAACAAGTCATACAATGTTTTTGGCAGTTTGCTGGAGCGTTGGGTTGTCAGTACTGTTGATTACACGTGTAATATTGTCCATCAAATCACCCAAAGTCCGAGGGCGTGTAGGGTAGACTCCACTTTTTAGATAATCTCACAGGAAGGTGAGTGGTGTGGTCAAGTCTAGTGATCGTGGAGTTGGAAAGTATGCTGTCTTCAAAGTAACATAGGCTCAGCGCCATAGACTCGTGTGGTGTATGGCAAGTGGCACTGTCCTGTTGAAAGTACTCTTGGCGCAGTTCACTTGCATTTAATTGGTCAACGAATTCACTGAAGGTGCGTCATTAATCTTCGGTGTTCACTGTAGCCTACCGTGAACAAAATTGGACCCACGATTCTCTCTGCTGATACTGCGCACCAAGCTCAATATCAGCAAATTCTCTCTGTTGACAATGTGTAGCATGCAATTAAAACTCCAAGACCTCCTGCGTCATTTGTTAGACACATAAAACCTTTCCACGTATTCCTACTCAAATAATCGACAAATGAAAACTTTCGTTTTGTATGAATCACTCTATATAATGTTTATGAATACTATAATGTTAGGTCAAATGCTATTCCTTACACGCAACGTACTTGGAGGTAAATCTTTCAATCTAACAATTTTCCTCCCTCTACACCTTTATAGCTTTTATATTTGCCCGATGTTCTCTCGCTCTCTCTCTCATTCTCTCTCTTCCGATCTGTCCCGACGATACCCAAACCGAACATGGCCGGAGGCTAACGACCGTTTTCGTCTTGACTTCGAGGCTATTTGGAGGTTATGTCCAAATAATTTGTATATAGCAAGTCCTATATAATTGATAAACCCTTGCTACAAATATTTACACAGCCTTTCGGTAACACAGCATTATCAGAAGGTTACAGATGACTTGGCGAAATGTGCATTAACGTTGTGTAAGTATTTGTAGCAAGAATGTATTATTGTTTATTAATTATAATTATTCCACTGTGCTCTTTGATGTTTTTGTACGTCATATATACTTAAAAATCTATTATCTTTCATATTATGATACATGTGGTTTTTAAGAATCATACATCGCTTCCTTAATTGTACGTTGAAATAAATTTAATTATAGTTGAATGTAGATCCACGAGTGACTTTAATTATATTCATGATGATTTGTGTACTATATTGTTGTGTTTATTACAATTATTATTATGTTGTTATATATATATATATATATATATATATATATATATATATACACAACAGCACCATCTTACATAATCGCAAAAATACTAGACAAAATAATTAGGTCTAAAATACTTATCAACAACACATACAATATAAAAAATGGATACGAATTAATTAATAAAATAAAAACCATAAAAACAAACAGCAACACAAAAATAATAAGTTATGACATAACTAACATGTACCCTAGCATCCCAATAGAAGAAACCATAGAAATAATTAAAAACAAACTAATACACAATAACTAAAAAAGAAACACAATAGATAGTATCATTACGCTAACCAAACACAAATGTAACCAAAATTACTTCCAATTTAACAATAAATACTATAACCAAACAACTGGACTCCCCATGGGATCACCCATATCATCAGTCATGTCAGAAATATATTTACAACACTTTGAACAAATAATAATTAAACCTATACTAAACACACACAATATTTCACTATGGACAAGGTATGTAGACGATATACTTGTAATATACCAACCTACCATTCACAACGAACACATCATAATATTAAACAAATTAAATACATACAACGAAAACATACAATTCACCGTTGAAACAGAAACAAATAGAACAATCAACTATCTCGACATCACTTTAAATATAAATAATAATAAAATAGAAACTACAGTATACAGGAAACCTACTTCCAACAACACCACAATACACTACAAATCTAACCACTCCTGGACACACAAAATTAACACTTACAGTAACATGATAAATAAAGCAATAAAATACACACAGGATAACAAACAAAAATTAAATGAAGAATTAGATAACATTACAAAAATAACACTAGAAAATGGATACAACAAACACCTTATAAAAAACAAACAATAAATTTACAAAAAAACCTAGCCTCAACACAAAGCCTGAACACAAAAATAATAAAAATAAAAAATCTACTTAAAATATAAATACACCAATAACAAAATAGAAAAAATAACAAATATATACAACAAAGAATACTACACTCCAACATACAAACCAAACAACAAAATAATAAAATATCTTAATAACACAAACCACGAAACAAATTCAGAAAAACATAACCTATCAGGAATTTACAAAATTACATGTAACAACTGTAACGCATTTTACATAAGGAAAACAACCAGATCATTTAAAATACGATTTGAAGAACATTATAGAGCATTCGAAAACAAAAATTCAAAAGTATCAAATGTCGCAGCCCACCTAATATCACATAAACATGAAATAACAAATTACGAAAATAACCTAACCATACTTGAAATAAATAATAACCCAATAGAACTAAACTCACTAGAAAAATACACATTTATAAAAACATACACAACAATTTAATGAATCTACAAACAACATATACAGAAGACATACTATTCAAAAACATAATACACAAGACTCAAGAGGAAACGTATATGACGTCAACAATTACCAACACGACGGACCGAACATCCGCACCAGAAAAATTAAGAAAAAGTAATCAGTGATTCGACAATGGTCAAGTGACCAAAAGGCGCCTCATCACTCAAGGTAAAATCATTGCACTTAACGGTGGATAAAATTACTTATAATAGTAATATATTAACTTATATATATATATATATATATATATATATATATATATATATATATATATATATATATATATATATACAGTGTATATATAAATGTTATGTTTTATTATTTTAATTATATATGTTAATTTTATATTTTTTTATTTTAGTCAACTTACTAGGGTGTATTTTATAAGTGTTATTCGTAGTTATATGTTTGTCGGGAGTCCCTCTTTCGACACAGTGTTTTATTAATTATTTTTATTATAGAAGTTACATAGTAAAATTTGAAGTTGTTTAATTGTGTGTGTGTGTGTGTGTGTGTGTGTGTGTGTGTGTGTGTGTGTGCATGTGTGTGTGTGTGCATATGCTAGTGTATTGTGAATGTCTTTACGTATAAATAAATTCAACAACTACACACCTTTGTAAGCAGTGGAGTAGCCAGGAGTGGTTACAGGAGACTCGTGCCCCACAAAAGAATTAATTTTAGCAGAAAAATAATTAACATTTAAAACAATTTTCTAATCTACTCCACCAATACTAGGAAGCAAAACTAACATAGACTTTTGTTTCTGTGAAGCGACCATGGCTTTGGGCTCGGCGTGACTGCAAAACGTCTGAGTGTGATTATATTGTATCCGTAGATGCTCATTTAAATTATAGTGTTCGAATTCAAAATGTATTATATATCCTAGCATGTTTTATCAAAACAGCTTCCCTAAGAACCAACAATTGTGTAATTTGAAGTGCCAAAATAGCATAAAATAGGATTTCTAGTGATCAGAATATTCAAAATTTAGCCAGGGGGATTCCACCTCCCTGAACCCCCGGTTCGTTCTCCCCAATACATCGTCCTGGCAACCCCCCCTATTTGTAAGGTTAGGTTACATTTTTATGTTTCTGAGTTGAGGACATATAAAACGTTTCAAATTATAGGCCTAACTATTCATCATATAATTTTTTCTTTAAAAGTCACCAGTAATTTTAATCTCTGGTAAACATCGACTAATATAATACAAATATTCCTATAATAAAATGTCTAAGGAAAACAATTCCGTTAATATTTCAACCATAAATGCTGCCCTCTAATTTATTTACTGTAAATGTATTCTTTTAAAATGGATTTTAATTTTATTTTAGGAATATATTATTTATTAATGTCTTTGTGTCCACCCGTTTGTGTTATGTACTAAAGCTTTTTGTTTCTAAATCTGTTGATAGATACAAAATGTAGACACTCTCAAACCATTTTTTATGCTAGAGATTTTATATTGCTACAATACAGATGGAGTAGGTATTAATCGACTTAGGGAGGTTTGTAAATCAGACGCATGGCACAGCTGCGTCTTACTCTCGAGTTTAGACTTGACGTTTTACAATAAATCCGCCAAGATGGGATGTGTTGAATGGTAATGCTTCAAGTCCGCCGACGCTAGTGGAGTTTGCAATTAGACTTGTCACTGACCTAAATAGTTCGCGGTTTGGCGTGCGCTGGCGCTACTGTGCACTGTGCATTTCTCTGCGACGGAGTGACTGTTTAGCTTTATTCCACGTTTCTAAGTTCATGGTGAGGATTATGCAGTGAGGTGTAATTAGGAGATGGTCCAGGATGAGCAACGTTTACTCCTTGAGGTTCCTCGGAAGGTCTGATTACTGGACATGATTGCTCGCAGCAGCCTCCATCGACTCTTTATTGACTGGGACCATCAGAACATTTCATCTCCTGGGAAAACAATGCATCTCCTGGTGACCCCTTTCAGGAGGGAGGAAAGTATCGCGTTTTTTGTGTAAAAAGTTAGAAGAAAGAAAAATGACGAAAATAAGAAGAGATTGTACTTGGAGCATCTAGTTTTCCGACTCTTATTTCCAAGCCCTAAAGGAACACTTAGACAGATGTGCATATTTGGAAGTACCTCTTATCAAGCATACTGAATCGACGCCCCCACAAATCTAACCTCAAACTCATGACTCTCGCCTGGGTGACTAGCGTTAAGTCTGAGTCGGAGAGAGGCTTGATGCCACAACCCGTGGTACAGGTCTGCGAAAGTCTTTCTACCTCACTATAAGGTCTGGACTAATGACCCCTGGGACGAGATGAACTTCAACCAGTCACTACGTTTCTAGAACTACTCGGGACCAATAGAACCTTCCGAACGGCAATTTATTCCGTACTTTCAATACCTTCTTATTAGTTCGGTCCAGGTAGTGCACTCGGTCTTCTATCTACTCTCGGTTGGCCTTACCTATGGGCTGGACCCTCAGACTCAGGACTTGGTTCTAGGGGGGCATAGACCAATCCCGTTGAACCTTTATATCCGGAAGGGGAGATGAATAACGTTTTTTCAAAGGTCTGGGCATTGTAAATAAATGAAGAATGAAAACGAATTTAGTTCTAATTTTGGTATAATCTCGTCCCTTAGGTTGGCACTTAATGTGAGGACTGTGGGTTTGCATCTTAAATTCTACTGTTAATAGCTGGGTATTCACGGATAATGTAATAATTCAAGTATAATAGTTGCCACTTCTACTGGCCGGCCGACTTCCACGGTTCTACTTTCATCACTAGTAAAATTATTCCAGAAAAATATTTCTCTATTTTCCACCTTCAGACAGCTAAAAAACCTATGACGGAACGACGTTCAATCAATATGGAAAGTCAAGCAGGAATAACATTGTTAAGTGAAGATTTTAGGTTATAAACAATATAATTTTAATGTGACATTTGTTGTCAGCTGATTGCAGTGATGCCAACATAAAGTCTTTAAATTACCACACTCCTTTAAACTGTTTGAGTACCGGATCATTTTGGAGTCTTTAATTTATGGCCGTAATACTGACTGTTTTCTAGTTTTCTTGAAATCAAGGTAAAAAATACTTTTAAAATTTAAACAAACTAAAATTATAATTTAGTAAAAACATTTTTAGTATTTTTTTCAGAAAACTGCGTTCTGTTTTAAAATTATATATGCATCATTTTTTTGAGCATGCAATGCATTAGTCTACTATAAATAAGAAGTCAAAACAATAAGAAAAATTGCATTTTTCCGTTTATTGGTAGCGTAGTCTACACTAAAACTGGTATATAATTTTTTTTTAAATTTAATGTTTAATATTTCCAGTTCCAGGAATTAAAATAGCCTTTTTTCTTGAATTTCTAGAAATATGTTCGTAACAATTAACTTTTTTTTTTAAACACATTACTTATGAATGAAAAACGCTTTAAACTGGTTTGAGAACCAGGGAAAAATTGAATTTATTGTGAATTCTTTATTTAAATTTAGGGTCTTTTGTTTGATATTTTGATAATTTTATTCTCAGTAAATACGAGTTCATTGTTTAAAAGAAACCCTAAAGATTTATTATTTTTCAACCAGAATGGGCATTGCAAAGTTGTAAGTATAAGAAAATTGGAAAATTGGAAAATTTAGCAAAAGTACTGAAAATGAAATAATCTTTAGAATATTTGTGTTGGGTGGCTGAGGGATTACACGTGCCTCTGTGCCGCTATTTTCTTCCACAATTAGTCGCTTGAGATGCTTTGGTAGCGTCTTGTAAGCCAAAAACACTCCGATCCCTTCATTTACACAAAATGAAGGTACTTGTACAATAAATAAATAACAATAGATTGAATGTGACTTAAACGTTAAAATTTCCTTGTATTTATTTCCCTTTATTAAACCTAGATAAGAAGGAGAACTGCTTTGATGGTACGGCAACGAATTGGTTTCTACATATTTACGCCTGTTTCCAAATCTACATAACATTAAGCGGCTGGGCATAATATTTTCCATTTGACTAAAAACCTAACTTTAATTATTTCCTTTATTATCTTTTATAGATACTTTTGGACTTTTTACTTTTTGCAAACAGACTAGAGTTTTTATTTATGTTTGTATATATTTCTTACATTATTAGTTATATATTGTGTGGCTGTTTTATTGATTATAGTGTAAATAACCTTATAGTTATGAGAATGACTTTCTAATTTCTTGTAATAAAATGTTTTAAAAGAAACATTGTTACTTGAGTTTTGCTTAGCGATTTATTTCTCCAACACGCATTAGTTGAATATTAGGAATAAAATACTATTTGTTCCCTGCGCTAAAGTTTAAAAATTTCCGGAAAACAGATATATTTAATTTAAAAAAATGTAATAACTTTTCTAAAGTATTTTTGTGGTTAGTAAATTTTTGTACATAACGCTCCAAATAACATAAGAACTGATTCTAGTGGCAGTAGACAGTAGATTGGCTGTGCTTTACTCTAAAAGACTTGACAATCTCTGCAAAACTATAGCTGCCTTCATATTTGTTAAAGTTATAAAAAAACCTTGATGCTTGTAGTTGAAAATATATTCATTTTCTTTTTGAAAGTTTACGTACCACTGAAAACAAGAAAAATATCGTTTTTTTAAGGGTTATTTAATCGGACCTTCATGACCGTACTTCTTCAGCTGCGCTAGTAATTGTTAAAATTTATAACACCCCATAGGAGGTCACGAACTGAAACTTGCCTATAGCTTAACCTTGATTTGTAGGCAATAATGTTTACTAGTATGGTTTACATAGTTTACCAATTTTATTCAATCGGAAGTTTTCTATATTTATGAGAAACTATAATTAATTGTATGGAGTGAAATAAAAATAATTTGTGACAAATTAAAGAAAAATGTAAATAGGACCTTCAAAATTAATGCAAATTTGAAGATCTGAAAAATTCTCCTAATTTCACGTGTTTAATCAAATTATTTTGTATTAATCTTGGAAGAATTAAGTGGAAAAGAAATTTAATAGCGAAGAATTTAGCACAAGAAATATGTTTGTTCCTGACGCTAAATTACAGAATAGAGTCGCAATACATCAGCGTCGGTATGTAAATGTGTAAAATAAACAACCAGTTTACATTGACTGCAAACATTGCTTCCATCCAGGCTTTATTAAATTTGTGTAAGCAATGGCACAAGCTATAAATAAACACAAGTCTCAGCTTTTCAAAATAGGAAGAAATGCGATGATCTGAGACGGGACGTATTTATGTTTGCTTTCAGACCCTCAAACCTGTCTGTAGAGACAATTACTTTTATTTTGATACAATATTTTCCTAATTCTAAATAACGACATATAAACAATCAAAGTATTCACTGAGTGTGAAATTATACATCTTAGCAAAAGATATGGCTAACCGTGGGAGGGTTATATTAACGAAATACAGTCCAATCCCGGTAAACCGAAATAATAAATGTAGGCTGCGATCATCTCGGATTACCGGAATGTACTCGTCTTACGTATACCTACTATGTAAATACGGCTACATATACGCCTTGGGGCATTATAAAGTACGTATAGGCTAATGTTAAGAGTAGAATTAGTTAGGTATAGTACAGTAATCTACTTAGAGATCTTGGTTTTGTGATTTGTGACTTCCAGAGCTGTTTGAGCAAGGCATAAATGTTAATCGGTCTTTGCTCATTTTTCACCCTGGTGCCCAGTTTTCGTACTTGGGAACTAAAGTTATCTTTAGTAAAGTTCTCCAAAAGAAGCCACTTTCATCTGCATTGTAAACCTGATCAGAACCTAAATTTAATTCACTAACTTTTTCCAGAAATTGTTGACGGAAAGGTTCTATAGCATCCGGATTATTAGACAATTTTTCCTCCGTGATAGAAAAGCACCGGATTCCATGAATCTTTATGAAATTATCAATCCCACGATCACTGGCTCAAACTCTTCCTTGTTGGGGTAGAGTTCATAAAACAAGAATCTCGCCTTTTGCTGCAATAAATAGCCAGATATGGTGTTCTTTTGCGATCGTTCTTGCAGAAACCAGGTGTATAGAGAAGTTTCTACTTAAGCGTATTCACTAATTTTCACTGTTTTCCCCTCGCACTGCTACCTTGCTTGCTCCATAGAGACATAAACGACAAAAATTGTTTTTTTTTCTTACATCACTGATTGTGGAATTTCCGATCCAGAGATCTTCCACTAATTTTTTAGCATATACCCCCGTATGAAGTCATATTATCCGGCAACGAAAATGTATTTTCTAAGAGAATAAGACGCCATTATAAAAGTTAAGACTCAACCGTCTGCTTGCCGAGAACGTTGAAACGAACTCTTGTAGGCTGACTGATCAAAAGGTATCGATACACTGAGGTACATTGATACACTGAGGTTTTTGCAAAGTAAACAAAACAATGTTGCATTTCTTCTTCGAACCTATCTAACCATTTATTTCTCGCTTTGATATTTTCGAAGACTATAGTTTACAGAGATCTGTCAGTGTATTTTAAAAATATATATTTCTTTCAAGTTCTTTATATCTTCAACTAATACTTTATTTTGTTTATTTGACCACTTGAAATAAATAAATGATAAACCGATGGAATATCGAGTAAAAGATATTTATTATAGTAGTTTCACTATTCGGGCACAATTTCGTTGCCCTTAACAAACCTAGTGTTCTATAAAAAAACAAAGGCCTTACATTTAACAAATATGTAATGTGATGAGGCAAAACATCAAACTCTTACACTTCACAAAGAACTTCCTTTGAGCTATAGCTTTAGGCCTACTAACTTTTCTTACAACATTGCTGTAGCTATGTTAGTGTAAAGGTTTTTTACACTAGTTGCACTAATACAATAAATATCTTTGACTCGATATTCAACTGGTTTATCATTTATTTAACACGTCTTTTCCTTTTCGACCTTTTCAGATAACATTGTATCACTCGGTTCTTTTTAAACGCATATTATTCAGTTCTACAATATCAAAACTTTAGGTTACGAAATTAAAATTTATCTATATGTATTATATAGTGAAATTTATGACAATGAAAATATCACATTGAAAGGGGGAGAGTAACACTGAAACTTGCTGTTCCTCTTTGTAATGTACAAGTTTCTGTTATATTATAAACAAACTGTACATATTCTTCGTATATATTCGTCGTAAATATTCATCGTATACTCATATAATCTTCGTACATACTCGTCGTATAAATTCGTCGTATATAGGTTACTCGTATATAGATTACTAGTAGTATATATGCTACTCGTCGTATGTATTCATCGTATATAATCTTCCTATATACTCGTCGTATATATTCGTCGTATATAATCGTCGTATATACTCGTTGTTTATATTCGTCGAAAATATGATACAATTCTGAACAAGGGAATTCGTTTTATTGAGCTTTAAATATATTTAACTTTTACTGCAACTTTTTGAGTAGTGATTCTGTTGAAACTTTCAACTTTAATTGCAACTTTTACTAACACCATCACAGTTAATGTGATGACCACTCATTCGGCCGCTAGATGGTTTGGCGAGTGGGCTCTCAGTACATATTAAAGCTCTTAGGGTTATTGCTGTCTACATTTTGTAAGACGTTTTTGTCTTGAAACTTGGTGTAGTATTACGCCTTATACGAACTTATATCTAAAGTAATGTTTAGAAACATTTAGAGAAAGTAATATATGTGTGTGTGTGTGTGTGTGTGTGTGTGTGTGTGTGTGTGTGTGTGTGTGTGTGTGTGTGTGTGTGTGTGTGTGTGTGTGTGTTTATAGAGATAAACTCAATTCCTACCTATGACAACAAAAACAATTTCATTTTACTTACTTTTTATTAAATAATTACAACTAATATAAACAAAGAAACATAACCTATAACATAAAATCAGTTGTTTTATCAAATCATATGTCATCACTTATTTCAATCCAAATGGGACGAAATAACTATTTTGCATACCTAACCTGGTAATCATAACACGACTGAATGAATGTCTCTGGCTAAGCAAACAATGGTAGTTTTATTGGAGAAGATGATGCAATAAAACCAGCCGAGATTGTTTATTTGGGAAGTTTGGAATTATAAAGATAGGACGAAACATTCTAAGTTACCTTTAGAACTATTATTAGAGTCTGCCATTCAACCCCGAGTAATAAAACTAATGTAGCTAAAAGGTATAACAAGTAAAATAATTATTTTTAAAAAAAGTAAATTCCTACTGAGGTTAAAAAAGAAAAATGTTATCATTGTTTGCTTATTTTCAGTTTGTTTGTTTATTTTATTGTTTTCATTCATTTTTAAACCTACAGCCTATTTATGGTATTTTGTGTTAACGATGGAAACAGTTTAAAGTTGTACTATGGATGATTCGACGATATACAGATGAGGGAAAAAGTCATGTGTATCTTTCAGAATTATATTTCTAGGTGTTGGAAAGTTTGCGCAGTGCCAAAGCACGCTGGATTTTGAACATGAAAATTCACAGATCAAATCCGGATAGGCTCCTCAATTTAAAAAAAAATTTATTAATAAAAAAATATTTCAAATAAACTTTTTAACATCAATTGTAATCCACTATAGATTTTAAAAAATGTATTTGAACGTGATGAATAAAAACGTATTTTATTAACGACTGAAGTTTTGTACAAGATATATATCAGGAGAGTGCGAGCTAATAGAAGTAATTAAAAAATGAAAATCATGTTGTGACATAACCAAATCGTGTTTCTGTGAGGAGTTTTAATAGACCATTAAATACATACCAATAAATCGTTGTTTAGTTAAACGGGCTTTCTAGATACGATTTACCAGATGTTGTAAAAAGTCGAACTGAATTCCCAACACGCAAAACCTGCGTGTCACAATAGCGGCGAGCCAACTCCTTTGTGTATCTGTAAATAATAAAGGGACACGCGAGTAACGGGGCAAATGTGACCATAAACAAAGGGTAGGTCTTTTATCTAGGAGTCTATAAATATGGAAAGGCAGTGGTTTGTATTCGCTTTGATCAGAGGCCACGCAATGCAGAAGCACCGAGGGCTGTTCAATAAGTTTCTCCTAGTCGTTACAGCTCCTCCCAAGACTATTTGACATCAGTAAAATGCAAAATATTATTACACATAAGCTATTCTATATTCTCTGTCTCTCGCTCTTGCACCAACAAAGAGGATACATAGTGTATCAGGGTGTAAGAGAACCTGTAAACATCTCTCCACTTGCAAAAATTGGTTTTTAGCTAGTAATGTTGGCAATATGCAAGAAACTGAACTATTTTATTAACTTTTTAACGATAAAAAATCCACACAATTATATTAGTCACTCATTAATATATTGTTGTACTATAATTTCTGCTTTCGTTACCAAATAGTCAGTTTTCCCTGTTCATCCACTCATCCTGTTCCATCCTGGTCAATCTTGTTGGTGGTTCCTTCTATCCAACTCCTTCATGGACAACCTCATTGTTTTCGCTGTGGTTTTCGTCCCAATATCTGCTTTGACAGGCATTCTTCACTCATCACCTCTACATCACCATACCAAATTAACTGTTTAGTTTTTATCTCCTTCGTTACTTTGTGTGGACATCGGTAATTTGTCTTATTATCTTGTTTGTTACTCTTTTATGCCTTGAAGTTTTGCACATGTGCGTAAAAAGTCCATGACCGTCACATTTAGTAATTTTACCAATCGATCTTTGATTTGCCATACTTCACTTCCGTACGTTACAATATTCTTAATAATGGTATTATATATTCTCTTTTTGTTTTCATTTGAGATATTCTTATCCTACATGATGCTATTAAGGCGCGAATGGCTATCAGGCCTTGTATATTTCTAACTCATTGCTTCATTAAGTGTGCCATCTGTTGTTACTTTTTTTACCCAAATAAGAATATTCTGAACATTTTTAATTTGAATTCCATAAAAACAATTAAGTTTTGTTGTTGACCACCTATCCGCACTACTCTGTTTTACTGGAGTTGATATGTAATCCTCCCTTAATTTCTTTGATTAGTTTTCTTGTTTGTTTAATAATTTAATGTTTTTTTTAAATTTCCAATAATAACATTTATACAGAATAACAAAATTTTAAGTATATTCCTACTTAAGTCAACAAAGACAAATTTTATTTTAGTTACTTTTTATCAAATAATTACAATTAACATAACATATGCGTTAAAACAGCTGTTTTACCACATAACCTATAACATAAAATCGTTATCCACTTGTTTTAAGCCAAATGGGACGAAATAACAAAATTGCATACCTTGCCCCTTAGGTGAAAAGGTTTTCTTCCATATAAAATCAAGATTAATTTAATTTTAATTATGAATTATATTTGATAAAAACTAAATTAACTAGAAGTGTCATCCCCTACAAATTAATAAAAACTGTATTTGAAGTTGAATGGAAGAATAAAAAGTATTTTATTAACGTTTGAAAATTTGAACAAGATATATAGAGTGTGAACTAATAGAAAGAGATTACAGACAATAGCTTCATTGTGTACACCTTAAACAAACACAATGTAGATATATTAGTATTGGCTTCTAACCTATAAACCTCGGCAATCACCCAATCTCCCTTTGCGTTGTGTGACGTCAGTAAATGCAGGAGGTATACACCTGTCGGCAGGTACAAAGAAAGCAGAACGCCCACTGTGCGTCCGCCAGGTCCACGTCAACAGTCAACACTAGAGACGCGGTCCATTTGACATTATTTATGTTTTCGTGCGACCACTTCTTAAGAAAACTTTATTAAGCGTTGACAAATGAGTGTACGAGCCTACACAAATTAGTTGGGCATCAAAGTGTAAAGGATTGTCAAAGACGTCTTACAAAACCTACAAAAGAATGTTACAAGAAATAATTAAAGAATATTTTCAAATTAAAATAGTTTGCAATCCCTAATACACTAATCTTCTGTTATGGATATTTGAAAGTATTCGAGCACATTTTTCTCCCCTTCCTAATATTACAATATTTTTCTTTGTTTACGCGTTTCGGAATGACTCGATTTTCAAAACTTAGGAAGTACTACTTAAATTTTGAAACTGGAGTCATTCCGAAACGCGTCAATTAAGGAAATACATTTGTAATGTTAGAAAAGGCAGAAAATGTACTCGAATATATAAAAAATAGAATGACTTATGGGATTCTTTTATCTATAATTGTCAAAATTAAACAGTATCCGTTAGTAAATGTGTTGGTCTGAGTATACATTAAACTCTTTTTCATTGCATTAATTGAATCAGTCATTTGATAAACACCTCATGTCCATTTTTTTCCAAAATTGAGTTAGGGCCACAAAAAAGTAGGTAAAGGCAAGGCAAATCCAATATGCAATAACAACACATCTCCACCGAGTTACCATGGTAATGCAAGCAGTTCAAAAAATATTGAATCATTTGAAAACAACTCATCTCCTAAACGTTTTGTAAAAAATGGCTCAAAAATATAAATATTGTGAAAATAGAATAACATACTAGTTTTCATTCATATATTGTATGTATTTAAGTATTTTTTTTACTTTAATCTTAACATTATGCCAGTCATTTGAGAAACAACACATCTCCGAAAAGGTTTTTAATAATTTTAATATGTCAAAATAAAAGATAAAGTATATACATTAATACAATTAGCTTGCCACGCCTCTATACAAACATGTTAAAAGTTTGGTAATGGAAACTACGTTAAATATTGGGGTTAAACAGTTTTTTTTGATTTCCCGAAAGTTTGTTTTTTATGGATATGAGGTGTTTCTCAAATGACTGATTCAATTATAACATTGACTGCAAAAGATTAAACAAAACACTAACATACCTGTAGCAGATGAAATGTCGATAGGATGTGGATAGCTGATAGAACCCTGGCACAATTATGCCTATCTAGTCTACATGTTGACCTTGAGTGCTTACAACGCTATAAAAGAAATATTTAAATATTTTCAATAGACGTCCAACAACAAATTCGCGCAGTTTGATGTCTCGCTTTATTAAAGGGAATGTTTTGTTTGATTCCTTATTCTTACATCGCTAAAATATTGTTTAGCCAATGGTTTATCGTTCATTGCCAATGTAGCCATTGAGTTCGACTTCTCTTACTTAGAGCTTGGAGCAACTGTGGTGTAAGTTTTAACTATAAATAATTAAAACCTCTTAAACCACAAAAACTTTTTATGCTTGTCCCGATGAACATTTAAATTGTAAAGCAATCATCTTCAGAGGAAGGAAGTTACCACTAGACTAACGTATTTTTTTTACTTTATCACTTATTCTTTGCACATTCTAAAACCTTATTTATTCTGGAATTTTTTACTTTTATCACTACTATTAGTTTAAAAGCTCCTTATATATATTTTTCAAATTTCCAGTCGTTAATAAATTAATATTTATTCATTCTCTCAATGCAATTACGTTCTTTTTAACTTGTAGTTGACGACGATTGATATTATTACACTTTTTCAAATACTAATATATTAGTTAATTTTAAAATGAATTAATTTTAGTTTTACATACGAGAAAACACAAAAGATGCAAGGTATGCAATATTGTTATTTCGTCCCATTTGGGTTAAAATTAATGACAATATGATTTTAAAAAACAGCTGGTTATATGGTAGAATAGCTGTTTTAACGCATAGATTATGATGTTTTATTTATATTAATTGTAATTATTTAGTAAAAAGTAACTAAAATAAAATTTTTCTCTCTTGACCTAATTAAGAATTGACTTTAAAAATATCTTTGCTTATAATACGTCTTTCCTTTATTAAACCTATTGCATTAGTGTTACGTAGCTAGAGACTAGTTATATGCACAACGTTAATTGATTAAGCGAAAACCTAAATTCTGTGTGTAACTGTTGTTGAAAACACTTCAAAAGAAAAGGAAAATAATCTTTGACTATTCTAAAATTCTCTCCAGTAACGGCATGATGTAACAGCTGTTTATTATGTTTAATGTCAGATGCTATCCTGCTGAAGTTGTCTGGACTTCAGTGTCTCAAGCGGTTATGTTTGTTGGTTCGATCTCTCTGTTAACTTTCTCTACTTTAATGTAAGCTTGTAAAAAATTCTGACTTGAAAACATAAATTCAGGTCATAAAAGATGCATGACCTAAACTCGAAACTCCCGCCAAAAAAGGTAATAGCCGAAGCACTTTATAATGGGTCAAGATACAAGTAGAGTACGTGGTTGCTCGAGGCGGCAGTGTTGGCCAATAACCACAACGTTGGGACAGTTTGTGGTTTAGTTGGGGTCAAATCGTGTTTACTTCTGTAGAAAAATGAATCTTATTTTCAAATCAAGAGACCATTCGATCAATAACACCTTATTCTTCTGGTAAAGAATTTGAAGGTTAAAATGCGTAAGAAGAAAATGCTAGGCCCTATATACTGGAACTGCTTCAAAGCTTTCAGACTAAGGTTAACACATGACTTGGCAAAGTAAAATAGCCGCCGTTTTGGCTAGAAGCTTCTATTTGTACCCAAGATTCCTGAACGTAACATAAAGAATGCCTGAAGCATAACTTCAGGATAGATCTTGCCGAAATATCGATTCTGAAATCGACTCTGTTTCTCACAAAACAAGTTTAAAATGCGCATCTTTTATAAATTTGCCGTCAATTCTTCCCTTTATATAAAATAGAATGAACTTGTATTAGAATGTATCCGAGTTACATCACACATCCGACAGCCTAACTCTCTAGCCCCACAACAGCTGCGCTTGGGGCCGTTCCTATAAATCTGCTCAGTCTATTTCCAATGGCGGCGGTTTTGGTACGGCTGTGTTAGCTTCACATAACGGCCTGTCTACGAAACCACGTAATTTCCTTGATTCATTATGGCAAAGGTTTAAATAACAAAATGCAACGCGACCTCTAATTAGTCCTGCACGTGTCACAGACACTAGGCCTGAGCAGAGACGCGACAGTAGATAATTGTAACCTATCTTTGTATGCATGTTATAAATACTGTTTAGTTAAATTTTGGTTTTAAAATAAATAGTGTTGGTTTTTGAATTCGTGAATTTATGTTTTGTTGTTAGAGAGGTATAATATAAAGTATAATAAAATATAAGTTTTATAATAAATATAATAAAATAATAAGGTATAAAAATAGGTTTATTATTAGGTATAATAATGATTTATAATATAAGGTATAACAATAACTTATATTTTAATGTATTATAATAAGGTATATATATATATATATATACCAACATCATCAGGAATGAATATTACAATTGATTGTAATTTTCATTCCTGGTGATGTTAGTACTATTTAACAACGAAAAGCTTTGAATATAAATTAATAAATATTCTTGTATTTGAATAACCTATGTTGTTTTAAATTATTAAACAAGAAAACATATTATATATATATATATATATATATATATATATATATATATATATATATATATATATATATATATATATATATATATATATAACGAATACCGTAGTACATCAGTGCATTCTGCAGTGGATTAAATAGCAGTTCCTACATTTCGCTAAAATCTTATCTAACACTGACGAGGTGAATTCTACAGTTTCGCTCTTCAACTGTTGTTGAGTTCACCTCGTCAGTGCTAGATGAGATTCTAGCGAAAAGTAGGAACTGCGATTTTATGCACTGCAGAATGAACGGATGTACTCCGGATGGTAACTATTCATCATATTTTTTCATCCGTGAAGGAATACGTATCAGCATATATATATATATAATGTAAGTCATAGTACATTATATAATAATAAGATATATTATAAGGTACAATAGTATGGTACAGTATAATGTAAGGTATAATACAAGATATAATCAAAGGATAATATATAAGGGATTCAGATTAGATCCCTGCTCTCTAAGCAGAAAAGACGTAAACTTGACCCGTTGCTCCTTTTGTACTAATCCTTAAGCATACCTTTTTATTTTTATTAAATTCCTTCAGTCAGTTCACACTATCCTAATATATAAATATATTTGTGTGTGTTTGTTTGTGTGTAGGGGATGGGGGTGTTTGTGTGTGTGTGAGTGTTTGTGTAGGGGGGGGGGGTGGTGTTTGTGTGTGTGTGTGTGTGTATGCGTGTGTGTATATATATATATGTATGTATCTTGTTCAAATTTTCAATCGGTAATTAATACTCTTTATTCATCCACTCAAGTTCAATTACCTTTTTTTAAACTTGTAGTGGATGACACTTCTTACTAATACAGTGTTTTTCAAATATTAGTTCATTAGTTAAATTTAAATAATTATTTTAATTTTTATATCTGAGAAAAACGTTTCATAAAAGTGTCAACATATGGAATATAGGTATTACTTCCCATTTGGTTTAACATAAATGATAACATATGATTTCGTATAACAGCTAATTTTATGTTATAGGTTATGTGATGTGGTAGAACCGCGGTTTTAACGCATAGGTTAGGTATACTATGCGTAGTTTATTTATAATTTTGTTAATTATTCAATAATAGTTAACTAAAATCAAATTTTCTCTGTTGACTTATGTAGGAATAGTCTTTAAAATTGTTTACATATATTACTTGTTTTTAATTTTGTTTAAAGCATTTGAAGTAATTCAAATAATTTATTTCAATATGTGCCGTACAATTCTTTTACTTATCTGAAACACTGGTAAAATATCAAAATAGTATATGCGTTTGTCGTTTTAACGATAAAAAAACTGATCCAATAAATCTAATAAATAGGTATCAATCCTATTAAATCCATAGATATAACACTTACGTATAATAATTGATGTAGCATAAAAAGAGAGCAAGTTTGGGTAACATGTTCCATTTCCAACTCGGATCAGAGAACATGTCTGCTGTTCGTATAGTAACCAGGGTATGGCATGTTAAGAATATGTATGGACGAACGCTTAATTGTTACCAGAAGGGTTGCTGAAGTTGCCATTTCTATTAGAAGTTGATTGATGTAACCATCTTGAATTCACTGTTTAAACTAATTTTAAAAATACTTAAGTAAGTGAATACGTAGTTATTCAGATAAAGAAAACGTAATAAATGATCACACACACTTTGAATCCAACAGCCTTTTCTATTATATGACACACACAACCAAAAAACAACCCACCCCATTCCACAGTCATAAATCCATTCCCGTTAGAGCCTTTACACCTAACCGATGCCGCCAGTAGAGGGTTAGCTTCGTAAAAGGAACGAATATTTTGAAACGCGTCAGCAAGTAAGCAACTATGTATTCACTTAGTTAAGTATTTTTAAAAGTATTTCTATTAGCTTGCTGTATGATGTCTTTTCTACAGGCATACAATATTTCTCAATAGTACTTGTACAAATTGTTAATTTGGGTCAATAAAATTTACAAAATTCATCACTTTTGAAACTGTGCTACAACTTAATGGAAAGTTTATTACCAGTTTTCTGTTCAAGCTTTCATAATAATTAAAAAATACCATTAAAACATGTAAAACTGGTGAACTTAATTAATTAGTTACATCAAGTGTTATAGTAAATTAATTTATTTCATTTCGGTCATTGAGTCTTATTGTTAGTGTTTGGTTCTCACTTACTCCAGATAATAATTAATAATTAGTGTCAAAGACGTATTACAATAGAAAATATGCATTGCAGGTAGTTTACTCTCAGTCAAACCACTACATTTAAGTTTTATGAGGAGGTCAACTTATAAAGTTATTATTCCCTTATATTTGCTTTAAAATTACTTCACGGTTAGGACGAATATCAGTATTTAGAATTTTGTTTGTTCAAAAGTGCTTCTAGCTTTATTTTGATTTTCTTTCTGTACAATTTTATTATTGTTAAAACGAATATCGTATTGTTTTATTTAATCTGTGATTCTTTTATTGAAATATTTGAATATCATTAAAACTTGAGTCATTTTGTTTTATTGAATCCGTGACGCTTTCACTGAAATCCTTGAATGTAATTAATATTTATGTTGTGTAGTTTTATTCAATGTAGATGCTTTAATTAAAATATTTTAATATTATTCAAATTTATATCGTAATAATTATTATATCTGGGATTATGATTGAAAAATTTTAATACAATTAAAATTTATGTCGTGTTGTTTGATCAAATCTGTAATGCATCGATGAAATATTTGAATATTATTAAAATTAAAATCGTGTTAATTTATTGAACGTGTGATGCTTTCGTTGAAATTATTAAATATTATTAAAATTGATGTCGTGTTGTTTTATCAAATCTGTAGTGCTTCGATTGATATATTTGAATATTATTAAAATTTATAAGGGTTGTTTTAATGAATCTCTGATGCTTTAATTGAAATATTTGAATATTATTAAAATTTATATCTGTTGTTTTATTGAACGTGTGTTAGTTTCGTTGAAATGATTGAATATTATTAAAATTTATGTCGTGTTGTTTTATCAAATCTGTAGGGCTTCGATTGAAATATTTGAATATAATTAAAATTGAAATCGTGTTATTTTATTGAACGTGTGATGCTTTCGTTACAGTGGTGAATATTATTAAATTATATAATGTGTTGTTTTAATGATCTCTGATGCTATAATTGAAATATTTGAATATTATTAAAATTTATATAGGTTGTTTTATTGAACGTGTGACAATTTCATTGAAATGAATGAATATTATTAAAATTTATGTCGTGTCGTTTATCAAATCTGTAATGCTGCGATTGAAATATTTGAATATTATTAAAAGTTGTATCGTGTCGTTTGCTGATTCCGTGATGCTTTCATTGAAATATTTGAATATTAATAAAATTTATATCTGTTGTTTTATTGAATATGTGATGCTTTCGTTGAAATATTTAAAGATTATTAAAATGTGTATCTTGTCGTTACTGAATCTGTGATTTTTTCTAATCTATGCCTATCAACTTTGAGAAAGTTCATTTTCTAATTATTATGGATCCATGTTCATTTTTCCTGTTGGTTGAAAGTCTTCCATTTTGTCTTAGATTTTATGTTGTCTACTTAGGCCATGCTTCAGTTCTTTGCTTGCCCTAAAAGCTAATTCTTTGTTATAAAACAGGCAATCATCTAAGTAGTTTTCTCTGTACGCATTTCCTTAAGTTTTCCGAGACGACGCGCTGTTATATTTATTTCGCCGTCTGGAAACTTTAAAGTGTCGTGAAAAAACTTTGCTTTAACGACAGAAAGCCGAAAAGTGTCGGGTAACATTTACTTTCCCAAGACGTCGCCTGGTCTTGAAATAGAATCTTTTAAAAACTTCTTCTAGCGAAGTAAAACTAGAGATTTTCAGGTCCCTCGAGTTTGGGGCTGATTTCGAGCTTGTATACGGTTGCTGTATATCGCGTGTACAGCATACTGTACATAGTAAATATCGCGAAATCGCGGATTTCGAGCATACTGTACGGTTGCTGTCAATGCTCGTGTATAGCTTTAGGGCGATCAGCCAGGATAACTAACATAAGACAGGGCATGAGACCCGCCAGTATAGGCTACCAGGGGGTCATGGCAGGCTTCTACCTGAAGTAGTCCTACTCTAGAGGGCATGGCAACTACTTTCACTTCAAATGGACATACTTTATTATAAAATTATAAAAGTGAATACTGATTGAAAAACAAACAAATATAAATTTATCATTTCTGTTAAACTGTTTAGCAACAAATTAAATATGTAATGTAAAAAAAATAATATAATCAATCCATACTTAGGTAAACAAAGAAAAATATTATTTAGGTACATTTTATTAAATAATATATATATATATATATATAATAAATTACAAATATTTCAAAAACAAGAATACCTTTAATGAATATATTTATTCAAAGCTTTTCGCCGATAAAATAGTACCAGCATCTTCAGGAAAAAGAAAAACAGCATCTTCTTTTTTTTATTTTCCTGAAGATGCTGGTACTATTTTATCGGCGAAAAGCTTTGAATAAATATATTCATTAAAAGTATTCTCGTTTTTGAAATATTTTTAATTTATTAACTATATTACAAGAAAACATATCACCATATTTAATATATATATATATATATATATATATATATATATATATATATATATATATATATATATATATATATGATAGAATCACTATAAGTGGCAAAACGGAAAGCGAAATTATTTATTAAAATAAGTGATTGAATTATTATTTGAAAAAAACTGAATTAACATCAAGTATCATCGACTACAAATTGAAAAAAAAATATTTTTGAACTTGACTGGATTAATGAAGAATATTTTATTATTAACGATTGAAAATTTGAATTATATATATAAAGATAGTGTGACTAATAATAGGAATTGAAAAAGAAATGAAACAACAGTATTGATTACAAACAATAGTATTGTACATTTGAAACAAAGTTGAACATTCTGTAATCGTTATATAAAAAAAGCACTAAAAAAGAGATATTAAATCGGAACAGATGTACAATTTTTCATTTCGCAACTGAATTTCACAGAAAGAATTATCCATTAGGCCTACTGGATAAAACTTGATACGCGTTACAGATTTCTTGTGTCATTTATCATTTGCTAACAAAATAAGTAACGTAAAAAAATTTTTAGAAGTCAATTCCACCTTAGGTCGACAAAGAAAAGATTTATTTTAGTTACTTTTTATTTAATAGTTACAATTATAATAAATAAGGTAACAGAACCTAAACCTTAAAACAGCTGTTCTACCACATAACCTGCAACATAAAATCTGGTGTTTTATGGAATCATATGATATCAATTAATTAAGACAAATTGTTCAAAACAACTATATTTCATACCTTCTAATTTCCTTCTTATTCTAATTTCATACCTTCTATATTTCATACCTTCTCCCTTTTGTGAAAGATTTTTCTCCCACATAGAACTACAATTAATTCATTAAAATATTTTTATTATTCATTTTTAATGATGTTGGTACTGTTTATCAACGAAAAGCTTTGAATATAAACTAATAAATATTAATTGTATTTGAATAACCTTAGTTATTTTTTATTATTATACAAGAAAATATATTATATATATATATATATATATATATATATATATATAGTATATAGTATATGTATAGTATATATATATATACATATATATATATATATATATATATATATATATATATATATATATATATATATATATATATATATAGAAGATTGTGAACAAATAATAGCAATCGAATAACTATTTCAAGTTAAAAAATTTGTAACCTCATATCATTATTATTATTATTAATAATCTTATTATATAGCTTATTGAACCATGTACTGCTTGCGTGAATCTGTTCATTATACGTGCGATATGGAGCCATAAAGCTCGGGAGTGCTCGTGTCACTGGACGGGAATAGACGAACACATAGAAGACTGCAACGGTCTATTCTGGGCGTATAATTGTAATAAAATAAGCGCATCTCTAAAGCAAGGTTATATTTAAACAGACTATTCAGTGTACTTATGCGTCTAATCTTGTGGGTCTACTCCGGCATTGTATATTTGCCTTATGCTGACACAAAGAGAAACACGTGGTACATAAAGCATAGTGATGAAGGAGTGCTCTCTTTAGGCCATTCTCCTTTATGTCCTTCTTAATAAACAGAAATATATTATAAATATTAGGATTAAATTCCGGTTTTAAATTAAATTTGCGAATAGTTGTGAAATGTTATAATGTTTTTACAAAACAAGTATTGCATATAATTAATAATAATAATAAATCTATAATAATAGTTTTCTAACGTTAATGCTCATGTTTTAAGGGATTTAGCAATACGTTTCCCCTTGTACGGCGTTGATAGTACACACACACACACACACACACACACACACACTTACAAACACACACACACACACACACACACACACACACACTTTAACGTTGCAACACTGTTTTCTTATATTCACTTATCACCTACACTATAATGTACTTGAACAAGAGTTTTACTTGATATATAGTATATGCAAGTTAACTTTCGAAGACTTAATTACGGTGTCTTCATTATCGAACAGTTATATTTTGGTTGTAGTTTTGGACCTATTATCAATATTTTTATTGAAATTATAATCTCTGTTTATATGTAAGAATAAATTTTAAAACATCTGTCAAGAACCAATTCTAATCTTCGAATTCTGATTTATTTTTGTCAACTTTACAACGTCAAAGTTTGTGTTCCCATTAAGGATAATCTGTGATATAAGTGACGGAGAAAATAATCTTTTAACCTAAGTGTTTGAAAATATGAAAATGTTTAAAACACTTACATTCAAGTAGAGTAATTTGCTTCAACATTTATGCAATAGCGAATAAGTCAATCTGTTAATAAAACTTACAGATAATGGAACAATAGAGAAGATTCATATATAACGGACGAGATATGTAGAACACTAATAGGAGACATCTCCCTATGTTCCAGGTTAGGAGCACCTCCACTTGAGTTAGAACCCTTGCGTACGAGATAGTGTCATGCTTCGCCTTACCCCAGGCCAGGGGGATTTATAGCCCTTACACAATCCTATACTTTGTTTATAATATTTTTTTTTATATATTAAAAATAATATTAATAAATACAATGTCAGTCTAAATAAACGTAGTCCCTCTGTATAACTACACTTCGTCTTCCATCCGAGCAATATAACGTCCTGCCAAAATGTCAGAAAGCTATACCTAGTTCCTGCGCTATGCCAGTAAAGCCCTGTTGCCATATCCCTACACTGGTGACTTTGCATAACCTCTGGGCTAGAAACCCTTCCTTTTGTCATTGAATGACTATATCTTTCATAAAAGATAATAACCACATTGTTGGACCGCCTTAATAACCTTAAACAAAACATAAGGCACCATCTTCCTATGGCGCTGATAAAAGTGATGATAAACTTCAGTATCCCCTTTGTATGTGATAGTGTCATGTTCTCCAGGCTTGTGCGTATCCTATGTATCCTATTCTATCTTTCACATACAGATATATCAAATTTCAAGTCGAACTGTATAACTAATAGAAAATATTAAAAAAATTAACATTGGTTCGTTAGTAATAGTAACAGAGAAGAACGACTTCAGTATAGGAAAAGAGTTGGTATCTTATCGGATAAATTAATTAGAAGTGTTTGAACAAAACTTCGATAATGCAAAATGGTGCGATGTTTACGCACATCTAATGCACTGGCACTTGCTTTACATTTATCAACATAATTTTAGAGTGAATTGCTAAAGGCGTACGTACTAGTTATTTATACAGCAATACGCGCGAGTGTGTGCTATACGCTATACACATAAATATATAGCCAACAAACTTCTACTAAGTATGGCTTTCGTATTCAAATTTAAATTATGCTACATAAAACATCGTTTACTCATTTACTACAAAACTAATTTAGCTAATTAAACAATATTTTTGCCTGCTTAAAATTTAAGAGTATGTTAAATATTAAAAGGGTTGTAGATATCAAAGGGTTTGAAAGGATAATTTTTCCCGGTAACAATATTTTACTTGAGAGACACTAACAGTGAAGATAGAGATAAAGCATACAGACCTCTAGTGATTTCATAACTAGATCAAGAGAATTATAGTGTCACTATAATAATTGTGAATATTGTATTTTAGTTGAGAGACACTAACAGTGAAGAAAGAGATAGACCATACAGACCTCTAGTGATTTCATAACTAGATCAAGAGAATAATAGTGTCACTATAATAATTGTGAATATTGTATTTTACTTGAGAGACACTAAGAATGGAGATAGAGATAGAACATACAGACCTCATAGTGATTTCATAACTAGATCAAGAGAATTATAGTGTCACTATAATAATTGTGAATATTGTATTTTACTTGAGAGACACTAAGAATGGAGAAAGAGATAGAACATACAGACCTCTTAGTGATTTCATAACTAGATCAAGAGAATTATACTGTCACTATAATAATTGTGAATATTGTATTTTAGTTGAGAGACACTAACAGTGAAGAAAGAGATAGACCATACAGACCTCATAGTGATTTCATAACTAGATCAAGAGAATTATAGTGTCTCTATAATAATTGTGAATATTGTATTTTACTTGAGAGACACTAAGAATGAAGAAAGAGATAGACCATACAGACCTCTATTGATTTCATAACTAGATCAAGAGAATTATAGTGTCACTATAATAATTGTGAATATTGTATTTTACTTGAGAGACCCTAACAGTGAAGAAAGAGATAAACCATACAGACCTCTAGTGATTTCATAACTAGATCAAGAGAATTATAGTGTCACTATAATAATTGTGAATATTGTATTTTAGTTGAGAGACACTAACAGTGAAGAAAGAAATAAACCATACAGACCTCTAGTGATTTCATAACTAGATCAAGAGAATTATAGTGTCACTATAATAATTGTGAATATTGTATTTTAGTTGAGAGACACTAACAGTGAAGAAAGAGATAGACCATACAGACCTCATAGTGATTTCATAACTAGATCAAGAGAATTATAGTGTCACTATAATAATTGTGAATATTGTATTTTACTTGAGAGACACTAAGAATGGAGAAAGAGATAGACCATACAGACCTCATAGTGATTTCATAACTAGATCAAGAGAATTATAGTGTCACTATAATAATTGTGAATATTGTATTTTACTTGAGAGATACTAAGAATGGAGAAAGAGATAGAACATACAGACCTCATAGTGATTTCATAACTAGATCAAGAGAATTATAGTGTCACTATAATAATTGTGAATATTGTATTTTAGTTGAGAGACACTAACAGTGAAGAAAGAGATAGACCATATAGACCTCATAGTGATTTCATAACTAGATCAAGAGAATTATAGTGTCACTATAATAATTGTGAATATTGTATTTTACTTGAGAGACACTAAGAATGGAGAAAGAGATAGAACATACAGACCTCATAGTGATTTCATAACTAGATCAAGAGAATTATAGTGTCACTATAATAATTGTGAATATTGTATTTTACTTGAGAGACACTAAGAATGGAGAAAGAGATAGAACATACAGACCTCATAGTGATTTCATAACTAGATCAAGAGAATTATAGTGTCACTATAATAATTGTGAATATTGTTTTTTACTTGAGAGACACTAAGAATGGAGAAAGAGATAGAACATACAGACCTCATAGTGATTTCATAACTAGATCAAGAGAATTATAGTGTCACTATAATAATTGTGAATATTATATTTTACTTGAGAGACACTAAGAATGGAGAAAGAGATAGAACATACAGACCTCTTAGTGATTTCATAACTAGATCAAGAGAATTATAGTGTCACTATAATAATTGTGAATATTGTATTTTACTTGAGAGACACTAACAGTGAAGAAAGAGATAGACCATACAGACCTCATAGTGATTTCATAACTAGATCAAGAGAATTATAGTGTCACTATAATAATGGTGAATATTGTATTTTACTTGAGAGACACTAAGAATGGAGAAAGAGATAGAACACACAGACCTCTTAGTGATTTCATAACTAGATCAAGAGAATTATAGTGTCACTATAATAATTGTGAATATTGTATTTTACTTGAGAGACACTAAGAATGGAGAAAGAGATAGAACATACAGACCTCTTAGTGATTTCATAACTAGATCAAGAGAATTATAGTGTCACTATAATAATTGTGAATATTGTATTTTACTTGAGAGACACTAACAGTGAAGAAAGAGATAAACCATACAGACCTCTTAGTGATTTCATAACTAGATCACGAGAATTATAGTGTCACTATAATAATTGTGAATATTGTATTTTACTTGAGAGACACTAACAGTGAAGAAAGAGATAGACCATACAGACCTCATAGTGATTTCATAACTAGATCAAGAGAATTATAGTGTCACTATAATAATGGTGAATATTGTATTTTACTTGAGAGACACTAAGAATGGAGAAAGAGATAGAACACACAGACCTCTTAGTGATTTCATAACTAGATCAAGAGAATTATAGTGTCACTATAATAATTGTGAATATTGTATTTTACTTGAGAGACACTAAGAATGGAGAAAGAGATAGAACATACAGACCTCTTAGTGATTTCATAACTAGATCAAGAGAATTATAGTGTCACTATAATAATTGTGAATATTGTATTTTACTTGAGAGATACTAAGAATGGAGAAAGAGATAGAACATACAGACCTCATAGTGATTTCATAACTAGATCAAGAGAATTATAGTGTCACTATAATAATTGTGAATATTGTATTTTAGTTGAGAGACACTAACAGTGAAGAAAGAGATAGACCATATAGACCTCATAGTGATTTCATAACTAGATCAAGAGAATTATAGTGTCACTATAATAATTGTGAATATTGTATTTTACTTGAGAGACACTAAGAATGGAGAAAGAGATAGAACATACAGACCTCATAGTGATTTCATAACTAGATCAAGAGAATTATAGTGTCACTATAATAATTGTGAATATTGTATTTTACTTGAGAGACACTAAGAATGGAGAAAGAGATAGAACATACAGACCTCATAGTGATTTCATAACTAGATCAAGAGAATTATAGTGTCACTATAATAATTGTGAATATTGTTTTTTACTTGAGAGACACTAAGAATGGAGAAAGAGATAGAACATACAGACCTCATAGTGATTTCATAACTAGATCAAGAGAATTATAGTGTCACTATAATAATTGTGAATATTATATTTTACTTGAGAGACACTAAGAATGGAGAAAGAGATAGAACATACAGACCTCTTAGTGATTTCATAACTAGATCAAGAGAATTATAGTGTCACTATAATAATTGTGAATATTGTATTTTACTTGAGAGACACTAACAGTGAAGAAAGAGATAGACCATACAGACCTCATAGTGATTTCATAACTAGATCAAGAGAATTATAGTGTCACTATAATAATGGTGAATATTGTATTTTACTTGAGAGACACTAAGAATGGAGAAAGAGATAGAACACACAGACCTCTTAGTGATTTCATAACTAGATCAAGAGAATTATAGTGTCACTATAATAATTGTGAATAATGTATTTTACTTGAGAGACACTAAGAATGGAGAAAGAGATAGAACATACAGACCTCTTAGTGATTTCATAACTAGATCAAGAGAATTATAGTGTCACTATAATAATTGTGAATATTGTATTTTACTTGAGAGACACTAACAGTGAAGAAAGAGATAAACCATACAGACCTCTTAGTGATTTCATAACTAGATCACGAGAATTATAGTGTCACTATAATAATTGTGAATATTGTATTTTACTTGAGAGACACTAACAGTGAAGAAAGAGATAAACCATACAGACCTCTAGTGATTTCATAACTAGATCAAGAGAATTATAGTGTCACCATAATAATTGTGAATATTGTATTTTACTTGAGAGACACTAAGAATGTAGAAAGAGATAGACCATACAGACCTCTAGTGATTTCATAACTAGATCAAGAGAATTATAGTGTCACTATAATAATTGTGAATATTGTATTTTAGTTGAGAGACACTAACAGTGAAGAAAGAGATAGACCATACAGACCTCATAGTGATTTCATAACTAGATCAAGAGAATTATAGTGTCACTATAATAATTGTGAATATTGTAGTTTAGTTGAGAGACACTAACAGTGAAAAAAGAGAAAGAACATACAGACCTCATAGTGATTTCATAACTAGATCAAGAGAATTATAGTGTCACTATAATAATTGTGAATATTGTATTTTACTTGAGAGACACTAAAAGTGAAGAAAGAGATAAACCATACAGACCTCTAGTGATTTCATAACTAGATCAAGAGAATTATAGTGTCACTATAATAATTGTGAATATTGTATTTTAGTTGAGAGAAACTAACAGTGAAGAAAGAGATAGACCATACAGACCTCATAGTGATTTCATAACTAGATCAAGAGAATTATAGTGTCACTATAATAATTGTGAATATTGTATTTTACTTGAGAGACACTAACAGTGAAAAAAGAGATAAACCATACAGACCTCTTAGTGATTTCATAACTAGATCAAGAGAATTATAGTGTCACTATAATAATTGTGAATATTGTGTTTTAGTTGATATACACTAACAGTGAAGAAAGAGATAGACCATACAGACCTCATAGTGATTTCATAACTAGATCAAGAGAATTATAGTGTCACTATAATAATTGTGAATATTGTATTTTACTTGAGAGACACTAAGAATGAAGATAGCGATAGACCATACATACCTCTAGTGATTTCATAACTAGATCAAGAGAATTATAGTGTCACTATGATAAATGTGAATATTGTATTTTACTTGAGAGACACTAACAGTGAAGAAAGAGATAGACCATGCAGATCTCTTAGTGATTTCATAATTAGATCAAGAGAATTATAGTGTTACTATAATAATTGTGAATATTGTATTTTACTTGAGAGACACTAAGAATGAAGAAAGAGATAGACCATACAGACCTCTTAGTGATTTCATAACTAGATCAAGAGAATTATAGTGTTACTATAATAATTGTGAATATTGTATTTTACTTGAGAGACACTAAGAATGAAGAAAGAGATAGACCATACAGACCTCTTAGTGATTTCATAACTAGATCAACAGAATTATTGTGTTACTATAATAATTGTGAATATTGTATTTTACTTGAGAGACACTAAGAATGAAGAAAGAGATAGACCATACAGACCTCTTAGTGATTTCATAACTAGATCAAGGGAAATATAGTGTCACTATAATAATTGTGAATATTGTGTTTTACTTGAGAGACACTAAGAATGAAGAAAGAGATAAACCATACAGACCTCTTAGTGATTTCATAACTAGATCAAGAGAATTATAGTATCACAATATAATTGTGAATATTATATTTTACTTGAGAGACACTAAGAATGGAGAAAGAGATAAACTATACGGACATCTGATTGATTTCATATGATCAAGGGAATTATAGTGTCACTATAATAATTGTGAATATTATATTTTACTTGAGAGACACTAAGAATGAAGAAAGAGATAGACCATACAGACTCTAGTGGTTTCATAACTAGATCAAGTAAATTATAGTGTCACCATAATAATTGTGAATATTGTATTTTACTTGAGAGACACTAACAGTGAAGAAAGAGATAAACCATACAGGCCTCTTAGTGATTTCATAACTAGATCACGAGAATTATAGTGTCACTATAATAATTGTGAATATTGTATTTTACTTGAGAGACACTAACAGTGAAGAAAGAGATAAACCATACAGACCTCTAGTGATTTCATAACTAGATCAAAAGAATTATAGTGTCACTATAATAATTGTGAATATTGTATTTTAGTTGAGAGACACTAACAGTGAAGAAAGAGATAGACCATACATACCTCATAGTGATTTCATAACTAGATTAAGAGAATTATAGTGTCTCTATAATAATTGTGAATATTGTATTTTACTTGAGAGACACTAAGAATGAAGAAAGAGATAGACCATACAGACCTCTATTGATTTCATAACTAGATCACGAGAATTATAGTGTCACTATAATAATTGTGAATATTGTATTTTACTTGAGAGACCCTAACAGTGAAGAAAGAGATAAACCATACAGACCTCTAGTGATTTCATAACTAGATCAAGAGAATTATAGTGTCACTATAATAATTGTGAATATTGTATTTTAGTTGAGAGACACTAACAGTGAAGAAAGAGATAAACCATACAGACCTCTAGTGATTTCATAACTAGATCAAGAGAATTATAGTGTCACTATAATAATTGTGAATATTGTATTTTAGTTGAGAGACACTAACAGTGAAGAAAGAGATAGACCATACAGACCTCATAGTGATTTCATAACTAGATCAAGAGAATTATAGTGTCACTATAATAATTGTGAATATTGTATTTTACTTGAGAGACACTAAGAATGGAGAAAGAGATAGACCATACAGACCTCATAGTGATTTCATAACTAGATCAAGAGAATTATAGTGTCACTATAATAATTGTGAATATTGTATTTTACTTCAGAGATACTAAGAATGGAGAAAGAGATAGAACATACAGACCTCATATTGATTTCATAACTAGATCAGGAGAATTATAGTGTCACTATAATAATTGTGAATATTGTATTTTACTTGAGAGACACTAAGAATGGAGAAAGAGATAGAACATACAGACCTCATAGTGATTTCATAACTAGATCAAGAGAATTATAGTGTCACTATAATAATTGTGAATATTGTATTTTACTTGAGAGACACTAAGAATGGAGAAAGAGATAGAACATACAGACCTCATAGTGATTTCATAACTAGATCAAGAGAATTATAGTGTCACTATAATAATTATGAATATTGTATTTTACTTGAGAGACACTAAGAATGGAGAAAGAGATAGAACATACAGACCTCATAGTGATTTCATAACTAGATCAAGAGAATTAAGTGTCACTATAATAATTGTGAATATTGTATTTTACTTGAGAGACACTAAGAATGGAGAAAGAGATAGAACATACAGACCTCTTAGTGATTTCATAACTAGATCAAGAGAATTATAGTGTCACTATAATAATTGTGAATATTGTGTTTTACTTGAGAGACACTAACAGTGAAGAAAGAGATAGACCATACAGACCTCATAGTGATTTCATAACTAGATCAACAGAATTATAGTGTTACTATAATAATTGTGAATATTGTATTTTACTTGAGAGACACTAAGAATGAAGAAAGAGATAGACCATACAGACCTCTTAGTGATTTCATAACTAGATCAAGGGAATTATAGTGTCACTATAATAATTGTGAATATTGTGTTTTACTTGAGAGACACTAAGAATGAAGAAAGAGATAAACCATACAGACCTCTTAGTGATTTCATAACTAGATCAAGAGAATTATAGTATCACAATATAATTGTGAATATTATATTTTACTTGAGAGACACTAAGAATGGAGAAAGAGATAAACTATACGGACATCTGATTGATTTCATATGATCAAGGGAATTATAGTGTCACTATAATAATTGTGAATATTATACTTTACTTGAGAGACACTAAGAATGAAGAAAGAGATAGACCATACAGTCTCTAGTGGTTTCATAACTAGATCAAGTAAAATATAGTGTCACTATAATAATTGTGAATATTGTATTTTAGTTGAGAGACACTAAGAATGAAGAAAGAGATAGACAATACAGACCTCATAGTGATTTCATAACTAGATCAAGAGAATTATAGTGTCACTATAATAATTGTGAATATTGTATTTTACTTGAGAGACACTAACAGTGAAGAAAGAGATAGACCATACAGACCTCATAGTGATTTCATAACTAGATCAAGAGAATTATAGTGTCACCATAATAATTGTGAATATTGTATTTTACTTGAGAGACACTAAGAATGGAGAAAGAGATAGACCATACAGACCTCTAGTGATTTCATAACTAGATCAAGAGAATTATACTGTCACTATAATAATTGTGAATATTGTATTTTAGTTGAGAGACACTAACAGTGAAGAAAGAGATAGACCATACAGACCTCATAGTGATTTCATAACTAGATCAAGAGAATTATAGTGTCACTATAATAATTGTGAATATTGTATTTTAGTTGAGAGACACTAACAGTGAAAAAAGAGAAAGAACATACAGACCTCATAGTGATTTCATAACTAGATCAAGAGAATTATAGTGTCACTATAATAATTGTGAATATTGTATTTTACTTGAGAGACACTAACAGTGAAGAAAGAGATAGACCATACAGACCTCATAGTGATTTCATAACTAGATCAAGAGAATTATAGTGTCACTATAATAATTGTGAATATTGTATTTTACTTGAGAGACACTAAGAATGAGGATAGCGATAGACCATACATACCTCTAGTGATTTCATAACTAGATCAAGAGAATTATAGTGTCACTATGATAAATGTGAATATTGTATTTTACTTGAGAGACACTAACAGTGAAGAAAGAGATAGACCATGCAGATCTCTTAGTGATTTCATAATTATATCAAGAGAATTATAGTGTTACTATAATAATTGTGAATATTGTATTTTACTTGAGAGACACTAAGAATGAAGAAAGAGATAGACCATACAGACCTCTTAGTGATTTCATAACTAGATCAACAGAATTATAGTGTTACTATAATAATTGTGAATATTGTATTTTACTTGAGAGACACTAAGAATGAAGAAAGAGATAGACCATACAGACCTCTTAGTGATTTCATAACTAGATCAAGGGAATTATAGTGTCACTATAATAATTGTGAATATTGTGTTTTACTTGAGAGACACTAAGAATGAAGAAAGAGATAAACCATACAGACCTCTTAGTGATTTCATAACTAGATCAAGAGAATTATAGTATCACAATATAATTGTGAATATTATATTTTACTTGAGAGACACTAAGAATGGAGAAAGAGATAAACTATACGGACATCTGATTGATTTCATATGATCAAGGGAATTATAGTGTCACTATAATAATTGTGAATATTATATTTTACTTGAGAGACACTAAGAATGAAGAAAGAGATAGACCATACAGACTCTAGTGGTTTCAACACTAGATCAAGTAAATTATAGTGTCACTATAATAATTGTGAATATTGTATTTTACTTGAGAGACACTAACAGTGAAGAAAGAGATAAACCATACAGACCTCTTAGTGATTTCATAACTAGATCACGAGAATTATAGTGTCACTATAATAATTGTGAATATTGTATTTTAGTTGAGAGACACTAACAGTGAAGAAAGAGATAAACCATACAGACCTCTAGTGATTTCATAACTAGATCAAGAGAATTATAGTGTCACTATAATAATTGTGAATATTGTATATTAGTTGAGAGACACTAACAGTGAAGAAAGAGATAAGCCATACAGGCTTCTTAGTGATTTCATAACTAGATTAAGAGAAATATAGTGTCACTATAATAATTGTGAATATTGTATTTTATTTGAGAGAAACTGACAGTGAAGAAAGAGATAGACCATACAGACCTCTAAGTGATTTCATAACTAGATCAAGAGAATTATAGTGTCACTATAATAATTGTGAATATTGTATTTTACTTGAGAGAGAGACACTAGGAATGAAGAAAGAGATAGACCATACAGACTTCTAGTGATTTCATAACTAGATCAAGAGAAATATAGTGTCACTATAATAATTGTGAATATTGTATTTTACTTGAGAGACACTAACAGTGAAGAAAGAGATAAAACATACAGACCTCTTAGTGATTTCATAACTAGATCGAGAGCATTATAGTGTCACTATAATAATTGTGAATATTGTATTTTACTAGAGATACACTAAGAATGGAGAAAGTGGAAGAACATACAGACCTCTAGTGATTTCATAAATAGATCAAGAGAATTATAGTTTCACTATAATAATTGTGAATATTATATTTTACTTGAGAGACACTAAGAATGGAGAAAGAGATAAACTATACGGACATCTTATTGATTTCATAACTAGATCAAGAGAATTATAGTGTCACTATAATAGTTGTGAATATTGTATTTTACTTGAGAGACACTAACTGTGAAGAAAGCGATAAACCATACAGACCTCTTAGTGATTTCATAACTAGATCAAGAAAATTATAGTATCACTATAATAATTGTGAATATTGTATTTTACTTGTGAGACACTAACAGTGAAGAAAGAGATAAACCATACAGACCTCTAGTGATTTCATAACTAGATCAAGAGAATTATAGTGTCACTATAATAATTGTGAATATTGTATTTTGCTTGAGAGATACTAAGAATGAAGAAAGAGATAGACCATACAGACCTCTAGTGATTTCATAACTAGATCAAGAGAATTATAGTGTCACTATAATAATTGTGAATATTGTATTTTAGTTGAGAGACACTAACAGTGAAGAAAGAGATAGACCATACAGACCTCATAGTGATATCATAACTAGATCAAGAGAATTATAGTGTCACTATAATAATTGTGAATATTGTATTTTACTTGAGAGACACTAAGAATGAAGAAATAGATAGACCATACAGACCTCTATTGATTTCATAACTACATCTAGAGAATTATAGTGTCACTTTAATAATTGTGAATATTGTATTTTACTTGAGAGACACTAAGAATGAAGAAAGAGATAGACCATACAGACCTCTAGTGATTTCATAACTAGATCAAGAGAATTATAGTGTCACTATAATAATTTTAAATATTGTATTTTAGTTGAGAGACACTAACAGTGAAGAAAGAGATAAACCATACAGACCTCTTAGTGATTTCATAACTAGATCAAGAGAGTTATAGTGTCACTACACTAATTGTTAATATTGTATTTTACTTGAGAGACACTAACAGTGAAGAAAGAGATAAAACATACAGACCTCTTAGTGATTTCATAACTAGATCTAGAGCATTATAGTGTCACTATAATAATTGTGAATATTGTATTTTACTTGAGATACACTAAGAATGGAGGAAGAGATAAACTATACGGACTTCTTAGTGATTTCATAACTGGATCAAGAGAATTTTAGTGTCACTATAATAATTGTGAATATTGTATTTTACTTGAGAGACACTAACAGTGAAGAAAGAGATAAACCATACAGACCTCTAGTGATTTCATAACTAGATCAAGAGAATTATAGTGTCACTATAATAATTGTGAATATTGTATATTAGTTGAGAGACACTAACAGTGAAGAAAGAGATAAGCCATACAGGCTTCTTAGTGATTTCATAACTAGATCAAGAGAATTATAGTATCACAATATAATTGTGAATATTATATTTTACTTGAGAGACACTAAGAATGGAGAAAGAGATAAACTATACGGACATCTTATTGATTTCATAACTAGATCAAGGGAATTATAGTGTCACTATAATAGTTGTGAATATTGTATTTTACTTGAGAGACACTAACTGTGAAGAAAGCGATAAACCATACAGACCTCTTAGTGATTTCATAACTAGATCAAGAATATTATAGTATCACTATAATAATTGTGAATATTGTATTTTACTTGTGAGACACTAACAGTGAAGAAAGAGATAAACCATACAGACCTCTAGTGATTTCATAACTAGATCAAGAGAATTATAGTGTCACTATAATAATTGTGAATATTGTATTTTGCTTGAGAGACACTAAGAATGAAGAAAGAGATAGACCATACAGACCTCTAGTGATTTCATAACTAGATCAAGAGAATTATAGTGTCACTATAATAATTGTGAATATTGTATTTTAGTTGAGAGACACTAACAGTGAAGAAAGAGATAGACCATACAGACCTCATAGTGACATCATAACTAGATCAAGAGAATTATAGTGTCACTATAATAATTGTGAATATTGTATTTTACTTGAGAGACACTAAGAATGAAGAAATAGATAGACCATACAGACCTCTATTGATTTCATAACTACATCTAGAGAATTATAGTGTCACTATAATAATTGTGAATATTGTATTTTACTTGAGAGACACTAAGAATGAAGAAAGAGATAGACCATACAGACCTCTAGTGATTTCATAACTAGATCAAGAGGATTATAGTGTCACTATAATAATTTTGAATATTGTATTTTAGTTGAGAGACACTAACAGTGAAGAAAGAGATAAACCATACAGACCTCTTAGTGATTTCATAACTAGATCAAGAGAATTATAGTGTCACTACACTAATTGTGAATATTGTATTTTACTTGAGAGAAACTAAAAATGAAGAAAGAGATTGACCATACAGAACTCTAGTGATTTCATAACTACAACAAGAGAATTATAGTGTCACTATAATAATTGTGAATATTGTATTTTACTTGAGAGACACTAACAGTGAAGAAAGAGATAAAACATACAGACCTCTTAGTGATTTCATAACTAGATCTAGAGCATTATAGTGTCACTATAATAATTGTGAATATTGTATTTTACTTGAGAGACACTAAGAATGGAGAAAGAGATAAACTATACGGACATCTTATTGATTTCATAACTAGATCAAGAGAATTATAGTGTCACTATAATAATTGTGAATATTGTATTTTACTTGAGAGACACTAACAGTGAAGAAAGAGATAAACCATACAGACCTCTAGTGATTTCATAACTAGATCAAGAGAATTATAGTGTCACTATAATAATTGTGAATATTGTATATTAGTTGAGAGACACTAACAGTGAAGAAAGAGATAAGCCATACAGGCTTCTTAGTGATTTCATAACTAGATCAAGAGAATTTTAGTGTCACTATAATAATTGTGAATATTGTGTTTTACTTGAGAGACACTAAGAATGAAGAAAGAGATAAACCATACAGACCTCTTAGTGATTACATTACTAGATCAAGAGAATTATAGTATCACAATATAATTGTGAATATTATATTTTACTTGAGAGACACTAAGAATGAAGAAAGAGATAGACCATACAGACTCTAGTGGTTTCAACACTAGATCAAGTAAATTATAGTGTCACTATAATAATTGTGAATATTGTATTTTACTTGAGAGACACTAACAGTGAAGAAAGAGATAAACCATACAGACCTCTTAGTGATTTCATAACTAGATCACGAGAATTATAGTGTCACTATAATAATTGTGAATATTGTATTTTAGTTGAGAGACACTAACAGTGAAGAAAGAGATAAACCATACAGACCTCTAGTGATTTCATAACTAGATCAAGAGAATTATAGTGTCACTATAATAATTGTGAATATTGTATATTAGTTGAGAGACACTAACAGTGAAGAAAGAGATAAGCCATACAGGCTTCTTAGTGATTTCATAACTAGATCAAGAGAATTTTAGTGTCACTATAATAATTGTGAATATTGTATTTTACTTGAGAGACACTAACAGTGAAGAAATAGATAGACCATACAGACCTCTTAGTGATTTCATAACTAGATTAAGAGAAATATAGTGTCACTATAATAATTGTGAATATTGTATTTTACTTGAGAGAAACTGACAGTGAAGAAAGAGATAGACCATACAGACCTCTAAGTGATTTCATAACTAGATCAAGAGAATTATAGTGTCACTATAATAATTGTGAATATTGTATTTTACTTGAGAGAGAGACACTAGGAATGAAGAAAGAGATAGACCATACAGACTTCTAGTGATTTCATAACTAGATCAAGAGAAATATAGTGTCACTATAATAATTGTGAATATTGTATTTTACTTGAGAGACACTAACAGTGAAGAAAGAGATAAAACATACAGACCTCTTAGTGATTTCATAACTAGATAGAGAGCATTATAGTGTCACTATAATAATTGTGAATATTGTATTTTACTAGAGATACACTAAGAATGGAGAAAGAGGAAGAACATACAGACCTCTAGTGATTTCATAAATAGATCAAGAGAATTATAGTTTCACTATAATAATTGTGAATATTATATTTTACTTGAGAGACACTAAGAATGGAGAAAGAGATAAACTATACGGATATCTTATTGATTTCATATTTAGATCAAGGGAATTATAGTGTCACTATAATAGTTGTGAATATTGTATTTTACTTGAGAGACACTAACTGTGAAGAAAGCGATAAACCATACAGACCTCTTAGTGATTTCATAACTAGATCAAGAAAATTATAGTATCACTATAATAATTGTGAATATTGTATTTTACTTGAGAGACACTAACAGTGAAGAAAGAGATAAACCATACAGACCTCTAGTGATTTCATAACTAGATCAAGAGAATTATAGTGTCACTATAATAATTGTGAATATTGTATTTTGCTTGAGAGACACTAAGAATGAAGAAAGAGATAGACCATACAGACCTCTAGCGATTTCATAACTAGATCAAGAGAATTATAGTGAAACTATAATAATTGTGAATATTGTATTTTAGTTGACAGACACTAACAGTGAAGAAAGAGATAGACCATACAGACCTCATAGTGATATCATAACTAGATCAAGAGAATTATAGTGTCACTATAATAATTGTGAATATTGTATTTTACTTGAGATACACTAAGAATGGAGGAAGAGATAAACTATACGGACTTCTTAGTGATTTCATAACTGGATCAAGGGAATTATAGTATGACAATCATAATTGTGAATATTATATTTTACTTGAGAGACACTAAGAATGAAGATATAGATAGACCATACATACCTCTATTGATTTTATAACTACATCAAGAGAATTATAGTGTCACTATAATAATTGTGAATATTGTATTTTACTTGAGAGACACTAAGAATGAAGAAAGAGATAGACCATACAGACCTCTAGTGATTTCATAACTAGATCAAGAGAATTATAGTGTCACTATATTAATTTTGAATATTGTATTTTAGTTGAGAGACACTAACAGTGAAGAAAGAGATAAACCATTCAGGCCTCTTAGTGATTTCATAACTAGATCAAGAGAATTATAGTGTCACTACACTAATTGTGAATATTGTATTTTACTTGAGAGACACTAAAAATGAAGAAAGAGATTGACCATACAGAAATCTAGTGATTTCATAACTACATCAAGAGAATTATAGTGTCACTATAATAATTATGAATATTGTATTTTACTTGAGAGACACTAACAGTGAAGAAAGAGATAAAACATACAGACCTCTTAGTGATTTCATAACTAGATCTAGAGCATTATAGTGTCACTATAATAATTGTGAATATTGTATTTTACTTGAGATACACTAAGAATGGAGGAAGAGATAAACTATACGGACTTCTTAGTGATTTCATAACTGGATCAAGGGAATTATAGTATGACAATCATAATTGTGAATATTATATTTTACTTGAGAGACACTAAGAATGGAGAAAGAGATAAACTATACGGACATCTTATTGATTTCATAACTAGATCAAGAGAATTATAGTGTCACTATAATAATTGTGAATATTGTATTTTACTTGAGAGACACTAACAGTGAAGAAAGAGATAAACCATACAGACCTCTAGTGATTTCATAACTAGATCAAGAGAATTATAGTGTCACTATAATAATTGTGAATATTGTATATTAGTATAGAGACACTAACAGTGAAGAAAGAGATAAGCCATACAGGCTTCTTAGTGATTTCATAACTAGATCAAGAGAATTTTAGTGTCACTATAATAATTGTGAATATTGTATTTTACTTGAGAGACACTAACAGTGAAGAAATAGATAGACCATACATACCTCTTAGTGATTTCATAACTAGATTAAGAGAAATATAGTGTCACTATAATAATTGTGAATATTGTATTTTACTTGAGAGAAACTGACAGTGAAGAAAGAGATAGACCATACAGACCTCTTAGTGATTTCATAACTAGATCAAGAGAATTATAGTGTCACTATAATAATTGTGAATATTGTATTTTGCTTGAGAGAGAGACACTAGGAATGAAGAAAGAGATAGACCATACAGACTTCTAGTGATTTCATAACTAGATCAAGAGAAATATATTGTCACTATAATAATTGTGAATATTGTATTTTACTTGAGAGACACTAACAGTGAAGAAAGAGATAAAACATACAGACCTCTTAGTGATTTCATAACTAGATCGAGAGCATTATAGTGTCACTATAATAATTGTGAATATTGTATTTTACTAGAGATACACTAAGAATGGAGAAAGAGGAAGAACATACAGACCTCTAGTGATTTCATAAATAGATCAAGAGAATTATAGTTTCACTATAATAATTGTGAATATTATATTTTACTTGAGAGACACTAAGAATGGAGAAAGAGATAAACTATACGGACATCTTATTATTTCATAACTAGATCAAGGGAATTATAGTGTCACTATAATAGTTGTGAATATTGTATTTTACTTGAGAGACACTAACTGTGAAGAAAGCGATAAACCATACAGACCTCTTAGTGATTTCATAACTAGATCAAGAAAATTATAGTATCACTATAATAATTGTGAATATTGTATTTTGCTTGAGAGACACTAAGAATGAAGAAAGAGATAGACCATACAGACCTCTAGCGATTTCATAACTAGATCAAGAGAATTATAGTGAAACTATAATAATTGTGAATATTGTATTTTAGTTGACAGACACTAACAGTGAAGAAAGAGATAGACCATACAGACCTCATAGTGATATCATAACTAGATCAAGAGAATTATAGTGTCACTATAATAATTGTGAATATTGTATTTTACTTGAGAGACACTAAGAATGAAGATATAGATAGACCATACATACCTCTATTGATTTTATAACTACATCAAGAGAATTATAGTGTCACTATAATAATTGTGAATATTGTATTTTACTTGAGAGACACTAAGAATGAAGAAAGAGATAGACCATACAGACCTCTAGTGATTTCATAACTAGATCAAGAGAATTATAGTGTCACTATAATAATTGTGAATATTGTATTTTACTTGAGAGACACTAAGAATGAAGAAAGAGATAGACCATACAGACCTCTAGTGATTTCATAACTAGATCAAGAGAATTATAGTGTCACTATAATAATTTTGAATATTGTATTTTACTTGAGAGACACTAAGAATGGAGAAAGAGATAAACTATACGGACTTCTTAGTGATTTCATAACTGGATCAAGGGAATTATAGTATGACAATCATAATTGTGAATATTATATTTTACTTGAGAGACACTAAGAATGGAGAAAGAGATAAACTATACGGACATCTTATTGATTTCATAACTAGATCAAGAGAATTATAGTGTCACTATAATAATTGTGAATATTGTATTTTACTTGAGAGACACTAAGAATGGAGGAAGAGATAAACTATACGGACTTCTTAGTGATTTCATAACTGGATCAAGGGAATTATAGTATGACAATCATAATTGTGAATATTATATTTTACTTGAGAGACACTAAGAATGGAGAAAGAGATAAGCCATACAGGCTTCTTAGTGATTTCATAACTAGATCAAGAGAATTTTAGTGTCACTATAATAATTGTGAATATTGTATTTTACTTGAGAGACACTAACAGTGAAGAAATAGATAGACCATACAGACCTCTTAGTGATTTCATAACTAGATTAAGAGAAATATAGTGTCACTATAATAATTGTGAATATTGTATTTTACTTGAGAGAAACTGACAGTGAAGAAAGAGATAGACCATACAGACCTCTTAGTGATTTCATAACTAGATCAAGAGAATTATAGTGTCACTATAATAATTGTGAATATTGTATTTTACTTGAGAGAGAGACACTAGGAATGAAGAAAGAGATAGACCATACAGACTTCTAGTGATTTCATAACTAGATCAAGAGAAATATAGTGTCACTATAATAATTGTGAATATTGTATTTTACTTGAGAGACACTAACAGTGAAGAAAGAGATAAAACATACAGACCTCTTAGTGATTTCATAACTAGATCGAGAGCATTATAGTGTCACTATAATAATTGTGAATATTGTATTTTACTAGAGATACACTAAGAATGGAGAAAGAGGAAGAACATACAGACCTCTAGTGATTTCATAAATAGATCAAGAGAATTATAGTTTCACTATAATAATTGTGAATATTATATTTTACTTGAGAGACACTAAGAATGGAGAAAGAGATAAACTATACGGATATCTTATTGATTTCATATTTAGATCAAGGGAATTATAGTGTCACTATAATAGTTGTGAATATTGTATTTTACTTGAGAGACACTAACTGTGAAGAAAGCGAAAAACCATACAGACCTCTTAGTGATTTCATAACTAGATCAAGAAAATTATAGTATCACTATAATAATTGTGAATATTGTATTTTACTTGAGAGACACTAACAGTGAAGAAAGAGATAAACCATACAGACCTCTAGTGATTTCATAACTAGATCAAGAGAATTATAGTGTCACTATAATAATTGTGAATATTGTATTTTGCTTGAGAGACACTAAGAATGAAGAAAGAGATAGACCATACAGACCTCTAGTGATTTCATAACTAGATCAAGAGAATTATAGTGTCACTATAATAATTGTGAATATTGTATTTTAGTTGACAGACACTAACAGTGAAGAAAGAGATAGACCATACAGACCTCATAGTGATATCATAACTAGATCAAGAGAATTATAGTGTCACTATAATAATTGTGAATATTGTATTTTACTTGAGAGACACTAAGAATGAAGAAATAGATAGTCCATACATACCTCTATTGATTTCATAACTACATCAAGAGAATTATAGTGTCACTCTAATATTTGTGAATATTGTATTTTACTTGAGAGACACTAAGAATGAAGAAAGAGATAGACCATACAGACCTCTAGTGATTTCATAACTAGATCAAGAGAATTATAGTGTCACTATAATAATTTTGAATATTGTATTTTAGTTGAGAGACACTAACAGTGAAGAAAGAGATAAACCATACAGACCTCTTAGTGATTTCATAACTAGATCAAGAGAATTATAGTGTCACTATAATAATTGTGAATATTGTATTTTACTAGAGATACACTAAGAATGGAGAAAGAGATTGACCATACAGAACTCTAGTGATTTCATAACTACATCAAGAGAATTATAGTGTCACTATAATAACTATGAATATTGTATTTTACTTGAGAGACACTAACAGTGAAGAAAGAGATAAAACATACAGACCTCTTAGTGATTTCATAACTAGATCTAGAGCATTATAGTGTCACTATAATAATTGTGAATATTGTATTTTACTTGAGATACACTAAGAATGGAGGAAGAGATAAACTATACGGACTTCTTAGTGATTTCATAACTGGATCGAGGGAATTATAGTATGACAATCATAATTGTGAATATTATATTTTACTTGAGAGACACTAAGAATGGAGAAAGAGATAAACTATACGGACATCTTATTGATTTCATAACTAGATCAAGAGAATTATAGTGTCACTATAATAATTGTGAATATTGTATTTTACTTGAGAGACACTAACAGTGAAGAAAGAGATAAACCATACAGACCTCTAGTGATTTCATAACTAGATCAAGAGAATTTTAGTGTCACTATAATAATTGTGAATATTGTATTTTACTTGAGAGACACTAACAGTGAAGAAATAGATAGACCATACAGACCTCTTAGTGATTTCATAACTAGATTAAGAGAAATATAGTGTCACTATAATAATTGTGAATATTGTATTTTACTTGAGAGAAACTGACAGTGAAGAAAGAGATAGACCATACAGACCTCTTAGTGATTTCATAACTAGATCAAGAGAATTATAGTGTCACTATAATAATTGTGAATATTGTATTTTACTTGAGAGAGAGACACTAGGAATGAAGAAAGAGATAGACCATACAGACTTCTAGTGATTTCATAACTAGATCAAGAGAAATATAGTGTCACTATAATAATTGTGAATATTGTATTTTACTTGAGAGACACTAACAGTGAAGAAAGAGATAAAACATACAGACCTCTTAGTGATTTCATAACTAGATCGAGAGCATTATAGTGTCACTATAATAATTGTGAATATTGTATTTTACTAGAGATACACTAAGAATGGAGAAAGAGGAAGAACATACAGACCTCTAGTGATTTCATAAATAGATCAAGAGAATTATAGTTTCACTATAATAATTGTGAATAATATATTTTACTTGAGAGACACTAAGAATGGAGAAAGAGATAAACTATACGGACATCTTATTGATTTCATAACTAGATCAAGAGAATTATAGTGTCACTATAATAATTATGAGTATTGTATTTTACTTGAGAGACACTAACAGTGAAGAAAGACATAAACCATACAGACCTCTAGTGATTTCATAACTAGATCAAGAGAATTTTAGTGTCACTATAATAATTGTGAATATTGTATTTTGCTTGAGAGACACTAAGAATGAAGAAAGAGATAGACCATACAGAAATCTAGTGATTTCATAACTAGATCAAGAGAATTATAGTGTCACTATAATAATTGTGAATATTGTATTTTAGTTGAGAGACACTAACAGTGAAGAAAGAGATAGACCATACAGACCTCATAGTGATATCATAACTAGATCAAGAGAATTATAGTGTCACTATAATAATTGTGAATATTGTATTTTACTTGGGAGACACTAAGAATGAAGAAATAGATAGACCATACATACCTCTATTGATTTCATAACTACATCAAGAGAATTATAGTGTCACTACACTAATTGTGAATATTGTATTTTACTTGAGAGACACTAAAAATGAAGAAAGAGATTGACCATACAGAACTCTAGTGATTTCATAACTACATCAAGAGAATTATAGTGTCACTATAATAATTATTAGTATTGTATTTTACTTGAGAGACACTAACAGTGAAGAAAGAGATAAAACATACAGACCCCTTAGTGATTTCATAACTAGATCTAGAGCATTATAGTGTCACTATAATAATTGTGAATATTGTATTTTACTTGAGATACACTAAGAATGGAGGAAGAGATAAACTATACGGACTTCTTAGTGATTTCATAACTGGATCAAGGGTATTATAGTATGACAATCATAATTGTGAATATTATATTTTACTTGAGAGACACTAAGAATGGAGAAAGAGATAAACCATTCAGACCACTAGTGATTTCATAACTAGATCAAGAGAATTAAAGTGTCAGTATAATAATTGTGAATATTATATTTTACTTGAGAGACACTAAGAATGGAGGAAGAGATAAACTATACGGACTTCTTAGTGATTTCATAACTGGATCAAGAGAATTATAGTGTCACTATAATAATTGTGAATATTGTATTTTACTTGAGAGACACTAACAGTGAAGAAAGAGATAAAACATACAGACCTCTAGTGATTTCATAACTAGATCAAGAGAATTATAGTGTCACTATAATAATTGTGAATATTGTATTTTACTTGAGAGACACTAAGAATGAAGAAAGAGATAAACCATTCAGACCTCTAGTGATTTCATAACTAGATCAAGAGAATTATAGTGTCAGTATAATAATTGTGAATACTATATTTTACTTGAGAGACACTAAGAATGGAGGAAGAGATAAACTATACGGACTTCTTAGTGATTTCATAACTGGATCAAGGGAAATATAGTGTCACTATAATAATTGTGAATATTGTATTTTACTCGAGAGACACTAACAGTGAAGAAAGAGATAAACCATACAGACCTCTTAGTGATTTCATAACTAGATCACGAGAATTATAGTGTCACTATATTAATTGTGAATATTGTATTTTACTTGAGAGACACTAACAGTGAAGAAAGAGATAAACCATACAGACTTCTAAGTGATTTCATAACTAGATCAAGAGAATTATAGTGTCACTATAATAATTGTGAATATTGTATTTTACTTGAGAGACACTAAGAATGAAGAAATAGATAGACCATACAGACGTCTTAGTGATTTCATAACTAGATCAAGAGAATTATAGTGTCACTATAATAATTGTGAATATTGTATTTTACTTGAGAGAAACTAACAGTGAAGAAAGAGATAGACCATACAGACCTCTTAGTGATTTCATAACTAGATCAAGAGAATTATAGTGTCACTATAATAATTGTGAATATTGTGTTTTACTTGAGAGACACTAAGAATGAAGAAAGAGATAAACCATACAGACCTCTTAGTGATTTCATAACTAGATCAAGAGAATTATTGTATCACAATATAATTGTGAATATTATATTTTACTTGAGAGACACTAACAGTGAAGAAAGAGATAGACCATACAGACCTCTTAGTGATTTCATAACTAGATCACGAGAATTATAGTATCACTATAATAATTGTGAATATTGTATTTTACTCGAGAGACACTAAGAGTGAAGAAAGAGATAGAAGATGCAGATCTCTTAGTGATTTCATAATTAGATCAAGAGAATTATAGTGTTACTATAATAATTGTGAATATTGTATTTTACTTGAGAGACACTAAGAATGAAGAAAGAGATAGACCATACAGACCTTTTAGTGATTTCATAACTAGATCAAGAGAATTATAGTGTTACTATAATAATTGTGAATATTGTATTTTACTTGAGAGACACTAAGAATGAAGAAAGAGATAGACCATACAGACCTCTTAGTGATTTCATAACTAGATCAACAGAATTATAGTGTTACTATAATAATTGTGAATATTGTATTTTACTTGAGAGACACTAAGAATGAAGAAAGAGATAGACCATACAGACCTCTTAGTGATTTCATAACTAGATCAAGGGAATTATAGTGTCACTTTAGTAATTGTGAATATTGTGTTTTACTTGAGAGACACTAAGAATGAAGAAAGAGATAAACCATACAGACCTCTTAGTGATTTCATAACTAGATCAAGAGAATTATAGTATCACAATATAATTGTGAATATTATATTTTACTTGAGAGACACTAAGAATGGAGAAAGAGATAAACTATACGGACATCTGATTGATTTCATATGATCAAGGGAATTATAGTGTCACTACAATAATTGTGAATATTTTATTTTACTTGAGAGACACTAACTGTGAAGAAAGCGATAAACCATACAGACCTCTTAGTGATTTCATAACTAGATCAAGAAAATTATAGTATCACTATAATAATTGTGAATATTGTATTTTACTTGAGAGACACTAACAGTGAAGAAAGAGATAAACCATACAGACCTCTAGTGATTTCATAACTAGATCAAGAGAATTATAGTGTCACTATAATAATTGTGAATATTGTATTTTGCTTGAGAGACACTAAGAATGAAGAAAGAGATAGACCATACAGACCTCTAGTGATTTCATAACTAGATCAAGAGAATTATAGTGTCATTATAATAATTGTGAATATTGTATTTTAGTTGAGAGACACTAACAGTGAAGAAAGAGATAGACCATACAGACCTCATAGTGATATCATAACTAGATCAAGAGAATTATAGTGTCACTATAATAATTGTGAATATTGTATTTTACTTGAGAGACACTAAGAATGAAGAAATAGATAGACCATACAGACCTCTATTGATTTCATAACTACATCAAGAGAATTATAGTGTCACTATAATAATTGTGAATATTGTATTTTACTTGAGAGACACTAAGAATGAAGAAAGAGATAGACCATACAGACCTCTAGTGATTTCATAACTAGATCAAGAGAATTATAGTGTCACTACAATAATTGTGAATATTGTATTTTAGTTGAGAGACACTAACAGTGAAGAAAGAGATAAACCATACAGACCTCTTAGTGATTTCATAACTAGATCAAGGGAATTATAGTGTCACTTTAGTAATTGTGAATATTGTGTTTTACTTGAGAGACACTAAGAATGAAGAAAGAGATAAACCATACAGACCTCTTAGTGATTTCATAACTAGATCAAGAGAATTATAGTATCACAATATAATTGTGAATATTATATTTTACTTGAGAGACACTAAGAATGGAGAAAGAGATAAACTATACGGACATCTGATTGATTTCATATGATCAAGGGAATTATAGTGTCACTACAATAATTGTGAATATTGTATTTTACTTGAGAGACACTAACTGTGAAGAAAGCGATAAACCATACAGACCTCTTAGTGATTTCATAACTAGATCAAGAAAATTATAGTATCACTATAATAATTGTGAATATTGTATTTTACTTGAGAGACACTAACAGTGAAGAAAGAGATAAACCATACAGACCTCTAGTGATTTCATAACTAGATCAAGAGAATTATAGTGTCACTATAATAATTGTGAATATTGTATTTTGCTTGAGAGACACTAAGAATGAAGAAAGAGATAGACCATACAGACCTCTAGTGATTTCATAACTAGATCAAGAGAATTATAGTGTCATTATAATAATTGTGAATATTGTATTTTAGTTGAGAGACACTAACAGTGAAGAAAGAGATAGACCATACAGACCTCATAGTGATATCATAACTAGATCAAGAGAATTATAGTGTCACTATAATAATTGTGAATATTGTATTTTACTTGAGAGACACTAAGAATGAAGAAATAGATAGACCATACAGACCTCTATTGATTTCATAACTACATCAAGAGAATTATAGTGTCACTATAATAATTGTGAATATTGTATTTTACTTGAGAGACACTAAGAATGAAGAAAGAGATAGACCATACAGACCTCTAGTGATTTCATAACTAGATCAAGAGAATTATAGTGTCACTACAATAATTGTGAACATTGTATTTTAGTTGAGAGACACTAACAGTGAAGAAAGAGATAAACCATACAGACCTCTTAGTGATTTCATAACTAGATCAAGAGAATTATAGTGTCACTATAATAATTGTGAATATTGTATTTTAGTTGAGAGACACTAACAGTGAAGAAAAAGATAAACCATACAGGCCTCTTAGTGATTTCATAACTAGATCAAGAGAATTATAGTGTCACTACATTAATTGTGAATATTGTATTTTACTTGAGAGACACTAAAAATGAAGAAAGAGATTGACCATACAGAACTCTAGTGATTTCATAACTACATCAAGAGAATTATAGTGTCACTATAATAATTGTGAATATTGTATTTTACTTGAGAGACACTAACAGTGAAGAAAGAGATAAAACATACAGACCTCTTAGTGATTTCATAACTAGATCTAGAGCATTATAGTGTCACTATAATAATTGTAAATATTGTATTTTACTTGAGATACACTAAGAATGGAGGAAGAGATAAACTATACGGACTTCTTAGTGATTTCATAACTGGATCAAGGGAATTATAGTATGACAATCATAATTGTGAATATTATATTTTACTTGAGAGACACTAAGAATGGAGAAAGAGATAAACCATTCAGACCTCTAGTGATTTCATAACTAGATCAAGAGAATTATAGTGTCAGTATAATAATTGTGAATATTATATTTTACTTGAGAGACACTAAGAATGGAGGAAGAGATAAACTATACGGACTGCTTAGTGATTTCATAACTGGATCAAGGGAATTATAGTATGACAATCCTAATTGTGAATATTATATTTTACTTGAGAGACACTAAGAATGGAGAAAGAGATAAACTATACGGACATCTTATTGATTTCATAACTAGATCAAGAGAATTATAGTGTCACTATAATAATTGTGAATATTGTATTTTACTTGAGAGACACTAACAGTGAAGAAAGAGATAAACCATACAGACCGCTAGTGATTTCATAACTAGATCAAGAGAATTAGAGTGTCACTATAATAATTGTGAATATTGTATATTAGTTGAGAGACACTAACAGAGAAGAAAGAGATAAGCCATACAGGCTTCTTAGTGATTTCATAACTAGATCAAGAGAATTTTAGTGTCACTATAATAATTGTGAATATTGTATTTTACTTGAGAGAAACTGACAGTGAAGAAAGAGATAGACCATACAGACCTCTTAGTGATTTCATAACTAGATCAAGAGAATTATAGTGTCACTATAATAATTGTGAATATTGTATTTTACTTGAGAGAGAGACACTAGGAATGAAGAAAGAGATAGACCATACAGACTTCTAGTGATTTCATAACTAGATCAAGAGAAATATAGTGTCACTATAATAATTGTGAATATTGTATTTTACTTGAGAGACACTAACAGTGAAGAAAGAGATAAAACATACAGACCTCTTAGTGATTTCATAACTAGATCGAGAGCATTATAGTGTCACTATAATAATTGTGAATATTGTATTTTACTAGAGATACACTAAGAATGGAGAAAGAGGAAGAACATACAGACCTCTAGTGATTTCATAAATAGATCAAGAGAATTATAGTTTCACTATAATAATTGTGAATATTATATTTTACTTGAGAGACACTAAGAATGGAGAAAGAGATAAACTATACGGATATCTTATTGATTTCATATTTAGATCAAGGGAATTATAGTGTCACTATAATAGTTGTGAATATTGTATTTTACTTGAGAGACACTAACTGTGAAGAAAGCGATAAACCATACAGACCTCTTAGTGATTTCATAACTAGATCAAGAAAATTATAGTATCACTATAATAATTGTGAATATTGAATTTTACTTGAGAGACACTAACAGTGAAGAAAGAGATAAACCATACAGACCTCTAGTGATTTCATAACTAGATCAAGAGAATTATAGTGTCACTATAATAATTGTGAATATTGTATTTTGCTTGAGAGACACTAAGAATGAAGAAAGAGATAGACCATACAGACCTCTAGTGATTTCATAACTAGATCAAGAGAATTATAGTGTCACTATAATAATTGTGAATATTGTATTTTAGTTGACAGACACTAACAGTGAAGAAAGAGATAGACCATACAGACCTCATAGTGATATCATAACTAGATCAAGAGAATTATAGTGTCACTATAATAATTGTGAATATTGTATTTTACTTGAGAGACACTAAGAATGAAGAAATAGATAGACCATACATACCTCTATTGATTTCATAACTACATCAAGAGAATTATAGTGTCACTATAATAATTGTGAATATTGTATTTTACTTGAGAGACACTAAGAATGAAGAAAGAGATAGACCATACAGACCTCTAGTGATTTCATAACTAGATCAAGAGAATTATAGTGTCACTATAATAATTTTGAATATTGTATTTTAGTTGAGAGACACTAACAGTGAAGAAAGAGATAAACCATACAGACCTCTTAGTGATTTCATAACTAGATCAAGAGAATTATAGTGTCACTATAATAATTGTGAATATTGTATTTTAGTTGAGAGACACTATCAGTGAAGAAAGAGATAAACCATACAGGCCTCTTAGTGATTTCATAACTAGATCAAGAGATTTATAGTGTCACTACACGAATTGTGAATATTGTATTTTACTTGAGAGACACTAAAAATGAAGAAAGAGATTGACCATACAGAACTCTAGTGATTTCATAACTACATCAAGTTAATTATAGTGTCACTATAATAATTGTGAATATTGTATATTAGTTGAGAGACACTAACAGTGAAGAAAGAGATAAGCCATACAGGCTTCTTAGTGATTTCATAACTAGATCAAGAGAATTTAATGTCACTATAATAATTGTGAATATTGTATTTTACTTGAGATACACTAAGAATGGAGAAAGAGATAAACTATACGGACTTCTTAGTGATTTCATAACTGGATCAAGGGAATTATAGTATGACAATCATAATTGTGAATATTATATTTTACTTGAGAGACACTAAGAATGGAGAAAGAGATAAACCATTCAGACCTCTAGTGATTTCATAACTAGATCAAGAGAATTATAGTGTCAGTATAATAATTGTGAATATTATATTTTACTTGAGAGACACTAAGAATGGAGGAAGAGATAAACTATACGGACTTGTTAGTGATTTCATAACTGGATCAAGGGAATTATAGTATGACAATCATAATTGTGAATATTAAATTTTACTTGAGAGACACTAAGAATGGAGAAAGAGATAAACTATACGGACATCTTATTGATTTCATAACTAGATCAAGAGAATTATAGTTTCACTATAATCATTGTGAATATTGTATTTTAGTTGAGAGACACTAAGAATGAAGAAAGAGATAGACCATACAGACCTCTAGTGATTTCATAACTAGATCAAGAGAATTATAGTTTCACTATAATAATTGTGAATATTGTATTTTACTTGAGAGACACTAACAGTGAAGAAAGAGATAAAACATACAGACCTCTAGTGATTTCATAACTAGATCAAGAGAATTATAGTGTCACTATAATAATTGTGAATATTGTATTTTACTTGAGAGACACTAAGAATGAAGAAAGAGATAAACCATTCAGACCTCTAGTGATTTCATAACTAGATCAAGAGAATTATAGTGTCAGTATAATAATTGTGAATATTATATTTTACTTGAGAGACACTAAGAATGGAGGAAGAGATAAACTATACGGACTTCTTAGTGATTTCATAACTGGATCAAGGGAATTATAGTATGACAATCATAATTGTGAATATTATATTTTACTTGAGAGACACTAAGAATGGAGAAAGTGATAAACTATACAGACCTCTAGTGATTTCATAACTAGATCAAGAGAATTATAGTGTCACTATAATAATTGTGAATATTGTATTTTACTTGAGAGACACTAACAGTGAAGAAAGAGATAAACCATACAGACATCTTAGTGATTTCATAACTAGATCAAAAGAATTATAGTGTCATTATAATAGTTGTGAATATTGTATTTTACTTGAGAGACACTAACAGTGAAGAAAGAGATAGACCATACAGACCTCTTAGTGATTTCATAACTAGATCACGAGAATTATAGTGTCACTATATTAATTGTGAATATTGTATTTTACTTGAGAGACACTAACAGTGAAGAAAGAGATAAACCATACAGACTTCTTAGTGATTTCATAACTAGATCAAGAGAATTATAGTGTCACTATAATAATTGTGAATATTGTATTTTACTCGAGAGACACTAACAGTGAAGAAAGAGATAAACCATACAGACCTCTTAGTGGTTTCATAACTAGATCACGAGAATTATAGTGTCTCTATATTAATTGTGAATATTGTATTTTACTTGAGAGACACTAACAGTGAAGAAAGAGATAAACCATACAGACTTCTTAGTGATTTCATAACTAGATCAAGAGAATTATAGTGTCACTATAATAATTGTGAATATTGTATTTTACTTGAGAGACACTAAGAATGAAGAAATAGATAGACCATACAGACCTCTTAGTGATTTCATAACTAGATCAAGAGAATTATAGTTTCACTATAATAATTGTGAATATTGTATTTTACTTGAGAGACACTAAGAATGAAGAAAGAGATAGACCATACAGACCTCTAGTGATTTCATAACTAGATCAAGAGAATTATAGTGTCACTATAATAATTGTGAATATTGTATTTTAGTTGAGAGACACTAACAGTGAAGAAAGAGATAGACCATACAGACCTCATAGTGATATCATTACTAGATCAAGAGAATTATAGTGTCACTATAATAATTGTGAATATTGTATTTTACTTGAGAGACACTAAGAATGAAGAAAGAGATAGACCATACAGACCTCTAGTGATTTCATAACTAGATCAAGAGAATTATAGTGTCACTATAATAATTGTGAATATTGTATTTTAGTTGAGAGACACTAACAGTGAAGAAAGAGATAGACCATACAGACCTCATAGTGATATCATAACTAGATCAAGAGAATTATAGTGTCACTATAATAATTGTGAATATTGTATTTTACTTGAGAGACACTAAGAATGAAGAAATAGATAGACCATACAGACCTCTATTGATTTCATAACTACATCAAGAGAATTATAGTGTCACTATAATAATTGTGAATATTGTATTTTACTTGAGAGACACTAAGAATGAAGAAAGAGATAGACCATACAGACCTCTTAGTGATTTCATAACTAGATCAAGAGAATTATAGTGTCACTATAATAATTGTGAATATTGTATTTTACTTGAGAGACACTAAGAATGAAGAAATAGATAGACCATACAGACCTCTATTGATTTCATAACTAGATCAAGAGAATTATAGTGTCACTACACTAATTGTGAATATTGTATTTTACTTGAGAGACACTAAAAATGAAGAAAGAGATTGACCATACAGAACTCTAGTGATTTCATAACTACATCAATAGAATTATAGTGTCACTATTATAATTGTGAATATTGTATTATACTTGAGAGACACTAACAGTGAAGAAAGAGATAAAACATACAGACCTCTTAGTGATTTTATAACTAGATCAAGAGCATTATAGTGTCACTATAATAATTGTGAATATTGTATTTTACTTGAGATACACTAAGAATGGAGGAAGAGAATGAACATACAGACCTCTAGTGATTTCATAACTAGATCTAGAGAATTATAGTTTCACTATAATAATTGTGAATATTGTATTTTAGTTGAGAGACACTAAGAATGAAGAAAGAGATAGACCATACAGACCTCTAGTGATTTCATAACTAGATCAAGAGAATTATAGTGTCACTATAATAATTGTGAATATTGTATTTTACTTGAGATACACTAAGAATGGAGGAAGAGATAAACTATACGGACTTCTTAGTGATTTCATAACTGGATCAAGGGAATTATAGTATGACAATCATAATTGTGAATATTATATTTTACTTGAGAGACACTAAGAATGGAGAAAGAGATAAACCATTCAGACCTCTAGTGATTTCATAACTAGATCAAGAGAATTATTGTGTCAGTATAATAATTGTGAATATTATATTTTACTTGAGAGACACTAAGAATGGAGGAAGAGATAAACTATACGGACTTGTTAGTGATTTCATAACTGGATCAAGGGAATTATAGTATGACAATCATAATTGTGAATATTAAATTTTACTTGAGAGACACTAAGAATGGAGAAAGAGATAAACTATACGGACATCTTATTGATTTCATAACTAGATCAAGAGAATTATAGTTTCACTATAATCATTGTGAATATTGTATTTTAGTTGAGAGACACTAAGAATGAAGAAAGAGATAGACCATACAGACCTCTAGTGATTTCATAACTAGATCAAGAGAATTATAGTTTCACTATAATAATTGTGAATATTGTATTTTACTTGAGAGACACTAACAGTGAAGAAAGAGATAAAACATACAGACCTCTAGTGATTTCATAACTAGATCAAGGGAATTATAGTGTCACTATAATAATTGTGAATATTGTATTTTACTTGAGAGACACTAAGAATGAAGAAAGAGATAAACCATTCAGACCTCTAGTGATTTCATAACTAGATCAAGAGAATTATAGTGTCAGTACAATAATTGTGAATATTATATTTTACTTGAGAGACACTAAGAATGGAGGAAGAGATAAACTATACGGACTTCTTAGTGATTTCATAACTGGATCAAGGGAATTATAGTATGACAATCATAATTGTGAATATTATATTTTACTTGAGAGACACTAAGAATGGAGAAAGAGATAAACTATACAGACCTCTAGTGATTTCATAACTAGATCAAGAGAATTATAGTGTCACTATAATAATTGTGAATATTGTATTTTACTTGAGAGACACTAACAGTGAAGAAAGAGATAAACCATACAGACATCTTAGTGATTTCATAACTAGATCAAAAGAATTATAGTGTCATTATAATAGTTGTGAATATTGTATTTTACTTGAGAGACACTAACAGTGAAGAAAGAGATAGACCATACAGACCTCTTAGTGATTTCATAACTAGATCACGAGAATTATAGTGTCACTATATTAATTGTGAATATTGTATTTTACTTGAGAGACACTAACAGTGAAGAAAGAGATAAACCATACAGACTTCTTAGTGATTTCATAACTAGATCAAGAGAATTATAGTGTCACTATAATAATTGTGAATATTGTATTTTACTCGAGAGACACTAACAGTGAAGAAAGAGATAAACCATACAGACCTCTTAGTGATTTCATAACTAGATCACGAGAATTATAGTGTCACTATATTAATTGTGAATATTGTATTTTACTTGAGAGAAACTAACAGTGAAGAAAGAGATAGACCATACAGACCTCTTAGTGATTTCATAACTAGATCAAGAGAATTATAGGGTCACTATAATAATTGTGAATATTGTATTTTACTTGAGAGACACTAAGAATGAAGAAAGAGATAGACCATACAGACCTCTAGTGATTTCATAACTAGATCAAGAGAATTATAGTGTCACTATAATAATTGTGAATATTGTATTTTAGTTGAGAGACACTAACAGTGAAGAAAGAGATAGACCATACAGACCTCATAGTGATATCATAACTAGATCAAGAGAATTATAGTGTCACTATAATAATTGTGAATATTGTATTTTACTTGAGAGACACTAAGAATGAAGAAAGAGATAGACCATACAGACCTCTAGTGATTTCATAACTAGATCAAGAGAATTATAGTGTCACTATAATAATTGTGAATATTGTATTTTAGTTGAGAGTCACTAACAGTGAAGAAAGAGATAGACCATACAGACCTCATAGTGATATCATAACTAGATCAAGAGAATTATAGTGTCACTATAATAATTGTGAATATTGTATTTTACTTGAGAGACACTAAGAATGAAGAAATAGATAGACCATACAGACCTCTATTGATTTCATAACTACATCAAGAGAATTATAGTGTCACTATAATAATTGTGAATATTGTATTTTACTTGAGAGACACTAAGAATGAAGAAAGAGATAGTCCATACAGACCTCTTAGTGATTTCATAACTAGATCAAGAGAATTATAGTGTCACTATAATAATTGTGAATATTGTATTTTACTTGAGAGACACTAAGAATGAAGAAATAGATAGACCATACAGACCTCTATTGATTTCATAACTAGATCAAGAGAATTATAGTGTCACTACACTAATTGTGATTATTGTATTTTACTTGAGAGACACTAAAAATGAAGAAAGAGATTGACCATACAGAACTCTAGTGATTTCATAACTACATCAAGAGAATTATAGTGTCATTGTTATAATTGTGAATATTGTATTATACTTGAGAGACACTAACAGTGAAGAAAGAGATAAAACATACAGACCTCTTAGTGATTTCATAACTAGATCAAGAGCATTATAGTGTCACTATAATAATTGTGAATATTGTATTTTACTTGAGATACACTAAGAATGGAGGAAGAGAAAGAACATACAGACCTCTAGTGATTTCATAACTAGATCTAGAGAATTATAGTTTCACTATAATAATTGTGAATATTGTATTTTAGTTGAGAGACACTAAGAATGAAGAAAGAGATAGACCATACAGACCTCTAGTGATTTCATAACTAGATCAAGAGAAATATAGTGTCACTATAATAATTGTGAATATTGAATTTTACTTGAGAGACACTAAGAATGAAGAAAGAGATAAACCATACAGACCTCTAGTGATTTCATAACTAGATCAAGAGAATTATAATGTCAGTATAATAATTGTGAATATTGTATTTTACTTGAGAGACATTAAGAATGAAGAAATAGATAGACCATACAGACCTCTAGTGATTTCATAACTAGATCAAGAGAATTATACTTTCACTATAATAATTATGAATATTGTATTTTACTTGAGAGACACTAACAGTGAAGAAAGAGATAGACCATACAGACCTCCAGTGATTTCATAACTAGATCAAGAGAATTATAGTGTCACTATAATAATTGTGAATATTGTATTTTACTTGAGAGACACTAAGAATGAAGAAAGAGATAGACCATACAGACCTCATAGTGATATCATAACTAGATCAAGAGAATTATAGTGTCACTATAATAATTGTGAATATTGTATTTTACTTGAGAGACACTAAGAATGAAGAAATAGATAGACCATACAGACCTCTATTGATTTCATAACTAGATCAAGAGAATTATAGTGTCACTACACTAATTGTGAATATTGTATTTTACTTGAGAGACACTAAAAATGAAGAAAGAGATTGACCATACAGAACTCTAGTGATTTCATAACTACATCAAGAGAATTATAGTGTCAGTATAATAATTGTGAATATTATATTTTACTTGAGAGACACTAAGAATGGAGAAAGAGATAAACTATACGGACTTCTTAGTGATTTCATAACTGGTTCAAGGGATTTATAGTATGACAATCATAATTGTGAATATTATATTTTACTTGAGAGACACTAAGAATGGAGAAAGAGATAAACTATACGGACATCTTATTGATTTCATAACTAGATCAAGAGAATTATAGTTTCACTATAATAATTGTGAATATTGTATTTTAGTTGAGAGACACTAAGAATGAAGAAAGAGATAGACCATACAGACCTCTAGTGATTTCATAACTAGATCAAGAGAATTATAGATTCACTATAATAATTATGAATATTGTATTTTACTTGAGAGACACTAACAGTGAAGAAAGAGATAAACCATACAGACCTCCAGTGATTTCATAACTAGATCAAGAGAATTATAGTGTCACTATAGTAATTGTGAATATTGTATTTTACTTGAGAGACACTAACAGTGAAGAAAGAGATAAACCATACAGACCTCTAGTGATTTCATAACTAGATCAATAGAATTATAGTGTCACTATAATAATTGTGAATATTGTATTTTACTTGAGAGACACTAACAGTGAAGAAAGAGATAGACCATACAGACCTCTTAGTGATTTCATAACTAGATCAAGAGAATTATAGGGTCACTATAATAATTGTGAATATTGTATTTTACTTGAGAGACACTAAGAATGAAGAAAGAGATAGACCATACAGACCTCTAGTGATTTCATAACTAGATCAAGAGAATTATAGTGTCACTATAATAATTGTGAATATTGTATTTTACTTGAGAGACACTAAGAATGAAGAAATAGATAGACCATACAGACCTCTATTGATTTCATAACTACATCAAGAGAATTATAGTGTCACTATAATAATTGTGAATATTGTATTTTACTTGAGAGACACTAAGAATGAAGAAAGAGATAGTCGATACAGACCTCTTAGTGATTTCATAACTAGATCAAGAGAATTATAGTGTCACTATAATAATTGTGAATATTGTATTTTACTTGAGAGACACTAAGAATGAAGAAATAGATAGACCATACAGACCTCTATTGATTTCATAACTAGATCAAGAGAATTATAGTGTCACTACACTAATTGTGAATATTGTATTTTACTTGAGAGACACTAAAAATGAAGAAAGAGATTGACCATACAGAACTCTAGTGATTTCATAACTACATCAAGAGAATTATAGTGTCATTATTATAATTGTGAATATTGTATTATACTTGAGAGACACTAACAGTGAAGAAAGAGATAAAACATACAGACCTCTTAGTGATTTCATAACTAGATCAAGAGCATTATAGTGTCACTATAATAATTGTGAATATTGTATTTTACTTGAGATACACTAAGAATGGAGGAAGAGAAAGAACATACAGACCTCTAGTGATTTCATAACTAGATCTACAGAATTATAGTTTCACTATAATAATTGTGAATATTGTATTTTAGTTGAGAGACACTAAGAATGAAGAAAGAGATAGACCATACAGACCTCTAGTGATTTCATAACTAGATCAAGAGAAATATAGTGTCACTATAATAATTGTGAATATTGTATTTTACTTGAGAGACACTAAGAATGAAGAAAGAGATAAACCATACAGACCTCTAGTGATTTCATAACTAGATCAAGAGAATTTTAATGTCAGTATAATAATTGTGAATATTGTATTTTACTTGAGAGACATTAAGAATGAAGAAATAGATAGACCATACAGACCTCTAGTGATTTCATAACTAGATCAAGAGAATTATAGTTTCACTATAATAATTATGAATATTGTATTTTACTTGAGAGACACTAACAGTGAAGAAAGAGATAGACCATACAGACCTCCAGTGATTTCATAACTAGATCAAGAGAATTATAGTGTCACTATAATAATTGTGAATATTGTATTTTACTTGAGAGACACTAAGAATGAAGAAAGAGATAGACCATACAGACCTCATAGTGATATCATAACTAGATCAAGAGAATTATAGTGTCACTATAATAATTGTGAATATTGTATTTTACTTGAGAGACACTAAGAATGAAGAAATAGATAGACCATACAGACCTCTATTGATTTCATAACTAGATCAAGAGAATTATAGTGTCACTACACTAATTGTGAATATTGTATTTTACTTGAGAGACACTAAAAATGAAGAAAGAGATTGACCATACAGAACTCTAGTGATTTCATAACTACATCAAGAGAATTATAGTGTCAGTATAATAATTGTGAATATTATATTTTACTTGAGAGACACTAAGAATGGAGAAAGAGATAAACTATACGGACTTCTTAGTGATTTCATAACTGGTTCAAGGGATTTATAGTATGACAATCATAATTGTGAATATTATATTTTACTTGAGAGACACTAAGAATGGAGAAAGAGATAAACTATACGGACATCTTATTGATTTCATAACTAGATCAAGAGAATTATAGTTTCACTATAATAATTGTGAATATTGTATTTTAGTTGAGAGACACTAAGAATGAAGAAAGAGATAGACCATACAGACCTCTAGTGATTTCATAACTAGATCAAGAGAATTATAGATTCACTATAATAATTATGAATATTGTATTTTACTTGAGAGACACTAACAGTGAAGAAAGAGATAAACCATACAGACCTCCAGTGATTTCATAACTAGATCAAGAGAATTATAGTGTCACTATAGTAATTGTGAATATTGTATTTTACTTGAGAGACACTAACAGTGAAGAAAGAGATAAACCATACAGACCTCTAGTGATTTCATAACTAGATCAATAGAATTATAGTGTCACTATAATAATTGTGAATATTGTATTTTACTTGAGAGACACTAACAGTGAAGAAAGAGATAAACCATACAGACCTCTTAGTGATTTCATAACTAGATCACGAGTATTATAGTGTCACTATATTAATTGTGAATATTGTATTTTACTTGAGAGACACTAACAGTGAAGAAAGAGATAAACCATACAGACTTCTTAGTGATTTCATAACTAGATCAAGAGAATTATAGTGTCACTATAATAATTGTGAATATTGTATTTTACTTGAGAGACACTAAGAATGAAGAAATAGATAGACCATACAGACCTCTTAGTGATTTCATAACTAGATCAAGAGAATTATAGTGTCACTATAATAATTGTGAATATTGTATTTTACTTGAGAGAAACTAACAGTGAAGAAAGAGATAAACCATACAGACCTCTTAGTGATTTCATAACTAGATCACGAGAATTATAGTGTCACTATATTAATTGTGAATATTGTATTTTACTTGAGAGACACTAACAGTGAAGAAAGAGATAAACCATACAGACTTCTTAGTGATTTCATAACTAGATCAAGAGAATTATAGTGTCACTATAATAATTGTGAATATTGTATTTTACTTGAGAGACACTAAGAATGAAGAAATAGATAGACCATACAGACCTCTTAGTGATTTCATAACTAGATCACGAGAATTATAGTGTCACTATATTAATTGTGAATATTGTATTTTACTTGAGAGACACTAACAGTGAAGAAAGAGATAGACCATGCAGATCTCTTAGTGATTTCATAACTAGATCAAGAGAATTATAGTGTTACTATAATAATTGTGAATATTGTATTTTACTTGAAAGACACTAAGAATGAAGAAAGAGATAGACCATACAGACCTCTAGTGATTTCATAACTAGAGCAAGAGAATTATAGTGTCACTATAATAATTGTGAATATTGTATTTTACTTGAGAGACACTAAGAATGAAGATAGCGATAGACCATACAGAAATCCAGTGATTTCATAACTAGATCAAGAGAATTATAGTGTGACTATGATAAATGTGAATATTGTATTTTACTTGAGAGACACTAACAGTGAAGAAAGAGATAGGCCATGCAGATCTCTTAGTGATTTCATAACTAGATCAAGAGAATTATAGTGTTACTATAATAATTGTGAATATTGTATTTTACTTGAGAGACACTAAGAATGAAGAAAGAGATAGACCATACAGACCTCTTAGTGATTTCATAACTAGATCAAGAGAATTATAGTGTTACTATAATAATTGTGAATATTGTATTTTACTTGAGAGACACTAAGAATGAAGAAAGAGATAAACCATACAGACCTCTTAGTGATTTCATAACTAGATCAAGGGAATTATAGTGTCACTATAATAATTGTGAATATTGTATTTTACTTGAGAGACACTAAGAATGAAGAAAGAGATAAACCATACATACCTCTTAGTGATTTCATAACTAGATCAAGAGAATTATATTATCACAATATAATTGTGAATATTATATTTTACTTGAGAGACACTAAGAATGGAGAAAGAGATAAACTATACGGACATCTGATTGATTTCATATGATCAAGGGAATTATAGTGTCACTATAATAATTGTGAATATTGTATTTTACTTGAGAGACACTAAGAATGAAGAAAGAGATAGACCATACAGACTCTAGTGATTTCATAACTAGATCAAGTGAATTATAGTGTCACTATAATAATTGTGAATATTGTATTTTACTTGAGAGACACTAACAGTGAAGAAAGAGATAAACCATACAGACCTCTTAGTGATTTCATAACTAGATCACGAGAATTATAGTGTCACTATAATAATTGTGAATATTGTATTTTACTTGAGAGACACCAACAGTGAAGAAAGAGATAAACCATACAGACCTCTAGTGATTTCATAACTAGATCAAGAGAATTATAGTGTCACTACACTAATTGTGAATATTTTATTTTACTTGAGAGACACTAAAAATGAAGAAAGAGATTGACCATACAGAACTCTAGTGATTTCATAACTACATCAAGAGAATTTTAGTATCACTATAATAATTGTGAATATTGTATTTTACTTGAGAGACACTAAGAATGAAGAAATAGATAGACCATACAAACCTCTTAGTGATTTCATAACTAGATCAAGAGAATTATAGTGTCACTATAATAATTGTGAATATTGTATTTTACTTGAGAGAAACTAACAGTGAAGAAAGAGATAGACCAATACAGACCTCTTAGTGAATTCATAACTAGATCAAGAGAATTATAGTGTCACTATAATAATTGTGAATATTGTATTTTACTTGAGTGACACTAAGAATGAAGAAAGAGATAGACCATACAGACCTCTAGTGATTTCATAACTAGATCAAGAGAATAATAGTGTCACTATAATAATTGTGAATATTGTATTTTAGTTGAGAGACACTAAGACTGAAGAATGAGATAGACCATACAGACCTCTTAGTGATTTCATAACTAGATCAAGAGAATTATAGTGTCACTATAATAATTGTGAATATTGTATTTTACTTGAGAGACACTAAGAATGAAGATAGCGATAGACCATACAGACCTCTAGTGATTTCATAACTAGATCAAGAGAATTATAGTGTGACTATGATAAATGTGAATATTATATTTTACTTGAGAGACACTAACAGTGAAGAAAGAGATAGACCATGCAGATCTCTTAGTGATTTCATAACTAGATCAAGAGAATTATAGTGTTACTATAATAATTGTGAATATTGTATTTTACTTGAGAGACACTAAGAATGAAGAAAGAGATAAACCATACATACCTCTTAGTGATTTCATAACTAGATCAAGAGAATTATAGTATCACAATATAATTGTGAATATTATATTTTACTTGAGAGACACTAAGAATGGAGAAAGAGATAAACTATACGGACATCTGATTGATTTCATATGATCAAGGGAATTATAGTGTCACTATAATAATTGTGAATATTGTATTTTACTTGAGAGACACTAACAGTGAAGAAAGAGATAAACCATACAGACCTCTTAGTGATTTCATAACTAGATCACGAGAATTATAGTGTCACTATAATAATTGTGAATATTGTATTTTACTTGAGAGACACTAACAGTGAAGAAAGAGATAAACCTTACAGACCTCTAGTGATTTCATAACTAGATCAAGAGAATTATAGTGTCACTATAATAATTGTGAATATTGTATTTTACTTGAGAGACACTAACAGTGAAGAAAGAGATAAACCATACAGACCTCTAGTGATTTCATAACTAGATCAAGAGAATTATAGTGTCACTACACTAATTGTGAATATTGTATTTTACTTGAGAGACACTAAAAATGAAGAAAGAGATTGACCATACAGAACTCTAGTGATTTCATAACTACATCAAGAGAATTTTAGTGTCACTATAATAATTGTGAATATTGTATTTTACTTGAGAGACACTAAGAATGAAGAAATAGATAGACCATACAGACCTCTTAGTGATTTCATAACTAGATCAAGAGAATTATAGTGTCACTATAATAATTGTGAATATTGTATTTTACTTGAGTGACACTAAGAATGAAGAAAGAGATAGACCATACAGACCTCTAGTGATTTCATAACTAGATCAAGAGAATAATAGTGTCACTATAATAATTGTGAATATTGTATTTTAGTTGAGAGACACTAAGAATGAAGAAAGAGATAGACCATACAGACCTCTTAGTGATTTCATAACTAGATCAAGAGAATTATAGTGTCACTATAATAATTGTGAATATTGTATTTTACTTGAGAGACACTAAGAATGAAGATAGCGATAGACCATACAGACCTCTAGTGATTTCATAACTAGATCAAGAGAATTATAGTGTGACTATGATAAATGTGAATATTGTATTTTACTTGAGAGACACTAACAGTGAAGAAAGAGATAGACCATGCAGATCTCTTAGTGATTTCATAACTAGATCAAGAGAATTATAGTGTTACTATAATAATTGTGAATATTGTATTTTACTTGAGAGACACTAAGAATGAAGAAAGAGATAGACCATACAGACCTCTTAGTGATTTCATAACTAGATCAAGAGAATTATAGTGTTACTATAATAATTGTGAATATTGTATTTTACTTGAGAGACACTAAGAATGAAGAAAGAGATAGACCATACAGACCTCTTAGTGATTTCATAACTAGATCAAGAGAATTATAGTGTTACTATAATAATTGTGAATATTGTATTTTACTAGAGAGACACTAAGAATGAAGAAAGAGATAAACCATACAGACCTCTTAGTGATTTCATAACTAGAGCAAGGGAATTATAGTGTCACTATAATAATTGTGAATATTGTATATTACTTGAGAGACACTAAGAATGAAGAAAGAGATAAACCATACATACCTCTTAGTGATTTCATAACTAGATCAAGAGAATTATAGTATCACAATATAATTGTGAATATTATATTTTACTTGAGAGACACTAAGAATGGAGAAAGAGATAAACTATACGGACATCTTATTGATTTCATAACTAGATCAAGGGAATTATAGTGTCACTATAATAGTTGTGAATATTGTATTTTACTTGAGACACACTAACTGTGAAGAAAGCGATAAACCATACAGACCTCTTAGTGATTTCATAACTAGATCAAGAAAATTATAGTATCACTATAATAATTGTGAGTATTGTATTTTACTTGAGAGACACTAACAGTGAAGAAAGAGATAAACCATACAGACCTCTAGTAATATCATAACTAGATCAAGAGAATTATAGTTTCACTATAATCATTGTGAATATTGTATTTTACTTGAGAGACACTAAGAATGAAGAAAGAGATAGACCATACAGACCTCTAGTGATTTCATAACTAGATCAAGAGAATTATAGTGTCACTATAATAATTGTGAATATTGTATCTTAGTTGAGAGACACTAAGAATGAGGAAATAGATAGACCATACAGACCTCTATTGATTTCATAACTACATCAAGAGAATTATAGTGTCACTATAATAATTGTGAATATTGTATTTTACTTGAGAGACACTAAGAATGAAGAAAGAGATAGACCATACAGACCTCTAGTGATTTCATAACTAGATCAAGAGAATTATAGTGTCACTATAATAATTGTGAATATTGTATTTTAGTTGAGAGACACTAACGGTGAAGAAAGAGATAAACCATACAGACCTCTTAGTGTTTTCATAACTAGATCAAGAGAATTATAGTGTCACTATAATAATTGTGAATATTGTATTTTAGTTGAGAGACACTAACAGTGAAGAAAGAGATAAACCATACAGGCCTCTTAGTGATTTCATAACTAGATCAAGGGAATTATAGTGTCACTACACTAATTGTGAATATTGTATTTTACTTGAGAGACACTAAAAATGAAGAAAGAGATTGACCATTCAGAACTCTAGTGATATCATAACTACATCAAGAGAATTATAGTGTCACTATAATAATTGTTAATATTGTATTTTACTTGAGAGACACTAAGAATGAAGAAAGAGATAGACCATACAGACCTCTAGTGATTTCATAACTAGATCAAGAGAATTATAGTGTCACTATAATAATTGTGAATATTGTATTTTACTTGAGAGACACTAAGAATGAAGAAAGAGATAAACCATACAGACCTCTAGTGATTTCATAACTAGATCAAGAGAAATATAGTGTCAGTATAATAATTGTGAATATTATATTTTACTTGAGAGACACTAAGAATGGAGAAAGAGATAAACTATACGGACTTCTTAGTGATTTCATAACTGGATCAAGGGAATTATAGTATGACAATCATAATTGTGAATATTATATTTTACTTGAGAGACACTAAGAATGGAGAAAGAGATAAACTATACGGACATCTTATTGATTTCATAACTAGATCAAGAGAATTATAGTTTCACTATAATAATTGTGAATATTGAATTTTAGTTGAGAGACACTAAGAATGAAGAAACAGATAAACAATACAGACCTCTTAGCGATTTAATAACTAGATCAAGAGAATTATAGTGTCACTATAATAATTGTGAATATTGTATTTTACTTAAGAGACACTAACAGTGAAGAAAGAGATAAACCATACAGACCTCTAGTGATTTCATAACTAGATCAAGAGAATTATAGTGTCACTATAATAATTGTGAATATTGTATTTTACTTGAGAGACACTAACAGTGAAGAAAGAGATAAACCATACAGACCTCTTAGTGATTTCATAACTAGATCACGAGAATTATAGTGTCACTATATTAATTGTGAATATTGTATTTTACTTGAGAGACACTAACAGTGAAGAAAGAGATAAACCATACAGACTTCTTAGAGATTTCATAACTAGATCAAGAGAATTATAGTGTCACTATAATAATTGTGACTATTGTATATTAGTTGAGAGACACTAACAGTGAAGAAAGAGATAAGCCATACAGGCTTCTTAGTGATTTCATAACTAGATCAAGAGAATTTAATGTCACTATAATAATTGTGAATATTGTATTTTACTTGAGAGACACTAACAGTGAAGAAAGAGATAAACCTTACAGACCTCTAGTGATTTCATAACTAGATCAAGAGAATTATAGTGTCACTATAATAATTGTGAATATTGTATTTTACTTGAGAGACACTAACAGTGAAGAAAGAGATAAACCATACAGACCTCTAGTGATTTCATAACTAGATCAAGAGAATTATAGTGTCACTACACTAATTGTGAATATTGTATTTTACTTGAGAGACACTAAAAATGAAGAAAGAGATTGACCATACAGAACTCTAGTGATTTCATAACTACATCAAGAGAATTTTAGTGTCACTATAATAATTGTGAATATTGTATTTTACTTGAGAGACACTAAGAATGAAGAAATAGATAGACCATACAGACCTCTTAGTGATTTCATAACTAGATCAAGAGAATTATAGTGTCACTATAATAATTGTGAATATTGTATTTTACTTGAGTGACACTAAGAATGAAGAAAGAGATAGACCATACAGACCTCTAGTGATTTCATAACTAGATCAAGAGAATAATAGTGTCACTATAATAATTGTGAATACTGTATTTTAGTTGAGAGACACTAAGAATGAAGAAAGAGATAGACCATACAGACCTCTTAGTGATTTCATAACTAGATCAAGAGAATTATAGTGTCACTATAATAATTGTGAATATTGTATTTTACTTGAGAGACACTAAGAATGAAGATAGCGATAGACCATACAGACCTCTAGTGATTTCATAACTAGATCAAGAGAATTATAGTGTGACTATGATAAATGTGAATATTGTATTTTACTTGAGAGACACTAACAGTGAAGAAAGAGATAGACCATGCAGATCTCTTAGTGATTTCATAACTAGATCAAGAGAATTATAGTGTTACTATAATAATTGTGAATATTGTATTTTACTTGAGAGACACTAAGAATGAAGAAAGAGATAGACCATACAGACCTCTTAGTGATTTCATAACTAGATCAAGAGAATTATAGTGTTACTATAATAATTGTGAATATTGTATTTTACTTGAGAGACACTAAGAATGAAGAAAGAGATAGACCATACAGACCTCTTAGTGATTTCATAACTAGATCAAAAGAATTATAGTGTTACTATAATAATTGTGAATATTGTATTTTACTAGAGAGACACTAAGAATGAAGAAAGAGATAAACCATACAGACCTCTTAGTGATTTCATAACAAGAGCAAGGGAATTATAGTGTCACTATAATAATTGTGAATATTGTATTTTACTTGAGAGACACTAAGAATGAAGAAAGAGATAAACCATACATACCTCTTAGTGATTTCATAACTAGATCAAGAGAATTATAGTATCACAATATAATTGTGAATATTATATTTTACTTGAGAGACACTAAGAATGGAGAAAGAGATAAACTATACGGACATCTGATTGATTTCATATGATCAAGGGAATTATAGTGTCACTATAATAATTGTGAATATTGTATTTTACTTGAGAGACACTAAGAATGAAGAAAGAGATAGACCATACAGACTCTAGTGATTTCATAACTAGATCAAGTGAATTATAGTGTCACTATAATAATTGTGAATATTGTATTTTACTTGAGAGACACTAACAGTGAAGAAAGAGATAAACCATACAGACCTCTTAGTGATTTCATAACTAGATCACGAGAATTATAGTGTCACTATAATAATTGTGAATATTGTATTTTACTTGAGAGACACTAACAGTGAAGAAAGAGATAAACCTTACAGACCTCTAGTGATTTCATAACTAGATCAAGAGAATTATAGTGTCACTATAATAATTGTGAATATTGTATATTAGTTGAGAGACACTAACAGTGAAGAAAGAGATAAGCCATACAGGCTTCTTAGTGATTTCATAACTAGATCAAGAGAATTTAATGTCACTATAATAATTGTGAATATTGTATTTTACTTGAGAGACACTAACAGTGAAGAAAGAGATAAAACATACAGACCTCTTAGTGATTTCATAACTAGATCGAGAGAATTATAGTGTCACTATAATAATTGTGAATATTGCATTTTAATAGAGATACACTAAGAATGGAGAAAGAGGAAGAACATACAGACCTCTAGTGATTTCATAAATAGATCAAGAGAATTATAGTTTCACTATAATAATTGTGAATATTATATTTTACTTGAGAGACACTAAGAATGGTGAAAGAGATAAACTATACGGACATCTTATTGATTTCATAACTAGATCAAGGGAATTATAGTGTCACTATAATAGTTGTGAATATTGTATTTTACTTGAGACACACTAACTGTGAAGAAAGCGATAAACCATACAGACCTCTTAGTGATTTCATAACTAGATCAAGAAAATTATAGTATCACTATAATAATTGTGAGTATTGTATTTTACTTGAGAGACACTAACAGTGAAGAAAGAGATAAACCATACAGACCTCTAGTAATATCATAACTAGATCAAGAGAATTATAGTTTCACTATAATCATTGTGAATATTGTATTTTACTTGAGAGACACTAAGAATGAAGAAAGAGATAGACCATACAGACCTCTAGTGATTTCATAACTAGATCAAGAGAATTATAGTGTCACTATAATAATTGTGAATATTGTATCTTAGTTGAGAGACACTAAGAATGAGGAAATAGATAGACCATACAGACCTCTATTGATTTCATAACTACATCAAGAGAATTATAGTGTCACTATAATAATTGTGAATATTGTATTTTACTTGAGAGACACTAAGAATGAAGAAAGAGATAGACCATACAGACCTCTAGTGATTTCATAACTAGATCAAGAGAATTATAGTGTCCTATAATAATTGTGAATATTGTATTTTAGTTGAGAGACACTAACGGTGAAGAAAGAGATAAACCATACAGACCTCTTAGTGTTTTCATAACTAGATCAAGAGAATTATAGTGTCACTATAATAATTGTGAATATTGTATTTTAGTTGAGAGACACTAACAGTGAAGAAAGAGATAAACCATACAGGCCTCTTAGTGATTTCATAACTAGATCAAGGGAATTATAGTGTCACTACACTAATTGTGAATATTGTATTTTACTTGAGAGACACTAAAAATGAAGAAAGAGATTGACCATTCAGAACTCTAGTGATATCATAACTACATCAAGAGAATTATAGTGTCACTATAATAATTGTTAATATTGTATTTTACTTGAGAGACACTAAGAATGAAGAAAGAGATAGACCATACAGACCTCTAGTGATTTCATAACTAGATCAAGAGAATTATAGTGTCACTATAATAATTGTGAATATTGTATTTTACTTGAGAGACACTAAGAATGAAGAAAGAGATAAACCATACAGACCTCTAGTGATTTCATAACTAGATCAAGAGAAATATAGTGTCAGTATAATAATTGTGAATATTATATTTTACTTGAGAGACACTAAGAATGGAGAAAGAGATAAACTATACGGACTTCTTAGTGATTTCATAACTGGATCAAGGGAATTATAGTATGACAATCATAATTGTGAATATTATATTTTACTTGAGAGACACTAAGAATGGAGAAAGAGATAAACTATACGGACATCTTATTGATTTCATAACTAGATCAAGAGAATTATAGTTTCACTATAATAATTGTGAATATTGAATTTTAGTTGAGAGACACTAAGAATGAAGAAAGAGATAGACCATACAGACCTCTAGTTATTTCATAACTAGATCAAGAGAATTATAGTTTCACTATAATAATTATGAATATTGTATTTTACTTGAGAGACACTAACAGTGAAGAAAGAGATAAACCATACAGACCTCCAGTGATTTCATAACTAGATCAAGAGAATTATAGTGTCACTATAGTAATTGTGAATATTGTATTTTACTTGAGAGACACTAACAGTGAAGAAACAGATAAACAATACAGACCTCTTAGCGATTTAATAACTAGATCAAGAGAATTATAGTGTCACTATAATAATTGTGAATATTGTATTTTACTTAAGAGACACTAACAGTGAAGAAAGAGATAAACCATACAGACCTCTAGTGATTTCATAACTAGATCAAGAGAATTATAGTGTCACTATAATAATTGTGAATATTGTATTTTACTTGAGAGACACTAACAGTGAAGAAAGAGATAAACCATACAGACCTCTTAGTGATTTCATAACTAGATCACGAGAATTATAGTGTCACTATATTAATTGTGAATATTGTATTTTACTTGAGAGACACTAACAGTGAAGAAAGAGATAAACCATACAGACTTCTTAGAGATTTCATAACTAGATCAAGAGAATTATAGTGTCACTATAATAATTGTGACTATTGTATATTAGTTGAGAGACACTAACAGTGAAGAAAGAGATAAGCCATACAGGCTTCTTAGTGATTTCATAACTAGATCAAGAGAATTTAATGTCACTATAATAATTGTGAATATTGTATTTTACTTGAGAGACACTAACAGTGAAGAAATAGATGAACCATACATACCTCTAGTGATTTCATAACTAGATCAAGAGAAATATAGTGTCACTATAATAATTGTGAATATTGTATTTTACTTGAGAGACACTAACAGTGAAGAAAGAGATAAAACATACAGACCTCTTAGTGATTTCATAACTAGATCAAGAGAATTATAGTGTCACTATAATAATTGTGAATATTGTATTTTACTTGAGAGACACTAAGAATGAAGAAAGAGATAAACCATACAGACCTCTAGTGATTTCATAACTAGATCAAGAGAAATATAGTGTCAGTATAATAATTGTGAATATTATATTTTACTTGAGAGACACTAAGAATGGAGAAAGAGATAAACTATACGGACTTCTTAGTGATTTCATAACTGGTTCAAGGGATTTATAGTATGACAATCATAATTGTGAATATTATATTTTACTTGAGAGACACTAAGAATGGAGAAAGAGATAAACTATACGGACATCTTATTGATTTCATAACTAGATCAAGAGAATTATAGTTTCACTATAATAATTGTGAATATTGTATTTTAGTTGAGAGACACTAAGAATGAAGAAAGAGATAGACCATACAGACCTCTAGTGATTTCATAACTAGATCAAGAGAATTATAGATTCACTATAATAATTATGAATATTGTATTTTACTTGAGAGACACTAACAGTGAAGAAAGAGATAAACCATACAGACCTCCAGTGATTTCATAACTAGATCAAGAGAATTATAGTGTCACTATAGTAATTGTGAATATTGTATTTTACTTGAGAGACACTAACAGTGAAGAAAGAGATAAACCATACAGACCTCTAGTGATTTCATAACTAGATCAATAGAATTATAGTGTCACTATAATAATTGTGAATATTGTATTTTACTTGAGAGACACTAACAGTGAAGAAAGAGATAAACCATACAGACCTCTTAGTGATTTCATAACTAGATCACGAGTATTATAGTGTCACTATATTAATTGTGAATATTGTATTTTACTTGAGAGACACTAACAGTGAAGAAAGAGATAAACCATACAGACTTCTTAGTGATTTCATAACTAGATCAAGAGAATTATAGTGTCACTATAATAATTGTGAATATTGTATTTTACTTGAGAGACACTAAGAATGAAGAAATAGATAGACCATACAGACCTCTTAGTGATTTCATAACTAGATCAAGAGAATTATAGTGTCACTATAATAATTGTGAATATTGTATTTTACTTGAGAGAAACTAACAGTGAAGAAAGAGATAAACCATACAGACCTCTTAGTGATTTCATAACTAGATCACGAGAATTATAGTGTCACTATATTAATTGTGAATATTGTATTTTACTTGAGAGACACTAACAGTGAAGAAAGAGATAAACCATACAGACTTCTTAGTGATTTCATAACTAGATCAAGAGAATTATAGTGTCACTATAATAATTGTGAATATTGTATTTTACTTGAGAGACACTAAGAATGAAGAAATAGATAGACCATACAGACCTCTTAGTGATTTCATAACTAGATCACGAGAATTATAGTGTCACTATATTAATTGTGAATATTGTATTTTACTTGAGAGACACTAACAGTGAAGAAAGAGATAGACCATGCAGATCTCTTAGTGATTTCATAACTAGATCAAGAGAATTATAGTGTTACTATAATAATTGTGAATATTGTATTTTACTTGAGAGACACTAAGAATGAAGAAAGAGATAGACCATACAGACCTCTAGTGATTTCATAACTAGAGCAAGAGAATTATAGTGTCACTATAATAATTGTGAATATTGTATTTTACTTGAGAGACACTAAGAATGAAGATAGCGATAGACCATACAGAAATCCAGTGATTTCATAACTAGATCAAGAGAATTATAGTGTGACTATGATAAATGTGAATATTGTATTTTACTTGAGAGACACTAACAGTGAAGAAAGAGATAGGCCATGCAGATCTCTTAGTGATTTCATAACTAGATCAAGAGAATTATAGTGTTACTATAATAATTGTGAATATTGTATTTTACTTGAGAGACACTAAGAATGAAGAAAGAGATAGACCATACAGACCTCTTAGTGATTTCATAACTAGATCAAGAGAATTATAGTGTTACTATAATAATTGTGAATATTGTATTTTACTTGAGAGACACTAAGAATGAAGAAAGAGATAAACCATACAGACCTCTTAGTGATTTCATAACTAGATCAAGGGAATTATAGTGTCACTATAATAATTGTGAATATTGTATTTTACTTGAGAGACACTAAGAATGAAGAAAGAGATAAACCATACATACCTCTTAGTGATTTCATAACTAGATCAAGAGAATTATATTATCACAATATAATTGTGAATATTATATTTTACTTGAGAGACACTAAGAATGGAGAAAGAGATAAACTATACGGACATCTGATTGATTTCATATGATCAAGGGAATTATAGTGTCACTATAATAATTGTGAATATTGTATTTTACTTGAGAGACACTAAGAATGAAGAAAGAGATAGACCATACAGACTCTAGTGATTTCATAACTAGATCAAGTGAATTATAGTGTCACTATAATAATTGTGAATATTGTATTTTACTTGAGAGACACTAACAGTGAAGAAAGAGATAAACCATACAGACCTCTTAGTGATTTCATAACTAGATCACGAGAATTATAGTGTCACTATAATAATTGTGAATATTGTATTTTACTTGAGAGACACCAACAGTGAAGAAAGAGATAAACCATACAGACCTCTAGTGATTTCATAACTAGATCAAGAGAATTATAGTGTCACTACACTAATTGTGAATATTTTATTTTACTTGAGAGACACTAAAAATGAAGAAAGAGATTGACCATACAGAACTCTAGTGATTTCATAACTACATCAAGAGAATTTTAGTATCACTATAATAATTGTGAATATTGTATTTTACTTGAGAGACACTAAGAATGAAGAAATAGATAGACCATACAAACCTCTTAGTGATTTCATAACTAGATCAAGAGAATTATCGTGTCACTATAATAATTGTGAATATTGTATTTTACTTGAGAGAAACTAACAGTGAAGAAAGAGATAGACCAATACAGACCTCTTAGTGAATTCATAACTAGATCAAGAGAATTATAGTGTCACTATAATAATTGTGAATATTGTATTTTACTTGAGTGACACTAAGAATGAAGAAAGAGATAGACCATACAGACCTCTAGTGATTTCATAACTAGATCAAGAGAATAATAGTGTCACTATAATAATTGTGAATATTGTATTTTAGTTGAGAGACACTAAGACTGAAGAATGAGATAGACCATACAGACCTCTTAGTGATTTCATAACTAGATCAAGAGAATTATAGTGTCACTATAATAATTGTGAATATTGTATTTTACTTGAGAGACACTAAGAATGAAGATAGCGATAGACCATACAGACCTCTAGTGATTTCATAACTAGATCAAGAGAATTATAGTGTGACTATGATAAATGTGAATATTATATTTTACTTGAGAGACACTAACAGTGAAGAAAGAGATAGACCATGCAGATCTCTTAGTGATTTCATAACTAGATCAAGAGAATTATAGTGTTACTATAATAATTGTGAATATTGTATTTTACTTGAGAGACACTAAGAATGAAGAAAGAGATAAACCATACATACCTCTTAGTGATTTCATAACTAGATCAAGAGAATTATAGTATCACAATATAATTGTGAATATTATATTTTACTTGAGAGACACTAAGAATGGAGAAAGAGATAAACTATACGGACATCTGATTGATTTCATATGATCAAGGGAATTATAGTGTCACTATAATAATTGTGAATATTGTATTTTACTTGAGAGACACTAACAGTGAAGAAAGAGATAAACCATACAGACCTCTTAGTGATTTCATAACTAGATCACGAGAATTATAGTGTCACTATAATAATTGTGAATATTGTATTTTACTTGAGAGACACTAACAGTGAAGAAAGAGATAAACCTTACAGACCTCTAGTGATTTCATAACTAGATCAAGAGAATTATAGTGTCACTATAATAATTGTGAATATTGTATTTTACTTGAGAGACACTAACAGTGAAGGAAGAGATAAACCATACAGACCTCTAGTGATTTCATAACTAGATCAAGAGAATTATAGTGTCACTACACTAATTGTGAATATTGTATTTTACTTGAGAGACACTAAAAATGAAGAAAGAGATTGACCATACAGAACTCTAGTGATTTCATAACTACATCAAGAGAATTTTAGTGTCACTATAATAATTGTGAATATTGTATTTTACTTGAGAGACACTAAGAATGAAGAAATAGATAGACCATACAGACCTCTTAGTGATTTCATAACTAGATCAAGAGAATTATAGTGTCACTATAATAATTGTGAATATTGTATTTTACTTGAGTGACACTAAGAATGAAGAAAGAGATAGACCATACAGACCTCTAGTGATTTCATAACTAGATCAAGAGAATAATAGTGTCACTATAATAATTGTGAATATTGTATTTTAGTTGAGAGACACTAAGAATGAAGAAAGAGATAGACCATACAGACCTCTTAGTGATTTCATAACTAGATCAAGAGAATTATAGTGTGACTATGATAAATGTGAATATTGTATTTTACTTGAGAGACACTAACAGTGAAGAAAGAGATAGACCATGCAGATCTCTTAGTGATTTCATAACTAGATCAAGAGAATTATAGTGTTACTATAATAATTGTGAATATTGTATTTTACTTGAGAGACACTAAGAATGAAGAAAGAGATAGACCATACAGACCTCTTAGTGATTTCATAACTAGATCAAGAGAATTATAGTGTTACTATAATAATTGTGAATATTGTATTTTACTTGAGAGACACTAAGAATGAAGAAAGAGATAGACCATACAGACCTCTTAGTGATTTCATAACTAGATCAAGAGAATTATAGTGTTACTATAATAATTGTGAATATTGTATTTTACTAGAGAGACACTAAGAATGAAGAAAGAGATAAACCATACAGACCTCTTAGTGATTTCATAACTAGAGCAAGGGAATTATAGTGTCACTATAATAATTGTGAATATTGTATTTTACTTGAGAGACACTAAGAATGAAGAAAGAGATAAACCATACATACCTCTTAGTGATTTCATAACTAGATCAAGAGAATTATAGTATCACAATATAATTGTGAATATTATATTTTACTTGAGAGACACTAAGAATGGAGAAAGAGATAAACTATACGGACATCTGATTGATTTCATATGATCAAGGGAATTATAGTGTCACTATAATAATTGTGAATATTGTATTTTACTTGAGAGACACTAAGAATGAAGAAAGAGATAGACCATACAGACTCTAGTGATTTCATAACTAGATCAAGTGAATTATAGTGTCACTATAATAATTGTGAATATTGTATTTTACTTGAGAGACACTAACAGTGAAGAAAGAGATAAACCATACAGACCTCTTAGTGATTTCATAACTAGATCACGAGAATTATAGTGTCACTATAATAATTGTGAATATTGTATTTTACTTGAGAGACACTAACAGTGAAGAAAGAGATAAACCTTACAGACCTCTAGTGATTTCATAACTAGATCAAGAGAATTATAGTGTCACTATAATAATTGTGAATATTGTATATTAGTTGAGAGACACTAACAGTGAAGAAAGAGATAAGCCATACAGGCTTCTTAGTGATTTCATAACTAGATCAAGAGAATTTAATGTCACTGTAATAATTGTGAATATTGTATTTTACTTGAGAGACACTAACAGTGAAGAAAGAGATAAAACATACAGACCTCTTAGTGATTTCATAACTAGATCGAGAGAATTATAGTGTCACTATAATAATTGTGAATATTGCATTTTAATAGAGATACACTAAGAATGGAGAAAGAGGAAGAACATACAGACCTCTAGTGATTTCATAAATAGATCAAGAGAATTATAGTTTCACTATAATAATTGTGAATATTATATTTTACTTGAGAGACACTAAGAATGGTGAAAGAGATAAACTATACGGACATCTTATTGATTTCATAACTAGATCAAGGGAATTATAGTGTCACTATAATAGTTGTGAATATTGTATTTTACTTGAGACACACTAACTGTGAAGAAAGCGATAAACCATACAGACCTCTTAGTGATTTCATAACTAGATCAAGAAAATTATAGTATCACTATAATAATTGTGAGTATTGTATTTTACTTGAGAGACACTAACAGTGAAGAAAGAGATAAACCATACAGACCTCTAGTAATATCATAACTAGATCAAGAGAATTATAGTTTCACTATAATCATTGTGAATATTGTATTTTACTTGAGAGACACTAAGAATGAAGAAAGAGATAGACCATACAGACCTCTAGTGATTTCATAACTAGATCAAGAGAATTATAGTGTCACTATAATAATTGTGAATATTGTATCTTAGTTGAGAGACACTAAGAATGAGGAAATAGATAGACCATACAGACCTCTATTGATTTCATAACTGGATCAAGGGAATTATAGTATGACAATCATAATTGTGAATATTATATTTTACTTGAGAGACACTAAGAATGGAGAAAGAGATAAACTATACGGACATCTTATTGATTTCATAACTAGATCAAGAGAATTATAGTTTCACTATAATAATTGTGAATATTGTATTTTAGTTGAGAGACACTAAGAATGAAGAAAGAGATAGACCATACAGACCTCTAGTTATTTCATAACTAGATCAAGAGAATTATAGTTTCACTATAATAATTATGAATATTGTATTTTACTTGAGAGACACTAACAGTGAAGAAAGAGATAAACCATACAGACCTCCAGTGATTTCATAACTAGATTAAGAGAATTATAGTGTCACTATAGTAATTGTGAATATTGTATTTTACTTGAGAGACACTAACAGTGAAGAAACAGATAAACAATACAGACCTCTTAGCGATTTAATAACTAGATCAAGAGAATTATAGTGTCACTATAATAATTGTGAATATTGTATTTTACTTGAGAGACACTAACAGTGAAGAAAGAGATAAACCATACAGACCTCTAGTAATATCATAACTAGATCAAGAGAATTATAGTTTCACTATAATCATTGTGAATATTGTATTTTACTTGAGAGACACTAAGAATGGAGAAAGAGATAAACTATACGGACTTCTTAGTGATTTCATAACTGGATCAAGGGAATTATAGTATGACAATCATAATTGTGAATATTATATTTTACTTGAGAGACACTAAGAATGGAGAAAGAGATAAACTATACGGACATCTTATTGATTTCATAACTAGATCAAGAGAATTATAGTTTCACTATAATAATTGTGAATATTGTATTTTAGTTGAGAGACACTAAGAATGAAGAAAGAGATAGACCATACAGACCTCTAGTTATTTCATAACTAGATCAAGAGAATTATAGTTTCACTATAATAATTATGAATATTGTATTTTACTTGAGAGACACTAACAGTGAAGAAAGAGATTAACCATACAGTCCTCCAGTGATTTCATAACTAGATTAAGAGAATTATAGTGTCACTATAGTAATTGTGAATATTGTATTTTACTTGAGAGACACTAACAGTGAAGAAACAGATAAACAATACAGACCTCTTAGCGATTTAATAACTAGATCAAGAGAATTATAGTGTCACTATAATAATTGTGAATATTGTATTTTACTTAAGAGACACTAACAGTGAAGAAAGAGATAAACCATACAGACCTCTAGTGATTTCATAACTAGATCAAGAGAATTATAGTGTCACTATAATAATTGTGAATATTGTATTTTACTTGAGAGACACTAACAGTGAAGAAAGAGATAAACCATACAGACCTCTTAGTGATTTCATAACTAGATCACGAGAATTATAGTGTCACTATATTAATTGTGAATATTGTATTTTACTTGAGAGACACTAACAGTGAAGAAAGAGATAAACCATACAGGCCTCTTAGTGATTTCATAACTAGATCAAGGGAATTATAGTGTCACTACACTAATTGTGAATATTGTATTTTACTTGAGAGACACTAAAAATGAAGAAAGAGATTGACCATTCAGAACTCTAGTGATATCATAACTACATCAAGAGAATTATAGTGTCACTATAATAATTGTTAATATTGTATTTTACTTGAGAGACACTAAGAATGAAGAAAGAGATAGACCATACAGACCTCTAGTGATTTCATAACTAGATCAAGAGAATTATAGTGTCACTATAATAATTGTGAATATTGTATTTTACTTGAGAGACACTAAGAATGAAGAAAGAGATAAACCATACAGACCTCTAGTGATTTCATAACTAGATCAAGAGAAATATAGTGTCAGTATAATAATTGTGAATATTATATTTTACTTGAGAGACACTAAGAATGGAGAAAGAGATAAACTATACGGACTTCTTAGTGATTTCATAACTGGATCAAGGGAATTATAGTATGACAATCATAATTGTGAATATTATATTTTACTTGAGAGACACTAAGAATGGAGAAAGAGATAAACTATACGGACATCTTATTGATTTCATAACTAGATCAAGAGAATTATAGTTTCACTATAATAATTGTGAATATTGAATTTTAGTTGAGAGACACTAAGAATGAAGAAAGAGATAGACCATACAGACCTCTAGTTATTTCATAACTAGATCAAGAGAATTATAGTTTCACTATAATAATTATGAATATTGTATTTTACTTGAGAGACACTAACAGTGAAGAAAGAGATAAACCATACAGACCTCCAGTGATTTCATAACTAGATCAAGAGAATTATAGTGTCACTATAGTAATTGTGAATATTGTATTTTACTTGAGAGACACTAACAGTGAAGAAACAGATAAACAATACAGACCTTTAGCGATTTAATAACTAGATCAAGAGAATTATAGTGTCACTATAATAATTGTGAATATTGTATTTTACTTAAGAGACACTAACAGTGAAGAAAGAGATAAACCATACAGACCTCTAGTGATTTCATAACTAGATCAAGAGAATTATAGTGTCACTATAATAATTGTGAATATTGTATTTTACTTGAGAGACACTAACAGTGAAGAAAGAGATAAACCATACAGACCTCTTAGTGATTTCATAACTAGATCACGAGAATTATAGTGTCACTATATTAATTGTGAATATTGTATTTTACTTGAGAGACACTAACAGTGAAGAAAGAGATAAACCATACAGACTTCTTAGAGATTTCATAACTAGATCAAGAGAATTATAGTGTCACTATAATAATTGTGACTATTGTATATTAGTTGAGAGACACTAACAGTGAAGAAAGAGATAAGCCATACAGGCTTCTTAGTGATTTCATAACTAGATCAAGAGAATTTAATGTCACTATAATAATTGTGAATATTGTATTTTACTTGAGAGACACTAACAGTGAAGAAATAGATAGACCATACATACCTCTAGTGATTTCATAACTAGATCAAGAGAAATATAGTGTCACTATAATAATTGTGAATATTGTATTTTACTTGAGAGACACTAACAGTGAAGAAAGAGATAAAACATACAGACCTCTTAGTGATTTCATAACTAGATCGAGAGCATTATAGTGTCACTATAATAATTGTGAATATTGTATTTTACTAGAGATACACCAAGAATGGAGAAAGAGGAAGAACATACAGACCTCTAGTGATTTCATAAATAGATCAAGAGAATTATAGTTTCACTATAATAATTGTGAATATTATATTTTACTTGAGAGACACTAAGAATGGTGAAAGAGATAAACTATACGCACATCTTATTGATTTCATAACTAGATCAAGGGAATTATAGTGTCACTATAATAGTTGTGAATATTGTATTTTACTTGAGACACACTAACTGTGAAGAAAGCGATAAACCATACAGACCTCTTAGTGATTTCATAACTAGATCAAGAAAATTATAGTATCACTATAATAATTGTGATTATTGTATTTTACTTGAGAGACACTAACAGTGAAGAAAGAGATAAACCATACAGACCTCTAGTAATATCATAACTAGATCAAGAGAATTATAGTTTCACTATAATCATTGTGAATATTGTATTTTACTTGAGAGACACTAAGAATGAAGAAAGAGATAGACCATACAGACCTCTAGTGATTTCATAACTAGATCAAGAGAATTATAGTGTCACTATAATAATTGTGAATATTGTATCTTAGTTGAGAGACACTAAGAATGAAGAAATAGATAGACCATACAGACCTCTATTGATTTCATAACTACATCAAGAGAATTATAGTGTCACTATAATAATTGTGAATATTGTATTTTACTTGAGAGACACTAAGAATGAAGAAAGAGATAGACCATACAGACCTCTAGTGATTTCATAACTAGATCAAGAGAATTATAGTGTCACTATAATAATTGTGAATATTGTATTTTAGTTGAGAGACACTAACAGTGAAGAAAGAGATAAACCATACAGGCCTCTTAGTGATTTCATAACTAGATCAAGGGAATTATAGTGTCACTACACTAATTGTGAATATTGTATTTTACTTGAGAGACACTAAAAATGAAGAAAGAGATTGACCATACAGAACTCTAGTGATTTCATAACTACATCAAGAGAATTATAGTGTCACTATAATAATTGTGAATATTGTATTTTACTTGAGAGACACTAAGAATGAAGAAAGAGATAGACCATACAGACCTCTAGTGATTTCATAACTAGATCAAGAGAATTATAGTGTCACTATAATAATTGTGAATATTGTATTTTACTTGAGAGACACTAAGAATGAAGAAAGAGATAAACCATACAGACCTCTAGTGATTTCATAACTAGATCAAGAGAAATATAGTGTCAGTATAATAATTGTGAATATTATATTTTACTTGAGAGACACTAAGAATGGAGAAAGAGATAAACTATACGGACTTCTTAGTGATTTCATAACTGGATCAAGGGAATTATAGTATGACAATCATAATTGTGAATATTATATTTTACTTGAGAGACACTAAGAATGGAGAAAGAGATAAACTATACGGACATCTTATTGATTTCATAACTAGATCAAGAGAATTATAGTTTCACTATAATAATTGTGAATATTGTATTTTAGTTGAGAGACACTAAGAATGAAGAAAGAGATAGACCATACAGACCTCTAGTTATTTCATAACTAGATCAAGAGAATTATAGTTTCACTATAATAATTATGAATATTGTATTTTACTTGAGAGACACTAACAGTGAAGAAAGAGATAGACCATGCAGATCTCTTAGTGATTTCATAACTAGATCAAGAGAATTATAGTGTTACTATAATAATTGTGAATATTGTATTTTACTTGAGAGACACTAAGAATGAAGAAAGAGATAGACCATACAGACCTCTTAGTGATTTCATAACTAGATCAAGAGAATTATAGTGTTACTATAATAATTGTGAATATTGTATTTTACTTGAGAGACACTAAGAATGAAGAAAGAGATAGACCATACAGACCTCTTAGTGATTTCATAACTAGATCAAGAGAATTATAGTGTTACTATAATAATTGTGAATATTGTATTTTACTAGAGAGACACTAAGAATGAAGAAAGAGATAAACCATACAGACCTCTTAGTGATTTCATAACTAGAGCAAGGGAATTATAGTGTCACTATAATAATTGTGAATATTGTATTTTACTTGAGAGACACTAAGAATGAAGAAAGAGATAAACCATACATACCTCTTAGTGATTTCATAACTAGATCAAGAGAATTATAGTATCACAATATAATTGTGAATATTATATTTTACTTGAGAGACACTAAGAATGGAGAAAGAGATAAACTATACGGACATCTGATTGATTTCATATGATCAAGGGAATTATAGTGTCACTATAATAATTGTGAATATTGTATTTTACTTGAGAGACACTAAGAATGAAGAAAGAGATAGACCATACAGACTCTAGTGATTTCATAACTAGATCAAGTGAATTATAGTGTCACTATAATAATTGTGAATATTGTATTTTACTTGAGAGACACTAACAGTGAAGAAAGAGATAAACCATACAGACCTCTTAGTGATTTCATAACTAGATCACGAGAATTATAGTGTCACTATAATAATTGTGAATATTGTATTTTACTTGAGAGACACTAACAGTGAAGAAAGAGATAAACCTTACAGACCTCTAGTGATTTCATAACTAGATCAAGAGAATTATAGTGTCACTATAATAATTGTGAATATTGTATATTAGTTGAGAGACACTAACAGTGAAGAAAGAGATAAGCCATACAGGCTTCTTAGTGATTTCATAACTAGATCAAGAGAATTTAATGTCACTGTAATAATTGTGAATATTGTATTTTACTTGAGAGACACTAACAGTGAAGAAAGAGATAAAACATACAGACCTCTTAGTGATTTCATAACTAGATCGAGAGAATTATAGTGTCACTATAATAATTGTGAATATTGCATTTTAATAGAGATACACTAAGAATGGAGAAAGAGGAAGAACATACAGACCTCTAGTGATTTCATAAATAGATCAAGAGAATTATAGTTTCACTATAATAATTGTGAATATTATATTTTACTTGAGAGACACTAAGAATGGTGAAAGAGATAAACTATACGGACATCTTATTGATTTCATAACTAGATCAAGGGAATTATAGTGTCACTATAATAGTTGTGAATATTGTATTTTACTTGAGACACACTAACTGTGAAGAAAGCGATAAACCATACAGACCTCTTAGTGATTTCATAACTAGATCAAGAAAATTATAGTATCACTATAATAATTGTGAGTATTGTATTTTACTTGAGAGACACTAACAGTGAAGAAAGAGATAAACCATACAGACCTCTAGTAATATCATAACTAGATCAAGAGAATTATAGTTTCACTATAATCATTGTGAATATTGTATTTTACTTGAGAGACACTAAGAATGAAGAAAGAGATAGACCATACAGACCTCTAGTGATTTCATAACTAGATCAAGAGAATTATAGTGTCACTATAATAATTGTGAATATTGTATCTTAGTTGAGAGACACTAAGAATGAGGAAATAGATAGACCATACAGACCTCTATTGATTTCATAACTGGATCAAGGGAATTATAGTATGACAATCATAATTGTGAATATTATATTTTACTTGAGAGACACTAAGAATGGAGAAAGAGATAAACTATACGGACATCTTATTGATTTCATAACTAGATCAAGAGAATTATAGTTTCACTATAATAATTGTGAATATTGTATTTTAGTTGAGAGACACTAAGAATGAAGAAAGAGATAGACCATACAGACCTCTAGTTATTTCATAACTAGATCAAGAGAATTATAGTTTCACTATAATAATTATGAATATTGTATTTTACTTGAGAGACACTAACAGTGAAGAAAGAGATAAACCATACAGACCTCCAGTGATTTCATAACTAGATTAAGAGAATTATAGTGTCACTATAGTAATTGTGAATATTGTATTTTACTTGAGAGACACTAACAGTGAAGAAACAGATAAACAATACAGACCTCTTAGCGATTTAATAACTAGATCAAGAGAATTATAGTGTCACTATAATAATTGTGAATATTGTATTTTACTTGAGAGACACTAACAGTGAAGAAAGAGATAAACCATACAGACCTCTAGTAATATCATAACTAGATCAAGAGAATTATAGTTTCACTATAATCATTGTGAATATTGTATTTTACTTGAGAGACACTAAGAATGGAGAAAGAGATAAACTATACGGACTTCTTAGTGATTTCATAACTGGATCAAGGGAATTATAGTATGACAATCATAATTGTGAATATTATATTTTACTTGAGAGACACTAAGAATGGAGAAAGAGATAAACTATACGGACATCTTATTGATTTCATAACTAGATCAAGAGAATTATAGTTTCACTATAATAATTGTGAATATTGTATTTTAGTTGAGAGACACTAAGAATGAAGAAAGAGATAGACCATACAGACCTCTAGTTATTTCATAACTAGATCAAGAGAATTATAGTTTCACTATAATAATTATGAATATTGTATTTTACTTGAGAGACACTAACAGTGAAGAAAGAGATTAACCATACAGTCCTCCAGTGATTTCATAACTAGATTAAGAGAATTATAGTGTCACTATAGTAATTGTGAATATTGTATTTTACTTGAGAGACACTAACAGTGAAGAAACAGATAAACAATACAGACCTCTTAGCGATTTAATAACTAGATCAAGAGAATTATAGTGTCACTATAATAATTGTGAATATTGTATTTTACTTAAGAGACACTAACAGTGAAGAAAGAGATAAACCATACAGACCTCTAGTGATTTCATAACTAGATCAAGAGAATTATAGTGTCACTATAATAATTGTGAATATTGTATTTTACTTGAGAGACACTAACAGTGAAGAAAGAGATAAACCATACAGACCTCTTAGTGATTTCATAACTAGATCACGAGAATTATAGTGTCACTATATTAATTGTGAATATTGTATTTTACTTGAGAGACACTAACAGTGAAGAAAGAGATAAACCATACAGGCCTCTTAGTGATTTCATAACTAGATCAAGGGAATTATAGTGTCACTACACTAATTGTGAATATTGTATTTTACTTGAGAGACACTAAAAATGAAGAAAGAGATTGACCATTCAGAACTCTAGTGATATCATAACTACATCAAGAGAATTATAGTGTCACTATAATAATTGTTAATATTGTATTTTACTTGAGAGACACTAAGAATGAAGAAAGAGATAGACCATACAGACCTCTAGTGATTTCATAACTAGATCAAGAGAATTATAGTGTCACTATAATAATTGTGAATATTGTATTTTACTTGAGAGACACTAAGAATGAAGAAAGAGATAAACCATACAGACCTCTAGTGATTTCATAACTAGATCAAGAGAAATATAGTGTCAGTATAATAATTGTGAATATTATATTTTACTTGAGAGACACTAAGAATGGAGAAAGAGATAAACTATACGGACTTCTTAGTGATTTCATAACTGGATCAAGGGAATTATAGTATGACAATCATAATTGTGAATATTATATTTTACTTGAGAGACACTAAGAATGGAGAAAGAGATAAACTATACGGACATCTTATTGATTTCATAACTAGATCAAGAGAATTATAGTTTCACTATAATAATTGTGAATATTGAATTTTAGTTGAGAGACACTAAGAATGAAGAAAGAGATAGACCATACAGACCTCTAGTTATTTCATAACTAGATCAAGAGAATTATAGTTTCACTATAATAATTATGAATATTGTATTTTACTTGAGAGACACTAACAGTGAAGAAAGAGATAAACCATACAGACCTCCAGTGATTTCATAACTAGATCAAGAGAATTATAGTGTCACTATAGTAATTGTGAATATTGTATTTTACTTGAGAGACACTAACAGTGAAGAAACAGATAAACAATACAGACCTTTAGCGATTTAATAACTAGATCAAGAGAATTATAGTGTCACTATAATAATTGTGAATATTGTATTTTACTTAAGAGACACTAACAGTGAAGAAAGAGATAAACCATACAGACCTCTAGTGATTTCATAACTAGATCAAGAGAATTATAGTGTCACTATAATAATTGTGAATATTGTATTTTACTTGAGAGACACTAACAGTGAAGAAAGAGATAAACCATACAGACCTCTTAGTGATTTCATAACTAGATCACGAGAATTATAGTGTCACTATATTAATTGTGAATATTGTATTTTACTTGAGAGACACTAACAGTGAAGAAAGAGATAAACCATACAGACTTCTTAGAGATTTCATAACTAGATCAAGAGAATTATAGTGTCACTATAATAATTGTGACTATTGTATATTAGTTGAGAGACACTAACAGTGAAGAAAGAGATAAGCCATACAGGCTTCTTAGTGATTTCATAACTAGATCAAGAGAATTTAATGTCACTATAATAATTGTGAATATTGTATTTTACTTGAGAGACACTAACAGTGAAGAAATAGATAGACCATACATACCTCTAGTGATTTCATAACTAGATCAAGAGAAATATAGTGTCACTATAATAATTGTGAATATTGTATTTTACTTGAGAGACACTAACAGTGAAGAAAGAGATAAAACATACAGACCTCTTAGTGATTTCATAACTAGATCGAGAGCATTATAGTGTCACTATAATAATTGTGAATATTGTATTTTACTAGAGATACACCAAGAATGGAGAAAGAGGAAGAACATACAGACCTCTAGTGATTTCATAAATAGATCAAGAGAATTATAGTTTCACTATAATAATTGTGAATATTATATTTTACTTGAGAGACACTAAGAATGGTGAAAGAGATAAACTATACGCACATCTTATTGATTTCATAACTAGATCAAGGGAATTATAGTGTCACTATAATAGTTGTGAATATTGTATTTTACTTGAGACACACTAACTGTGAAGAAAGCGATAAACCATACAGACCTCTTAGTGATTTCATAACTAGATCAAGAAAATTATAGTATCACTATAATAATTGTGATTATTGTATTTTACTTGAGAGACACTAACAGTGAAGAAAGAGATAAACCATACAGACCTCTAGTAATATCATAACTAGATCAAGAGAATTATAGTTTCACTATAATCATTGTGAATATTGTATTTTACTTGAGAGACACTAACAGTGAAGAAAGAGATAAACCTTACAGACCTCTAGTGATTTCATAACTAGATCAAGAGAATTATAGTGTCACTATAATAATTGTGAATATTGTATTTTACTTGAGAGACACTAACAGTGAAGGAAGAGATAAACCATACAGACCTCTAGTGATTTCATAACTAGATCAAGAGAATTATAGTGTCACTACACTAATTGTGAATATTGTATTTTACTTGAGAGACACTAAAAATGAAGAAAGAGATTGACCATACAGAACTCTAGTGATTTCATAACTACATCAAGAGAATTTTAGTGTCACTATAATAATTGTGAATATTGTATTTTACTTGAGAGACACTAAGAATGAAGAAATAGATAGACCATACAGACCTCTTAGTGATTTCATAACTAGATCAAGAGAATTATAGTGTCACTATAATAATTGTGAATATTGTATTTTACTTGAGTGACACTAAGAATGAAGAAAGAGATAGACCATACAGACCTCTAGTGATTTCATAACTAGATCAAGAGAATAATAGTGTCACTATAATAATTGTGAATATTGTATTTTAGTTGAGAGACACTAAGAATGAAGAAAGAGATAGACCATACAGACCTCTTAGTGATTTCATAACTAGATCAAGAGAATTATAGTGTGACTATGATAAATGTGAATATTGTATTTTACTTGAGAGACACTAACAGTGAAGAAAGAGATAGACCATGCAGATCTCTTAGTGATTTCATAACTAGATCAAGAGAATTATAGTGTTACTATAATAATTGTGAATATTGTATTTTACTTGAGAGACACTAAGAATGAAGAAAGAGATAGACCATACAGACCTCTTAGTGATTTCATAACTAGATCAAGAGAATTATAGTGTTACTATAATAATTGTGAATATTGTATTTTACTTGAGAGACACTAAGAATGAAGAAAGAGATAGACCATACAGACCTCTTAGTGATTTCATAACTAGATCAAGAGAATTATAGTGTTACTATAATAATTGTGAATATTGTATTTTACTAGAGAGACACTAAGAATGAAGAAAGAGATAAACCATACAGACCTCTTAGTGATTTCATAACTAGAGCAAGGGAATTATAGTGTCACTATAATAATTGTGAATATTGTATTTTACTTGAGAGACACTAAGAATGAAGAAAGAGATAAACCATACATACCTCTTAGTGATTTCATAACTAGATCAAGAGAATTATAGTATCACAATATAATTGTGAATATTATATTTTACTTGAGAGACACTAAGAATGGAGAAAGAGATAAACTATACGGACATCTGATTGATTTCATATGATCAAGGGAATTATAGTGTCACTATAATAATTGTGAATATTGTATTTTACTTGAGAGACACTAAGAATGAAGAAAGAGATAGACCATACAGACTCTAGTGATTTCATAACTAGATCAAGTGAATTATAGTGTCACTATAATAATTGTGAATATTGTATTTTACTTGAGAGACACTAACAGTGAAGAAAGAGATAAACCATACAGACCTCTTAGTGATTTCATAACTAGATCACGAGAATTATAGTGTCACTATAATAATTGTGAATATTGTATTTTACTTGAGAGACACTAACAGTGAAGAAAGAGATAAACCTTACAGACCTCTAGTGATTTCATAACTAGATCAAGAGAATTATAGTGTCACTATAATAATTGTGAATATTGTATATTAGTTGAGAGACACTAACAGTGAAGAAAGAGATAAGCCATACAGGCTTCTTAGTGATTTCATAACTAGATCAAGAGAATTTAATGTCACTGTAATAATTGTGAATATTGTATTTTACTTGAGAGACACTAACAGTGAAGAAAGAGATAAAACATACAGACCTCTTAGTGATTTCATAACTAGATCGAGAGAATTATAGTGTCACTATAATAATTGTGAATATTGCATTTTAATAGAGATACACTAAGAATGGAGAAAGAGGAAGAACATACAGACCTCTAGTGATTTCATAAATAGATCAAGAGAATTATAGTTTCACTATAATAATTGTGAATATTATATTTTACTTGAGAGACACTAAGAATGGTGAAAGAGATAAACTATACGGACATCTTATTGATTTCATAACTAGATCAAGGGAATTATAGTGTCACTATAATAGTTGTGAATATTGTATTTTACTTGAGACACACTAACTGTGAAGAAAGCGATAAACCATACAGACCTCTTAGTGATTTCATAACTAGATCAAGAAAATTATAGTATCACTATAATAATTGTGAGTATTGTATTTTACTTGAGAGACACTAACAGTGAAGAAAGAGATAAACCATACAGACCTCTAGTAATATCATAACTAGATCAAGAGAATTATAGTTTCACTATAATCATTGTGAATATTGTATTTTACTTGAGAGACACTAAGAATGAAGAAAGAGATAGACCATACAGACCTCTAGTGATTTCATAACTAGATCAAGAGAATTATAGTGTCACTATAATAATTGTGAATATTGTATCTTAGTTGAGAGACACTAAGAATGAGGAAATAGATAGACCATACAGACCTCTATTGATTTCATAACTGGATCAAGGGAATTATAGTATGACAATCATAATTGTGAATATTATATTTTACTTGAGAGACACTAAGAATGGAGAAAGAGATAAACTATACGGACATCTTATTGATTTCATAACTAGATCAAGAGAATTATAGTTTCACTATAATAATTGTGAATATTGTATTTTAGTTGAGAGACACTAAGAATGAAGAAAGAGATAGACCATACAGACCTCTAGTTATTTCATAACTAGATCAAGAGAATTATAGTTTCACTATAATAATTATGAATATTGTATTTTACTTGAGAGACACTAACAGTGAAGAAAGAGATAAACCATACAGACCTCCAGTGATTTCATAACTAGATTAAGAGAATTATAGTGTCACTATAGTAATTGTGAATATTGTATTTTACTTGAGAGACACTAACAGTGAAGAAACAGATAAACAATACAGACCTCTTAGCGATTTAATAACTAGATCAAGAGAATTATAGTGTCACTATAATAATTGTGAATATTGTATTTTACTTGAGAGACACTAACAGTGAAGAAAGAGATAAACCATACAGACCTCTAGTAATATCATAACTAGATCAAGAGAATTATAGTTTCACTATAATCATTGTGAATATTGTATTTTACTTGAGAGACACTAAGAATGGAGAAAGAGATAAACTATACGGACTTCTTAGTGATTTCATAACTGGATCAAGGGAATTATAGTATGACAATCATAATTGTGAATATTATATTTTACTTGAGAGACACTAAGAATGGAGAAAGAGATAAACTATACGGACATCTTATTGATTTCATAACTAGATCAAGAGAATTATAGTTTCACTATAATAATTGTGAATATTGTATTTTAGTTGAGAGACACTAAGAATGAAGAAAGAGATAGACCATACAGACCTCTAGTTATTTCATAACTAGATCAAGAGAATTATAGTTTCACTATAATAATTATGAATATTGTATTTTACTTGAGAGACACTAACAGTGAAGAAAGAGATTAACCATACAGTCCTCCAGTGATTTCATAACTAGATTAAGAGAATTATAGTGTCACTATAGTAATTGTGAATATTGTATTTTACTTGAGAGACACTAACAGTGAAGAAACAGATAAACAATACAGACCTCTTAGCGATTTAATAACTAGATCAAGAGAATTATAGTGTCACTATAATAATTGTGAATATTGTATTTTACTTAAGAGACACTAACAGTGAAGAAAGAGATAAACCATACAGACCTCTAGTGATTTCATAACTAGATCAAGAGAATTATAGTGTCACTATAATAATTGTGAATATTGTATTTTACTTGAGAGACACTAACAGTGAAGAAAGAGATAAACCATACAGACCTCTTAGTGATTTCATAACTAGATCACGAGAATTATAGTGTCACTATATTAATTGTGAATATTGTATTTTACTTGAGAGACACTAACAGTGAAGAAAGAGATAAACCATACAGGCCTCTTAGTGATTTCATAACTAGATCAAGGGAATTATAGTGTCACTACACTAATTGTGAATATTGTATTTTACTTGAGAGACACTAAAAATGAAGAAAGAGATTGACCATTCAGAACTCTAGTGATATCATAACTACATCAAGAGAATTATAGTGTCACTATAATAATTGTTAATATTGTATTTTACTTGAGAGACACTAAGAATGAAGAAAGAGATAGACCATACAGACCTCTAGTGATTTCATAACTAGATCAAGAGAATTATAGTGTCACTATAATAATTGTGAATATTGTATTTTACTTGAGAGACACTAAGAATGAAGAAAGAGATAAACCATACAGACCTCTAGTGATTTCATAACTAGATCAAGAGAAATATAGTGTCAGTATAATAATTGTGAATATTATATTTTACTTGAGAGACACTAAGAATGGAGAAAGAGATAAACTATACGGACTTCTTAGTGATTTCATAACTGGATCAAGGGAATTATAGTATGACAATCATAATTGTGAATATTATATTTTACTTGAGAGACACTAAGAATGGAGAAAGAGATAAACTATACGGACATCTTATTGATTTCATAACTAGATCAAGAGAATTATAGTTTCACTATAATAATTGTGAATATTGAATTTTAGTTGAGAGACACTAAGAATGAAGAAAGAGATAGACCATACAGACCTCTAGTTATTTCATAACTAGATCAAGAGAATTATAGTTTCACTATAATAATTATGAATATTGTATTTTACTTGAGAGACACTAACAGTGAAGAAAGAGATAAACCATACAGACCTCCAGTGATTTCATAACTAGATCAAGAGAATTATAGTGTCACTATAGTAATTGTGAATATTGTATTTTACTTGAGAGACACTAACAGTGAAGAAACAGATAAACAATACAGACCTTTAGCGATTTAATAACTAGATCAAGAGAATTATAGTGTCACTATAATAATTGTGAATATTGTATTTTACTTAAGAGACACTAACAGTGAAGAAAGAGATAAACCATACAGACCTCTAGTGATTTCATAACTAGATCAAGAGAATTATAGTGTCACTATAATAATTGTGAATATTGTATTTTACTTGAGAGACACTAACAGTGAAGAAAGAGATAAACCATACAGACCTCTTAGTGATTTCATAACTAGATCACGAGAATTATAGTGTCACTATATTAATTGTGAATATTGTATTTTACTTGAGAGACACTAACAGTGAAGAAAGAGATAAACCATACAGACTTCTTAGAGATTTCATAACTAGATCAAGAGAATTATAGTGTCACTATAATAATTGTGACTATTGTATATTAGTTGAGAGACACTAACAGTGAAGAAAGAGATAAGCCATACAGGCTTCTTAGTGATTTCATAACTAGATCAAGAGAATTTAATGTCACTATAATAATTGTGAATATTGTATTTTACTTGAGAGACACTAACAGTGAAGAAATAGATAGACCATACATACCTCTAGTGATTTCATAACTAGATCAAGAGAAATATAGTGTCACTATAATAATTGTGAATATTGTATTTTACTTGAGAGACACTAACAGTGAAGAAAGAGATAAAACATACAGACCTCTTAGTGATTTCATAACTAGATCGAGAGCATTATAGTGTCACTATAATAATTGTGAATATTGTATTTTACTAGAGATACACCAAGAATGGAGAAAGAGGAAGAACATACAGACCTCTAGTGATTTCATAAATAGATCAAGAGAATTATAGTTTCACTATAATAATTGTGAATATTATATTTTACTTGAGAGACACTAAGAATGGTGAAAGAGATAAACTATACGCACATCTTATTGATTTCATAACTAGATCAAGGGAATTATAGTGTCACTATAATAGTTGTGAATATTGTATTTTACTTGAGACACACTAACTGTGAAGAAAGCGATAAACCATACAGACCTCTTAGTGATTTCATAACTAGATCAAGAAAATTATAGTATCACTATAATAATTGTGATTATTGTATTTTACTTGAGAGACACTAACAGTGAAGAAAGAGATAAACCATACAGACCTCTAGTAATATCATAACTAGATCAAGAGAATTATAGTTTCACTATAATCATTGTGAATATTGTATTTTACTTGAGAGACACTAAGAATGAAGAAAGAGATAGACCATACAGACCTCTAGTGATTTCATAACTAGATCAAGAGAATTATAGTGTCACTATAATAATTGTGAATATTGTATCTTAGTTGAGAGACACTAAGAATGAAGAAATAGATAGACCATACAGACCTCTATTGATTTCATAACTACATCAAGAGAATTATAGTGTCACTATAATAATTGTGAATATTGTATTTTACTTGAGAGACACTAAGAATGAAGAAAGAGATAGACCATACAGACCTCTAGTGATTTCATAACTAGATCAAGAGAATTATAGTGTCACTATAATAATTGTGAATATTGTATTTTAGTTGAGAGACACTAACAGTGAAGAAAGAGATAAACCATACAGGCCTCTTAGTGATTTCATAACTAGATCAAGGGAATTATAGTGTCACTACACTAATTGTGAATATTGTATTTTACTTGAGAGACACTAAAAATGAAGAAAGAGATTGACCATACAGAACTCTAGTGATTTCATAACTACATCAAGAGAATTATAGTGTCACTATAATAATTGTGAATATTGTATTTTACTTGAGAGACACTAAGAATGAAGAAAGAGATAGACCATACAGACCTCTAGTGATTTCATAACTAGATCAAGAGAATTATAGTGTCACTATAATAATTGTGAATATTGTATTTTACTTGAGAGACACTAAGAATGAAGAAAGAGATAAACCATACAGACCTCTAGTGATTTCATAACTAGATCAAGAGAAATATAGTGTCAGTATAATAATTGTGAATATTATATTTTACTTGAGAGACACTAAGAATGGAGAAAGAGATAAACTATACGGACTTCTTAGTGATTTCATAACTGGATCAAGGGAATTATAGTATGACAATCATAATTGTGAATATTATATTTTACTTGAGAGACACTAAGAATGGAGAAAGAGATAAACTATACGGACATCTTATTGATTTCATAACTAGATCAAGAGAATTATAGTTTCACTATAATAATTGTGAATATTGTATTTTAGTTGAGAGACACTAAGAATGAAGAAAGAGATAGACCATACAGACCTCTAGTTATTTCATAACTAGATCAAGAGAATTATAGTTTCACTATAATAATTATGAATATTGTATTTTACTTGAGAGACACTAACAGTGAAGAAAGAGATAAACCATACAGACCTCCAGTGATTTCATAACTAGATTAAGAGAATTATAGTGTCACTATAGTAATTGTGAATATTGTATTTTACTTGAGAGACACTAACAGTGAAGAAACAGATAAACAATACAGACCTCTTAGCGATTTAATAACTAGATCAAGAGAATTATAGTGTCACTATAATAATTGTGAATATTGTATTTTACTTAAGAGACACTAACAGTGAAGAAAGAGATAAACCATACAGACCTCTAGTGATTTCATAACTAGATCAAGAGAATTATAGTGTCACTATAATAATTGTGAATATTGTATTTTACTTGAGAGACACTAACAGTGAAGAAAGAGATAAACCATACAGACCTCTTAGTGATTTCATAACTAGATCACGAGAATTATAGTGTCACTATATTAATTGTGAATATTGTATTTTACTTGAGAGACACTAACAGTGAAGAAAGAGATAAACCATACAGACTTCTTAGAGATTTCATAACTAGATCAAGAGAATTATAGTGTCACTATAATAATTGTGAATATTGTATTTTACTTGAGAGACAATAAGAATGAAGAAATAGATAGACCATACAGACCTCTTAGTGATTTCATAACTAGATCAAGAGAATTATAGTGTCACTATAATAATTGTGAATTTTGTATTTTACTTGAGAGAAACTAACAGTGAAGAAAGAGATAAACCATACAGACCTCTTGGTGATTTCATAACTAGATCACGAGAATTATAGTGTCACTATATTAATTGTGAATATTGTATTTTACTTGAGAGACACTAACAGTGAAGAAACAGATAAACAATACAGACCTCTTAGCGATTTAATAACTAGATCAAGAGAATTATAGTGTCACTATAATAATTGTGAATATTGTATTTTACTTAAGAGACACTAACAGTGAAGAAAGAGATAAACCATACAGACCTCTAGTGATTTCATAACTAGATCAAGAGAATTATAGTGTCACTATAATAATTGTGAATATTGTATTTTACTTGAGAGACACTAACAGTGAAGAAAGAGATAAACCATACAGACCTCTTAGTGATTTCATAACTAGATCACGAGAATTATAGTGTCACTATATTAATTGTGAATATTGTATTTTACTTGAGAGACACTAACAGTGAAGAAAGAGATAAACCATACAGACTTCTTAGAGATTTCATAACTAGATCAAGAGAATTATAGTGTCACTATAATAATTGTGAATATTGTATTTTACTTGAGAGACAATAAGAATGAAGAAATAGATAGACCATACAGACCTCTTAGTGATTTCATAACTAGATCAAGAGAATTATAGTGTCACTATAATAATTGTGAATTTTGTATTTTACTTGAGAGAAACTAACAGTGAAGAAAGAGATAAACCATACAGACCTCTTGGTGATTTCATAACTAGATCACGAGAATTATAGTGTCACTATATTAATTGTGAATATTGTATTTTACTTGAGAGACACTAACAGTGAAGAAAGAGATAAACCATACAGACTTCTTAGTGATTTCATAACTAGATCAAGAGAATTATAGTGTCACTATAATAATTGTGAATATTGTATTTTACTTGAGAGACACTAAGAATGAAGAAAGAGATAGACCATACAGACCTCTTAGTGATTTCATAACTAGATCAAGGGAATTATAGTGTCACTATAATAATTGTGAATATTGTATTTTACTTGAGAGACACTAAGAATGAAGAAAGAGATAAACCATACAGACCTCTTAGTGATTTCATAACTAGATCAAGAGAATTATAGTATCACAATATAATTGTGAATATTATATTTTACTTGAGTGACACTAAGAATGGAGAAAGAGATAAACTATACGGACATTTTATTGATTGCATAACGGGATCAAGGGAATTATAGTATTACAATCATAATTGTGAATATTATATTTTACTTGAGAGACACTAAGAATGGAGATAGAGATAAACTATACGGACATCTTATTGATTTCATAACTGGATCAAGAGAATTAAAGTATGACTATAATAATTGTGAATATTATATTTTACTTGAGAGACACTAAGAATGGAGAAAGATATAAACTATACGGACATCTTAGTGATTTAATAACTTCATCAAGGGAATTATAGTATGACAATAATAATTGTGAATGTTGTATTATTCTTGAGATACACTAAGAATGGAGAAGAAATAAACTATACGGATATCTTAGTGATTTAATAACTGGATCAAGAGAAATATAGTATCACTATAATAATTGTGAAAATTGTATTTTATTTGAGAGACACTAACAGTGGAGAAAGAGTCAAACTTACGGACGTACTATTGATTTCATTACTGGATCCAGAGAATTAAAGTATCACTTTAAAAATTGTGAATATTGTATTTTACTTAAAGAGACTAATAGTAGGAAAAAAGGCAAACCATATCGACCTCTTAGTGATTTCATAACTTGATCAAGAGAGTTATAGTATCACTATTAATTTTGAATAATGTATTTTACTTGAAAGACACTAACAATGGAGAAAGATACAAGTTATACGTACATCTTATAGATTTCATATCAGGATCAAGAGAACTATAGTATCACTATAATAATTGTGATTATTGTATTTCACTTGAGAAACACTAATAGTAGGCAAAAATAAAAACCACTTTGTAATGATATCTTTATAATAATTTTGTACATTTTATCTTACTTGATTTTAATTATATTCATTTAATTAATGTATACGGGAATTTATTTTAATTTAAAAAAAACAGAAACATTAGAATCTTTTTCAACACAATACGTGTTTTACAATTATGCTTTTGAGCTTCACTTAAAACATAACTAAAATGCCAAAAATAAACGGATTTTGTTTTCATAAAAGCTACAATTTCCAATTTTAAAACTTACAACAAAAGTTAATTGAAAATTCAAATCGTATTAACGAAAAATAAATATGATTAAAAGAACGAGCTTTCAGCCCTGTTGATTGTTTTTATCGTATAATCTGGAGGGCGCGTTGCGTAGATTTACGACCGGGTTGCATGCGATAGGCTCCCACAATAAAGTTGACCCTTTGTCAGTCGCAGACCAGAGTTCCCTAATTTACAAAGTGGAGTCTATTTATTTAATTTGCCAATTTCCATAACGGGGTTCGTGTGGTTTGCGTGACACCCTCTTGTGATTCGAATTGGACTGGAGACCAAATGTTATACTTACATGCTATAGGGTGAACTTTAAATTTTACTGATTGTTCGAAATTATAAATAATTATATAACTGAACAATTTCTTTATCCAGTTAGTCAATAATTCATGTCTTGTAATATATATACAGCCTTCGAAATGCCGCTGACCAGATATTTAGTGAGGTTTAAAAAATTACATTTTTTTGCATTTCGAAATTTATTGGGCAGCTATTGCGGAAGGGCGTGTTAATTCTGCCATTACTTACAGCCATTTCAGATGGAAACAGGTGTTGTTTTTAATCAAATCAGTAGATTTATGTAACTGCGTCAAAGTGGTAATTTATTTATTCAATTTAAATGTAAATTATTGGTTGTAAATACAAACATTTGTATGTTTTAGAGTACATTTTGTGGTTTATTTTACAAAAACATTTTAAAAGCAGGCGCAAAACATGCTTTACTCAATTTGCGTAGCTTGTTGTTGCAACATGGGGTCTCGGGTTTTACTTAAAACAAATTTTTTCTAAAGCACCTAACTATATATACATTCGTAATTCGAAATAAAATTTTGTGTCAAATTTACAAATATTTTTCAGTAACAAGAACGAATTAATCTTTTACAATGGTTTAAAGATTTCTGCTGATTACATTATCAGTTACCTTATAAACATACCCCTGACTCGCTACAATAATATAAGATTTTGGGATATCCAAACCGTCCACAGTATTGTCATGTTTTTACATAGTTGTCAAATCACAGATATCTCTGTACATAGCACTGTGTTTTAACAAAATTTGTCCATCTAATAAAATGTTTTTTGTTTTGTTTGGGTTAATATATTTCTAAATTTCCATTTATATTCATCCTTCAACCTCTTCCTAGCACCTCATCCCCGCCGCGGCAATGTCTACAGGGTCCCAATTCGCTTTTATTTTCCCTTCTCCAACTATATATAGCCTAAACTATGTAAATGATAACCTTGGCTATGCTCTTTAAATGTTTAATGGAATCATCTTCAACAACCTGTTTGGCGTCGAAGGATGCTAATTGATACCTTGGGCGATTGCCTTTTAAACTCACAAACATATAAAGTTATTTATAAACATTTATTTGTAGGGTATGTGTGACTTATTTTTGAACTGTTTTTTGGTAATTTAACGTTTATAAGTTATTTATTTTTTTGTTATTTTTGGTAGTACGTTGATTATTTTTTAGTTAATTTAGGTAATTTTTAGTTTATTTTGATTTATTTAAGCTTTATGATCAATAGAATATTTCGAAGATCTAGGTAGAAATCATTTAAAACACCTTGTTACTGTATATAGAGGTTAGACCTGTGTCAGGTATAGGGTTAAAAGTAGAAAAAAGCTCATACAGCTCCTTACAGTTTTAAAGTGCCATCAGGGTTAAAGTCAGAAAGACTTATGTGGCGATAAGACCACGCTTTGTTGTCAGCTGTTGTTACACCTGTAGGAACAGAACATCGTATCATAATCACAGCTGATCAGATCATAATGTAATGAAGCAATTGACTTCACAGTAAATAATTGTTTAGGCCTATTTTTTTCAGGCAACTTTACAAGTGCGGATGTGATATAAAATCATTGGCACCTTATCATAACTCTACTATCCTACCTAATAGGTCTTCAAACAAAAAACTATTTGGCATAAATGTTAGATTAGTGTATGTGGTATGCGTGCAATTAGCAGAGGGCACTTCGATGCCTAGACTTTCTGTGGAGTATTAAACTAGCCTAAGCCTCCCACTAAGTTTGGTAAATATATAGAAACTTTGGGATCCGCTGCTGAAGATATTTCTTTTATGAAGGTGGAAATCATGAAGGAGGCTGTAGAAAGAGCAGTTACATTGAATGATGGTAATAGAGAGTTGTCTGTTAGCATCGATAGCTCATGGCAAAAACGTGTACACACTCTTCACTTTGTAACATACGGTGCAATAAACTCTTTCAATAAGGAAAATATAGCAAAATGCATGGTTTTAAAACAGCTAGCAATGATTTTTAGAAAGAACTTTTGTGAAGCAATGAAAAACACCGATATCAACCTACTACAAAAAGCTCAGCACATGGCCTCTGATCTAGCAACAAAAAAAAAAAACCGACAAGCCACTGTAAGTTCCAAGAGGAAGGTGGAAAATGAGTGGGAAGACACGGAGGTTGCTGATGGACCCAGTTATAAAACATTATGCCACTAAAACTAGTCTTATAACTTACCAAGTAAAACCATTACGTATGCATTGTCTTTACCTTTAATTTACCGAAAGTTGGATTTTTCGACTTATGTGCCTTTTTCTCAAAAACTAGTGTATGGGTTTCCTTTAAAAAAACATACAATTGTACATACTATTACTGCACACATTTTGAGTGCAAGAAGTTGTAAAGAAACCTTTATTAATTTACAACAAAAATATTTTATAAAATATTTTTTGTTATAAATATCACTTTTCTTTTAGAAAGCAAAAATATTAAAAATCAACAATTTAGAAATATTTTGCGCTCTAAATGTTGAGAAAGGTCCATATCAAAACTTAGTAAAATATCATCATGATTGAAACGCTTTCTGAGAAAAAGGTACATAAATTATAGGGGCATTACGTGTGAAGTATAGGCTTTACCGAACCCCATTAATGAAGATATTAAAATCATCTATATTAAACTTAAAACTATAATCTTTTCATACGTTTTATTTCAACCGAAATATCCTTTATTCAATTTTCTAATAACATCTTAGGTTGTAAATAAAAATTAAAACTTAAAGAAAATTACCATAATACTGGTTTGAAAATGCTGGAATGGTTCTAAATTTATCTGAAGCGTGTGAAATGCTCAGTACGTTTGTCTTATAATGTTTGCGCACATTATTTGCTCAGTTATAGCATAGAGTCTAATAAACGGTAAAACATACAGGTCGGTATTAATCCAAAACAGTTGTTGTAAGCAATTACAGAGAGCGTGATAACACACGCTTCCAATACAACACATATTTACACGCCTTGTCTGTTTGTATACATTAGAGTTTGGCTGGCTGACATATTGCATTAGCGGTTTCATTAATTTGGTTCGCCTGTTGATTTATCTCTTACACTTTGGCAGCAATTATAATAGTTTAAACTAAAACTTTCTTCTTACATTGTAAATATTATCGCTTTTCCAATTCCTACTATTAATTCACATCAACGAAAAGCTTTGAATATAAATTAATAAATTTTCTTGTATTTGAATAACCTATGTTGTTTTAAATTATTAAACAAGAAAACGTATTTTATATAAATATATATATATATATATATATATATATATATATATATATATATATATATATATTAAATATGGTGATATGTTTTCTTGTAATATAGTGAATAAATTTAAAATATTTCAAAAACAAGAATACTTTTAATGAATATATCTATTCAAAGGTTTTCACCGATAAAATAGTACCAGCATCTTCAGGCAAGTAATTATCTAATAAAATATTTTTACAAAATTAAGAAGGAGCACATATGATTTAATTACATACATATGTATATATATATATATATATATATATATATATATATAAACTTGAAAACGTGTTTAGAAACAACTGTTACCTGGCACTTTAGAGAAGTAAATAACCGATCTGTATATGAATTTGTGTAACGGGTAATTTAATATTAATCAAAATTTCACAATGTTTTGGTAATGTATTTTTTTTGCGTGCAGAAAATTTCACAAGTTTGGCCTTAACTCATGCTTCCAGTATTTATCAGTCTCAGGACAGCAATGTTGAAGGGAGACTTTTGATTGTATAGAACCTTTTACACTGGCTTAAAAAATGACAGTAGCATTATTTCTTAGCGTCAAAAACACATCTGGAATTCTGCTTCGATCGTCCAACTGAATAAATTATATGTTGTAAATAAAGTATAAGCTTTTATACAGCAGCAACAGCTATTGATCTCATTGTTAACCACCTTTGATATCTCTTTGAAGGATTATACTTAATGTTTCGTACTTCGAATAGTTAATAAGATTAGTTTCACTGTCAAGCATCGAAATCGCCACTAAAGTGGAAACTATATGTATTCAGCAAGTCGTAACAGCAGTTTGGAATAATAGTTGAAATTTCAAAAGATATCTCTTATGAAACGTAAATAAGTTTGTAGGCTTCTTGAGTATAAACAATTCGAAGTTAAAGAAATATGTTGAAGCATACACGTCTATAGGCTAGTTATTTACAATTTCTCTGAGGAAAAGCTGTTGGCCAGCTATTTATTTTTGCCCATATCATATGATGTCATTCAACAGCTGTTCATTGTCAACTACACGCCCGAGCTGTGTAAACAGCTCTAAACAGGCGTAATTACTGTCCTTGAAGAAATCAAATTTCTTGTACCTAAATTAATTATAATTGTAGTTATATAATTTATTCTTTTAGTGCATCCTTATTATTCAGAATAATGATTCTGTAACTATCAGGATATCTTCCACAGCATACGCCGTGTGTGTGTGTGTGTGTGTGTGTGTGTGTGTGTGTGTGTGTCTGTGTGTGTGTGTCTGTGTGTGTGTGTGTCTGTGTGTGTGTGTGTGTGTGTGTGTGTGTCTGTGTGTGTGTGTGTGTGTGTGTGTGTGTGTGTGTGTCTGTGTGTGTGTGTGTGTGTGTGTGTGTGTGTGTGTGTGTGTGTGTGTGTGTGTGTGTGTGTGTGTGTGTGTGTGTGTGTGTGTGTGTGTGTGTGTAAGCGCGCGTGCGCCTTTGTGCTTAAACCTTAATTCTAGCTTATAAAGGCAAAATTATCTCTCAAATACAAACTTTTTTTGACTAATAGCTTCACCAAAATGTTCTCTCATATCACATTACGGAACATACACTGAGGGGATTCCTCGATTTACTGCCGGATTCTTGCATCGAGTTCACCAACCTTCCCAGGACATATACTGTACATGTTTCTCTTTGAGTAATCACTCTGAAAAATTTTCTCACAAGCGGTGAAGTCGGGTGAACGGAGAGACCAGCCCATCTCTCCATCCGTGAAATAATCATACTTGGGAAAACATTATTGACTACGTCTTGTTGGAGTAGGGTTTCTTCACCCACTGCGTACTGGCGAAGCTTAGGAACCAAGGGCATTCGACTCAACATTTCCGAATAGCGCTCAGCATTCAAGGTAACAGAATGAGGCCATACCTTGGTTGGGTGGAGGGGTTTGTGATGGGGCTACTGAGGTTTGTAACCTCACTAATATCTGAAGTTTTATTCATTCACATAACCGGAGAGAATAAATTTGTGTCTCGTCACTCATCCAGAGTTTGTGAAGAACATCGTTTTCTTTGATTATTTCAAAAAACCTTTCACGGAGCTGTCGACGGGATACAAAAACGTTGTTGATCATAATGTGAACCACTTGCATGTTGCATAGGTCAAACCTAAAAATCCTTCAGGCCTGTCTGGAATTCCAAGCGCAGCACTCTGTCGACGCCTTGATCTCCAAGGGGATTCATCCCTTAGGAACTCTTACGCGTTCAGCGCAGATGCTATAAAACACTGCGAGTAATATGTTTCTTTCATAAATAATATTAAAGTAGATTAAGATGTATACACATTTTTTTAATCTGGCCATTGATTTCTTACAACTATTTTAAAAATACAGAATTGATTCTGGAACTGTGTGTGTGTGTGTGTGTACATAAATAAAAGTATATGTGTATGTGTGTGTATGTGTGTGTATGTGTGTGTATGTGTGTGTGAGAGAGTGTGTGAGTGTGTGTGTGTTTCAGGGTTTTATTATAATCGATCATTTAAAGTTCTTCATTTAGATAAAGCATCTTTAGTTGTACCGACATAGAGCTTTAATATTCCAATACAATATGCGGAAACACGTTTGTGTACAGTATAGAAGTAAACATTACGTGACCTGCTCAGCTCTGACGTCACAGCTCGAGACAATCACCGGTTCGTGTACGCACGCACTTCAGCTCTGACTCTAAAACTTAAAATACTTGGCGTGTTTGTAATTACTGAGCACATCTTTCTGTCACTAAAAGTGTACCTCTCACTTCCCTAGGCAGACTGACACAATAGTAGTAGGAAGTGGTACTTTAAATTTACCTCTCACTTTCCTAGGCTGTCTGATAACCAGTAGTAGGAAGTGACACTTCAAACATACCTCTCACTTGCCTAGTCTGACTGACACATAATATTAGGATGTGATACCTCTCACTTCTCTAGTCTGACTGACAAAAAGGGATTCTTAAAGTTGGGCTAAGTGAAACATAGTAGTAGGAAGGGAACATAGTAGTAGTGAGCGTACCTCACTAAGTGAGAGCACTTACGCTGAGTTACTCATAGTATTATGAAGTGAGGTGTGTGTGTGTGTGTGTGTGTGTGTGTGTACATACATTACTTGCTCAAACGTGATGTAAAACTATTATTCCTTTAGAATACCTCATTTATATACTAATCCATTCATTTACGCAATTTTTTTAATCCCTTTCTTTATAGTATTGTTTTATATTTACTCTTGTTGATAATGCTTTAGTATCACCCAAAATCCGATTCGGGAAACTCATTATTTACCCTTTTATTTGCACGATATTGATTTGCCTACTGCTCTTATAGAAGCAATTCCTGACATCTGTTTATCAACGTGACGGGTGATTAATCTTTGGTCAAAACGTCACTTCGCTTGCCTGACGAACGTGGCCAGAGTAATTTATTCCCCCCTTCCATCACGACCCCTCGCCCCTAGTAATTCTCTACCATTCGTCATGTCTGTGCCAGGTAAATGTCGCCATTATAGCAAAGGTACGTCAATCACTGACTTTGCAGGGGGAATTCTGGTCAGTTTTACACCATACTTGTAAAATTGTGAGGGCGTACCTGTCAGCTAGTATGCGAAGTTTGGTTTTAAGTGAACTAAATATATTGGCACTGGACTAATCATTGGCATAACGATGATCAGCTTTAGATATTATTAGTAGATTACTACACTCTTGAAAATATCGTCTGATGTGATGTTCAAATTTGAGTTTTTGTTTGACTTATTTGACATTTGAATTCTTGTTAATCGCGTTTTTTCTTTAATCGTCGTGTTTTCTTCAATCGTGTTTTCTATTTATCATACAATATTGTAGAGATATTATGGAACTATTACATTAATGGTTTAGCTATCCTATTATTCAAGCAATTTATTGGATTTAATCTCTTCAGTTGTATTTTATATGTCTCTAATTTAGTTGATCACATTCTCCTGATATATAACTTGTACAGATTTTCAATCGTTCATAAAATACATTTTTATTCATTCAATCAAGTTCAAATACATTGTTTTTACGTGTAGTGGATTGCAATTGATATTAATATAGTTTTCCTAAATATTTATTCAAAATTGGGGGGCTCTAGGTCGGATTCGAACTGAGTATCTTCCTGTTTGAAGTCTAGTGCTTTGGAACTGTGGCAAATTTCCAATAGTTTTAAATGTATAATTCAGAGAATGAAATGTAGGCCTATATGAATTTTTTTTGTCCCCATCTGGTTGTCGTTGAACCTTCATTATATAACCTTAAACTGTTGCTATGGTTACCTCACAATATCATAAAAAATGGTCTAGGAATAAAAATAAATGAAAGGAATAAAATAAACAAATTCGATTTACGGTATTGAACCTTGGACTTCACAAACGGACAATGGAAAGAGAAAAGAAACTGCAACACAAGCGCCGAAAAAAAACGTATAAATAGTAACATAGAAAAATAATAGTCCATCACTATACATAGAAAGGAAAATGAAAAATGGCATTGAAATATTGTTATTTCACATATATATTTATATTAATTATAATTATAAAGTAAAAAAGAAATAAAATTTAAAAAATGTTTATTGAATTAAGTAGGAATTTACTATAAAAAAATGTTTTTAATTTTATTTGTTATTGTAATTAATTGTAATCATATCATTTAGTAATTTCAATATTGTTGAATTCGTTTTACAAATAAAGTTATATACTTGTTATTTCTAATTCTTTATTTTGTAAACGTTATTAGAATAACAGAGTTGGATCTATTTCAAACATATTTAGGAGCAATGCGCTTCAACAGAACGGTTGGTATTACCGACAAATTATATTTCAGGAGTGGGAGATCGTTGCGCAGGAGAAGAGGATCGGGTTACTTCTTGCTATTAACCATTATGGGCGTGTCTTTCTATTTCATCCTTCATTAAGTCCTTTATCATGGCAGCCACTTGTTCAACGCAAGTGATATCGTCTGGTTATAGCGCAGAAGTTTAGCAAGTAATTTGCAGGAAATTGCGTATAGTTATATGAAAAATGTAACTTAGAGAGTGGGTAATATAAGATAACTAAATGTACTGTTTGGATTTCTTTAAAATATCTTTCTTGTTACGCACATAGAAGAAGAAGTTTTGTTCTTTTCAAAATAATAGTTTTAGCTATATTTCATAGGTCTACACTCCCACGGAAGGAATTATCGACTCTTTATCTTGCAGTGGTTTTATACAATATACAGTAATAGGAGTACAGTGGTACAATATATTACAGTAAAAATATTGGAAAAAACCTCACAAATAATTAAAAATAACTAGTATTACAAGTTACCTAAGATTAAACTCTTAAGTACGTTTCGATGACCGTGTCATCCTTAGAGGGTTTTATTACAAACTAAAATACAATTAATTATAAACTAGGCTGATGAGTTATCTTAGGTAACTTGTAGCATTCGTTATTTTTTATAGCCATATTTTAATTGCAGTGGTTATTTTTTTGTTTTGTTACATTTTCCCTACCTTTCCCACACAATGTTAACATTCCATGACATTACAAAAATTGTTTTCCGTTAGAAATCCTATTGAAGTAACAAACATTCTCACAAATATCTATGATGAACAAACGATCCCTCACCTGTGGGTCGTATACGGTCCTAAACTTAAGGATTTTTTCATTATTCTCTGCCAAGTAGCCTATATTTACATTTGTGTGTTCTTCTTTAAACACCATCATGGCCACGCATATATCACGATATTAGATGTTTATGATTAAGATTTATGTTCTCAGTGTGTTACGTTCCAATTGATAATTTATAAATCATGAAAAGGTTCTATAAAAGGACGTCACATGTCAATAACTTATGCGTGAAATTAATGTAAAAAATTAATTGAAACACAAGCTTAGATACTCTTTGTTTGGATCGTTTCTCTGTCAGGTCGTGTTTATTTACGTAACGTTGGTAGCTTAAACGATTGTCACCTCACAACTTCGGTTCTCCTTCCCGGAATGACTTTATCAAGATAAAATATAATAATTGCTAAGCTGAACTATGTTACATACTTTATATAGTTTACTGGTATAGCCTATCTAAGAGTTTGCTAACGTACTTTTAGCAATCGCAGCACCCAAGTCGGTAACATTATCAGACGTGACAATAATGCTTCACACAGGTAAACAACACCGTAGAAGAACATTGAAAACAATGAACACAAATACTTAGACTAATAAAACAACACTGAGTTCAAAACAATTATAAGATCAACATAACATTGCTCGTATATTTTAGTTACAATATTCAGCGAATTTTAAGTAAGAGTACTAATCTTTAATAAGTAAATTAGGTAAGCTATTAAGAAATGGCTGATTAAAACAATTAATATAAAAAAAGTTAGGTAAACTCCTAATTAAGTCACTAAAAGAAATTTATTTTGGGTTTTTCTTATCAAAGAATTAATATTAAAAAACAACTGTATTAACATCAAGTGTCATCCACTACAAGTTTAAAATAATGTATTTGAACATGAATGGACGAATGTAGTACTTTATTAACAATTGAAAATGTTAACAAGATATATAAATATATATAGGAAGAGTGTGAACTAAAAGAAGGAATTGAAAAAGGGAACACGTCATTTATTTAATAGTAAAAGTATAAGGAAATAGTTTCTGTTGAGTCAATTTAGAGCTACATGCCTAAACATATTAAGTGGGAGAGGATAGAGTGAAAAAAAGGGTAGAGAGTTGAATTTATTATTAGAGAGTTGAAGTTATTGATATGAACATTAATGCCGTTTCCATAATAATAGCTACATGGAAGGATAATTGACCTGAAACGAAAGTCCTTGGTTTTCCATGATTACCAAATTTTCCAATTCAATAGGCCTTATTTATAATATCTCGTCTCGACAAAAACACTTTATTTTAAAAGATTTTTAAAAATTATTAAATTCATTATAAGTTTGTATAGGTACTAATATAGGAATGGACTTGAAATAATATTCACATATCTGGATAAAATTTGCTTATTTTAAAACAAGCTTTATTCAAATCCAATACATTAACTCCATGTTTCATCCGTTTACATCTCGAGATGAGTTTATAGATTAGATCCGACTCCAGTCGTGACTGAACGATATAAATATATTGGTTGGGGAACTGATATCGTTGCCTATCTGTGACACGGTTACTAACATTTTAAACAGGTTTAGTTTCAAACAGGAAAGTGATTCGTTTCATAAAAGCGAAAATCCGTCCACAAATAATTGAGTTACGATGTCTTTTAATTTAAGTCGGCGACGGAATAGATGATTTCATTACGAGAAAAGACAAACTAAAGTTACTATTTTGAAAGTAATAAGTTTGTATTATGTTGTGACATTATTAGATAAATTATATTTTAATAATGAATGGAAAGTAATTAGTACAAGATTATAATTAGAGCACCAGACATGAAACCAGACTTTGATAAAGTTGATGAAGCTACATTTAAAAAGCTTTGGTTAATTATTGTGTAATATTGAGAGATGTATCATATTCAGTTTTATTTACGTTTTACTAATACGAGTAAATATAATATTATATCTTTTAACCTACGTGGTTGTGTATTTTATTACTATTACAGAACATTTTATTTTACAGTATATATAATTTTACTAATTTTACACTACTTAACTAAGTGAATACGTAATTGCTTACTTGCTGACGCGTTTTAAAACGATCGTTCCATTTACTGAGTAGAAGGTTAGCTTCGTAAATGGAACGATCGTTTTGAAACGTGTCAGCAAGTAAGCAATTACGTATTCACTTAGTATAGTAGTGTAAAATTAGTTTAATCAGTGAATTCAAGATGATTACAACAAGAAACTTCAATATAATTATAACCTGAAATTTCTGCTTATAATGTTTTCATCCTAACTGGGTTCAGAATATCCGGATTATCAGAACAATAAGGTTTAGGTTAACTGATTAACATGTTTCAGATAAGTCAGGTTAAACTGCATTAAGGTAAGGTAGGGGCATAAACCACCCTTGCTTTAGGAGGACCTGGAATATAGGATGTAATCATGGTCAAAATCAAGTCATTGTTGGAGGTATCTACCAACTAGATCCTCTTTACAATGAATTATAAAACGTAGGAAACCAAAAATAGAAAACATTATTTTCAAAATATTTTTTGTTAAATGCATAAGAAAGAGTATTTGCATGTATTTGTGAGCCACTTTATATTAGCATAAGAAAGGGCGTGCAAGTAAACATTTTTATTTGTTTTTATTTTCATCTTGAGCTTCTATGAGATACTTATAATTTAACATAAATTAAAGATACTCGTATAGGTATGATATAACTAAAAAGAATATACAAAATAAGATGCAAATGTAATGTACTAGAAGTAAGTCTTAGTTATTATTGATATTATTTTAACTCTGTGATCGCGAGATATGTTATCGCTCTACCACATATGTAGGGTTATTTTCCAACTGCGGAACAATAATGAATGACGAACGTTTCACTCACCAAAATGCAGCTGTATTTTAGTTATTAGCCGAGAATAAAAACAAGTGTTTTACTTACAGTTTTTTGAATAAGAAGAAATAATACTAGAGGAAAATAATAGGAAGTACCTTGCTGTAGGGAGTATTTTTGATTGATACACCTGTAATCGTTAAGCATATGCGATACAGTTTGATGCTGTTCGCATATAGGAAGTACGAGGTTATTCTGAAAAGTATTCGGTGTTAAAGGGTTGGAGTGAATAAGCGAGTCTTAACAAGATGCCTTCACTTCCTGAGCAACTTTACAACACTCAGGGCTGGCAACTTTACACAAACGCCAAGTCTGCAGGAACATCTGTTTCCTGCAATTATTCTTAACTGGGCATCTTCTCTTTGGCAGAATTTTCAATGAACTTTGAAAACAAACTTTTCTCTTAATTAGGGCTCAGTAATGAAGCTAGACGTTTGCTTAGATTTGGATAAGTGAGTTTAAAAATATTCTAACACATTTTTATACTAAAATTCCAGATACCTTTTGTTATTATTTATGCAATCATTATTGAAACTTTTAAAGATTTTTGTGAAAGTTGAACTACTCTGGGCAAACCAATATTATAAATTTTAAATGAAATGTTCAAGCTAAAATCTGTTTTATTGTGTTGGAAAATTACAGAATTAAAAAGTTATTTGTAGTTAAAATAAAATTCGTCCATTCTTACAAATCTTTTTTAAGGTTTTCTCTAATATTTTTCAGTTCCTTCTTTCCTTATACATATTAGTTCACACTCTCCTTATAGATATCTTGTTCAAATTTGTATCGTTAATGAAACACATTTTATTCATCCACTCAAGTCCAAATATATCTTTTAAAATTTATAGTGTATGACACTTGATGTTAATATAGTTTTTTAAAACATTAATTCATTCTTTATATTTAATAAATTAATTTTAATTTTATATTGGAAAAACATTTCATAAAAGAGGCAAAGTATGCAATACAGCTATTTCGTCCCATTTGGTTCAAGATAAGGGAAAACATATGCTTTCATAAAACAGATGATTTTACGTTGTATGTTATGTAGTAAAACAGCTGTTTTACTGCATATGCTATGTTACTTTATTTATATTAATTGTAAAAGAAAATTTTTCTTTGTTGACCTAAGTAGAAATTGACCATAAGAATTTTTGGTTTATATTACTTGTTCTGATGTATGTAATCATGTTTAAAAAAATAAAGTGAGCGTCGAAACGCCCAGTAAGATGAGCATCACTTAATGGATACCGTGTGTGGTTTCGGTGTTCGTCGGTGCAAGAGAGTTGCTAAACGCATGGTTTCTTATATCAAGACGCTTGGCACTGTATTGTTGTCTCTTAGACCGACAATGCGATGCTGAAACAGTGGATTGTTTTAGGTTTTACAATTTAATTTATTTTATTTACCATCTCTTTTTTAAAAGGGGATCGAGTGATTTTTTGCAATACAAATTTAACATTGGTTTTGTTGTTTGTACCAGTTTTAAAATATCTATCCCTTCAAAAGGAGTAATATCACTCATTAGAAACTTTGGTGTGTTCTACAACATATAATTGATATGCCGTATCTATCTACTGCTGCAACAGGAGTACTCGTCACGGGGTATAGACCGATTGTTCGCTATTGTGAATATAAATGCATAACATTTTCATTACACACATAGATTAGAACATAACTGTGAAATCGTAACGAATATAACAATAGGTTAAGGCAGTTGAATGGACACAGCCTAATTGTTGGTGCTCACCAAAGGCGAAATGTATCCTCCTTGAGGCCAACTGTAGGTTGTGTTTGGTAGAACACGTTATGCTTGTGGCGTTTAGATGGCTAACTTGGAGGGCTTATTGGTGTTGTAAAATGCCACCGTTTAATTGAGCAACTTTATGTGTTATTATTTCAAATAAACAGTTGTGTTTGGATAATTTTGTGTGTTCTCCATTTACCTGTTCTCTTTTTTATTTAAAAGAAACCTTTTTAATATAACTTAGTGATTCAATCAATATTTTATTAATTTTATTTTGTATATTCTTTAGAATATGACGTTATTATTTATTGAATGTATAGTTATGATAGTTGTAGTAATGTAAGATCGTGGATGACCATTTTATTGATTTTTAAACTATTTTAAACTTCTAAACTATTGATACTATTTTAACACCTATACACACAGATGTGTATTAAAGACATTGCTGTTTACCTTTATTTTGATATCATGAAACAATTCTATTTGTATCTTGTTTTAAAATTCCTTTTTTCATTTCATTAATTATTTTGTTACATTTCTTTATTCTTCTGTTTTATTTTTTTATTCTTCTGTTACATTTTTTAAATTTTCCATTTTATTTCTTTATTCTTTTTTTTGTAACTTTCCATTTCTTTATTCTTCTGCTACATTTCTTTAATTATTCTGCTTGATTTCTTTATTCTTCTGTTCTATTTTTTTATTTTTCTATTTTATTTCTTTATTCTTCTTTTCGTTACGTTTCATTTCTTTATTATTCTGTTACATTTCTTCAATTATTCTGCTTCATTTCTTTATTCCTATGTTACATTTATTAATTTTCCATTTTATTTCTTTAATCTTCTTTCCGTAAAGTTTCATTTCTTTAATCTTCTGTTATATTTCTTTAATAATTCTGCTCCCTTTCTTAATTCTTCTGTTACATTTTTTAATTTTATATTTTTTTTCTCTAATCTTTTTTTTGTAACGTTTCATTTCTTTATTCTTCTGTTACGTTTCTTTAATTATTTTGCTTCATTACTGTATTCTTCTGTTCTAATTTTTTTATTTTTCTGTTACATTTCCTTAATTTTTCTATTTCATTTCTTCACAAGTCTAACGATTCCCAACTTTAGGTCTCATTTCGTTTTTTTGCCGTCCATGCCAGGAATCTGTATTATTGAGCATGATATTGGGGTAGACCATTCGATGCCAGACTACATAGAAGAAATGCATGAAGATGTTAACCCCTTGAAAAGAAACAAAAAAATAAATTTAAATCAGATGCAAAATCTATAAGACATGGCAGATGGCAGTAGAAACAAGAATATTGTATACAAACAGTTCACTTTACTACTCACATTGGGTTTTTATCCGTTTGCTAGTATTTGTTCTGTGCATTTAAAAAATACATGCATATATGCGTGTATTTATTTATTTATGCATACAAACGAATTCATAAAATGTGTACTCATTATACACAATAGTATTGTATGACATGCATATTATTACTTACTGTAAGAAACATTCATATCACCGCTTAAGGGTTACAAACGGGTACGTAACTAGGTTTAAAATTGGCTTATAAATGTAATATACTTTTTTAATAATTTTATAAACTTGCATGAGCACGGCAAGCGGAAGGAAACTCTAGAATCAAAGTCATTATGTTTGATAATTTCCGGTATTTCCGGTACTTTGTATGCAGCCTACAATAGAATTTATTGTCATTTTTAACTCTTCATAGCTGTAAATCTATTTTTCAATGCCGAAATCTGCTATGGAAGCGTAATATCATGTAGATTAAATGGAATTATTAAATAGGAACTGCAGCCTTTATGGTATACCTTTAAAGGGATATGTCCTTTAGTCGAGTATAAGTGATGCACATGGTTCTTCACATGTTTACATTAAAATGTACTAAGTTAATTTAGTATCAAATGTTTCTATTTTATAATTTATTCATCAACAATTAAAAATAAATTTATTTGTTGGACCAAATCTGCGTTTTTAACAAAATTAATTTAGTGTGGTGTTATTAGAATGTCTGTACCTAACAAAGAAACTCATTGCTTAATTGTTTAATTGAACTTCATTGTCACTAAAAACATACTAATAATTTACATGTTCTATAATAAAAGTTTATGTGCTGCCCCATAGTAAAAGTAAATTGCAGTAAAGCGGGTCGATCCTCATCGTTCACCTGTCTTGGTCGATTGTCGATTCTTTTTGTATTTGTAGCTCTCACGCATCCCGATTCCATCGTCACCTGCTCACTTTACTCCCAGATCTTAACTCACTCCTCCATTATGTCTGGGTTAGACTCCTCAACCTCCGACTCCCAGGGTCACACTCCTTCTCCGGTCACACTCCTTCTCCGGTTCTCAGAACTTCTGTCTTGTCCGGTTTCCAAAACGTGACTTCATAGACTTCCAAAACGTGACTCTCTCTCTCTCTCTCTCTCTCTCTCTCTCTCTCTCTCTCTCTCTCTCTCTCTGTCTATCTATCTATCTATCTATCTATCTATCTATCTATCTATCTATCTATCTCTCCGGATTTCCAAACAAAACTGCATTCTCTCCTCTACTCTTTGAGCCCTTATCATTTTCATGATTTTCCTTTTCCCCTGTCTTGTCCACCGAAGATTTCCCTTATCTAATTTCAGCTAATTCTGGCCTTCTTCTATTGCCTTGGTCAATCACTTTTTTTTTGCTTTCCCATGTTTCCTATTTTGGAGATTAAATTCTTCTCCGAAAGAATGACGAAAATGTCACTCGCTAAAATACTTCTGTCTTAGAGCAATTACTCGAGAACAAACAAGTAATTTACTTACGTTTGTTTCAGCTCCTGTTAGTGCACGCTCTCTTACACATTCATTAATACTGTAATTCTTAGTTCAATTATTAAATTTAAATTTCAGTTTTTTATGCTAAGAAAACTCTTATAAAAGTGGCAAAGTATGCAATATTGTAATTCGTCCTATTTGGCTTAAAATTAGTGGTATCATATGTTTCATTAAACAGCTGACTTTATATTACAGGTTATGTAGAAGAACAGCTGTTTTAACACATAGGTTCTGTTACTTTCTTCATTTTAATTGTAATAAATTTGTAATAAAAATAACTCAAATAAATTTTTTCTTTGTTGGACTAGGTAAGAATTGACCTTAAACAATTTTTGTTTTTATAGCTTGTGTTTAATAACCTAATAACCGCACGTAGTGCGTCCTTCCCAACAGATTTACAATAGTTCTATTATTTCAGCTTTATTGCCTCTTAAAGTAGGTGCACACAATGTTTATCCCATACCAGCTACATTTGAAGATGTGTTTTCACACACACACACACACACACACACACACACACACACACACACACACACACACACACACACACACACACACACACACACACATATATATATATATATATATATATATATATATATATATATATATATTTAAGATCAAATAATACACACAAATACAGGAATATTCAATTTATTGAATAATAAACTCAAAGCTTTTCGTTGGTTTACATTACCAACATCCTCAGGAGTACAATACTAATAATGATAAAACAAATGTTTGTATAAACAACAGACATTTGTTTTATCATTCTTAGTATTGTACTCCTGAGGATGTTGGTAATGTAAACCAACGAAAAGCTTTGAGTTTATTATTCAATAAATTGAATATTCCTGTATTTGTGTGTATTATTTGATCTTAAAAATATTCTAACAGGAAAACACATTTGATATTCTATATATATATATATATATATATGTATATATATATATATATATATATATATATATATATATATATATATGTATGTATGTATGTATGTATGAATATGTTATCTTTTAAAGCATCAAAAAATGTCTGATACTCTATTTGTAAAAAGGCTGAATAATAATTATTTCCTTAAAATTTTATCTGGAATTTTAAAAATACTCGAGTCTCAAGATAAATTAAAAGTGTTACAAACGCGTTGGATTATAGAAGCATATAAATGAAAAAAAAAACTGTTTGTTTTGACTTTTATGCGTGTAGTAAATAACAAGGCATTTCAATAGTTAATGTGTTGTGTAAGCCCATCCGAGTGTGTTCCGGAATGAAGATGAAATCTAAAAGCATCAGCAGTAATAAATGGTGCAACATTTGTCGCAAAACTCCATTACACAGATTTGCCAATCCAAGCAAATATATTCAAACTGTTTACTCTGTCGATCTAGGTCACATGCGTTACTCGACTGAAAGCAGGTTCTTTTAATGAAAAAAGGAAAACAAATTCAAATGGTTGTGCTTTTTATGTGACAAACTAAATAAGTAAATCTACCAATAAACTTTAAGATGCTATTTTATTAAAAGTGGCGCCAAACTAAACCATATTAAAAAAGGTTGATAACACGTTTTCCTTGTTCAGCAAATATTTACGAATATTCTACATACTTACTTCTAATCATAACAAGTGTTGCTTTTATATTGGTTCACAGTAGTGCCCTTTTGTTTTAAGCATGAGCTCAATAGAGTTAAATGTTATATTTATATATTTATGTACTTGTTTTATTAACGAAATCTAATAAAATTTTTATTATGTTTCAGGTAAGTTGGTATCAAGCAATGCACCCACTTGTACACAATTACACAGGAGGGCGAGTAAGTATTTTGCTTTCATTCAAATGTTTTGTCGTAAATAGGTAAAGTGGTTAGTAAGTGTACAATGCGATTTGTAATAAACCTTACTCGCCACAGCCCATGATACAACTTGTGTCTTCTGTTACATGGTGGAGCAATCTAGTTGTTTGAAAATCCGCCGATAGATGGCAATAGTCTGTGAAAACGAGTAACGAGTAATGTGAGATGTAGCACAAGGTGATCCAAGCCCCCAGGGTTCCTGCATGATCGTTCGCGGGATTTCTCCTGGCAGGGTTGCTTTCTTGTCAGGTTTTTTCATCCCGCTGTTAGCGCGACACTAACCGTACTGTTTCATTTCACTATCTCCTGATTCTCCATAGAAAGAGTCTGTGAGCTAGGTACATGGGCAATCCATCTCGATTCCTTACTCGCGGTAGGTATACTAACCGCATACGCATGTGAGACGGAGTTAGCTTGTTAGAGGTTCGCTGCCACGAGATGTGGACGGGTTTTGAGGGCTCAGATCCGGTTAGTAAAAAAAAATTTTGATTTTGTTCAGTGCAGAACTGAATAGAATCGGTGATATTATTTGAAGTAGTTGATTGTTGTTTTTAATCTCTAATTGTGTGATGTGTGTTAGGGCTATTGTTGTGAGAGCAACTACCGTTAGGGCTGTGATGACTATTGTTGTGAGGACTATTCCCATGAGGGCGATTGTTCATACGACTGTCGCTGTGAGGACTATTGTTGTGATAGTTATTGCTGTGTCGTCTATTGTTATGAGGACTATTCCCATGAGGGCGGTTGTTGATATGACTGTTGCTGCTAGGATTATTGTTGTGATAGTTATTGCTGTGTCGTCTATTCTTTTGAGGACTATTGCCGTGAGGGCGATTGTTGAGATGACCGTTGCCGTGAGGGCTATTGGAGTGAAGGCTATTGTTGATATGACTGTTGTTGTGTTAGTTATTGCTGTGTGGTCTATTGGCGTGAGGAGTATAGTTGTGAGGGCTATCGGTGTTAGGACTATTTCTATAAGGGCTTGTAATGGGAATTTCTGTGAGGACTATTTCTGTGAAAGCTATTGGTGTGAGAAATATTGTTTTGAGGCCTACTGCTATATGGTTATGTTTATATATTTTGTCTACAATGCTATTTGATGTTGCTCACCTGATGAGTTGGTTAATAATCGGTAGCTACCCCTTAAAATCTTTTCATGTAATCGATGTTAATATTCGTCCGCACATTAAAGACCAATTCGTGTAGATATTTCGTGTGTCTCGTAAAACAAGTTGCTATTTAAAGATCTGCAGAAAAACAAACAGTGCAAAAAAACCTTCCCTAACCTCAAAAGCTTGTCTTAGGCCCTACTTCCTGGAATTTTGTTTTTAAAAGCTTTTTATACAAATAAACAACCAATCTATCTGCTAAACACAGGAAGCAAATTCGTCCGTCGTTCAGTTGATAAACAAATCCCGTTTTTTTTACAACGGCTTTTAAATTAAAATAACTCCAGACAGAAATAGCTCACGTTGTGCGCCGTCAAATCTAAACAATAGTTCTAATGTGGAGCGTCAGTGATATTCCCAGTGGCGAGGGGTGGCCAACGTTCTCTCGCGGACAGCGAGACGTTATCTCACAAACGATATCTCGAATCGCTAATATGTTGGAATATTTGTTAACTTCTGGGAGGGCTAGTGGTTATAGCTTACTTGAACACTTGTTTAAAAACATAGCTAACTTACGCTTTAAATTCTGTTTAAATAATTGAGAATTAATTTTGTCAAAGTGTATTCGTAGATTATTAGCTGCGAATGTTTAAAAGGAGATGCCTGATTCATTGCTTCATAATCAACGTCCAGCCGTAACTGTTAATAGATATAGACTTGATATTTAGATGGAACCTTAGTTTCGTCATGTAGAGGATTGTTAAGACGGAATTTCGGAACATTTTAATTTTATTGTATTGTAAAATTTTGTCACAGAATACCTGAAGTCAATACTCATTCAAGCGGTCAGCGGTTTCAAATTCTGTAAATTAATGAGATTAGGTAAATATCCATCGTGATTATAAGAATAGAGGCTCTTAAGTTGAATGTTATTGGAAAAGGTATAATTCATGCCATAAATGCTATTGTGATTGATCGTGGCTGTCTTTATAGCTCTTTCTCTTGCACCGTGCGTAATAATCAAGAATTTTCTCTTTTGTCATATAAAGAACCATTTTGACTGTAATTACGTATGCTTTGTACATTCAACACGTTTTTCTAAAACTGCAGTGCGTTTATCTATTCTTGTAGAACGTTTTCGGTGTGTCTCTAAATTTTTCTGTGATACTTTGCTTCTAATTCTATTGGATATATACTACTTGCGGATATATTTTTGTATAACTCGGAGTAGGTATATAAGAAATGCACACCAACTTCATTTGCTGGGGAGGTTTATGCTTGTGAAGTAAATTCTAGTAGTTAACGTTGGATTAACTAAGCTCTGTAATCCATTACTATATCCGACTTTACATAATACAATGTTCAGATACGATGCGAAATCTTCGCCGAGAACATCCTGTGATCTGTGCCTCACCTTGTGACGTCAAGCCTAAAACGCCGTTTACGTACACCATTTCCCTTACGCCGAGCCGTTGAATAGCATTTCCATTTAAATTGAAGATTACGCCACCCGTCAATTAATCGTGGCAGTTGTTGGACTCGGACGGGTCGCCTCATGGTTATTTATAGCGTCACAAGGTATTAATAGATCAGTGCAGATATATTGCACTTTCTCTTGTGCTTTGCTCTTGCTTTAAATTAGAATGGAAACTAATATTAACATGTATTGGGCAAGGGGAGGAAGGGTTAACACTCGTGATTGGAACAACTTATATAGTCACCATGAATAGTTCCTATTGTTCTGTTTGCGGTTTTATTGTTTGTTTCACCATCCTCTAGTGAGTGCACTTTAGCACTTGCTATCATTGTCAGTCTACTACTACGACTTGAGGATGTCCATCGATGGGATAGATTATGAAACCATTCCCCGCCCTTGTACCTGTACAGATCCACTTTACGGTACCTCTGCAACATGTTTACATCCTGGTATTTACAGTCTATCTGGATAAATTTTGAATCTATTTGATGAATAAAATATTTTTTAGATCCCGTGTGCTTTTCATTAAAGAGCAAGAGTTTCATAGTACATGACCATGTGAGTTTCCCTCAAATTTTATGTTCAAGATGAGGTACTAAAAATCTTATTTGTATTACTCATAACGTCTTGGAAAAAATTATCTTGAAATTTGAATATTTTTCATAGTTCAATTCATAATGAAGAAGTTAAAAATTGTTTTTTGTGAACATGAGATATAATACTCTAAGTTTTTCAGTAATGCTTCGGTAGTAGCTGTCCCTAAGAAAGTCCAATCATTTATGCTTTTTTTAATCATTCTGAACAAATGGAGAATAATTGAGTGTTTAATAAGTACTCCATATTCTAAAGATAAACTCCGAAAGACACTGACGAAACTATCGTCCTGGTTATCGTTTCG
>JBAIZL010000004.1:142189731-142209731 GCA_036971475.1 Prosapia bicincta | reverse complement strand
AGAGCTTGCAATTTCGAAGTCTCTTTATAGGAATTTTATTCCAAGAAAGATACAATAAAAGAAAGAACAAAATAGTAAAGCATGAAAGAAACTCTTAATATACTCATCGTCACTTCTGTTAGGAAAATTTTTATATATTTAAGTATATCTTTCTTTTTTCGTAACAATAAAATCTTTTCCTTTTTGATGCGTTTCGGAATAACTACATTCTCAAAACGTAAATAGTATTTCTTTTTAAATAGACAGTACTATTAAAGTTTTGAGAATGGGGTTATTAAAAAAGGGGTCAATAAAGTAAACAATCGTAATGTTTGGAAAGGCAGAAAAAATTACTCAAATATAAACCAAGTAGTGCGTTACTTATGACCTCCTTATATAATGAAGTTAGCAATGTAGAATAAGTTAAGAATTGTCTTCAATGAAATCGCTTGTTCACCATTTCCTATAAAACATTGTTCATCTTACATGAACTACGATGTCTTTAAATAAGTGGTCGGATATGACGGAATCGTTGGTAGTTTGAAAAGCGACGCGTTAAGGTCACTAGATTTAAAAGTACGGGAGACAATGTTGCTTGTGTCCGTGCTCTTCGCACCACACGTGTTCCCTGGGTAACGCTAATTGAGCAACAGCTATTCGCCGCCAGTGTACCGACCAGACATAGGCGTAATGCGAACTCCTCGACATAGAAGCGGCCATTCTAAGGGCCTGGACACAGATCATCGGATTCTCTTCTGGAATGGTGGAGGTCTAAGTAGATTTAAACGTATTAGTACTAAGCAATATACACACTCTCTATTACGGATACGTTTAAGCTATTTTGATTACGTTCACTATGATTTTTTATGTTTTAAGTGTCTGGATTTCTGAAAAAAATATCTGTAACTTAACACTTCATACAAAAGAGGTTATATTCAATTTCATTTTGAACTTTTTAAATTTAGATCCTGGATTAAAGTCTTTCAATCTTGATACCCGGTCAATACACTATCTCCCTCATGGAGATAAGGTATCTCCCTTATGGAAGGTGGCTGGCATTTCTCATGCCGGTGCAGAGGGATAGCGACGCCAATCTTGCGAGCCTTAATTTTCCAAGGGCTTGAAAATCTATTGATCTTAACATACCTCTGGGTTACGGTTTATTTCCCGATTCGTTGCCAATCCTTCAACAATGTCGATAATTTTTACAAAAACATTAACAAGAGCCTTTTATATCTGGTATTTCTTTTCCTAAGAAAGCGCTGCTAGCAGAGAAAATCTTATCTATATTGTAGAGGCGTCCTTAACGGGACGTTAACGTTTAGTCAAAGGAGGAAAATTGCAACCCGGTGTAAATAACGGGCGAAAACAATTACGCGAAGCTTTCTTGGGGAGACATTAACTTACAATACAGCTTATTAGATTATTACTTTACCTCGACATGGCTTGTAATGCAATTACCGCGGAAATTTATCGCGACGGAAGAATGTTTAGATGCCGTTTCACTCACGCCCTTACAGCGTAAGTTAATTGCTGTGTTAAACAACCCTTTCATCCCTGCTCGTATCTTCATACCCTGTTATAATAACATTGTTCACATGACTAATGGCTATGATTTTATTTTCAAGGTTAAAACGTTTTAATTTTATATAAAACCAATTTGTTCAGCAGTACTTTATTAGTTTTCTGAATAGTATTGGCACTAATGTATTTTTTTCTTATGAAGAAATAGTTAGTGGTTTATTTACTTGTAAGGTTATATTTATATTTTGTTTAAATAAAAACTGTTTGTGTTTTGTGCCTGAAATGATAAAAATTGATTACAAACTATAACTTATTTACAACTTACATATTACCTAACTATCGAAATATTGTTGCTGTTCATGACGAGCTGGTTGTTAATTATTTATTACACTTTAATATCACTTGCGACCAGACTTTTTGTTAAGTAAAGGTTGTTAAATTGTTGACTTACACTTGGAGGAAACGTTTTAGTCTTACGACTTCTTCAGCCTCCGTAAATACGAGGCTAAAGAAGTCGTAAGACGAAAACGTTTTCTCCAAGTGTAAGTTAACAATTTAACGACCCTTAGTTAACAAAAAGTCTGGTCGCAGGTAATATTAAAGTGTAATAAGTATTACCTATCATTAGAATAACAACTGTCTTGAATACCTGAAATAATAAAAACAACATTCGACATCGTTCGGGCCAAAAAACGTTATTCCAGCATTTTTAGTTATAATTGATAATTTATAGTTGTACTTTATTTTCACGTGGTTGAAGAATCTCTTTTACGGTAAATACACGTTTAAGAATTACGACAAGGTATTCTTTACCTATGTAAAGAATCCCTTTGACGTAATTCTTAACTGTGTATTTACACATTAATTTCTACTACAATTAATTTTACTACATTAATTACTACTACGTCTACTCTATAACTATATTCCCATACAAATACTAAAACGCTTTTTGAGCTACTTGATCTCTAAAGTTTTCGAAAACCTATTGCACTCTTTCAATTCCTTCTATTAGTTCACACCATCCCTACATATACCTTGTTTAAATTTTCAATCGTTAATAAAATACTTAATAAGTTAAATACACATTATTACAAGTAATATAAACAAAAATGCTTTAAAACCAATTCCCACTTAGGTCAACACAGAAATATTTTATGTTAGTTACTTTTTATTAAATAATTAAAATTAACATAAGTAAAGTAACATAACCAATGTGTTAAAACAGCTGTTCTACCACTTGACCTACAATTTAAATCAGCTGTTTTATGAAATCATATGTTATTACTTGTTTTAGGCTACGTGGAACGAAATAACTATATTGAATATCTTGCCCCTTTTGTGAAACGTTTTTCTAAAATATGAATCTAAAATTAAATCATCAATTGTTACTAGAAGTTTAAAAAAAATGTATTTGAACTTGAATAGATGAATTCACTATGGCGCTTTTTATAATCCTACTTATTTCTTTTCATATTTTGCGGTTACAATTTTATAAATATTGTATATTTAATATTTTATAATTTTGCTCTCAGTTTATTCGTATATTATAAATTGGCTTTCATGTTAAACCGAATTGAAATCATGGAATATTGCTTTATGAAACGCTGATTCGTACATTCAAGTCAGCCTGGATTAAATCCAAGCACCCCTTTCTTCCCCAAGTGTCGGGATAAATTAGCGGGACATGCTTCAATGAGCAATCAAAGGGTAATTAATTGCGAAAGGGTGGAATTACAACCCCAGCACGTGTGCGAATTTTATTAAAAACCAAAAGTTGTTGCTTGCGCCCGTCAATAAAAGTTTAACGTGAAAGTTTTATTTAGGTCAGTGGACGTGTCAGAGTTTAACCGAGAGTGTAGCCAAGAGCAAGTTTTGTAGCTTTACCTTAGCAATGTAGTTACCTGTTGCGAGTGACGTCATGAAAACACTCTTAGGGCCATACTATTCGGACCGAATAAACGCGACCGAATATCGGCCGCGTTTTTTCGGTCGTATTGGAACACACGTTAGCATATGGCGCATACTATACGAGCCGAAATTCCGCGCCGACAGACGCGTTCAAAAGCGGAGAGGCGGAATTAACAGCGAGCAACGCGTTAAATCGGTGACGATTCCGCGGCGGAAAATCGGCGTGACAGACTATACGGACGGAATAGTGGCGGAATGTCGGCGTGCAGCGGAAGCAACGCTCCAAGCGGGGTTATGACGAGCCTCTCAGCAACTCCTACGGTTCTCTTCATGTTCGTATCCTGTTTCTTCAAACTATCGCAAATCAGAAAAAGTAGTTCATCAAAGGAAGACACTGACATCCGGTAGTATTGGAAAAACTTGTCTGGATATTTCCTGTGATCATTAAACATAATGTGAAACTGCCCAATTGTTAATCTGTCCGCCAACAGTGGATGGGTTGACCAACGTCTTTCAATGTTAAACACATCATGCAGTAAACCCATGAAATGCAAAGCACCGACACAAACTACCTCTTCTACCTCCATTTTGATACTGGATACTTGGTACTTTTTATACCTCTGTCTGCCGATAAAACGCTCGTATAGTCATGACACGGGGAATGTCAGCGTCCAATCCGCGCCGAAACATTCCGCTCGTATAGTCACATCGAATTCGGCCGTTACTGACGCCGATATTTGGTCGCGTTTTTTCGGTCCGTATAGTATGGCCCTTAGAGGAGACGAAAGGAGCGTTTTGTAATGTACGTCACAACATCTCCCTTCATGTAGGAACACAGGCCTTATTATAAACCTTAGAGAATGCCACCATGACTAATACATTATAAGATTCTCAGAACACTTGCTTCCTACACCGTATAAAAATCTAATGGTGTGTGTGTGTGTGTGTGTGTATGTGTAACTCAATCACGTAATAACTACTGGACCCATTGAGCTGAAATTACATGGACATTCTTAGCGTCCCTAGTTAACACATAGATCTATTTTTATTTAGAAATTCCATCAAGGCACCGTCCCGCTGGGCTTAAAAATTCCCTTAACACTCAATTATATATTTGGCTCAATCAACTGATAATCTTCTGTAGAAGTCACTTTTAAACACATTTAAACAGCTGACAGTAATTGTTTATTGGTATTCATCTTTCAAGGTTAGTTATACTTTAAAAATGTTATGTTACAACCAGAAGCTTTTCTTTTTATTGACTTTTGAAGACAATATTCGGTAAATTTAAAGTTTGTTACGTTTATTGGGGTTTAATGTATCTTTAATATATTTATTGGGGTTTAATGTATCTACACTATTATATAAAAATCTAATGGTGGCTGTCTGTATATGTGTGTGTGACTCAATCACGTAAAAACGACTGGACCTATTGAGTTGAAATTTTACACGGACATTCTTAGGGTCCCTGTTTAACACATAGGTCTCTTTTTATTTAGAAATTCCATCAGGGCACCGCCCCACTGGGCTTAAAAATTCCCTTAAAACTCAATTATCTATACTCCATTATATACTTGCTTAATCAGCTGATAGTAAATGTGTTTGTAGTAATTCACCTGCAAAAGTCACTTTTAAAAACAACTAAACAGGTGATAGAAAATTTTTGTTGTTATTCACATTTCAAGGTTAGTTATACTTTACAATTGCATTGATACAAGCAGAAGCTTTTTCTTCTCTTGGTTTTTCAAGACAATAATTGTTAAGTTTGTAGACTATACTTTGATATATTTATTGGGTTTTAATTTCAGTAAATTAATTTCACCCAAAATACAAATACAAATATACGTCAAACGCCGTACGAACGACGGGTACTCTGCTAGTAGCCTGTAAGTGTGTTAGGTAATTCATTAAATTAAATATTTTATTAGATGAGAACATCATCGTTATTTCTATTGACAGTATTTTCTGGTTTATTTACCAGCTTATTAACTTTAACGCCAGACTACTCCTACATTGTTTAATAACAATTGTCTAAGTCCATGGGGATTTTCCAAGGCTAAACCTCGTTGAGATAGAACGGTGAATAATTGTCTTCCTTTCGGCATACAATGCTGGCAAATGGATTTCTAATGTAACGTGGAAATCCAGCACAGCGATGAGCGTTACCCGTGCTGAAGAGGTAGGATTATCGGCCTTCTTTAATGGTTCCTTCAGTTGCATAACCTCCTTCATTCGTATGTTTCCATTTCTTCCTATTACACTTACTAAATTCATTCCGATATCCTTGTATCCATCAGTTTCCCTGGCATCTATTTCCGCGTCACTTTAATTTGTTCTATTCATATAGGTCTTTATTTCTTTTGTTTCTCTTTTGTTTATCATCTAGTTGTGGTCTCCATATGTTACAATACTTTTTATTATTAATGTGATGTTTAATCTTTATATTAGTAGGTAATCATAACAGTTGGATTTGCGTGTTAGTTGAATCTCTTCTTACGTTGAAGTTTTTTTCGTTGCTATTACCTAAAAATACATAACTTATTGTTTCTTTTAGTTGCAAAACGTACGCCAATGTTTGATTTGCTGTTACCGATAGATATTAATTTTATGCAATGTTAATCTCAATGCTTGTCTTGCTCTACTGTTCTTGTGTACAACCATGATCTGATTTTCGCTAAGTGTATATTTAGTTAACCTCGCCTTTACCACTTTTCTCTAAAGTCTGTAGTATGTATTATATGTAAATTTTGCATAGCGTTGTTTATTTATGTACATATGAGTTAGGATGAATAGGGCGGAAAATATCAATTATGTTTGTTAGTTTAATAGAAAAAAGTGCGCAGTAGATATGTTTACCTCATTTCACTAAACGTTATTTTAAGAATCGAGCCGAGCCGCATGCATCTATTTTTGAAAAGTCTAGACAAAAAATCTCATGAATGGGTTTTAAATTCGAATAATAGCGCCTTAAATACGGCCGGCGCGGCGGGTGGATGCGGAAACATAAACGGCAAATTCTCTGGCCATCCGCCCGGCGGTAAATCCTCCGCATTATTTGTGTTCCGACTCTGTGTTATGTCTGCTCAGTCAACGCTCGATTTATTCTGCTTCGCCAAATCTCAACTTTTACGGTAAAGCTTTTTAAAGATAAATAAAGTCACATAAAAAGCTTGAATTGGCCGCAATTTTACGGCAGTGTAATTCCCCGTATTAAAAGTTATCGTAGCTTGCCCCAAGTATGGAGACTTCAATGCATACGATCCTACAAAACATGCATGACATTAGTTGCTTAATTATTCCTAAACATGGGCAACTCTGTCTGCGACCATTGGCCTAAATACTTCTGAAAGCGCTAATAAAAGTTTTCAAATTATCGTTTTTAAAGTTGTACACCAAATTATAAATTCCAGAAACCAATATACTCTAGGACTCGTACAAATTTTAAAATAGAAAACAATTAGTAACAGAATCAAACTTCGTAGTAATGCATGTCGATGTAAATCTCTAATAGGTCTGCAAAATTTAAATTTGATATTTCAGTTTTTCTACACTAGCGAACTTTTTCTGGTAATCCCTACAAATCTTAGTAGACTTATTTATTATGTAAACAGTATTCGAGCTGGCTAGTGATCAAAAGTTATAAACACATGAAATATACACAAATCACAAATACAAAACTTTAATCACAAACGCGTTTCTATGACAATATATCATCATCATCAGTAATCCAACACAAAAATATATTTCTAATTAAAAAAATGAAACATAACCTATAATACTTAAAAGTTAGAACCGGGCATGTTTACAATCACGGCTACTAATTTACAATGAACAAAATGTGATAACTACAAATATTTAGCTTTGATAAAACTATAACGTTATTAAAATGTAATATTAACAAAATTATTTTAATAATTTAAATTAATGATAATATTTAACACTAAATTAATTTATAATATGGTATTTTGAATTGGTCCTAACTCATTACTAAAATTTTATTCTTATATGCATTTATAATAAGGTTTCCCATTCATCTAATTCATTGAAATATATTACATTCTTTAAAAGGATAACATTAATCACTTCTAAATATATGATTTTTGTCCAAACAATGGTAGAATATATTGTCCCGGTCTATCATATTTTAAATGGGAAAAATGTTCTTTCGTTCTAATTTGAATACTTCTTTTAGTTTGCCTTATATATCGGACATGTTTCACATTGCAAACTATAAAATCTCGATTAACTTTCATAATTTACTATATATTTCTGGTTCCCTAGTAGATATTTTATGTTAGTTACCGTATCTAATGTTAATGTTACGTTACTGTTCTTCTCCAAAACGTGTTTGCCAAGTTAGATATAGATTAATGGTAAGGTAATCTAATCTATTATCTTTCCTCTTTATTTTGTTAGTAACATACATCTTGAATTATTTGTTTTCGTCCGTTTCACTCGATTATTAATTTTATCTATCAAACACATCCATTTATTTTTATTTATGATGTACAGCTTCATAAACTCTTTGAAATATGATTCCAATTGTGCATACAAATTAATGCATATATAATATAAAATGTGTACGTAATATATAAGAAAATTTACAAAACAGTAAATTACAATAAATGAACAGAAAATGTGAAAACGTTTCATCGAAGTATATCTTTTCCTTGGCATTTCCGAGATGCTCTAAAATATAAGCAAATAGTGGAACACGATACCGAGAACTAAGGTGACACGCAAATACGAGAGAAAAACACGCAATTTATGACGACAGAAATACAAGCAGATTCCCTCAAGCCTAAAGGCTCACAACCTGCCCCTGCGAATTTATCAGGCCTTATATGCCTCAACTCTTACGTGGAATTCCTTTTTTGTTTTATCCAGCCTATCCATTCTCTTTTAAAGGACTGTTTATATTATCAGTCAGCTGATTTACTGACGTTACCCACCTCTAGATGGTTTTGTTTTCTTCGACAATATTCATATTTTATTATGTTTTGTGTTATATTGTAATATTTTATATGTTATTATAAATGTCTTCTACATTGACCCTATTTGTACCATAACAAGTCTTAAGACTCTTGAATGCTTTGCTTGGAGGCAAAAATTACTTTTCAGAAAACATTTTAAAGTCAATTCCTATTTATGTGAAACAAAACTTATTTTAGTTACTTTTTATTACATAATTACAATTAATATTAATAGAGTAAGATAACCGATCTCTTAAAACAGCTTTTCTACCACACAACCTATATAACATAAAATCAACTGTTTTATGAAATCATATGATATCACTTATTTTAAGCAATTTGGTACGACATAACTATATTGCCTACCTTAACCCTTTCCTGAAATGTTTTTTCTCAAATAGAACTAAAATGTATTCATTAAATTTAATTAATGCAATAATATTTCAAAAAACTGCATTATCATCAAGTGTCATTCAGTAAAAATTTAAAATAATGTAATTCAACTTTAGGGGATGAACAAAAAATATTTTTATTAATTATTGAAAATTGGTACTATATATAGGATACATATAAATATACACGCTAATTGTTTCGTGGCCGTCCTGTCTTTCTTTTCTCAGGATGAATTCTCTCTAGTACCATTTGGGATACCTGTCTTCTGCCATCGTCTTTACGTGGCCATGCTAATTGCTTTCTTTCTATCTCCTTCTTCATAGTTTTAATTATTTCTATTTCGTTACGTATGCTATTTGTTTATTTCTGACCTTTTCATTTCTCGATTTACCCCAGCTTCGTCGTGAATAGTCTTGATTACTAAACTTAATTACATTGCTCGAGTTCAAGATGGATGCAAATAAAAATAAACAGAGGCACAGCAATTCTTATCTTCTCTTCTGTGGCGAATATATTTTAATACACTTAAGCACATTTTCCTTACTGCTTTTTTAACAATAAAATGTTTTCACTTGTTTACGCGTGTCGGAATAACTCCATTCTCAAAACTTATATAGTATTAATGTTTAAATAAAGAGTACTTTTTAAGCTTTGAGAATGGACTTTCTTCGAAACGCGTCTTGAAACTAAAGAAAACATTTTAATGTTATGAGAGAAAGGAAAATGTAGTCAAATGTATAACACAAACGTGCTTTAGTGCTTCCGGGAAACAAATGCAAGTTTCTTAATAAATGGGTCTATTATCTTTAGGCAAGAACAACGTTTTATGTTGTTTTTAAAGCCTTACAGCCATAAAACTATATATATACCGCCAATAAAATTTATATAACTATTAATTTATATAAACAAGAAAATAATATGTTAAAACGGTTGTAAAATTGGTATTGTGTGACTATTTTTGTTTTATAAACGTAAAAATAATATATTATAAATTTTATGAATATTTCAAAGAAACTTTATCGCATGAAATTCAACAATTCTAAGATCGTGCAACATAATTGAAAACAAAATGGCGTTCTAAAATTGAGACTCTATTACAGGCGCGTTTCATACGCTCGAGGTTTATTGGCGATCGCCTGGATGCTTGTTTAATGGCTGCAGATTCAATCCAAGTCCGCCATATCTTGAGCACACAATGAGCCGCTCAGTAAATATAAAGGCGAGAATGTTTACGGAATGCCCGCACGCCATAAAAACACCGCTTTATTACTTTAATGTTGGCTTTTAACTTCACGACGTCATGCTTTGATTTCATGCGCGATAAACGTTATTGCGCGTGCATCAGGAAAGTGTCACGTAAAATGTCTGCCAGCGCCGTTATTGTATGCTGCCAATATTTGTAATCAGAATGTTGTCAATATTGTATTGTAATATTTGCTTGCATATAGATACCTTGTAGCTGGATATATCTAAATAAATCTACAAAAAGCATATAAGTAAGCCTGATCGATGTAGACCATTGTTTCACATTGAAACATCAAAAGCCTTTTGTAATTCAAGTAAAAACAAATTGTAAAAAAATGATAATTATTAAGTGCCGAACAATAAAATAAATCTGAAATTATCAATTGTTTAGCAATATATATATATATATATATATATATATATATATATATATATATATATATATATATATATCGCAATATGTATTCTTAATAAAGAACTAAGTCAAAATACAAATACAAGAATTATAATTGAATTTACAATTCAAAGCTTTTCGTTGGATAACAGTACCAACACCATCAGGAATATTAAACAATTCAATTCAATGTATTTTGACTTAGTTCTTTATATATATATATATATATATATAATACGTTTTCTTGTTTAATAATTTAAAACAACATAGGTTATTTAAATACAAGAATATTTATTAATTTATATCCAAAGCTTTTCGTTGGTAAACAGTACCAACATCATCCTGTGATTGTGATGATGTTCGTACTGTTTACCAACGAAAAGCTTTGGATATAAATTATTATATATTCTTGTATTTGAATAACTTATGTTGTTTTAAAATATATATATATATGTATATATATATATATATATATATATATATATATATATATGTATATATAACGGAATTAATTTGTTTTTTTGTTAGAGGCAAAAGTTACTTTCACAAAGAGGAAAGTATGCAATATAGTTAGTTCGTCATTTTGGCTTAAAATAAATGATAACATATGATTTCATATAACAGCTGATTTTATGTTATAGGTTATGTGAAAGAACAGCTGTCTTAATATTTGTAACACATTATGTTTAACATAAAGTAACACTTGTTTTGCTACTTTATTTATATAAATTGTAGTTATTTAATAAATAGTAACTAAAAAAATGTTTTCTTTCTGACTTAAGTAGGAATTGACTTTAAATATTTTTATTTATATTACTTGCTGTTTAATAACAAAAGGGTTTTTTCATACCCGTTTGCAAAAAGTACGTGTCCACGCGTCCGTGAGCGTGTTTGCACTTAAGTGAAGGATATATTTTGTTTGATCTTTGTAAACAAGACTTGTAACTTGAATTCCAAGGAAAAGCAATTGAAATGTACTGTGACAGAATCTGTGTTCAGGTGTAATAAATGTTTATTTTAAAGTCACCTACCGCAGCGCGACCTGTCTTACAATAACCGTAAACGAACAAATCATGCAATCACCGGCTTGTTTATTTAGAATAATTTCATGGGTGAACGACTTGACAATGGCCTGTTTGATAGAATGTAGGGCAGAAAAACTATCCGTGAATGCTTTCACCTGGAGAAAAAAACGTCGGCAGAGGTCGTCTTTGCGTTTGTCCTCATTCGTCAAAAACATGCATTCAGGTGTGAATGGTAACAGTGCCATAGGTTTAGGCCTGCATTTTAGGTGCAGTGGAATTGCATTATATTGATAAATGTGTGTAGTTTGTACTTGGCCGGAGTTCTTTTTATTCTATGATGAACCATCTTGTCTTTATTAATACCAAGTTCTGACGGAGCGTTTCATTGATAAACCATTTTCTCTTTATTAGTACCAAATTCTGACAGTTTCTGAGATTACGAAATGTATGTTTACATTAAATATTGTTGAATAGTTACAAAACTGGTAGAGTGCGTGGATCAATTCATCTCATATTTACACCACAATTCCAAATAATTTAATTTATACAGAAACGTTTAATGAACCAAACAGATTCAGATATACTTTGAATGCGAAAATTCGATGAAATATACATTAAAAATGTGTGGGATTGTTAGGGTAAAGCAACAAGAAAAAATAAGGCCCAGCTTTATCTCTTTCCGGACAGGCCCGACCCTGCCAAGGGTTGTCCATTGTCATTTCATCTGGATTTATTACCGTTTTGGATCTCCATAACAGACCAGAAACGCCATAACAGACTCCATAACAGACCTGAATACATAAAGCACGTGCGAGCGCGCGCGCACACATTGAGTGGTTAAAATTTTGTTGTTATATATGTGTTTAGTGTTTTGAATGCAAATAGGTTTTGCTATGTAAATACCGATTTTCCCTCCCAATGAAATTCTTATTTAAGGTACATCAGAAATATATCAGTAAAAGATGTATATGGGTCGTATAAACAGTTAAGTAGAGGAAATTAGAGGAAAAGAATCAGTAATTGCACCTCAGATACCAACAACCAGTATTTCTAAACTACTTATATTAGTATATATAATAGAAAGAATACTATACACTTCTTCATCTTCTTATATATATTTTACTCAAATTTTCAATCACTAATAAAATACTTTTTATTCATCCACTCAAGTTAAAACACATTTTTTAAAACTTTTAGTTAATGGCACATAATGTTAATACAGTTTTTCAAATAATAATTTATTAATTAAATCATTTATTTTTATGTGGAGGAAAAACTACACACAAAAGGGGCAAAATATGCAATATAGTTGTTTCGTTCCTTTAGGAATAAATAAGTGATAATGTATAATTTCTTAAAACAGCTGATTTTATGTTAAAGGTTATGTGATATAACAGCTGTTTTAATGCATATGTTATATTAGTTTATTTATATTTATTTCAATTATTTATTAAAAGGTATTTAAAATATTTTTTTAGGCGACCTAGTAGAAATTGACTTTAACAAATTTTCATTTAGCTCAATTCTTTAGGAACTAATACTTTCTCCAAGTATTTCAGTTGTATTCTAATCTGTCCATTTATAAACATCCACAACTTAGCCAAGAGGAGGTAATCAGTGCCTGTATTAGTAGGTACAGAAGAATTCTACGTTTTGTTGATGGAAAAAGTGGAAAAAACAATGTGATTGTTTGTGCGTGTGTGTGTGTGTGCGTGTGCGTGCGTGTGTATGTGTGTGGTGTGGTGTGTGTGTGTGTGTGTGTGTGTGTGTGTGTGTGTGTGTGTGTGTGTGTGTGTGTGTGCGCGCGCGCGCGCGCGTGTGTGTGTGTGAGTGAGTGTGTGCGCGAGCGCGTGTGTTAATGCAATGTGTGGAACCTGCAGAGGAAATACATATTGCAATGCATTTCAGATTTTAAATTGAGGATAAAACAAGTAGATGCCAAATCGATTGTTAGCTGAATAATGGACAAAACTCAGTTGAAAGTGACAAAAAACACCAATTCAATCAGAAAAATTACTGCTTTATGGAGATTTCTGAGACTTCAATTTGAACAAGCCTTTGGCCGGAAGTAAATTCCTATAACTCGATCGGTAAGGTAGCAATTTACTGTATTTTCCAGCAGTGAATTTGAATATGAAGTACGCATTTTGTTGCTGACGTCCTGACAGGTTAAGCGATCTGCGGAGCGAATGCTTCAAATGTCTTCAACAGTTTTTAATTAAATCTGACAAAGACAAGACGGCTCTGAATGAAAGTGGCGTGTCACCAGTCTATTATTAGATTTCGGAGGGGGAGGGGCAAACACATTAATATAACCTATACAGTTTTAGTGGGACAGTTATGCGCGACCACGAGCTCATACGTTAGAAAAGCTTCGGTTATTGGCTAGAAGACTCAGTTAAATTTGTTTACATACATGTTTCGTCGATAAAATATTCACTAGGCTATACATTTCGTTCGTGAATAATTCACTCACTTTTTAAAATTTATTTTTATTTTTAAAGTATACAAAGATTAAAAACATAAACAGCACAGCGTTATGATAACTGCACCCTTGTCTAAAGCGTTGCTGCTAGGAGCCGTATAGTAATTTAAAAATAAATTTATTTATCCGACCCTTCGCTACACAGGTGCCGTTAGTATTGTAAATAAAACCAAAGTATCTCAACCCTCCCATTAGTGTCTTTTGGATGCTTCCTCCCGATCAAGCGAAAAAAGTAAAATAATCCTTCTCTCACAGTGTTCGACCCATTTGGCTCCTTACCCGTTTTTATTGCCAGGACTTTTTTTGTTATTATTCAATTCTTTTATATATATATATATATATATATATATATATATATATATATATATATATATATATATATATTGTGTTTAAATTTTCAATGTTTTATAAAATACCTTTTATTTATCCATTCAAGCTTACACTTGATGTTAGTACAGTTTTGTTGCATATATTAATTCATTAATTAAATTTAATTATTACATTTTGGCTTTATCAGAAGAAAACCTTTTCACAAAAGGAGCAAGGTATGCAATATAGTTATTTCGTGCCATTCAGCTGAAAATAAGTGATAACATACGACTTCATACAACAGCCGAATTTGTTATAGGTTATGTGTTAGAACAGCTGTTTTAACGCGTAGGATATGTTAGTTTATCTATATTAATTTTAAATTATATATACTTAAAAAGTAATTAGAATTTTTTTTAGTTAAGGAGGAATTTCCATTAAAACTTCTTGTTTATATTGTTTTTGTTCCTACATGAAGATAGCTCACTGCCTTAAGAACTAATCTAGAATTTGTTCACATATATTTTTGTTACATGCGTTACATTCTATGCGCTTAACGAGGTTTTTTTGGTTGATACACATTTCCTACGTACTGTGTAGTTCCGACGAACAAAATCGTTAAAAAAATATGTCATTTTAAAAATAGTTTTGGCGATTTTTCTCATAAATAGACATACATTAACTCTGTTTTCAGTGGTTTCTTATTTGACGTTTTCTGATGTAACTGTAATAAAATAGTAGCCAACATTTTGTACCACGGGGCGCAGCGCGTTCTTTAAGAATAATGAGAAATTATATTTAAAAATTAGCTTAATTGATGTAAAACTCTTAGTGAATATTTGCTTGGATTGGTTTCATTCAGCTGTTTGGGCACGTGACCGAATAAAAAAAAATTATTTTAAAGTTAATTCCTACTTAGGTCGAAAAAGAAAACTTTTATTTTGCATACCTTTTTATTAAATAATTCAAGTTAACATAAAAAAGTAACATATCCTTTACGTTAAAACAACTGTTCTACCACACAAAATCAGCTGTTTTATGAAATCATATGCTATCACTTATGTTTAGCCAAATGGGAAGGAATCACTATATTGTATACCTTGCCCCTTTTTGTGAAAGGTTTTTTTCCCATATAAAACTAATATAATTCATTAAGTTTAATTAATTAAATTCCATTGAATATTTGTAATTGATTTTAATATTAATAAGCAGTTGTTTAAACATGAAATACACTTGAATAGTTTATAAAGTTCAGAAATGTTCATATAATCTTTGCATAAAGTTCGTCAGACAATTGGATAACACTATTATTTAAACGTTTCTAACATTTGTAGTCATTGTGAGAACTTTGTGGTTTTGTACATTATACACATAAATGTAAACACTTATTTAAATACAACAGAAGAATAATTTATACTAATTTATTTTATGCCCTTATAATAATTCGTAGAAGTATCTGGCAAGATTATTTCCTAGTACTTTCTTGTAATATATATATTTGTGCTCCCAAATATAAATCTGAAAGATTACAAAACCAATTTTACTTGATTTACATCTTTCCAGTTCTTTGATCCCAGAATATCCCAGATATATGTTTAATATCTGACATATGGACATAAAATAAGTTATATTTACTCAAGGACTAAATCATTTATTATTTGTTTTCTTTATGAATGTCTTATTCTTTTACTTATATTGTTTTAAAATAAATTATGTTACTATTCAATTTGAATATACATTGTGTTTTTACTTTGTTAAACGTTAACTTGTTACAACTTGATCTTGTCATTTTAGAACTTGCATTTAATACTTGAATAAATATTTATTTCATGACCAATACTTATATTGCTATTTATAAAAGTTATTTAAATACAATAATTATGTATTGTTATGAATTCAAAGCTTTTCGTTGATAAACAGTACCAACATCATCAGGAATGAATAATTAAGTCATTGATTAATACAATACAATGCTTGTATTATTTATTCCTGATGATCTTGGTATTGTTTATCAACGAAAAGCTTTGAATAAATAATAACATATAATTCTTGTATTTGAATAATTTCAGTCGTTTTTGATTACTATACAAGAAATTATATATATATATATATATATATATATATATATATATATATATATATATATATATATATATATACATAAACAAGGAGAATGTGAACTAATCGAGGGAATTGAAAAATGATTTATAGGGGCTGAAATTGTTGACCACGTTATAAAAACGACGCTCATAATTTGCCCAATATCTTACGAAAGAGCTAAAATAGGTACTAAGTAGCACAGATGAAAGGAAATATTATCGGAATAAATAAAAATGAACATTGGTGTTTTTTTTTATCGTCTCGCTAATAACAGGAATCGTTAAATTGGCATAAATCTAAACCTCGGCCAACTTGTGACAATCTGAGCATGCCCCAGTAATTTACTAAACGTAGATCCCTGCTTCGACTAATTGGATCGACTTCCGGTTCCTCTAATCCAGAACAGCTGATTCAACCCATCTATTTAACTGGATAACTATTTATAAATCACGTTTAAATAAACCGGAAACAGGTTATTTTAGATGTTTTTGTTTAGTTTAAAGACATTACGTGGGTTCTGATAGGCTTTTAGTAAAACATTTGACAAAGACAGTATTGAGTCAGCTACACTAAAGGCAAATGATAACAGTGTGGCCCATATTTTAAAATTAGAATTTGTGAATATGTATGGCTAGTCTTACGTGTGTTCCCATAACACCTATACTTTAACAACGCATATATCCGTTGCCTTATTTAGGCAATTTGAGTTTTTCCAGTAGAACGCAGGTCTGTATTGTAAAAGCAATACTTTCGAATAGCGATCGTTTCGAACTGTTCAAAACAAATGTATGATAAGGATACGGGAAAAGCCTACGTGGGCCGCATCAGGAACTGGGACATCCAATGGAGCGCTAAAATGAACTAGGAAATATTCCTAACAGCAACTAGTGATGATATATCAAACTTAGGACTCAGTATCCGGCTGAAGGTACTAAGGATGCGTGCTTTTATCCCCCAATAAAGTACGTGGAGCGCAATAAACAATTTATAATATAAAGAAATGTAAACAATAGAAAAAGTAACAGAGTGGCAGTCGGTGGTACTGTCCGAGAGAAGTAAAGTCAATCAAGAGAACATAGGTTGTGATAAAATATAGTTTGTGTCGTTACTAAATGCATAAAAATTAACGTTAGTCTGTATTATGTCTTCCTAAAACGTTCATCTGATTCACATAGAAGTTTGAAAGTTATTTTATAGACTTCTGGGAAGGTTCTGGCATATTTTTAGCTCGATTAAAAGACGCCTAAGTTGATATTTGTTTTTTAAAAAACATTAAAAATGGAGGTAGCATTTTAAAATTCGGCTTTTATTGTTCCAAGTGTGATATTTGTGGCTTATTTTGGACATAAATTGATTACATAATGTTCACCCTCCGCTGTCTCTCATCTATAATTTAGTAATTATTTGTTTGTTCGTACAGTGAATATGTTCTGATTGGGAAAGCGTGACGTATCATTTTACCCGCCTAAACAAAACACTTACTGTGCGTTAAGTTTAAAACAGTCCATTCATTAATTAACTTATTTGACATCTTAATTTACACATTATTTGGCGTTCTCTTGCCCGGCCTCAGCCGCTACAGAACAACTGTTATGTATTGACTTTACTTTGCACGCAACACATTCATCAGCACGCACATGCATTGCATGTTTTGTAAGCGACAGTAACGTTAGAAAAGAATGTTTTAAGAGACGGTTGTATAGTTGAAAAATCACTTTATACACAAGTTTGTGGAAGGGGTTTAACCCATTGTTTTACATGTAATATTGTGACAATAAAATTACATTTTGGATAAAGTCACGGGCGCACGCGGATGACACACACACACACACACGCGCGCGCGCGCATGTGCAATCTCACACACACGCACACACACGTCTTCTGTTGTAGGCATATGTAGTTTGCAATTATTGCTATTTCCTGTTGGAAGCATATGCAGATTGCTATAGTTGCTACTTCCTGTTGCAGGCAGATGCAGATTACTATAGTTGTTTCTTGCTACTTGCAGATTGCAATAGTTGCTATTTCCTGTTGCACGCAGTTGCAGATTGCAATAGTTGCTATTTCCTGTTGTAGACGGATGCAGATTGCAATAGTTGTCATTCCCTGTTGTAGGCACATGCAGATTGTTACAGTTGCTACTTCCTATTGGAAGCAGACGCAGTTTGGAATAGTTGCTACCTCCTATTGCAGGCAGATGCAAATTGCAATAGTTGCTACGTCCCTTTGGAAGCAGATGTAGCTTGCAATAGTTGCTACTTCGTGCTCCATTACCTTTTCTCATTATATTATCATTTAAAAACTGTTATCATCGGCAGTTACCAACACATATGCCATTCAGTTACAGGAAATGAACTGATTTATAAATATTAGTATCGATTAGTTACATCCGTGCAGAAGGATACAACATCGACAAAACATCTGTTTTCAAACAGAATATGTAACATGTCCTGTTTGTTGCATTCACAGTTAGTTGTAAACATTGCTAACTACCATCTAACCAGGAAACCTAATATCAGCCATGCTAAGTGGCGTATCTTTACGGACTCCGTAATAGTGGATTTATAAATTCACTAAGCAAATAATCTTTGTCCTAGCTGAAAAGGATGTATGTAATTATCTCTGGCTACGGGATTCAGTTATTTTCTCTAATCTATTTATTTGCAATTTTCCATAATTCTAATATTTGGGAGGGGGGCACGGGGTAGTATTTTATAGATGTTCCTGTAGAAATATCTTTTTATTTATAAATTTTAATTGGTGTAGCATTGTTTAAAGTCAATTTACTCTCATGTTCCTGTTCGTTTATTTCTAATTAGTATCAGGTTTTCTAAATATAAGGAGCTATTCAAAATATTATCCATTTCTGAATCTATCTCTCTTTCTCTCTCTCTCTCTCTCTCTTTCTCTCTCTCTCTCTCTCTCTTTCTCTCTCTCTCTTTCTCTGTATATGTGCGCGAGTGTGTGCTTGCGTGCGTGAGTGCGTGTGTGTGGTGTGTGGTGTGTGTGTGTGAGTGCGTGTGTGTGTGTGTGTGTGTGTGTGTGTGTGTGTGTGTGTTTGTGTGTGTGTGTGTGTGTGTGTGTGTGTGTGTGTGTGTGTGTGTGTGTGTGTGTGTAAGAGAGGGAGAGAGAGAGAAACAATCCATAGACTTATAATGAGTCATTGGAATAAATGTTTATGGAATTTTTACTGATAAAGCTAAATAAGAAGCTTATTATTTTTTCCTGAAAGCTTAAAACATAGACCTCGATGCTAATTAATCACTATCTTACATACGAATTTGTTCTTTTACAGTTTTTAAATTATATAGAATTATTATTTTCATAATAATAAAAATCTAAAATAAAAATGTTCCTGAACCAGTTAGATGTAAACCAGCCAATTTAAGAAAGTAAAATATTCCTTTTTTGTAATAAAATTAAGATTTTTTTAACTTCTAGGTACCTCACAATCTCTATATCTTGTTGTTATTTTCTCTTTCTGCCTTATTATTAGACATCTTCGTCGTCATAAGTTGTAAATCTTTTTGATTCCATCTTCATATTTTACCTTTATTTTACTGTAGTTTAAAAGTTTTATTTAATTATGTTTTTGCTATACCTTGTTTTTTTAAAGCTACACTGTTGTTAACATGATATGTTTTGTCGCCTAACAACAAATTTTG
>JBAIZL010000004.1:142169731-142184731 GCA_036971475.1 Prosapia bicincta | reverse complement strand
TAGCAATCAAAATTTGGAATGAATTCAATGAAATTTCCTAAAATAAGATAAGATATAAATCCATATCTTAGGCTATTTTGACATTTAAAAATTACATGTTGGAATACATTATGTCGCCAGAATCTTTCCCGGGAATGTACTCAACAATTTCCTAAAGTTTCATAGCTATCGGATCAGTGGTTTGGTAACTCAATGAATGGCGTATTAACATTATCTAAATTTAATTAAGTATTTTATTAGCATAATAATAGCTGAACTTAGAGAGTTGATCGAGAAAAGTGTGACAAAAAAAATTACCGATTGATTGTTATTTATTGAAGTGGATCCGGATACATCATATTTTTTTTGTATATTGTTTGAAACGTGTAGACAAATAATTTTAGATTGTTGAGTGTTGCCTAGTAACGAAAATTTGGAATGAATTCGGAAAAATTTGGAATCTGCGCATGTATTGAGACTTATAGCCTATACGTTAAGATTATTTTCGTAAAATTAAAAATAGAGTTAAATTATTAATTTACTAAAAGCAACGATAGACATATGAATTTCTATTTAAACAAGTAACCCTTAGAGATAGAGAATTAAATGTTTGTTTAGTTAGTTTTAGTAAGATATATCACTATCTGCAGGGAACTGACAGCACTCGAACAGCTATAACTAATTAGAAAGATATGTCACTTTCTGTAGGGAACTGAAAGCACTCGAACAGCTATAACAAGTTAGAATGTTGATTCACATCCTGTAGGAAACTGACAGCACTCGAACAGCTATAAGTTAGAATGAAGAGTCACATCCTGTAGGAAACTGACAGCACTCAAACCGCTATAATTATTTAGAATGATGTGTAGTTTTTGTAGGAACTGTAGGCACTCGAACTGCTATAACAAGTTAGAAAGATGAGTAGCTTTCTGTAGGAACCTGACAGTTCTCGAACAGCTATAACAAGTTAGGTAGATAACAAGCTTTTTGTAGGGACCTAACAGCACTCAAACAGCTATAACAAGTTAGAAAGATAACAAGATATCTAGCTTTCTGTAGAGAAATGTCAGTACTCGAACAGCTATAACAAGTTAGAAAGATGGGTAACTTTCTGTAGGGAGCTGACAGCGCTCGAACAGCTATAACAAATTAGAAAGATGACTCTTTTTCTGTAGGGAACTAACAGTATTCGAACAGCCATAACAATTTAGATGAGTAGCTTTCTGTAGAGAACTGATGTTATTTGAACAGATATAATAAGCAGTTGGTTTCCAGTTTATACACGAGACGAATTGATATATTGCTGTAAATGAATTTCATAATAAGTTATATATTTTTATTTATTAAAAAAAATTAAAACTAATATTGACGCATCTATTTTTTTCAATACAGCAAAAACACAGTTGCGCCAGTAGGAACTGGTTAAACGTATAAAACCCTGCATAACCTGAGCCTACAGACGTTATTTATAGGCCTCTGAAGTCACACACATTATTTATAACACATTTTTTATTCATTGGACTTTTCTACATTTAGTAAAAAGGGAAAACATGTTTTTGTAAGATCTGGTCAATAATTACAAGTTTTAGGGCGTTCCACTGAAAAGGGTGAAACTTTTGCATTAGACCGTGTTTTTAGCTTTGAAGTGTTAGATCTGGTATCGATTCACAATTCTGTCCGTAGTTGCGTGTTTTTGAGTTTTTGTTGAGAACGGGATCAATGAAATATTTTGTTGGAATTGCACGAAATATTCGCTCTACATGCGGTGAATAATTATGGTGATTATCGACATTTTTATAATATTTAATAATTATTTCTGTGATAAAGTATTTTAGCTAGTTACATCGATATGATGTCCTTTCAAAATCTACAATTTTAAAACAAGTGTAAGAATGATGCATATATCCGATACATAGGGCGGTATATATAAGCCCAAAATTGGGGCTGCATTTGTCGTAGACATAAATGCATGAATATTTCAAAGCATAAGGGCATGCATATTTCCAAAGCATAACGGTGTGTTTGTTTCCAAAGCATAAAGAAATGAACGTCTCCAAAGCATAAAGAGATGAGTAACTCCAAAGCATAAAGACATAATTAGTTCCAAAGCATAAAAGCATAAACGTTTCCAAGAGATAAAGGTTTCCAAAGCATAAAAACATTAATAATTCAAAAGTACACAAACACGAAACGCACGCACGCACGAATACGCTAGGTATGTGCATTTTCTATAATATCGAAACACTTTTCATCATTACATAAAATATAATGATAACTGTAGACGGCCTGGCAATACGTATAGAGCGAGTACACCGTATGTCTATTAAGATTTTGTGTAGATTTAAAAAATAAATATATTTAAAGTATCGAAATTCGATTGAAAGTTTACATTATGTTCAAACGTTCGGCAAAACTGACAAAAAATTGGTAAAATCGTTTTCTGACTGACTATGGTATATATATGACAACGAATTTTTCTAATACATAAACGTTGGTCCTATGTGTTACACTATATATTGCATCTAAAAGAGCCCTTTGCATAATTATAATATGTCTAATATTAAAATATCGGGGTTTACCTAAATAACGTGGTAAGTTGAATATTTGTAAACTACTTGCTTCATTTACCTTCCTAAAGTAATGATATAGAATTCATGTTTGAGCCAATACAATCATGGTTTATACGAGGGAAACAGCTATCGATACACTGAAGGGGATGATCGATTAGTTCGTCTCGCAAGCAAGAGGAACCCGAGCGCGTGTGTTGCGAAAGTGACTGAAGTAATGGTGCAGAATTTCCACGATAATCATGACGCATGGGTTGTGTTTGCCAGAAACCTTTCTGCCAAAATCAAAGTAAAAATTTTGGAAATGTAACAGATATCGATACATTGAAGGGATGGTCGATTAGTTCGTCCCGCAAGCAAGTGGAAGCTGAGCGCGTGTATTGCAAAAGTGGCCGAAGTAATGATGCAGAATTTCTACGATAACCATAACGCATGGGCTGTATTCGGCCGATACCTTTCCGCCAAAATCGAAGTAAAAATTTTGGAAATGTAACAGATATCGTTACACAGAAGGGATGATCGATTAGTTCGTCTCGCAACGAAGTAGAAGTCGAGCGTGTTTATTTCAAAATTGGCTGAAATAATGGTGCAGAATTTCCACGATAACTATTACGCATGGGCTGTATTCGGCCGATACCTTTCCGCCAAAATCGAAGTAAAAATTTTGGAAATGTAACAGGTATCGTTACACAGAAGGGATGATCGATTAGTTCGTCTCGCAACGAAGTAGAAGTCGAGCGTGTTTATTTCAAAATTGGCTGAAGTAATGGTGCAGAATTTCCACGATAACTATTACGCATGGGCTGTATTCAGCAGATACCTTTCCGCCAACGTCGAAGTAAAAATTTTGGAAATGTAACAGATATCGTTACACAGAAGGGATGATCGATTAGTTCGTCTCGCAACGAAATAGAAGTCGAGCGTGTTTATTTCAAAATTGGCTGAAGTAATGGTGCAGAATTTCCACGATAACTATTACGTAAGGGCTGTATTCAGCAGATACCTTTCCGCCAAAATCGAAGTAAAAATTTTGGAAATGTAGCAGGTATCGTTATACAGAAGGGATGATCGATTAGTTCGTCTCGCAACGAAGTAGAAGCCGAGCGCGTGTATTGCAAAACGACTGAAGTAATGGTGCAGAATTTCCACGATAACCACGATGCATGGGCTGTATTCGGCAGATACATTTCTGCTAAAATCGAAGTAAAAATTTTGGAAATGTAAGAGATATCGCCACACAGAAGGGATGATCGATTAGTTCGTCTCGCAACGAAGTAGAAGCCGAGCGTGTTTATTGCAAAATTGGCTGAAGTAAGGGTACAGACTTTCAACGATAACCATGACACATGCGCTGTGTTCGCTAGAAACCCTTTCGACCAATTCGAAGTAACAATTTTATAAATATAACAGATATCGATACACAGAAGTGGTGATCGATTAGTTGAACTTGAGATAACTGCAATATAGCTAGCAATTGGGTGATATGGCGTTCGTTCTGCCCTTAAAACTCATACCAGGCTGAATATTAGCTCTGATACTCAGGAAGAGTATTCTACTAGGTCAAGTTTTGTCATCATCAGATTAAGCCGTATGAAACACATTTTATAAAATTGTTGAATACCTTCTCGGTGAAGTTTAATAATTGTTATTAAATATACGATCTGTGGCAAAAAGGGCCAGAAGCGGAAACTAGTTCTAGGTATTCCGATCTTAGGCCTTGTTCTAAATTTTGTATTGTAGACTGTTTAGGAATATAACAAGCAATATTAAAAAAAAGTCTATTCCTACAACAACAAAAAAAGTTATATTTTATTTGTAAATAACTACAACTAATATGAATAAAGTATCATAACCTATGCGTTAAAAAATCTATTTTAACATATAACCTATAACATAAATCAGCTGGTTTAAGAAATCATATGTTATCACTTATTATAATCTAAATGGAACAAAATAACTATATTGCATACGTTGCCCTTTTCGTGAAAAGTTGCTCTCCCATATAAAAGTAAAATTATTTCTTAAATTTAATATGAATTACTATTTGAAATAAGTGCATTAACATCAAGTATCATCCACTAGAAGTTTTAAAAAAAAACCTATTTGAACTTGAGTGGTTGAGTAAAAAGTATTTTATTAAAGCTTAAAGATTTGAACAAGACACACACACACACTCACACACACACACACACACATACACACACACACACACACTCACATACATCACATACACACACTCACATACATCACATACGCACACACACACACACACACACACACACACACACACACTCACATACATCACATACGCACACACACACACACACACTCACATACATCACATACGCACACACACACTCACATACATCACATACACACACACACACACACACACACACACACATACACTCATACATCACATACATACACACACTCACATACATCACATACGCACACACACACTCACATACATCACATACACACACACACACACACTCTCATACATCACATACACACACACACTCACATACATCACATACACACACACACACACTCACATACATCACATACGCACACACACACACACACACACACACACATACACACTCACATACATCACACACACACACACACGCACGCACGCACACACACACACACGCACGCACGCACACCACACGCACGCGCACACACACACACACACACACACACACACACACACACACACACACACACACACACACATATATATATATATATATATATATATATATATATATATATATATATATATATATATATATATATATATATATATATATATATAGAACACTTTTCTTGCGTCGATGTAACACTGGACAAGAATCTTTCTTGATACTTTTTCCCAGGTTGCTTCCGGAAGGCGTAGTCTTTCCGTGTCCACGCCTTAAAATGGAAAGACTACACCAACCCAACTCGGATAACTGTATTTTTCAATAAAGGTTTTCTCAAAGCAGAGGCGGGGAAGGATATCGATTCTACACAATGTTCTATCGTTTAATGTATCGTAGAGCGCGGCCAAGCGTGGATGTTGGAAATAATGTTTCGATATTCGCTGCCACTTTATGCGCGTATACGCACTTTAACGTAAAGGGAAAAATTACCTGTTGCAAAATTTTACCATCCATACATATTCTCTACTTTTCGTGGGGACTAAATAAAGTATGGGGACCATTTCATATTTTTTGTAAATATAAGGAATTATCTTTTATTTAAAATTTCTAAATAAACAAATAAAATATACGAAAATCTTTTAAAGTCAATTCTAACTTAAGTTAACACAGAAATATCTTATTATAGTAACTTTATATTAAATAATTACAATTAATATAAAGTAAAATTTCTTATGCGTTAAAACTGCTGTTCTACCTTATAATGTGTAACATAAATCAGTTGTCCCGTGAAATCATGTAATCACTGATTTGAACAAAAATGGGACAAAAATATATTTATTTATTTATAAAAGGGGAGTGTGAACTCCGATTTTTACATTTAAAGAGGGTTTCTTAGAGGTTAAATTTGATATATCTTATAATAACTATATTAAATCGAAGATTAATTGACGAGTTGTGTAACCAAAATAGTATTAATGATTACTAGAAATTATGATTGAAAAATAATTATAGCATGTATATGATTACATGCCTACAAATACTCACAAAACGTACACACACACAAACACACACACACACACACACGCGCGCGCGCGCGTACGCACGTACACACGCACGCATATATATATATATATATATATATATATATATATATATATATATATATATATATATATATATTTTAATACGTTTTCTTGTTTAATAATTTAAAACAACATATGTTATTCAAATACAAGAATATTTATTAATTTATATCCAAAGCTTTTCGTTGGTAAACAGTACCAACATCATCAGGAATGAAAATTACAATAATTATTAATTCCAAAACGAAAAGCTTTGGATATAAATTAATAAATATTCTTGTATTTGAATAACCTATGTTGTTTTAATATATATATATATTCAATAATACAAGTTCATAAGAGCATATTTTTTTAAAATATGTGTGTGTGTGTGTGTGTGTTATGTGTGTGTGTGTCGGTGTGGGTGTGTGTGTGTGTGTGTCTGTGTGTCTGTGTGTGTTTTTTGTGAGTATTTGTAGGCATGTATAATCATATACATGCTACAATTATTTTTCAATCATAATTTCTAGTAATTATTAATACTATTTTAGTTACACAACTCGACAAATAATCTTCGATTAATATAGTTATTATAAGCTATATCAAGTTTTACCTCTAAGAAACCCTCTTCAAATGTAAAACTCGGTTAATGTTTTCATATTTCTTCTTAGTTCACACTCTCCTTTTATAAATGCTCAAATCTCTTTGCCAACTACAGCGTCCACATTCTCAAGAATAAATGTATTCTAACAGCAATCAAAGCTTAACATAAATAAATGAAACCTCTATACCACAAATAACATTTTTCTTTTATTTAAAACCTTATGTACATTTAGATTGCATAGCAATCATCGTCAGAGGTAATTTGCAATTAAAATACAAGGTAATTTATCAGGTAATTTTATTGTAAATTACCTCTGATGATGGTTGCTATGCAATCGAAATGTACATAAGGTTTTAAATAAAAGAAACAATGTCATTTGTGGTATAGAGGTTTCATTTATTTATGTTAAACATTACGCCATAGTTTTTTATACAGTTATACTAATCACAGCTGATGTATATTAAACATATGCTGTAGCCAAAATTAATTCAGCGGTACCACATCTTATAAGGCACTGAATATAGTGTTATAATATATTATACTGTATTATAACAAATTTTATTGTAATATAATATATTATACTCTATTATATTTTATTATCTTATATTTTAATTAGTTATACTGTGTTGTGTTATACTGTATTATATTAAATGTTACTGTATTATATTTTATTACACTGTATTTTATTATATCACATTGTAATATAATATATTATTCTATAGTATTATAACATACTATATTATAGGACTTTTACATTTTGAATGTATTTGCGCATGTTTATCATCCATTTGTTGTTAACATTTAATTGATATATTTTATTGACTCAAAAAAATTCATTTTTAAAGAATCTCAAAAAATGATTAATTCAGTTTAATAATTTATCTTATTATATTATTAATTTTGATATCTGAAAATGTATGGTTTTTCATAACTTAATAATTAAATAAATATATATATGTATATGTATGTATATATATATATATATATATATATATATATATATATATATATATATATTTCAGACAGTGACAGGTTGAAGAAACAAGTTTCTCATCTTTTATGTATCTTTTCTAATTTGTGTGCTACATTGTTAATTGTGTTGTTGTTGCCTATAAATGTTTTGTACTGAACCACTACTGTTAGCTTTATTATTTACAAACTATTTGACTTTAATGAGTTTAGTAAATATTTGCATGTCTTGAAATTGTATTTATTTAATCTTTTCATAATAAAAATGGCATTAAAGTAGTTTTGTTTTCGCATGGAAGAACTGTAGATTTAACTGTAGTTTAATGGCGGGCAGTTACGTGAAGCTCATGTTAACTTTAATATACCATGTGCACGCTGCACGGGCTGAATTTTTGTCACGTGGGGTCTATTTGTCGGGCCCCGGCCCATCAGTGCACACCTCACGTACCAGAGGTCGAGAGACATATATCCTGAGTATCAACGTTTTATCCAGATTGCAGCCGTTTGCCAATAACAGTTCACAATGTAACATTTATTCATTGCAAAGTTGTTAATTCATGTATATAAAATTGTTCAGTTCTATAGCTGTAAATTTACATTATCCGTTCATGATCGGTTTATATGGTTGTGAGTTTATCTCATATACTACAATTTACCCAATTTTCGATTGGTGAAATCGTTCATAATTGTACTTATTCTATAAATTTTTAGTCGCTGAAGTTTTATATATTACGGCTTTTAATAAACCTAATGGATATGTAAGTTTAAATGTTTCAATATATATATTTTTTAAGAGATTGAACGAAACAAAGGTATAATGATTGTAATTGTTATATAAACCAACATTATGGTTTTTGGAAAATAACGATTTTATTTTAATAGTCCGTAAGAGCCCTCAGTTTGTTCAGGTACTATACTGAAGCCTATAGATAGGCTTACCTGTTATTCAAGTTTAATAAACGATTTTCTTTATTCTACTGGATAAATATTTCATAAAATATGACCCGGTATTCACTAAATAAATTTCACATAAACAAGTAATAAAAAAAACCTTTTTTAAAGTCAATTCTTACTTTGTCTAACAAAGAAAAAGTTTATTTTAGCTAATTTTAATAAATAATTACAATTAATATAAATAAAGTAATATAAACTAAACGTTAAAACAGCTCTTCCACCACATAATCTATAACATAAAATCATCTGTTTTATGGAATTCATATATTTTAAGCCAAATGGAGAGGAAAACTACAGCCAAACAAGGTTTGTTTTACTTGAGTAGACAGATAAAAAGTATTTTATTAACAATTGAAAATTTGAACACGATATAAATATAAGAATATCGAAATCTTGTTGTTGTTCATGACGAGCTGGTTGTTAATTCTTATTACACTTTTGCTATTACTTGCGACCACACGTTTTGTTTACTAGAAATCGTTAAATTGTTAACTTACACTTGGAGGAAACGTTTTCGTCTTACGACTTCTTCAGTCTCGTATTTTTGCCGCTAGGATTGCTGCAGTTGTGCTTCCCCGGAACCATTATTTTGAAAGATGTGATGTGATCGAAGAGTATGTGTGATCTGTGCCTTGTTTGCTCATTTAGGATGTCATTTTTTATCTGTGTTGCTATATCTATATATTTCAAACTGTTCTAGTGTGTTTAATTTATGGCCTTTGTTGCATGTGTGGAGGATGCTCATGTTATTTTCCATACTTTTGCATGACTGTTTAGTGTCCATGACACTGCACACTACTATTTAATCCACCTTCGCAAATCACCTCATTGACACTAAACACTCAGGCAAAAGTATGGAAAATAACATGACCATCCTCCACACAAGCAATAAAGGCAATACATTAAACACCCTAGAACAGTATGAAATATATAGACATACCAACAAACATAAAAATGACATCCTAAATGAACAAACAAGGCACACATACTCTTCGATCACATCACTTCTTACTTTCAAAAAATGGTACCAAGGAAGCACAACTGCAGCAATCCTAGCGGCAAAAATACGAGACTGAAGAAGTCGTAAGACGAAAACGTTTCCTCCAAGTGTAAGTTAACAATTTAACGATTTCTAGTTAACAAAAAGTCTGGTCGCAAGTAATAGCAAAAGTGTAATAAAAAAAAAATATAAGAAGAGTGTAAACTAATAGAAGGATCTAAAAACAATGAAGATAAAATTGTAAATAATACAAATTTATAAATATTTAAAGAGTTATATTAATTATTTTATAAAAATATAAGTATTTTTATTTTAATTAAGTTTATAATATTTATTTCTCTTTTATGTGTTGGATGTGCTGATGACAAAAATTGTTTTATTCAGTAAAAACGTTGTTTTCTAATCTCCAAATCTGATTACGAAATTTGCAGTTGTTATGAAGTTAGGGAGATCTCTTTTTTAATTGGTTTAAATCTGAGTACTCGGTAAAATTCGCACTTTGCTATACCTAGTTGTATTTTCCTGTCTCATCAATCTACTGGTGATAGCTTCACTTACATTAGCCTTATTCTTGTTAGTAATTGTCAATGTTTAATTTAATATTCTTTTTATGATGAGCCGTAATTAAATAATAGTACTTTAGTAAATTAAGTAAAATAGTAAACGTTTTTGTTCTAGGTTTTAACAAATTAATCGTTTTTAGTTGAGGTAAATAATTGTACACAAACTCACAATAGTGAACAGTTTGCCTCATATAAGTTTCAATTACTTGTGCCATCATCAGTGACACTACAGAGTTGCAGTTGTGATTGTGTAGTAGTATCACTGAGAATGATGACGGCGTTAGTCATTGAAACGCGTATAAATAAACTGTTTAAATTGTAAGTTTGTGCAAAGCTGTTTATTTTAATGGTTTGTTGGTAATATTTAATAAATAGTGTTACTACGAATTATTTTTATTATTTATTTGCATTATTTAGTGAATTATTTTACTTAAAATTAAATTCATATTAAATAAAAACAAACTCCTTAGCTATTGTAAACCAAAAATTTGAGTTGAGTAAATAAGAAAAAATGACATAGATAAACGTTTTAACAACAGAAAACAAACCCTTGTTCAATTCTGCCTTGGTATCTACTAGTAAATCCTTTTATAAAGTCCATCCTCGGGTACCTACATAGTCAGTCTTGCTCTCTATAAAACAGTCTTGGTATCTACAAGTCTGTCTTGCTGTCTACAAGTCGGTCTTGCTATCTACAAGTTATTGTTGCTACCTATAAGTCAGTTTAGCTATCACCATATCTTACTTGATATCTATAAGTAAGTCTTGCTATCTACAAAACAATTTTGTTTTCTACAAGTCAGTCTTGCTATCTACAAGTTATTTTTGCTATATTCAAGTCAGTTTAGCTATCAGCAAATCTTACTTGCTATCTATAAGACAGTCTTGCTATCTACAAAACGTTCTTGCTATCTGCAAGTCTGTCTTACTATCTATTAGTCAGATTTTCTATCTACAAAACATTTTTGATATCTACAGGTCTATCTTGCAATCTCAAAATAAGTTTTTATTTTTTATTTTTATTTTTACTAAGTTTAAAATAGTGTTTAATAAAAGATCTGCAGTTTATTTCACTAAAAGGGGTTAAATAACGTTCATAGGGTTAGCTATAGTTTTTTAAGTACATTTGTCATTTTTTTCTCTCCAATAGAAAAGTTGACATAGTTTCAAATAGGACTTAGTTGACTAAGACCTAAATATAAATATTTGTCACCTACACTTAATAATAAATGTGTTGAAATCACAAAGTTCAGAAATTCAGACATGGCAGTATGATTTTAAACTCCCTGAATAGCCCCATCGTGTCGACTAATCTATACAGCTATGAATGTAGATTAATGTTGGATAAATTTACCAATGGTAAACCTTGATCATTACCAGTAGTGGTGCTCAGAAATGATTGAAAGTCTCTGAGGGTTGTGTATTAACATACGTCCTTCGGGAAGGTGGAAGCATGGTACAACTTCGGATCGGTACAACTTGTACTTGTTGACACATACCTCTAGCTAATAGTCACGTTTGTAAATCCGTTTGTGCGACAAGTCGAGTTCAATACGTCCTTCGGGAAGGTGGAAGCATGGAACAACTTCGGATCGGTACAACTTGTACTTGTTGACACACACCTCTAGCTAATAGTCACGTTTGTAAATCCGTTTGTGCGGCAAGTCGAGTTCAAAGCTGCTTCGTAAATCTAAGTAAAAAGGTTTTTTCTAAACACATTATACTTATAATAAACGTATTTGTATAGATAATACGTCTTACACATAACATTCATTTTACAATATTAAAAACCCTTTCTTTGTGTTTGAACATGATCTAAAATGTATCACATATATGAGGAATATGAGGACCACCAAATATATATATATATATATATATATATATATATATATATATATATATATTAAAAACAACATAGGTTATTCAAATATAAGAATATTTATTAATTTATATCCAAAGCTTTTCGTTGGCAAACAGTACCAACATCATCAGGAATGAAAATTACAATAATCTATATATATATAGATAATATATATATATTTATATATATATATATATATATATATATATATATATATATATATATATAATTATGTAAAGTTGATTAAATTTTGTAAGATAATAAAATAAGTACTTAATGTTACGTCAAACATTGTATTAAGTTTTTGTCTTAGAATGTTATAAAACTTTAGTTTACATTTAAATACAAACTCGCACTCTTCCTGGCATGCTAGAAACACAAAATCACTTGTACTCTTACACAACTTTACGACCAGCACCTCGTGTAAACACGTTGGATCTTGTTTTGAGCCAATTTAAATATCTCCATGTGAACAAGACAGCTTATATTGTACACTTGTTTCTGACACACAAACTGATGTAGTACAGTCCACGCCATAGTTTCCTTGTCTTGCGTTTAGAACTGTTTTGGAATTATATTTAAGTTATATAATGACACTGTGTATAGAACTTTGCATTTGAAATTATTTGGCAACACCTAAGTTGTTAAAATTAGTAAATACCGTATCCAAGAGGCTATTCCTTAAATAGAAGCTATGTTCTATCAATTTCTGTCTTCAGTTTTATGGGCATCGCAAAACATGACATACAAATAAATGTTTCATTCGTCCCAGATTCACAACCACATAAAGCCTTTATTAAATACACAATGTAACCTTCGTTTCCATTACGTTTCCCTTCGTAAAGTAGTTGAATATTAATAGTTGCGAAGATCTATTAATCATGTCCTCCTTGTTATGACTGAATCAATAAACTAATTTGTCCGTCATTCAACGTTTGCCCCCGTTTAACAGAAGACTTTATTATTGATTAGAGGGTTACAAAGGACGTGCTTTATTAGCATCGAATGACATCAGCACGGCTATAAGGCTATTATATGAAACAGGGCTTATTTATACACAACCGTCTATTTCGCATGTAAAGTATGCGTAACATTCTTCTAGTTATATGATACTATACCTTAAAGTTCGTCCTTTTTTACGGGCCTTGGGTGGTCCATTCTTTTCCTGGTGATGATGGTTTCGCATTCATGACGGATCTTTTTCAAAAAATGCAGTGGGCGTACACAACAACTCTAGCAATCTGTACTATGACAGTAAGGATTTCTGGACGGTTGGAAATGTGTTGAGGTTAGTTCTTGGTCCGGGCAGGTATACATTTTCGGTAGGTTTTCTTACTCTCCTTACCGATGTGCATTTCTCTGCGACGGCTAGTACTGAGTCTGAGTATGGTTTTGTTACGAAGCGATCCTCATAGATATTACCGATATGTGGCTGTTTCAATAGAATTGAATTCTTTCTTAGTTTGAATGTAGGCACTTTATGTCATTGTTGACACCTCTGGCCTCCTTTACTAGCTTATGGATTTCGTTAGGCGTGAGAAAATCCTATTTGCGAGTAAAGAGTAACCATTCAGCATCGCTTGATGGGCTGCTTTTGAGTTACAGAAAACACGACCCTCAGCCTGTTTTGGAGTGGGGAGACATTTGTACATATCAAGTGTCTCTAGCACTGCCAAGAGTTTACAAGTGAAGTTAGAGGCTACAGATTCGCCACCAATCTTCCGCTGGTATTCTTATCTGTTGGAGTAATCACGAATAGTCCAGCACCTCCATTAGCTATCGTGTTAACAGAAGATCTGTATATACAAAGTCCTCTCTTTTGTAGTGTCCAATGGTCTTCATACTTTTAGTCAATTATTTCATACTAAATGTTTCTAGGAGGTTCATCACACATTTACAGTTCCAAGAAGCTTGAAAATGAATATTGGCTCCTGCTAAATATAAAATTTGTTGTGTTGAGGATCAATAGTCTAGTTTCCTTGTCAAATTGCACAGAGGGTGAACTTTTCGGTCTTGAGTTACTGAGAAGGAATCCTCAAACGTTCATTGCCATGTGGTGTCTTCCCTTCTTAGCATACTCTATCGTGTCAACTTCTTCCTATATTTAATATATTTCTAGGGCACAATCTTGATTTTACTTTGGTAGTTTTGGTGAAACTACACCTGAGACAGTTTTTGCAGCTTCTGCTTGAACCCTCTCTAATCGCACCAGAGCTGTATTTGAACTGTGAACCAGGAGACGCATACGTCATAGGCGGTCAAATTAAAAAGCAGAAATGTCCTGAGTCTGTAACGCATAGGTTTTATGATGATTCTTAGAATTTTCAAGGTTTTATCAGCACAGGCTTTGATGTGCGCAGAGATTCTCTGCATCCATAGTGACTCCTAAAAGGTAGACTCGCCTGTGTGTGTAACTCATGATTCATAAGATTTCAATGCTTTTTGGATTTCTATTGCTCCTTACAGTTTTGTTTATGTACGTGTTAAATTTCTCAGTATTTCATCAACGGTCTGTAGGAAAGAATTTCAACATTCACAAAGGCTGTCAAAATCTTGGGTGCAACGTCTCCAGTCTGCTTTTTTGAAATTTCAAGATCTTTTGCCTTTGACAGGAGTTTTAACATTAATATTCCCCTACAAGATTATTGCCCGATTATCTGTCATTACATTATCATGATTGTCCAACTCCATCATTTATTTATGTGACAGCTGACTGCAGTGATATCACGTGCTGCCTGCGCCCCTATTGTGGTTGCTAGACAAGCGATTCTCCCATTGCTTGGAGTTACCA
>JBAIZL010000004.1:142149731-142164731 GCA_036971475.1 Prosapia bicincta | reverse complement strand
ACTTTTTTTTAAATTTTAGTGGATGACACTTGATATTAATACAGTTTTTTCAAATAATAATTTATAAATTGAATTTAATTAATTAATCTAATTAATTAATTTCACTTTATATTTCGCTATTTATTGAAATTCTGCCATATGTATACAGTTATTATTATTAATTGTTTTTATCTATAAACTAGTAACTAAAATCAAATTTGTCTCTATTGACCTAAGTAGGATTTGACTTTAACATTTTTCTATATGGTTTACTTCTATATTTACATTTCCTACAACCAGATATTACAGATGGCGTACAATAAGCGAGGAAGAGTTGTGTCTGTTTCCAAGACTACATCCTTAATGACTACAGTGTAACCTTATTGGAAGCGTGTAATTAATACTTTCTGCTGCGGCAAATGGGCCAACTCACTTTATTAAATTAGCCAACCGGTGACTTCTAAAACCCTTCTATATACGGAAGGACGCACAAGGCTGTAGTCTAAGCGGAGCGAGCGCTCACGACTCCCTCAAGAAGAAAGGTCATCGAAAGTTGGCGCATCTGGCAGAAACGTAAATCTGGGCTATTTGTTTCATAATATATAAAAGTATAATAATTGGCCGAATGTGTTTCACAACTAGCCCCCTCGGTTTTATTATATACTTTTATATTATTCTCGTCTTTTCCTTAACAACAAGTAAAATAAAGAACATTTTTTTAAAAGATAATTCCTACGATGGTTAGCAAAAATAAGTATCTTATTTAATTTTTAATAAATATTTAAAATTAATATAATTAAACTAGCATAGCCTATGCGTTAAAGCAGCTGTTCTACTACATAACCTAGAACATAAAATCAGCTGTTTTATGAAATCATATGTTATCAATTATTTTAAAACATACAGTATTAAAGGTTATATACAGTATGTGCCAAAATATGCAGTTGTAAGATATAATTTTATTTACATAGTTTTGTCTGCAGTAGTTAGCATCATATCAGCAAAAACTAACCTCAAAGAAATCCGTCAACTCGAACACACGGCAACAATCAAAAGTAGGCACAGATGATCGAGAAGGCAACTACAGATGATTCAGTTTCAGAACGATTTTGTATTTTACAAACTAACTCAGAAAATAGTATTTCCATTCAGTTCAAATGTTTTTGTCGTATATACTGTTGCTTAGCTCATTGAGCAATGAATGTATTCAAATAATAAAGAAAGTCGTTACGAAACTACCACTAGGTGTGTGAAAATATTGAGATTTGTGTGTTTAACTGGATCCAAATGAATTTGTCGAGCTATATATAATAGAATTTATGTAATCTATATTGATTCTTCTGATATAACAAGAAATACAAATGAATTTTTTTAAGTGAATTCCTACATTGGTCAACAAAGAAAAAATTTATTTGAGGTAATTTTGTATTAAATAATTACAAATAATATACATAAAGTAACAAAACCTATGCGGTAAAACAGCTGTTTTGTCACATAACCTACAACGTAAAATCAGCTGTTGTATGAAATCACATGCTGTCACTTATTTTAAGCCAAATGAGACGAAATAACTAAATTGCACACCTTGAGCCTTTTGTAAAAGGTTTTTCTTTCATATAAAACTAAAATGAATTTTGATTAAATTTAATTCATATTTTAAAAAAAAACTGTATGAGAACAAATGTCATCCACTACAAGTTTTAAAAAAATGTATAGGATCTTAATTAGTGAATAAAAAGTATTTTATTTACGTCTGAAAATTTGAACTATATATATATATATATATATATATATATATATATATATATATATATATAAGGAGAGTGTGAACTAATAGAAAGAATTGAAAAAGGATAGGTTCTTAGGTTTTCTACGCATAGAAGACATACTAGTATAGTAGGTGTATTAATTGGGCACTGTGTGTCGGAGACATTATTTGGTCATAGGGCAGGACTGTCAACAAGACGCAAAATGAAAAAAAAATGGACCAATAGGCGTTAGGCATAAGACTGTAAGTATATTACTAGTGGATTGTTTTGGTGTAATGCTATAAGCCTTTTCTTAGTTCCGGATATACAAGCGGGATGTTTGTGGGGAATGTGGTGGATGTGTAAAAGTGTTGGATGGAAGTAGACCTAAAGGGGGGTTAAATGAACTCAAGGGAAACGTGTGCAACAAGGAGGGTAGAAGGACAACTTGACGAGCTTTCCACTAAAATTAATTGTGATCCATTAATATAAACTATGTAAAAGTTGTATAGCTTTGACTGTACGACAAAGGTTGCGTGGGCCGACTATGCCTCACATTAGAGCGGCGAACAATGGCACAGTGCTGGAGACCAAAGGTGGTGGTGAGGCCGATCAAAGCTATATCGAGCCCTATTGTTTGTTAACGCCATTAAACCCAGATGTGACAAAGGCTAAACTTACGCGATCCCACATTAAATGGGGTTTAAGCACTACAGGTTTTATAGGTGCTTTATAGGGGTAACAGTTGACTTGTATGACTAAGTGCGTACGGCAAATTACGCTTACATGATGAAACAATAGTAATTGACGAGGGTAAGTAGTATATAAGATTAGGAAAAAAGTCTTACAAAGCACACTCCAGTTGTCATCCCAGGTCATTTACCTCTATACTATTTGCTAATAACTTTCAATGTTGGGATTTCCCTTGTCAAAAGGGATCAACAAAGGTTTTCCACTTTGCCCGTGGCTTTGTCTATAACGGTAATAGTGATAAGTTCGATTTAATCTTCACTCCAGTGTGTTTTGTGTTCAGTGACTATGGAGGTGACTTCTATTACTAAGACGAAACCTACATATCTTTATCATTTGCCAGTCCAAAGCCTAGAAAAAGTGTGATGGAAATCATGTTTAATATATCAAGTTTGTGTTGGACAGATTTATTCTACCACGCCGATGTTCTATATCGCGAATAGGTTCCTGCAGAGATTTACCTGATAAAAAAAGTTTAAAAAGCAAAATAGGCCTAAGTGGTGTCTCAGCCAGTTGCAAGATATTCTATGCTAGCGTAAGTCAATTTAACCAAACTTATTCGTGTCACATACCTCGGTACAACATAACCTATCAAAATGACGTCTTCATTCAAATGTTAGACAACCATACTTAATTATTTTTAAATATTCACAGGTGGTTCTAAAATACTACTTAAAATAATAATAATGTTTCAGAATCCATCTTATATTGCTTGCTCTATGGTAAAATTTGCAGATAGTAAAAGCATGAATTGTTCTAATTTGTAGCCTTGTAGATATAACAACGAAAACTTTTCTGGGTTTCAATATACTGTCAAAGTTTTTTTAATTATAAATAAATAAAACCTTTTAATTCCCAAAATCATTTTATTTATGTCCTGTTGCCCATTTCTATTACAAAGCGATCATCTTCAGAGATCAACTTACTTCAAGACTCTTGTGGTTTTAAATGCTTCATGGTGTTGTGGTTTTATTTATGTCCTGTTGCCCGTTTCTATTACAAAGCAATCATCTTCAGAGAGCAACTTACTTCAAGACTCTTGTGGTTTTAAATGCTTCATGGTGATGTGGTTTTATTTATGTCCTGTTGCCCATTTCTATTACAAAGCAATCATCTTCAGAGAGCAACTTACTTCAAGACTCTTGTGGTTTTAAATGATTCATGGTGTTGTGGTTTTATTTATGTCCTGTTGCCCGTTTCTATTACAAAGCGATCATCTTCAGAGAGCAACTTACTTCAAGACTCTTGTGGTTTTAAATGCTTCATGGTGATGTGGTTTTATTTATGTCCTGTTGCCCCTTTCTATTACAAAGCAATCATCTTCAGAGAGCAACTTACTTCAAGACTCTTGTGGTTTTAAATGCTTCATGGTGTTGTGGTTTTATTTATGTCCTGTTGCCCGTTTCTATTACAAAGCGATCATCTTCAGAGAGCAACTTACTTCAAGACTCTTGTGGTTTTAAATCCTTCATGGTGATGTGGTTTTATTTATGTCCTGTTGCCCATTTCTATTACAAAGCGATCATCTTCAGAGAGCAACTTACTTCAAGACTCTTGTGGTTTTAAATGCTTCATGGTGTTGTGGTTTTATTTATGTCCTGTTGCCCCTTTCTATTACAAAGCAATCATCTTCAGAGATCAACTTACTTCAAGACTCTTGTGGTTTTAAATGCTTCATGGTGTTGTGGTTTTATTTATGTCCTGTTGCCCGTTTCTATTACAAAGCAATCATCTTCAGAGAGCAACTTACTTCAAGACTCTTGTGGTTTTAAATGCTTCATGGTGTTGTGGTTTTATTTATGTCCTGTTGCCCATTTCTATTACAAAGCAATCATCTCCAGAGAGCAACTTACTTCAAGACTCTTGTGGTTTTAAATGCTTCATGGTGTTGTGGTTTTATTTATGTCCTGTTGCCCGTTTCTATTACAAAGCAATCATCTTCAGAGAGCAACTTACTTCAAGACTCTTGTGGTTTTAAATGCTTCATGGTGTTGTGGTTTTATTTATGTCCTGTTGCCCGTTTCTATTACAAAGCAATCATCTTCAGAGAGCAACTTACTTCAAGACTCTTGTGGTTTTAAATGCTTCATGGTGATGTGGTTTTATTTATGTCCTGTTGCCCATTTCTATTACAAAGCAATCATCTTCAGAGAGCAACTTACTTCAAGACTCTTGTGGTTTTAAATGCTTCATGGTGTTGTGGTTTTATTTATGTCCTGTTGCCCGTTTCTATTACAAAGCGATCATCTTCAGAGAGCAACCTACTTCAAGACTCTTGTGGTTTTAAATGCTTCATGGTGATGTGGTTTTATTTATGTCCTGTTGCCCCTTTCTATTACAAAGCAATCATCTTCAGAGAGCAACTTACTTCAAGACTCTTGTGGTTTTAAATGCTTCATGGTGTTGTGGTTTTATTTATGTCCTGTTGCCCGTTTCTATTACAAAGCGATCATCTTCAGAGAGCAACTTACTTCAAGACTCTTGTGGTTTTAAATGCTTCATGGTGATGTGGTTTTATTTATGTCCTGTTGCCCATTTCTATTACAAAGCGATCATCTTCAGAGAGCAACTTACTTCAAGACTCTTGTGGTTTTAAATGCTTCATGGTGTTGTGGTTTTATTTATGTCCTGTTGCCCCTTTCTATTACAAAGCAATCATCTTCAGAGATCAACTTACTTCAAGACTCTTGTGGTTTTAAATGCTTCATGGTGTTGTGGTTTTATTTATGTCCTGTTGCCCGTTTCTATTACAAAGCAATCATCTTCAGAGAGCAACTTACTTCAAGACTCTTGTGGTTTTAAATGCTTCATGGTGTTGTGGTTTTATTTATGTCCTGTTGCCCATTTCTATTACAAAGCAATCATCTCCAGAGAGCAACTTACTTCAAGACTCTTGTGGTTTTAAATGCTTCATGGTGTTGTGGTTTTATTTATGTCCTGTTGCCCGTTTCTATTACAAAGCAATCATCTTCAGAGAGCAACTTACTTCAAGACTCTTGTGGTTTTAAATGCTTCATGGTGTTGTGGTTTTATTTATGTCCTGTTGCCCGTTTCTATTACAAAGCAATCATCTTCAGAGAGCAACTTACTTCAAGACTCTTGTGGTTTTAAATGCTTCATGGTGTTGTGGTTTTATTTATGTCCTGTTGCCCGTTTCTATTACAAAGCAATCATCTTCAGAGAGCAACTTACTTCAAGACTCTTGTGGTTTTAAATGCTTCATGGTGTTGTGGTTTTATTTATGTCCTGTTGCCCGTTTCTATTACAAAGCAATCATCTTCAGAGAGCAACTTACTTCAAGACTCTTGTGGTTTTAAATGCTTCATGGTGATGTGGTTCTATTTATGTCCTGTTGCCCATTTCTATTACAAAGCAATCATCTTCAGAGAGCAACTTACTTCAAGACTCTTGTGGTTTTAAATGCTTCATGGTGTTGTGGTTTTATTTATGTCCTGTTGCCCGTTTCTATTACAAAGCAATCATCTTCAGAGAGCAACTTACTTCAAGACTCTTGTGGTTTTAAATGCTTCATGGTGTTGTGGTTTTATTTATGTCCTGTTGCCCGTTTCTATTACAAAGCAATCATCTTCAGAGAGCAACTTACTTCAAGACTCTTGTGGTTTTAAATGCTTCATGGTGTTGTGGTTTTATTTATGTCCTGTTGCCCGTTTCTATTACAAAGCAATCATCTTCAGAGAGCAACTTACTTCAAGACTCTTGTGGTTTTAAATGCTTCATGGTGTTGTGGTTTTATTTATGTCCTGTTGCCCGTTTCTATTACAAAGCAATCATCTTCAGAGAGCAACTTACTTCAAGACTCTTGTGGTTTTAAATGCTTCATGGTGTTGTGGTTTTATTTATGTCCTGTTGCCCGTTTCTATTACAAAGCAATCATCTTCAGAGAGCAACTTACTTCAAGACTCTTGTGGTTTTAAATGCTTCATGGTGATGTGGTTCTATTTATGTCCTGTTGCCCATTTCTATTACAAAGCAATCATCTTCAGAGAGCAACTTACTTCAAGACTCTTGTGGTTTTAAATGCTTCATGGTGTTGTGGTTTTATTTATGTCCTGTTGCCCGTTTCTATTACAAAGCAATCATCTTCAGAGAGCAACTTACTTCAAGACTCTTGTGGTTTTAAATGCTTCATGGTGTTGTGGTTTTATTTATTTATAATAAAATATTATAGCACAGTTGTTCCAAGTGCTTCAACCTAGGATGTTGAAGCAAAAACATTTGTCAAAATTTCACAAAGCATTCTGTTTCTGATAGAGATTTGGGCTGGTTTTTAATCACTTATTTTATATAATATTTTATAGCTATTGTTATTTATTATTTTTGTACCTATAAAAGTGTTTAGATTATTGAATTATAACAGTGTAACATTTAATTCTAAAAAAATGTAATGAAATATTTGAGTTTAAAAACAATCTATTAACGAGATAAATGGCAATAAATTTAATTGTACATAATACAGTGATAATAATGCGTTTATAAATGATATTAATGCAACTTCCTATAATATTTATGGAAACGATATATTCCCGATATATTGCAGATGTGGAGGTATACAAATTACTGCTTTTTAAATATTATAAGAACTTTAATTCTTATTGAGATAAAATAATTCTAAAATCGTGTCCCTGTGTTGGTTACAAAACACATTTTGCCGTAAGAAAGTTTATTTTCCCTCTGATAATTTTTTCACTGTGTCATTTTTCAGAGTTATAATAATAAAATAAGTTTTAATATTCAAGCGTGGTGTTTGCGCGTGTGTTTGCTGATCTTACGAAAAACAGGTTGCTAAACATCTCTATGACAAAAAAATTTTAAACGGTTAAGCTTAAAGAAGACAACTTATTTTATATACGGTCAGAGTTCAAGTCGAACTTGTGATTAAATTTCTTGTGACACTTATTTAGTTTTAGTCAAAACGCGAGGAAACATTCTGTGACGGTATCTTCCGATGCAAATATTGTTTGCCAAATCGTGAACATTATAAAAGCCTCCTTCAAACGAGCCCTAGGGACAACAGGGATAAATCTTAAAGGGCTGATCGGTTTTTTAATAACAACGTAGAACCAACCCCCATCCAAAACCTCTTACTACGTATCTCAAGGCTAACCTAAATGTGAGTTATTTTACTATGCCCTTCATAATAAATATATATGTAAGAGTTTTCATGAAGAAGAAATATAAAAGAAATATGTATGAATCTAAATGAAGTGTTCTTGACGGTCTATGTAAGTAAGCAATGACGTATTGGGAGATAATACAGACGTTTGTTGGTGTATCACAATGTTATTTTTGATATTTTATGTAATATTTTCTGACGTTTAAACGTTGGTCGTCATATAATATATATATATATATATATATATATATATATATATATATATATATATATATATATATATATATATATTATATACAAGAATTATTTATTATTTTTTATACAAACCTTTCGTTGATAAACAGTACCAACATCATCAGGAATAAATAATACAATAATACAAGATATAAGACATATGTTAAATTCGAAATTACATTGTTGCCAAATTTATACAAACTGCCAAGTATATTTTGTTGCCGTAACATTATAGGCATTGAATGTAGTATCAAACCTAGGATGTGTTTATTAATTTGTTATTATTACTGCATTTATATATTTCATATGGTTCATATATGTTCAATCTTAATCCTCTACAAATTTCTTTTATAAGTTTTATATTTCCATTATTTGGAATTTGGCAACAATACTATTTCTAATTTAACATAGGTTATGTTTTATGTCTTGCATTATTGTATTATTAATTCCTGATGATATTGGTACTGTTTATCAACGAAAAGTTTGGAATAAAAACTATTAAATTATTCTTGTATTTGAATAATCTCAGTTGTTTTTTATTGTTATACAAGAAAACATATATTATATATATATATATATATATATATATATATATATATATATATATATATAAATTATGCTGCAATTATGACAAATGAAAGATAGAAATACCTAATAACTAATGAGAACATTTGCATGACGCCTGGATTACATACTTACATACTTTCTTCATATGTGTTCTTTACACTACCCTTTTAATAAATTTGCACTATATGGAACGCCAAGATTCCGATATTTGTTTATCACTTGTAGGCTACGTATCCCGTAGTAAGACATCTGCCTCGAGCTCATTAAAATTTGGAATAAATCGCATTTCTTTCTCCCTTTCATTCGTCGGGAGTTAAATGAAGGATAATTTTACGTCGTAAATGAGGGGTAAACTTAAGATATTTAGACACAAATAAGCGCTAATGTATTGTAAACATTTTCTGCCCATCTTTATACTGACGAAAAGTGGACCATTACTATTCAATGACGGATCATGAGATGGAAACGAACAAGAATGGTATTAGGAGGGGGAATGGAAGACCGAGCAGGATTCAGTAGGATGACAGGTAAACTACAAAATGCAATAGCAACATCCAAGTGGAAGAAGGAGGAGGAGGCAATGGAGAGCACGAAGCGAAAGGTACAAACATAGTCATCGTTTAGACGTTTTTACATTCCTCTCTGTTATTTCATAAACTATTGTTCACAATTTATTCCATTTTGAAACATATATTATTAAATATTTCTGAGTGGAAATATTAATTGCAAAAGTGTTCATATATTTAATGAAGCTTGTTCGGCGTTGTTCAAGTATAAAACAAGCTAATTAAAGTGAAATGGCTTGGTAGTTGTTTATGTCACATTTAATAAATAAGCAGGGTGGTACAAAGGGGGGAGAGAAGGTAATGAATGCCAGTAATACTGTCTCAAGACCCCCCTCTCCTCCGAGCATAGCTTCCTTGCCGAGTACTTTAACCTCATTTGCTTGTTCAAGTAAATGGCTTTCTCATTAACGTCATTGGGTAAAAATGTAGCCCCGTTTACTTCCTTGCCTTAAGTTGTTCGTATTTTTAAATAAAATACACACAGTTTTCTTACTTTGTTAAGGTTATTCTAATTATGTTTAGTTAGAAAGCTGTTCTATACCTAACAACAAATAATAGAAACGAAACATTTTTAAAGTCAACTCTTGCTTCGGTTAAAAAAAGGAAAATTTTATATTAGTTACTTTTTATTAAATGATTACAACCGATATAAATAAAGAAACATAACCTATGCGTTAAAAAAGCTGTTCTTTCACATAACCTATATAACATAGAATCAGTTGTTTTATGAAATCATCTGTTATCACTTATTTTAAGCAAAATGGGATGAAATACGAATATTGCATACCTTGTCCCTTTTCTCTTCCATTGAAATAAAATCAATGAAATTAATTAATTAATTAATGTTCGAAAAAAATGTAATAACATCAAGTGTCATCCGGTATAGGTTTTTTAAAAAATGGATAAAAACTTGAGTGAATGAATAAAAAGTATGTTATTAACATTTGAAAATTTGAACATATATAAGGGGTGTGTACTAATAGAAGGAATTGAGAAGACAGCGCTAGGTTTAATCACGAAAAACCTTTTATGGGATTTAGGTTACAATGAGCAAGGTCGTAATTGAAATGGCTGTGGCTTGGAATTATTCATTTCTTAGAATCAAGAGCACAGAGTATTTGCAATACGAACATAAGTAAGGTAAAATATTGTATTGTATGTGGAATATTTAGGTCCTAAAATAACTATGAACTTGAAATAAAGCAACAGGCTGGAAAACAGTTATTTTAGGATGGAGTTTCGCTTTTAACCATAAAAACATTTCAATACTGCACCTAACTTGTCAGCACGTTAGATGTTTTGCAACGGAATGCTTGGTGTAAATGATATTGTAGCAGAAGTTACTAATTGTAGTTCCGTGAAATCATTGCATCTGTCACCGTGTGACAAAGGTCTAAAGACAGATTGGCAATCACTACGTTTCAAGTGACCTAAAACCGCCTGCATAATTAAAGTCCCCTCGCTTTATATGGAAGGCGAAACCACAGCCTGCTAAATCTACCGCGGCCTACAGTCTTCAACATTCGACAACAAATTATAGCCTTCAGGCGTTGAATGTGTACCTAGTCTATGATTTACAGCGTGTTCAGATAGCCTCTCACTGTAATTAACCGGGATCCGGATCAGCGATCCTTGGCGAGATAATCTCGTTGTCATCCCATCCGTGTGCGAATTATACCTTGGGTTTGTAGCCCCGATACGGGGATTGCAGAAATGCCAGGTGGAAAACATCTGTCGGTTGCGAATTGCACTGTATGTTTTGCGAGGTTGACCAATCGATGATCAAGTCATTAACTGACGCCTAATTGCTTATTTTGCAATATTTATAAAAAACTCTACATGGCAATGAATCGTCAGGACGTGACGTCAGAACTTAGGAATGTTATCTGTCCGTTACGAGATAGAACATAAACCAATTATCGTAAGAGTTACTTATTATACGGACTTAATTTGTTATCTCTGAATCTACGAGTATATTTATTAGGTGTAATAGTTTTCTAGAGTATATTAAAAAATTAAATTTAAATAAAAGAATTTATAACAATAAATAAATCTATGTCATTTTCTGAATCGTATGAATTTCGTGCATATTGGCCATTACAATATGCAATATATGTTGGGCTATGTTGTTGTATTTTATTTAATTCCTTGATTAGCTCACACACTTTCTATATATATATATATATATATATATATATATATATATATATATATATATACCTAATTATTCAAAATATTTCAAATAAAAGAATAGTTTTAATTTATATATTATGCTAAGTATTAGCGTCTTCAGGAAAAAGAATGATATAAAAAAACGTTTTACAAAAATAAATCATATGTACTAAAATTCAACCATATGTCAATTGGTATTTATACTTCTATGTAATTTGTACCATGGCATCAACTACCTTGTGAATAGTTTGGTGTTTTAATTTCCCTTGAATTTGTTCGTTATTTAATTTGTTTTCAATTTTATGTTCATAAATTTCTAATGTTTCATATATATTCGTTTTCAACTCTTTGTTTATTTCTTAATTAATTTCATATTTTCTATTTCAGGAAATCTGTGTCCATTATTGATATAACGAGTAGCCAAATTTGATTTGTATACATTCAGTTTTATATAGGCCTTTAAATACTCTTTTCTATTATTTTTTTTTTAAATTCTTAAATGTTTGTCCTACATATAATTGATGAACAATTTATTTGTTTCTTAGAAAGGGTTAGAAATATATATATATATATATATATATATATATATATATATATATGTGTGTGTGTGTGTGTGTGTGTGTGAAATTAGAAAATTTATAAACATAAAGTTAAAGACAAATAATTAATTAACAAATTCAAAGGAAATCAAAACCACCAAACTATTTACAAGGTCATTGATGTCATGGCAAAAATTGCATAGAACTATAAGTACTAATAAGCACATGGTTAAATATTAGCACATATGATTTATTTTTGTAAAACTTTTGTTATACCTTTCCCTAAAGATGCTAATATTTATTTTATTCTCGAAAAGCTTTGAATACTATATAAACCAAAACTATTCTTCTATTTGAAATATTGTTATTCATTACCTATGATTTAAATTCATTTACAAGAAAACGTATCACCATATATAATATAATAATTTATATGTATATATATATATATATATGTGTGTGTGTGTGTGTGTGTGTGTGTGAAATTAGAAAATTTATAAACATAAAGTTAAAGACAAATAATTAATTAACAAATTCAAAGGAAATCAAAACCACCAAACTATTTACAAGGTCATTGATGTCATGGCAAAAATTGCATAGAACTATAAGTACTAATAAGCACATGGTTAAATATTAGCACATATGATTTATTTTTGTAAAACTTTTGTTATACCTTTCCCTAAAGATGCTAATATTTATTTTATTCTCGAAAAGCTTTGAATACTATATAAACCAAAACTATTCTTCTATTTGAAATATTGTTATTCATTACCTATGATTTAAATTCATTTACAAGAAAACGTATCACCATATATAATATAATAATTTATATGTATATATATATATATATATATATATATATATATATATATATATATGTGTGTGTGTGTGTGTGTGTGTGTGTGTGTGTGTGTGTGTGTATTCACAAATGGAGCAAGATATAAAAATAGTTATTTCATCCCTTTTGGTTTAAAATAATTTAAATCAATAAGGCTTAAAAACATACGATTTTATAAAAACTGCTGCTTTTATGTTATGTGGTAGAGCAGCTGTTTTATCGCATATGCTATGTTACTTTATTGATATTAATTGTAATTATTTAATAAAAATTTGATAAATAAGAAGGAATTGATTTTTAAAAATTGTGTTTACATTTCTTGTTATTTTATTAAAAATTGCTTACATTCGGCGATAATAACTCTTCTTAAGGATGTGTGGAACTATATTCAAGTCCTTCTAGTGGTTCACTCTCTCCCTATATATATTTATATATTTTGTACACCTTGAATTTTGAATACCTTTTATTCATCATTTATAGACGAATAAACTATTATTAAATCGCAAACCTTGGGTTCGAGGTCAAATACATTTTTTTAAAGACGTAGTTGTTTACACTTGATATTAATACAGTTTTAAAAAAAATAATAACTTATTCATAAATTAATTAAATAATTTTAGTTTTACGTGGAAGAATAAAGTTTTACAAAAATGACAAGGTATGCATTTTGTTATATCGTCCCCTTTTAGCATAAAATAAGTGATAACATATGATTTCATAAAACAGCTGACTTTATGTTATAGGTTATGTGGCAGGACAGCTGTCTTAACGCTTACGTTATGTTATTATTTATTTTAATTGTAATTGTATAAAAGTTTTGTTTTTTGACCTAACTAGGAATTTCTTTTAAAATTTGTTATTATATTAAGAGTACTTTAGTACTTAAGAGGATAACAGTTTTAATATTAAAAATGTTCGTTACTACACACTTTTCTTTAGTCTCACGACCCACCTCGAGGAAGCTCACTAAATCAGCTGTTATTTGCTGCTCCATTTCATACTAATTCAATTACAGGAAACATTATTTTGCGGAAACGTCCCCAATTCAAGTCCCAAATTGTAAGGGAAATTTTATTTCCATTATTACAGAAAATGTAGTAATGGATGAACGACTCGCTCGTAATGCAACTGGATTAAGTTCTTATTATAATAATCCCTTTCGCTCCTACTCTTCCTTAAAATATTTTTTCCTATGTAAACGAGTGGTTTTTGGCAGAAGATTATATTCTGTAGCTCCCTTTTTCCAACTAATTTAATAATTGTTGGAATATTTTACATTCTTCTAATAACAATTTGGAATACATTTCGTTTTATAAAAGATTCATTTCATTTACCGTGCGACTTTTAGGTTATGTACAGTATGTGCCAAAATAAACAGTTGTAAGATTTTGTTTTATTTATTTTTATTTTATTTACATAGTTTTGTCCTACGTAGTTAGCACCATATCAGCAAAAACTAACCTCAAAGAAATCCGTCAACTCGAACACATGGCAACAATCAAAAGTAGGCACAGATAATCGAGAAAGCAACTACAGACGATTCAGTTTCAGAACGATTTTGTATTTTGCAAAGTAACTCGAAAATAGTATTTCCATTCAGTTCAAATGTTTTTATCGTGTTTACTGTTGCTTTACTCATTGAGCAAAATTCAAATATTTTCCATTACGAAACTACCACTAGATTTGTGAAAATATTGTAATTTATGTTTTTAACTGGATCAAAATAAGTTTTGCGAGCTATGTGTAATAGAATTTTTTTACTCGATATTGATTTTTCTGATAAACAAGTAATATTAATAAAATTTTTTTTGAAGTGAATTTCTACTTTGATTAACAAAGAACAAATTTATTTGAGTTATTTTTATTAAATAATTACAATTAATATACATAAAGTAACATAACCTATGAGTTGAAACAGCTGTTCTACCTCCTAACCTACAACGTAAAATCAGCTGTTGTATGAAATCATATGCTGTCACTCATTTTAGGCCAAATGGGACGAAATAACAATATTGCATACCTTGCCTCTTTCGTGAAAGGATTTCTCCAATATAAAAATATAATTAATTCCCTGAATTTAATTAATGAATTAATATTTGAAAATCTGTATTCACGTCAAATTTTAACCACTTCAAAATTAAAAATAAGTGTGTGTGTGTGTTATAAGGAATACAAAAACGAACAACTGAAACAGTTTAAGCATAGACAAAATAACTGTGAACGGCACTCCCTTACTACTCTACTATATTCCGGCTGGATATTTCAGAGATGGTATTTTATAAAATTATTGCTTAGTTTACTGTTATTACTGCATTTAAAGATATTAAAATAAATTATAGTGAGTAACATCTCATTGCTGAGGTAGAATGTTCAGCGATATTACAAGGAAGCAATTTAAGTTTAGCTAAAGAAACCCCTCCCCCGTCGGGGAGGTTGCAAACTGCATCGGTTGGTGTCGTCCGCCATTAAACTT
>JBAIZL010000004.1:141827231-142142231 GCA_036971475.1 Prosapia bicincta | reverse complement strand
TTAATATTTGCCGTTCGATGGCAAAAACCTGTGTAGCCTAGACCAATTCGTCACTCACATCTAAACGTGTGCGAATGCGTGTAGGGTAGGCCTAGTTGTTTTAACTGACTTTACGCTAATTAATGTTATTCTAGTACTTAACAATATTTCCATTTTTATATTAATAACGATTTCAATTAGTATATTTTTCTCAAATTATTTTCACCATAAGAATGCTACTTTTATTAAATTGTTCTAACAATTGCAATAATATATGTCTGTAGATATATGTGTATTGTGCGTTCATAAATTAGGTCAAATCATAATATACGTCTTTCACTTAACTAAAATTGATATACTATGATAACAAATGTTCTTCTTTATTTAAAACAGTTCTTTGCTGTCCATTGTAAAGTTCTATAGAGATTCTCACTGAATCGGTATAAGAATGATTGAATCGTTTAATATAGTTAGTAAATCTAATAAAATCCGTTACATAACATAATTTTCTTGCACTGTTTGTTCCGCCGACACATCGATGTTGTACATCTGTCAACAAGCCGTTAACTCCCAGCCCAAAGCACATTTCTGACGGTAAACATTGTTGTTTAAATCGATTATTTTACATCGGATATTCGGGCACCACATGATATCTGCTGTTGATTCTGACAATCCTATTTTTAATAAATATTTTAAGTTATATATATTCGTTATACAAAACAATGTGTTGAGAATATTTAGTTTCTGAAACCAAGTACCGATTTAAATTATAAAATATTATACTGATTGTCACCAGTACTGAATGCTTTTCTAAACAGTTCATTCGTTTGTCATGAAACTTTGGGAAGTTATTGAAAACAGTCCTAAGAAGGTTCTGGCATATTTGTAGCCCGATTGGAAACGCTTGAGTAGATATTTTGTCACACAAAAACATTAAAATGCGACCGCCTACTTTCTGCTCGAGAATTCAGTCACTTATATTGAAATTAAGAGCTATTAATATATTTGCAACTAATAATCAATAGATGGCGGTAATCACGCTATGACGCACAGCAGATACTTGAATTAAGTGAAAATAAGATTACATACAACAATTTGTATATGTGTTTAGGTCAGTTTGCATAACAACTGTTTTAACGCATAAGTTATATTAATGTTATAATTACATTAAGTAACATTAAGTTATACTGTATATTAAATAAAATGCTATTGAATTGAAAACCTCTTTAATATAAGGGTCAGCTATTGTGTTCATAAATACTAAATTAAGTTTAGCTAAAGTTAACACAACATTCATTGACCGGGCAGTACGAAGCTTGCACAGTCAGCTACGAGGTGACGAATCATGAATGTATGAGTATGAGCCAGAACGGAGACAACAGTCGCCGGTGTGGGTGTTTCAAGATGAACCGAACCCAACAAAAGTTGTTCGTGGTCGGAGCACTTGAAATAAATGTTCGCCTGTTTTTTCAGGAAAACTAGTCATGTGGCAACAGTACCTTTGGAGGAGCGTAAAACAGTAAATTCTGCTAGAAGTCTTTGGTGAAATCAGAAAAACAAACAGGAATTGTCGGATCATCCTCCATCAAGACAACGCAAGCTTCTCCTCATCTCGTAAAACAGCCAGCTTTTTTAACACTCAAAAGATTGAATTGATGGGTCATCCACCTTACAGTCCTGATTTAGCACGTTTACATGTTTTCATGGAATTAAACATCATTTTACAATTTATACAATTTGCAGGTTTTCATCTGCTTAAACATTGCTTTCCAGATAAACAGAAAACTCATTACACTTTGATATTACTTGCGACCAGACTTTTTGACCATAACAATAAAACAAGAACAGCAATTAAAATTAACACAGAAACCAATATACAACAGACAGAAATATAAGATCAAGAACACTTAATTAGTAACACAATAAGAAAACACAAGACCCAAAAGAGCATAACAAAAAGTCTGGTTGCAAGTAATATGAAAGTGTAATAAGTAATTAACAACCAGATCGTCATGAACAGCAACAAGTTTTCAATTCAGAAAACTCTATAGACGTTATATGTGCTAATAATAATATAATGTGAGAAGTAAAACAAATTGGCTATGGGATAAATGGTGCTCTTATCATGTTGATGCTCTTATCACATGTCGTGACTAAGACATATCATTCATAGTTTGGAATTACAGGTTTTGCAATATTGTGTATAACAACATTCAGACAACACAAACGTACACGCGAGAGTCAAACAGCACAAAAACTACACCATTGAAATTATCTTTTATAAAGAAAATCGAAGTTTGAAGATTAAATAAATCTTGACGCAATAAATCTAAATCCACGCATTTGGTGACCAATCGGATATATCATTCAAAATATTAAATTATTAGAATAATTCAATTAGAAATGCAATTGCGCGTGAAATAGATCAAACACTGACAGGACAATAGAAACCACAATGAGAGTGGGACGCATGGGTGGGAGGAAATGCGAAGGGACATATTCAAAGTTGGTCAGGAAGATACTGAAGATCTGTGCTCTTTGAATCAGATGACAATTTTAAGAAAAAGAAAAGTGTACTTAATCAAATTATTCAAAATGTACGCTATTTATTGAACAATATAATTTCGCCTTAAGCAATTATAATCGTGTAACTATTATTTAAATAAGATTCTACGATTTCGCCGCTGACCAGTGAGGCTGCCTCAGACCGACACTGCGAAGGTCCTCATGAATTTCTACGACTTCTTGAACAAACACTGTGGCGAGAAAAATCCTATTTTCACCTCCCCGTCTGACCATCTCCACTTATCTTAACGACACAACCAACATTATTCTAGCGTGAGTTTAACAATATTTTGTCTTCCGCCGCCCATTATCACAAGAGTAATATATTTTTCTTTATATATTTTTTTCGAAACCAGGTTTGATTAATTTCACTAATTACTTGGAATAATTTACCGTGGTTTACTAATATTAAATAATACTCCTAAATATTTTTATCCTAGTCTTATGCATATAAATGTTACAAAGTAACCATCCTCAGAGAGATGGCTACTCCGGATTCTCAGAGAGATGGTTATGCCGGATCCTCAGAGAGAGTTGATTACTCCGGATCCTCAGATATATGGTTAGTCCGAATCTTCAGAGAGATGGTTACTCCGGATCCTCAGAGAAATGGTTACTCTGGATCCTAAGAGACAAGGTTACTCCGGATCCTTAGAGAGATGGTTACTCAGGATCCTCAGACAGATGGTAACTCCGGATCCTCAGAGAGATGGTTACACCGGATCCTCAGAGGCATGGTTACTCCAGATCCTCGGAGGCTAGTTACCCCGAATTCTCAAAGCGATGGTTACTCCGTATCCTCAGAGAGATGGTTACTCCATATCTTCAGAGAGATAGTTACGCCGAATCCTCAGAGAAATGGTTACACCAGATCCTCAGAATCATGGTTACTCCGGATCTTCAGAGAGATGGTTACTCCGGATCTTCAGAGAGATGGCTAACAATACATACTCCGGAGAATGTACATGCCTTTTATAATATGATTCTCCGTTGCTTCATTAAATAACAATAAATAGGGAGGTATAATCCAGTTTTTGCCTCTGTTACGTTGTAAGCCTATTGTTTTACTGAATGAAGTTGTACATTACTTGAGTAAGTACATTAGTTCGAAAAGATGTTCTGAAACGTGCAAGAATTTTTATTTTGTTTCTAGTTAAAACATAAATTTTGTTAATTTTAATTTAAAATCTATTAAACATGTTGTTAAATATATTAAAACATCAACTGTTCTATTTGAGTATTCGGGTAACACAAATTTGTTTCCATACAATTTGTACATAATTGTTTACAATTGTACACAATTTTGTTTACATACATTATGTTTCTGTTTTTATTTTCTTATTAAAGTAATAAATCATACACTGAATGGACAAACGTAATTCAAGGACAAAGTTTGTTCAACAAATATAATAATAATATAATTTATTATAAATATAATAATGTCAGGCCGGGAGGTGAATTACTTGCCATGCAAATTAAACGTTAATTTGCATGCATTACCTGGCATGCATTGTCTTCAGAAGTAATTGTCATGATGACATTGCAGCGTTTTGATTATTGTGTCTGACAGGTTGTATTGTTAAAGATTAAAGGGAAATAGGTTTAACGCACTGATCCATTTGTTGTTTTATTGTGTAACAATATTTTTGTTGCTTTTAGACACAAACAAGTACTGTAATATAAAAATAAAATTAAACCTTATTCCTACTGAGGTTAACAAAGAAAAATATTATGTAGCTACATTTTATTTTATAATTACAATTAATATAAATATGTATATATATATATATATATATATATATATATATATATATACATATATATATATATATATATATATATATACATATATATATATATATATATATATATATATATATATATATATACATATATCTAAATATATATATATATATATATAAATAAATAAATATAAATATATATTGTCAGAATCACAATAATAAGTGGAAAATAGAAAGCTAATTTCCTTGCACGTTTCCATTTCTCACTCTATACAGTATATGATGTTGGGCTATTATTTTTGTTTGCTACAATTAATTCGCTTTCCCTTTCTTCGTTTACAATTTTTGTTCATCTATAATTTCTCATTCTATCCATCTATTGTATTACTTCAATGTTGCAAAGAACCTTTCTCTTACTTCATATATATCTTTAAGTAATAAATTTCTAGCTATAGAAAAGTTGCCTTAGTAATAAAGTGCTGAATTTCAAACATGAGGTCATTCAGTTAGAATCTGATCGAGACATCAGCTTTTTAACCTTTTCATTTATGAATAAATATTTTTTTAAAAACTGTATTAACATCAATTATCCACTACAGGTTTAAATAATGTATTTGAACTTTAATGGATTAATAAAACATATTTTATTAACCACAGAAAATGTGTACAAGATTTATGTAAGGAGAGCTTGAGCTTATAGAAGGAACTGAAAAATGGAACTGTTTTTAAGAACTCAAGTGTTATAGTGGATAATCGCTAGGCGTTTAAAGCCATAGTTTTATAATATAGATTTAGTACAATTAGCCGTTATTTACCTACTATCATGAATATAGCATACAATTACTAATGTATGCTTAGTATATAGGTAAGCTATTTAAAGTGGGTCGGATAAGTTAGAAATAAGTTTCTGCTTTTGTTCCTTGTCCACGCAGTTTGTACTTTGCGTTTATCTAAGTCGGGGGATCTGATGACGCATTCTAAATCCAGCCGCCTTCGAGGGATAGAACAAGTGCAGAGCGATCCGCCCACATATCCATTGACCTTTGCAGTTCCGCTTCACGAACCTATTCCTTTCGCCTAATCCCCGCTTATCACATTTTCGTCCGCCAAATTACACCCATAAGCCAAACCTGTTCCTACGGCTGTCGGTTAAGTGACGTCATTAAAATACGGACAAGCTTTAATGCCGATCGTATTTTAAACCTGAAACTATTAACTTGGAATTCCTATGACCAGGTGTTGAACTCCGGTCAAGAAAGAACGGTGTAGAAACATACGGATTTAAGTGTAATTACATTTTTAATTAAATAAGAGAAACAGCAGGTAAAGTTCTTTCTATGTTGGAAATATGATGAATCAATCGAAATTATTATTCATTACTACAAAACTTAATAATCACTAGTACCGAGATAATACATGTGGACTGTACAAATAAATTCCGTACCGTTCTTGTAGGCTTATTGTGTGAATATAAACTCTTTTTGTAATCTATCTTCAATGTTTGTTTTATCGCTGTACATTTATTTGGCATTGAAATCACTGTTCACTGTCTTCTTCAATCTGAGCTTATATCAGCATGCTTGTATCTAAGAGATACCAATTTTTTAAATAATATAATGTGTGTGTGTGTTTGAGTATGTGTGTGTGTGTGTGTGTGTGTGTGTGTATGTGTGTGTGTGTGAGTGAAAGAGAGAGAGTCTGTGTGTGTGTGCGCACGTTTTCTTTTGTTATGCGGGTTAATAACAAAAATTAAAATATTTTATGAATTTTACGATGATTTCGTAAATATCTGAGGGTAGTTCGACTACGACAAATGATACAATAAGATCTAACTGTTAATTTATACGTCACTGATAAATCCCGTATGTTGATAATTTGAAGATTTTCTAGTAAAACCAAAGTTTACCAACCCTCAATGGTAAGGTCCGAAATTTTCTGTGATCGTTCGTTTCGAACTCTTACCATCATAGAATCGATAAATCGGGTTTATCTAAAAGAGACGGAAAGTGTTACCTAAACTAACCTTAATGGATGCGCTCGTTGCTGGCAAGGAAAAGCAATATTAAGAAATACTCGATTTTTATTCAGAAAACCAACATTATGCCACATTCATGGGTAAAGCCTAGCATCTCCCAAACCCTAACAGTAATGTTGAACATATATATATATATATATATATATATATATATATATATATATATATATATATATAAATATATATATATATATATATATATATATATATATATATGTATAAGGGGATATATATAAATAAGGCATATATATATATATATATATATATATATATATATATATGTATAAGGGGATATATATAAATAAGGCATATATATATTTATATATATATATATATATATATATATATATATATATATATATATATATATATATATATATATATCCCTTATTTAATGATAATGAATCTCCCTTATTTCTTTTTACTTAGTCGACGCTAAGATCAAATTTATACAAATGTGTAATATATATATATATATATATATATATATATATATATATATATATATGTGTGTGTGTGTGTGTGTGTGTATGTAGAGAAGAAAAAGAAGGGGAAAAATTGTTTCTTCCATACAAGCTTACTTCCCTACTAACTAGGCTTTAGGAATTCTGGAATATTCAGGATCTATATTTTACCGATTTCCTTTTAATGTGCCGTTAGGAGATTTATTCCTATGAAACTATCAAGTAGCCTACGTCACTAACATAGTTTTGAATAATTAAATAACATAAAATCGTGACTTGGTACTTGCAGTCTGCTGCGAGGAGAAATTCTAAAATTTTTCCGCACGAAGCATTAAACTATAAAACTCGCCTTTGCCAGGGTTGTGTTTGTCACATAAACACGCCCTCAAGACGGCTGGCTTGCTGCGCTCATCCGGTTCGGCGTTTTATTGCGTGACGTTTTATTTCCCGAATTTCCTTTCCAAATTACCGCTTCTGCTTGAAAAATGTCGTAAGAGAAACAGTTACAACCAGGAGGTTGAATTGTTTTCGGAAACCTAACACAATCGGTCGAGTGTGATCGCTAGTATTCCATCGAAATGTGTGAATATCTCGACATGTGTTGTATTAATTTCATAAAATGTGTTTTCGTTTTTAAAGGAAGTTTGTAATAATGTAAGCAGCTATGTTTAAAATTGTCTTTTCTCGCTTTTAATATATTTAGAATTTTGTTTGAAATAAATTACTGAAAGGTTTGATTATAAGAATAGAATTAGGTGGCGGAATTCCGTTTTAACTTTGTGATAGGTTGTTTTCCTTTTCCTGCACATTTCTGGCTGACGTCAGGTCTTTTAATTGGCTACGATTGACAGTGGACGTACTTCAGATAAGCGATCCTGATATTTTCCAGAGTAACAGGGTTCCATTCTTGAGTCCCACCTAATTCCATTACACGTCAGTTTTGTTATTCGTCTTTCTTTACCGTCACGTTTGACAGCAGGCGTACTTTAGGTAAACTATTCTGTCTCCTTCAAGAGTAACAGGGTTCCTTTATTAAGTCCCACCTAATTCCATTACACGTACGTGTTGTTATTCGTCTTTCTTTACCGTCACGTTTCTGCAGAGGTTAGATATTTTAATGGACCTTGATTGACAGCAGGCGTACTTTAGGTAAGTGTTCCTTTGTACTTCCAGAGTAAACGAGGCTCCCTTCTTTAGTCTATTACTTTAGTCTATTTAACTATTCCATTACCAGTCCGTGTTGTTTTTTTTTATGAAGGGGTAAATACCGATAGACACTTCTATTTGACCTCGATGAGAGTATGCTTCCATGCATACTTGATTCTACTACTCTCTCCTACACCATGTGTGTTTATGTTCTATTTATATTAAAAATCATCTTAAATACTCATCTACAACTGTTAGCAGCCAAACCGCCTAAACTGTTCTGTTCTTTCAGAAGACACTCTGATCATCTGTTGGCTTTTTTTCTCTGAGTAAGCTGTGCTAACCTACGTCTTTGCAGGTCACTTCTTTCGAAGAAAATGTTTTCTAAAAGTCTTTAATTCAAAGATTTCAAAAATATTTTCTTATTTTTAAAAAAAGCATTACAACTGTTGTTGAAATGCGACTATTTCGACATCGTGTTGTGGATCCTTAGTGCGCACATACATAAATATTTTATCTTATTGCTGATAGCATCAACATAATATGAAATTATTTCATAATTTTGTAATCTTTTTATCTCCTCTACACAATTACTAAAACTTATATATAATACATGGTTGGTGTTTCATAAAATTATTATTAAGAATTATCTTTACTTAATTTTATAAAAAAAACAATACGGCAGCTGGGGGGTTTGGTGCTTAAATTGAAATCGATGAAAAACCACTGTACACCGTGTAACCACCCCAACACGAGGAAGCTAGACATTAACAATTAAACCGTTGGAAGATTGCCCGCACAGATTCACTGAAAATAACGACATCAGATAAATAAAATGCCTCTGTGTCCGTTAAAACTAAATCTATGATAGAACTACATTATTATCGGTAATGGCAACAAAAATAATGTTTAGTTCGATTTATCGTCATTGCTTTGCGATAAAGCAACTCCAATTACCAATCATTGCTGCCTCACAGGTTAGATACCTTTCCATGCACTGAGGAATTTAATAAACTAACAAAGTGTTTCTTCAACAAATATTGTTTATATTATAAGTTATGATTCTTACTTTGTAAACTTAATGTCTAACTTTCTTTTCCATTTATTTTTGAAATGTATTGCTATTTTTATTTTTTAAAGATAATACAACCATTTATCAAAAACTAAATATATTTCCACTTGACAAATACCTAGGGTTTAAAAGAGAGTAATAGTTTTGGGTTTTATTTATAATACCTATTGTAAAATGTTTTGATGTTATTATTTTAATTAACCATATATTATTAATAAATCAGTTCCTGTCACTATACTCCAAACGCAAGGTTACTATGTAACCCATATGTATTTAGTTTGTATGTAATTTGACATAAATTGGATCACTTATTTACAAATTTGAAAGCTAATTGTACCTTAAATAAACTTAAGTAAACTTAATAGTTTGTAATTGGTTGATTGTAATATTGGTTGTTAGGGTTATCGAAATATTACATTGCAAATCAAATGAATTATATTTTGATGAAGTCTTTACTAACTGTAATTATTTATATTATAAGTAGGACTATGTAATAATTATTGTTATAAGCACCAATATTCCTTTATTTCTAGACATAGTCATGCGCGCGCGCGCCCGCGCACACACACACTCACACACAGACACGCATGCATAAACCTATATGTATAATATATTTATATATATATATATATATATATATATATATATATATATATTAAGTTCCTATAATATGTAAAGATTTAGCCTCGCAACCTTACCATTATTCGATAAAAGAGTACGTCTGAGGTAATATGTAAAGGGGTGTTTTGAAGCTCTAGCATTATTTTTTGTTATTTCTGTTGGCGGGAAATAACAGTCAGACGAACACTGCATACAGTACATTACAGGTGGCCTACCGTTAAGTTAGGAAGGTATAACAATATTGTCTATGCGAAGTGTGTGCTACGAATTACATAAAGTATAGGCGGCTCTGCAGTGGGTGCCCTGCACCAAGTGATAAAAGCCTTTATTGCCACAATTTTATTTCCCTGCCTCGGATTTACGGACGTAATGACGACATTAGCTTTCTCAAGTAAAGACTGCCGAGTCTCTTACGGGCGCATTAACGTGGTCGTTCTCGAAACGTGGCCTCATCATTTGGGTTTATACTCCACATTTGTTTTTTTTTTTTAATGGATGCAAAAATTCATTACATTTCAAAGCCTTGTCCTTGTAGAGTGTGTGTGTGTGTGTGTGGGTATGTGTGTGTGTGTGTGTGTATGTGTGTGTGTGTTTTGTCTGGGGGTGGGGTGTTTGTTGGTTGTGAATAAAAATATTTGGCGTGCAAGAATTGTTTTTAATGTATACATTCAAACGTTCTCGCTGAATGATATATTACAATCTTCGGGGAAAACCAACGATGTAACAAATTAGAAAATTAAAGCTTTGAATATAGAATAGAGTGAAAATAATTTGAAATATTGTTATGTATTTATTGCGTTACAAGAAATTGTATATTCAATATATTTTAACATGTTTAAGTATATCTTTAAAATAAATTATTGCAAATATAATGAAAGGAAGGTTAATCGAAACCGTATGTAAAAGAAATATGATTAAAATAATACCCAAATATTAATAATAACTTTTATATAGACATTAGGACATTTAAATACTTATTTATGGACCTTAGCCCTATAATTAGGTAGAATTAACTGCAGCGTGAGTAAGTTATGAATAAAGGAAGATATTTGCCTCGGCTACACGTCCAATAAGTTTGCCTAACAAAGGGTTTCTGTAAACGGGATTTTTTTGGAAATATTTAGAAGCGACAGGAAAACGTTTTTGTAAATAAAATAAACCCCTGTGGAAGCCTTTGTTCACTCTTGGGCTAGGCGACGCCTTCCCCTGCCAAGTTTTACAATGGAGGCTTGTTATGGTGAAATGGACTAGACACCGTTGTTTATGGGGCTGCAATGCCTTTCGCAGGATTTGAATATAGGCGTGACACATTATACACAGACTTTCCATTGGAACTGTGAAAAAGGCAGAAGAATCTTATACATTGCTTTATAATAGAGGCGGGTTTATAAAGTGTAATGTTTTGTTTAAATCAAATCAAAATCAGTGTTTGAATTCTCATTCACTGGTAGTTATTTGTCTAATAGTTCACTTTTGGTAGTTTATTCAACAATTTTAAAAATGTTTAAAAAAAAAACACTTGATTTAAACGTTGTTTAATTCTTATCTGAATACATTCTGCTTTAATCGTATTTTTATAACTAATATAAAAAGTAATTATAAAAAGAGTAATTAGTTTCTCTGTCGTTTAAAGTTCTGCTGGCATACGCTATAGGAAGGTCTTTTCAATTTTTGTCCTGGCTTAAAATTGCTCCTAGTGCATAATTGCTAGCGTCTGTCGTTAGAGTAAATTCCTTTTCAAAATCTGGGTATTGTAGAAGGGGTTCATTAGTCAATATATTTTTACATGTTTCAAAGCATTCTATAAAGTCTGGATTTTCTATGTTTATTTTTGCATTTTTCTTTAAGCAGTTAGTAAACGGTTTTGTTATCTTGGCGAAGTTTTTAATACATTTTCGATAATAGCCTAATAGTCCTAAAAATCCTTTAATTTGTTTGGTGGTTTTAGGTATTGGATAGTCCTTGATTGCCAAAATCTTTGCTGGGTTGGGTTTTACGCCATCCGGTGTCACAACATGTCCCAAATATGCTACTTCTTTTCTTAAAAATTCTGTTTTATCCAGCTGTACTTTAAAGTTGGCTTTGCGTAATCTGTCGAACACTTCTTTAAGTCTTTGTATATGTTCTTGGAGGCTAGTAGAATAAATTATAATGTCGTCTAAATAAACTAAACATGTTTCATTTTGGATGCCTCTCAGAATATTATTCATAATTCTTTGAGCTATTCTTTAGTCCAAAGGGTATTCTTAAAAATTCGTAGTGTCCCGCTTTTGTTGAAAACGCGGTTTTTTCTATGCTATTTTTATCCATTTCTACTTGGTGAAATCCTGAGGCTAAATCTAAAGTTGTAAAATACTGGGACCGTCCCAATTTATCTAATATGTCTGTAATGTTCGGCAAGGGAAATTTATCGTCAATTGTTTTTTTTGTTTAATCCTCTAAAATCTCTTACTAATCGAAATTTTCTTTTGCCAGAAGCGTCTTGTTTTTTGGGTACAATCCAGACAGGAGAGTTCCATGGAGAATTTGAAGGTCTAATAATTCCTTGTTTAAGCATGTCCTTAGTTTGTTTATTAATTTCGTTCTTGTAAATCTCTGGATATCTATAATTTCTAGAGTATACGGGAATTTCATCAGTAGTCCTAATAACATGTTTTATTTGGTTGGTAAAAGTTAAATCGTTTCCCTCAATATGGAATAAATCTGCATAATCTTCTATTACACTTGTTATAGCGGATTTTTCTTCTAAGTTCATATATTCCATTCTAAATTTTGATAAATCTAAATTTTTTCTTCTCGATTTTTTTTGTTTATAATCTAATAAATTGAAATTAGCGTTCGTTTGCATTGTACCAGGTTCAAGGATATTGTATTCTTCTAAAGATTTTAATTCTAATGGTTCATTCACTGTTAATTCTACATTTTCTTCTGTGTTGTTTATTATAGGGCAATAGGCTTCTCCCTTGTGTACTGAGACTATACACTGCGGAATTTCTAATCCATTTAAGTGTTTGTATGGTAAGAGTCCTTCTCCATCTTGAATATTTTGTATTCTAAATTTAATCGTTTGGCTAGTGCGGGCTTGTATAACATAACTTGTTCCCTTTTTAGCGTTCTGTTCCTGACATTCGCCTTTATTATTATTATTATTATTATTATTATTATTATTATTATTATTATTATTTTGTTCTTCTGTGTTAAAATATTTAATGGGGATTTGCTTATTGCGAAATATTAATTTATCATTCACAAAATTTAAATTAATTTTTAATTCTTTTATGTTATCTAATCCAAGGAGTAAGTCGAAATCTTTATGGAAATCAAATAAATAGAATTTGGTTGTTTCTTTTCCCAAAAGTGGTAGTGTACAACTGTATTTTTCTTTTGAAACTCCATGAGCTGTACTCACTTCAAATGGTTCTTGTTTTAAGGTGTTTTTGAAAAATTGGAAAGCTATTGATTTTTTAATAAATGATCTCGTGCTTCCAGTGTCAATCAGCATCTTTAGGTTGGTCTTGGGATCGTGGATGTACGGTAGTTCGTTTGTGTCGTCTTCGATATGCATTATGGAAAATGTCTTTTTATTGTGGTTAGTCCTAAAAAATGATTTTGGGTATGATTGTCCTCTTGAGTGAATCCACATGCGTTTTCCTCTTGCGTTAAATCGTCAAAGTCTATGTAGCTGTCAGGGTCCTCTTGTGGTTCATAATCCGTTTGTTCGGTCAGATAAGAGTTAGTCATCTGTTCAGTCAATCGATTCTTAGTTTGATCGTAATTTTCTTCTTCTATTGGTTTCCCTGTCATCTGATAAAGCCTATTTTGTCTAATTGTGTTCCCTGTTTGACGTGTGGAAATGCTCATTGGTTCTGGTTCAAATTTTTGATGAACTTTTAGTGGTGTGTAATTGTTAGATTGTCTCGGTTGTTGATTTTGCTGTACGTATGAGTTAGGTTTAGTAAATTGGTTAGGATTATTTTGGTGGTTGGGCCTATAATTTTGGAAAGTTTGTTTGTTAGGAATGGGTTTGCGAATAGGCGGGTATTGCGGGGCCCTAGGTGGAACGTTCTGTTTAATATTTTGAAATAATTTGTTATTTTTAAATTGAAAGTCATTAGTAAGCATGTTAAGTGCTTCGCTAAGAGAATCTGGATTTTTTGTGCGCATTAGCGATCCTACGGGTTCATGTAAACCTCTAAGGAGAACTCTTAACCCTAATTTCTGTACATATTCTATCAAAACATCTTTGGCCAATTGTCTTTGAGGCTCTTTATTAATAAAAAATTAGATCTGTAAATTTAATAGTTTTTGAATTCTCTCATAAAATTTAAAAGGTGATTCATTATTTTCTTGTTTTAACTCAGCCATTTCTAAATTTAAAGTAAAGCAATCTCTTTTGTCTGAATAGGTGGTTAATAATACTTTTTTAATCTCATACCAATTATATGAATTTGAATTTACTACCATTTCTAATGCTTGGCCTTTTAACTTAGCTAGTATAGAAGAAAACAGATATTCATTTTGAAAATCCTCTGGATTTTCGTTTACATAAAACTTATTTACTACCTTATCGCATATTAAAATAAATCTGTGGAGCATAGTGGGCTCTCCACTATACTCAGGAATCATATCAAGATATTCCTTCTTTAATGTTGGCGTTGCCATTTTAAAATATTATTTTCTTTAAAATAATAAAATTAAAATCAATGATATAAAATTAAAAAGTATTTACTCTACCTTTTCTTAATTCTATTTCTTACGATCTACTTACAAGTGGATCCAAAATACTTTGCTCATTTGAACAACTTTTCACTTTCCACGATATTCACTCGTGCTCTTAATAGATATGCGCTCTATTAAGTTGTTGTAGATATTCACTCTACTAATGTTTTCTTGATGTCGTTACAGATATGCGCTCTGTAACGAATCGCGTTTTTTGCAGTATCTCGGTTAACGATTGAAATCGAAAAAATTATGTTCATTAATTTTCCCGAGATGTCCTACCGACTGCGCCAGTTACGTGTTATATTAAGCTTGAAAGGTTTTTAAAAATGATTTTATTTTTACAAACCTTTGTTAATTACGAAACATTTAATTTTGAAATGGTTACGATAATTTAGCTTAATAAAAACAAATACAATTGATGTACATTCAATCGGAGTGAGAACGTCTGTATGATACAGAGGCGACTTGCACACTGCCGGGGCTCTGTTCTCACCACCTACATAATACAAAAGCTGCGTAAGCAGGAAACTTCCTAGCACGCATTTTATTATGAAAGGTTCACATAAATAGTTCACATAACTTATATATATATATATATATATGTGCAATTGTATTCTGATGAGTGAAGTATTCATGTGAAATATTAATAATATTACATTTGCAAAATTTAGCTTTTAAAATCAAACCTTTTACAAAATACTTTCTTAGTGTGCGTCTATGTTATGAACGGAATGTACTCTGACATTTCAGTCACTCGGTTAGTTCTCAGTCAGTCACTCAGGACAACGATTCTTATGTATACATAAGTTATGCACATTTAGGAGTTGATAGTTTTAATTTCCCTGATGTTAATTGAACATTCCTTTGGGATGAGTAATTCTACTTTACTTAGCAATGCCTCCATTGCCGCGTAGAAAAGTTAGAGTCTGAAGAGTAAGAAATGTAAATGTGAACCATACAAAGTTTTAACTTTTCCACGGCAAATAGCCTCTAGCGATAAGTCCGGGTCTAATACTCACAAGCTGACCTGCAAAGCATAGCATAAACAAATCCTCCTTTCCCTTACCAGTCGAAATAAATGGTTTGGAACAATCCACACTAACAAAATATGACAGGCCTTAACCCGATTGGAGACCAAAACTTACACTTCGTTCAAGCGTTTACTGGCCAATCTGACCCGTTGGGTAGAAAATAAGAAGTTATAAGAGCAATATATAGAAGCGATACAGGTGGCCTATAGTATCGGAGAGAGTGAAAGAGGGAGGAAGAAAAAAAGATCTTTTTGTAGATTTAGTTTTGTACCTACGAATCTGACTAATTTCAGTAAATTCAATTACACAATGTATCCATTTGGTTAGCGATGCATAAAGCCGGCATTTCCCTTAGGCAATGAAAACTAATTAATAGGTTCGAATCAAGTTAGTTTTGAAAAGTATTTATAAACAAGTATTATAAACCAAAAATTAAATTTTACCCGTAATATAATATATGTATATACTCCCATTGTAATATAAACGGTCAATTCCAACTCAAATGAACAAAGAAAAATTTTATTATAGTTAGATTTTATTAAATAATTACGATTAAGAATATAAATAAAGTAACATAACCTATGTTTTAAAACAGCTGTTCTACCACAAAACCTAAAACATAAAATCAGCTGTTTTATGAGTCATATGCTATCACTTATTTTAAGCCGAATGAAACGAAATAACTAAATTGCATACATTGCCCCTCTTGTGAAACGTTCTGTTCCCGTATAAAAATAAAATTAATCATTTAAATTTAATTAATGGATTATTGTTTTTAAAAAACAGTATTAACATTAATTATCATCGGCTACAAAGTTTATGAAAAGCGTATTTTAACATGAATTTCTAATAACAGGTATGTTATTAACAATTTAAAGTTTATAAAACATGAATAGGGAGAGTGTGAACTAATAGAAAGAATTGAAAAAAAGACATTTTCAAACAGTATAATATAGTTATTGCGCGCTACTAACATTTGTTCATCAAGTGCCATATGTTTTAACATAGACAATTTATAGTTTAGATACTTCTGCCTGTCAAGAGTAAAACATTTTTTTTAATAATTAAAAAAATGTTATGTTTAAAGTGTTTTAGTCTGTAATATTTAATTTGTTGACTGTAAAATATTAATAGAATTTGTAAAAATTTATATTGCCATGACTGTAAAAAAATGGTTTAGCAACCACGCTAAAAATTTCATTTAGATATTCTCGAGTATATTACTTGAGAAAAGTTATCTTTTGACTTCAGCTTTTTTAGTCTCTCTCGCAAATACCAAACAAGATTACCAATTTGTCTCATTTTTCTCATCTTTCGTTCTATAAAGCCAAAGAAAAGCAAACGGCTTTTGTCAGGACTGACCGGTGTATAGTCATAAATGGAAACTCTTGCTTTATGTGACGTCGTATTATTACTTACACACAGTGAAGGGTATTTGGGTGAATTATTAGAAATATTCTCTCTTTAACTAATAATTTAAGGGATGTATTTAATTTCCTTTGAACTTGAAGTGTCTCCTGGTCCTTATTTGTAACGTCCAGGGAAGACAGAAACTTTTTAAATATGCGTAAATTTTATATTAATGGTTATTTTTGTATGTGTGTAACTTATAGCGACTTGACAGCACCTAAAAGTTAAGCACTAAGAAATAAATTCACGGATTTCTTAACACATTGACTGCCATAGGGGTCACCGGTGGCACCAGTTCTGTATTGTGAGGCCGCGGAGTCACCCTTTACTGGCCACTTCCTGCCAATGCTGCCACAACTTCAGAAAATATGTTTATTTTTATTTATTACAAGGCTGTAATTATTGGTAAACTAGAGGTTCAGAATTACAAGTAAAAGTACAAGGCAATAGCATTTATTTACCCTTCTCAGTAGAGCTACAATACGTTTTAAGCTATTTTCACATTTGATTTGTTCCTAAAAACAATAATTCACTTGAAAAACTAACCAATTCGAAAATTTTAAACTGAAAACTTTTATTTAAAACCTCAAGCCTCCAATATAAAAGATCATATAAAATTAGTAAAAACAGCTCAATTTATATTTGTATTGAAACATTACAAACATAAATGTAAAAATAATGTTCAGATTATATTTATAAAACATTCTAATTAATCTGAAAAGTATTTTCAAACGAAAGTATTGAAAACTGAAATTGTGTGTCTATAAAATACATGGGAATCGTCTATTAGATATATTTCTTGTTTAAAAAAGTGTGTAATTTTGTGGAAATACGTTATAGTAGTTATTTATATTTGAATTTATAATATTTGAAAAAACCGCACCTTCTTTACTTCGTAGTTAAATCGTCTCGGCCTTGAAAGGGGAACTGTTTGCTTTGTACCCACTGAAAGAAATACAACTGGGCGGTATCTTAAAGTAGGGTTTCTAACACAAGACAAGCTAACTCGTGCAAGTGGAGGTGTACAACGCGAACTTGGCTTGATGTGAGGGTCAAACGCATAATGCGTTTGTTGGTTCGAAATGTTCATAGTGATGTCATAGTAATAGCTAACGGAGGAAGGAGCTTACTCGAGGACTAACCCAGAGTAGACCGACCGAACCTTTAGGCTCTATTTAGCATAATTACGGTCCTCGAGTGATCCCACAGGAGTGTGTCTCACAACCGGGACCACAGGGACAGTAGTGTTGGGATCGGAAAGGCTTCTACTTGAAATAATGTGGATGACGTTCAAGTTAAGTCCTCTAATTTGGGATTAAATTAAATTTGGGTTCAAGCTAAAATTACTGTTTTGCGTGAAAATACCCTAGAGCTCCCTGGCTACGCCCCACATCACTCCCCATACATACTCTTCAAAAACTCAAACGTTATTCAGGGATTGACCTTAATTTTAACATGACATACAACCTACATCAAAAGTTATTTTAATATATTCTTCGCGTTAATAAAATAACAGCGATAGCGGGAAAACGGCTCTTTGAACGGATTTCTATAAACCACGACATCTGCCACAAGAGAGAAGGAAACTGTAAAAATGCCAAATTAAACTTCTATGAAACGTATGCTTTGTTTTGTTCCCATTTCTCTACCATGCACCCACAACGTGCTACATCAAAATGTGGCAGGGTACAGCTAGTGCAGTCATACGGTATATATATATATATATATATATATGAATGTTTATATGTAGGTATGGGTTTTATGCATTACTAAACCACTGATCCGATCGCCGGAAAATTGTTGAGTACATTTCTGGGAAGGTTTCTGGAGACAGCAATTTTCAAAACAGCATAAAATATGACTTTCTATCTTATCTTATATTGAGACATTTCATTGAATTCATTTCAAATGTTGGTTGCTAGGCAACACTCAACAATCTACAATTATTTTCCAACACATTAAAACAATATTAAAAAATATTGTATATCCGAGTGCACTTTAATAAATAACATTCAATCAAGAACTGTTATCGTCACACTTTTTTTCTCGATCGGCTACTATAAGTTTATGTATTATCATGTTAATAAAATACTAAATGAAGTTTAGCTAATCATTAACACGCTATTCATTAGCTTTTGGGCGGTACGAAGTTCGCCGGTTGAGATAGTTTATACATACTTTTAGACTCGTCGATACTCTACAAAAATGTCCATAAAACACTGAGACGTTTTCTCTGTAAATCAATAAGATTCCGTTATCGGGCTCAACGGAACAAACAACAAATACCCAATGGTGACGCTGAACGCCATATGGTTACTACCTAGTTATGCAGCGTGTCTAGGCTACCCATATATGGATGGTAAAATCTGAGAAAACGTGTTGCCTCTTGATGGATCCATACAAATGAACCTTACTTTCATATTAACCATGCGTTCAATAGAAACTTTGAGGAAGCAGACAAGTACTACACCAACACACGCCTAATGCAATATTCTCCAACAAATACATACTTCCAGTTTTTACTAGCGTAAACACTGTTTCTCAGAGAGTAAGAGCTTCTCGAAAGCTAGCGTAGATGTCACTTGTGGTCACGGAGTTTGATCACGTCTCGCAAAACCCCTAAGACGGTACATTAGCACGACATGGTATTGCTTGGCGGCAGTTTGTGAAATCGTCTATGACATTCATTAGCGGGTAGAGCTAAAGCGCGACCTGTGGCCGATTTGAGATGGCAAAAGACGTAATATATAATACAGACATTTCTGTGGGCTTTAGTAGTCATTCGTTGCTTGGAGAAACGTTTTGTGTGTAGTTAATCTGTGTATTTTGCCGCAATATCCTTTTGTAACTTGTTTCTATAAGGTAAATTTAAATCTTTTGTCTTTTGTAGATGTAACCATGCATATTTTTAATTTAAAATATATATTTATGTATTGTTAATAACTACATTATATACAGTTTCTTGTATATTTCTAGTATAAAGTAAATAATATCTTCTATCGGAAATAAAATTTATTTAAACTTATAATTTTCTCATTTATTGATAATTTGAACAAGATCATTTTTTTAAATTTAGAAATAAGTAAAACTTCTAGGAGGATCTGCTATACTGCACAAGTGTATTCCTCTCATCAAAATAATGGGAAAAAGTTAATATAAGCATGGGTCCGGTAATGCTTCGCTGTCGAGAAATACAGAGTCAAAGATTTCGCCTGAAATTCATCTCCTCAGTGAAATAAACTCACGCTGAAATTTTTAAAGCTTTAATTGAGTTTGTTAATTATGTATGTTTCATGTAAAACGAGCTGACAAATCGTATAAAACCTGTCCCGGTACTCTATTTCCAACAGTTTAGGAGAAAATTGGGATAAATCAAAAAAAGGTTAGCGTAAAACACACTTTTTTGCGTTTGGACTACAATAACTTCGTTAAATTGCGTACAAACAAAGAAAAATGATGAATAAAATTTGTAGATAATTTCATTCTCAAAAACATAACGTAAATAAAATGAAGCAATGCACGCGATTTTCATAATTTTTAGTTTTGCTTGTTCCTTAATAAAATTGAATTTTAAAAAAAAATCTTCCAATTTCATTTACTTTATTTACATTAGGTTTTTGAGAATGAAATTCTCTACAAATTTTATTCATATTTTTTTTTTTTTTTTTTTTTAATATTTATCTTAATATTCAAGTTATTATAGTCCAATCGCAAAAAAGTCTTTTTTTGACCTCATCTTTTTGTTGTACCCCAATTTTCTTCTAAATTATCAGAGATAGAGTCTTGGGACAGGTTTTATACGATTTGTCAGCTCATTTTCCATAAAAGTTATCTAATTAACAAACTTAATTAACGCACTAAAAATTTCACTGCGATAGCTGAATTTTAGATGAAATCTTTGACCCTGTATAACTCGCCAACGAAGCATTTCCGGACCCATGTTTATATGAACTTTTCCCATTATTTTTGATGAGAGGAATAAACTTGTGCAGTGTGGCAGATTCCTCCTGGAACACCCTGTATATATATATATATATATATATATATATATATATATATATATATATATATGTATGTATGTATGTATACATATTTATAAACCACGAATAAAAAACAATAATTAAGTGTTTTAATGCCCTAATAATTGTGTTTTATTTTTTGGTTTCAGGTAAGTCATTCGTTTATTGAGTTTTACATCACACGTAAGTAAAATGTTTTCTACGTATGAGCCACCTGCATGATTACTGAATATTTTCTAGTCGCCTCGCCTGTGAAATGAAAATTATTCTCAATTCGTGACATTCTGAAGCCATTATTTTGTATTACCATACTAGCCGTGATTTAGAAAAGTTTTGTTTTTGAACTATATAACGAGGATATTTTGAATCCTATTGCATTTGGTGACAACATCTGGATCCCTCAACAACAATAGTCTCCATAGAAACCATCAAAAATGAAAACATATAAATGTAGAATGATATTGCCTCTACTATATAGCCTCTACAATAACCTATTCAAAAGTTTTACTCTGATCCTTAAAAATACCCAAAGGGAAAATTTTATATCGAGAGGGGTTTTTTGAATCGGCGTCTTTTCACGCCTGACGTTCTTCATAGTCAACAGCCCCACTGGATCATTCCATTTACAACTATAATCATACCGTTCCATACCGTTCCTTACCGTACGTCTACTCTTTGAGAAATGAAAATAAAATATTTGTTTTAAAACAGTTTTAATCAAAGCTAGCTTATTAAATTTACTAAAAGAGCGTCACAAAACAATTACCCTGACATGTTATCTGCAAACACATTTATGTCAGCTTAACGTGAGTGCAATATATAAATCCAATACATGTGTACGGAGTAAATATAGAACGCTGATTGGTTAAAGATTAAGTCTGGTCAATCAATCATGCAAGCTTCAGAAGCTACGCCGCATCACCATCCATCATCGCAGAGGAAAGGTCGTTAGGTAATCGATACCATATCCAGCGAGCACGTGGTGGACAATCGATTGTTGTTTTTGTCGTTCCTTTCATTCAGCTCTGTCCTTAGCGTTGTAGAATAAGATGTGTCAACTTATTCTTTATTATAGGGTTTACACTCCAGTAACATCTGAAATAATGGACGTCAATGTTGTTTTTGACATTTTTGGGATTCTTTACTTTACTTGTACAAAACTATGTATGGATTCCATTTCTGTTTTCAGTAAAAATATTTACTATTAACAGAAACAAGTAATATAAACAAAGATATTTCAAAGTCAATTCCTCCTTAGTTCAACAAGGTGTTAGTGTTAAAGAATTAATTAAGTTTACCAAACACAAGGTTGCCTATTTAATAGGCTAGGCACTGTGTAACGCGTATGTGACTGAAATTCAGGATATGTTAAATGTGGCAGACAAGCCCCGCAGCCGTGTCTCACTAATGTCGGCACATTAAGATAAAATGGAGCGATGTACGGAAAGCGGGCCCGAGATAGCACGCTATGTCGGAAACGTGTGTGTCCTTGCATCACAATGTAAAATAAGTGAGATATAGTAAAATGTTTTACTAGTAAAATTGTCTGAAAAGAGATTATTTACTTATCGTAGAGTTAACGGCATTCATTAGAGTTCGTTGTTTTGTTTTTAGTCTTCAGTTTCCAATTATCTTCTTTTATAAATGTTTTAAAATTATCTGTTGTAAGAGACTCACTCTCATTGTTTTAAATTGTTCCATTTTAAAATCCGTTTCAGTGGTGTAGTAATATATAACTAGAATATCACAAATACAAATATTTACTCGAAGAACAATACTGTACAAAGCTTTTCGCCAGCGAACATTGTTGGGATATTTCAATGCCAACCGTGCTATTTTCCAAAACAATTCACTGGGAACTGTTACTGGAGCGGCGAGGTCAACCCTTGTCACCACAATGTAAATCCAGTCAGGGGATGAACCATTTGTTGCAAGACGGGACAAAAGTGTCCATACATTCTGGGAAAGAGCTACGAGAGTGAATAGAAAATATTGGAACACCTACAGACCATCCTTAGTGGGCATAGAAATGCAGATATCCCCCTATGCTTTGTTCAACACACTAAGCATAAATATCAGCTCCAGAAATATCAGAGTCCTCTGCGACTAAAAGCTCATGCATTGGAGACGTTTGTCACGCGATACCCTCCTAGTTACACGCCATTGGCTACACATCTACACGGACGGCTCATATAATCCAGCAAAGAAACGAGAAAGATCAGGGTGGTTTTGCAAGTTTTTCGAAGGCTTCTCCCATGTTGGTACCAACGCAAGCAATTTCGCCCGGGAGATAGCAGTCATACTGGCATACTGATGCTCCTACCGACTGCTTTCGGACGATCACTTGCGGTCTGGAAATTGAGAAACTAATTAAAGAAGGATATTAAATACAATAAAATTGGTTCCTACCCACGTAGGCATTGCAGGGAACGAACTGGCTGATACCAGTGAACAAGTGTGCAGAAACTGACCAACCAACTGCCTCATCATCTCTAAAACTCTACAAATAACATCATTGCTGTCTTGACAATTTCCCATATTTGGACTAAAATGGTGTATCTGTCCAAAACAAGAAATGGGAGCTTCTAACCCCCAAGCGCGCGAATCCCAGAATCTTAGCTCGTATGGAAGCAGTCATCAGATTTCGCCTACTGACTGGCCATGACTACATCCAAAACCATTTCCACCCGATCTGCGTAGTGGAATACCCTACTATCCGGTTCTGTTAAAAGGGCAGATTGGACGACGAACATCTAAGCTTTTGTCCATGTCTCTCTAGCTCCCCTTAGGATCCCGCTGACCGGTACTGAGAGGCACGACGTCAAAATACTGAAATTTCAAGGGCGTTGGCGGAAATAAAACTAAAGTATTACAACTGTATTATTTCGGATCTATATATGTACTAAAGCTGTCTCTTATGTAATCAGTATGTTCATTAATTTGAATGTCTAATACTTTGTTTTATTCTCATATCCGTTGCATCTGTTCGCTTCAAATATAATTTTGACGTTGTGGTCGAACTGCGCAAAGTCGTTTTCAGAATTCAAGAACTACTCAAACTAATGTTTTGAAATGCTCAGGTGGTTAGGTCAAGGGTAGTGTCGAATGTGAGGTCTACAAATCGTGTTGTAAGGCTAAAATGTAAAGTAAAAAGTGAGAAGTAAAAGTTATAACTTACAATGAACATTACAACATTACAATGATAATAAAAATACATAAAAAATGTGGTCAGTCAAAATATAAATACAGTTTTAAAATTATATTATATATCTTCCGTGGGATAGCCTGGTACTATTTTTTGTAACGTAATAACGAATTGAGAGTTTTTATAATTACAGGAAATTTCCAATGCAATTCTCTACGAAAGTGAAATAAATACAATTTCACCAAATTCCTTCTCCTCATAATAAATAGCTTTAGTAGGTCTAAACTTGTTAATAATGTGTGAAATAAAAATCCTTGCAGACCTTACCATTTAGAATCTAATCCACTCTTACTCAGGGTTGGATAAAAGACGGCAACGCTAAAACATCGATAAATAGTGCATAATCGACGTAGGGTCCACCTGCGCAGCTGAACCATAGCCCCTAAGGCCCAGAAATATTTCGTTTATTTATTTCTTGACCACATACTCGGTTCTACACATCTTTACTTTAAAAAATTATTTTTTTCTAAAACAAAGCCATTGTTTTCGAATTGCAGTTGGAATCAGTAAACCCTTACGTTCAAATCACTCTAAGGTTGTTGCGTTGAAGGATTCGTCATACATCACTGCAAAGGTAAATATTTAGGGCACATCACGCCCACTGCTTGTCGCAGACATCAGATGAGCCATTGTTTTAGAACTGTAGTTGGAATCAGTAAAACCTTTCGTTGAAATCACTCGGAACTTGTTGCGTTGAAGGATTCGTCATACATCACTGCAAAGGTAAATATTTAGGCCACATTACGCCCACCGCTTGTCGCAGACATCAGATGAGCCATTGTTTTAGAATTGTAATTGGAATCTGTAAAAACGTTCGTTGAAACACTCGGAACATGTTGAGTTGAATGATTCGTCATACATCACTGCAAAGGTAAATATTTAGGCCACATTACGCCCACCGCTTGTCGCAGACATCAGATGAGCCATTGTTTTAGAATTGTAGTTGGAATCTGTAAAAACGTTCGTTGAAACACTTGGAACATGTTGAGTTGAATGATTCGTCATACATCACTGCAAAGGTAAATATTTAGGCCACATTACGCCCACCGCTTGTCGCAGACATCAGATGAGCCATTGTTTTAGAATTGTAGTTGCAATCTATAGAAACGTTCGTTGAAACACTCGGAACATGTTGACTTGAATGATTCGTCATACATCACTGCAAAGGTAAATATTTAGGCCACATTACGCCCACCGCTTGTCGCAGACATCAGATAAGCAAACATCTCTACAAGCCCACTCGATGTTACATAATGAGGTGTAGTTAGCAGAACTCAAAAACGATTTTGATTTAGTAACAAAAGGCGTGAGTCATTAATACAAGTCAGTTTGAATGTGACTGCTCGATTAATCATTGGTCAGAGTGTCTTGGCACGGCTTAACGTGTCGCCCCTGGTGAGAGGCTTTAAGGCGAATTGACGTCTTAATGAAGTGCGACAACCTTTTTTACATAATTACCTGCTTAGTCTTTAATTTTTTGCATAAGTAATCCCCTTGTAACTCGGCCTAAGGAAATATGCAGTATTTATATCAGAAATACCTGCTAAAAATGCCTGTTACAGGAACGCTAGGAATTTAAGTCACTAAGTAATGTTTGCCCAAAATGATTACCTTATTCATCTTTTAGTAAATCGGTTACTAACTGTGAAACTTTCCTAAAAGTTGAAAACATATTTTCCAATGAAAATAATTACAACGACACTAACGATGTTTTAAATGTTTTGGAAACGTGTCGCTGAAGTTAATGATATGGGTGATTACCTGAAAAACGTGAATGGTGTCAAAAATATTCTTTATTGTGCTTTGGTTGCTGATTTGTAAAATTTATACTTATGCTAACCATTTATTTCTATTAAGAGAAAGACACATAAGGTTTATTTTATGGTCTTGCATTTTGACCATAAGGAAATGTTTATAAACATTCACCTTCAACAACATAATATTTTTTACCACAACAACGGTACTATTTTTATTTAAAACACTAGTTTGAGTGTATGGAGTAAAAAAATATAGAGTATTAAAAATGTATGGCTTATCTACACGTGATGTCTTATACGTGTAACACGTATATTGTTTCATTAACCATTGCAGCTAACATAGAATCCATTTTCTAAAAACCTATTCTGGAATCTATTTCATCTTTTAGCGCATTTTATTTAAATATTAAAAAAACAAAAAATTAAGTAAATTCCCACTGAACATCAAAGAAACATTTTATTTTAGTTACGTTTTTATATATAAAAAATTACATTAATAATTGCAATTATTATAAATAAAGTAACATGACCTCTGCGGTGAAACAGCTGTTTTACTACATAGAATAAAACATAAAATCAGCTGTTTTGTAAAATCATATGTTATCAATTGTTTTATGATAAATGGGACGAATTAACTATATTGCATACTTGTCCCTTTAGTAAAATGTTTTCTCCAGTAAAAAATAAAATTAATTCATTGTTAAATTTAATTAACTAATAGCAATGAAAAAATGTATTATATATAAATATATATATATATATATATATATATATATATATATATATATATATATATATTCCTTCTATTATATTACATTCCTTATATATATGTGTGTGTGTGTGTGTGTGTGTGTGTGTGTGTGTGTGTGTGTGTGTGTGTGTGTGTGTGTTTGAAATAATATAGGGAATTTAAAAGGGTTTCAGGTAATGGCAGATTATAAAAATTATAAACGAATAAATACGTCATTTTCACTTTTCAGGAAAAGGAATAAAGATGAAATTCAAAGTTGTATGAAAATAAAGTTTTTATAATTTGAGACGTTATCCTAGTATTAATTAAATGTTAAAGTCTTATATTATGTTTGCACTTCAATGCAGATATGAACTTGTTCATAGAATCTATGCTTCTTGCCTATATATACTACATGTAAGGGTAGTGTGGCAAATAATTTATGTTTCTGTAACTATTTAGGAAAACCAAATGTATTGTAGTTCTCCATCCCTCCCTATGCACATCTCTTTGTCCCGTATTCCGTATGATGGCTTCATTCTATTGCCTTTTTTCATTTTACAATGTTTATTCTATTATGATGTAGGGCATACACACTTCTTTCTTCTATTACCAAGTTTTAAATGTTATTTTTGCTTCCCCCATTTTTCTTATCTGAATTACAACTAGTTTAGATGGTTTCGTTTGTTGATTATATGTCTGAATATTTCATATTTACATTCAATTTTGTAAATTTATTTACTTTACTTTTTAAGGAAATAAAAGGTTTATATTTAAATCTAAAAAGCTGTAAAATAGAGGAAAGATTCCAATTTCAAAATTAGTATTTATTTAAAAACCATTTTGTTGATCAAAATATTCGTTAATAATGTTTAATTAAATTATACATATAAATTATATAGAACGTGTTGAAATATAAGGGCAATGGCCTCATAATATAACTCAAAATCTATTAATAAAATGATGCCTTTACGTCTCGTTAAATTATCGCATAACTAAAGGCATTGGGGTGTAATCTACGATCTGTCTCGGAGGGTTGCATATCTGCGAGGGGTGGAAGTGAATAGGAAATTGGATAAATTATGGCTTCCTTTATTCTCTTTAATCGTATTCGGAAAATTATCGGTGGCGTAGATTTATTTACTTTGGAGAAAGCTTTAATTAAAAAAGAGTAATTATTACACGCCCGAATAGTTCTCGTACTACATTTACTGAAACATTTAATTTACTATAAACGTTATTTCCTTTTCATAAACGAAGTAGGAATATACACATTTTCGTGTTATTTATGGTTATTTCATAAAAACTTGTTTGCTTATTTCATTCACAAAACTGGAAAAGTCATTAACTTAAATCACCACAAGTCACGCGTTTACAACAATGGCCTATATTTTTGAGTGGCCATTAGCTGGAATCCAACTCGTGCAGATCATAAAATAACGCGTTCTCGTAAACTGCGAGACATTATTTAGAACGTTAATCCTCATAAACGCCACATGGTACCTATTTACTTGTGTCCTCCCCCCCCCTACATTGCGATATGTCAGCAAACAGGGGGCTATTACTGTATGCAAACTGTAATTCCGTGAGGAAATGTTTAAACATTGCTATCCCAGGAAATCCCGATCTGTAGGAGGACAGACAATGCGAGTGTGGGTTCTGGCGCACAGCATGAATACATTAAATGCAATACAGCGTGGAGCGTGTGCACATTTCATGACAGGTGGTGCTTCAGCGCCCTCGCACTGCCATTGGGATGACCGCGCTCGTCACATCATCACACATATTAGAGAATTAATGCTATAGAAAATTTTGAAAAAGTGACTAAATAATTTATAGGTTAAGAGAGTCACATAAGTGGGGATTACGTATATATTGAAAACAGAAACAATATTTCTATGCTGTCCATAAGTATCACTGGTGAAGACGTGAATTTTCCAGTGTGGGAACAGTCAACATCTTTTGAGAATCGACTAATATCACGCGATCCAAAACGCCTTCCCCTTTACAAGGGGGTGTCTGAAGAGCTACCGATTTTTAGCCTTAAAAACAGCGTGTAATCAAACAGTACAATGGTTATATTGGTTTTAAGTTACTAGTAATAAACTGAAAAATACGGGTTGCCTATTAAAATATAGAGTGGACCGCCGTTCCCATGCATACCTACCCCTCTTCACCACTGACCAGCATATGCAAGCTTGACTTTAACAATCCATTGTGATAACTTCGAGTTACAACTTTGACATTTATAGATTTCGAGCAGTACCACTGGTCTCACTTTGGTGTAACCAACATTAGGTTTTATACAAAATATTTGCGGATTAGTTCTGTTCATACTATAAGTGTAAATTATTTGCCGAAAAGTATTCAAGAGTTGTTCTATTGCATTACAAAAAGTACATTTGAAGCACTTTAACAATATTAAATTATTTAACGACGTTGTTATAATAGAAAATAATAAACAAGAATTTCAATTAACTCTAGATTGTGTTCGCGCGTGCGCGTGTGTGTTTGTGTAACGGAACTGAGTTGTATGCATTAAAAAATGAACGCATGTAATCCTGTTATTATTATGATATATATATATATATATATATATATATATATATATATATATATATATATCGCAGTATGTATTCTTGTGTATTAATAAAGAACTAAGTCAAAATACAAATACAAGAATTATAATTGAATTTACAATTCAAAGCTTTTCGTTGGCTAACAGTACCAACATCATCAGCTATTGAATTGTAAATTCAATTATAATTCTTTTATTTGTATTTTGACTTAGTTCTTTATATATATATATATATATATATATATAAAAGCTCTTATTGTTAATTGTTAACAACTAACAATAATAACTTTATGAAGTCAGTCCAACGGAAAAATAATGGAAAACGTGAAATATATGTATATATATATATATATGTATATATATATATATATATATATATATATATATATATATATATATATATATAATATTATGTTATATTATAATAGATTATATTTATTATATTGTAATGATTATTATATACATATTAATTAATATATAATTATATTAGGCCTATTGGATAAACACACACACACACACACACACACACACACACACACACACACACACACACACACATATATATATATATATATATACATATATTTATTTATTTATATAGGTTATATTTCTTTGATTGTAAAAGGCTGGTAATGTTGTCAGTTGATTATTTATGTTAATGGTATTTCTTACTTAGTTATTCTTTATAATGCCGCTGATGTAACCAGCAAAATGTTGATGAATATAATGTTCATCCTAATTGTTTTGTTTAAGTGTTTATATGCGTGCGTGTAAACATAACTGAGTATATTCATATACAAGAATAATTGAATAATGTTGATTAATTAGCTTTGATTGTTATAAACAAAAGTATTATGTATATATATATATATATATATATATATATATATATATATATATATATATATATATATATATATATATATATATATATATATATATATTTATTTATTTATTTATTTATATATATATAAATTTATAAATATATTTATTTATGTATATATATATATATATATATATATATATATATATATATATATATATATATATATATATGAGTGGGTAGGGGGGTTAATGGTAGTGATTTAAAATGCATCACACAAAGCTGGCTAATTAGCGCGGCATTGCATTACGACTGTCTAAGCAGAGACACTTGGCAATTACGGTCCTGCTGGATGTGTCGGGACAATTACATCGGCTAAAACCGCACGTGTTGGCGATTCTGCCTCTCTGGCCACCTAGTTAAGCGCCATCTGCTGCATAATTACCTATCTTGGTTTTCCCCGTCATCAAGCCAAGATAGACCATGTAGTGCTACACTTAGCACTAACAACATGTTTTATTTGATACAAAATCTATTTGGATACAATATTTATATATTATGTTATTCGTGTATTATGTATTCGAGTGTTTCCATACATTAGTGAAGCGCGACCTAAATGACCAAAAACTATATTTAGGAGAATAAATCCCCTGAATGACGTCACATCCGATATGAATTTTAATAAAGTAATACTTTATTTTCGTAGATAAAAGTCTTATTAAATCTGTAGGGACACACTGAGTTCGGAAGCAGAAACACAGGGCGATGTTTCAATTTCTAAAGATATTTATCACTGGGGCTGTTTTTGATTTAGTTCAGCGCTCTGCGTTTGAAATATGGAGCTAATAGCTCTATAAAGAGTTACTGCTGCAAGTGCCTCTATATTAATATATATTAACATTGCTATACGCCCCATACAATATATATCTCGTACCCCGGGGGCTCGCCCCGATAAACCGGGGATATGTTTTGGGTTTAATGAAATACAGAAACGTTTGCAATAAATCCTGACCTTACTTCAACTTTTAATACTCCAGTTTTTATTTTACAATTCTTAAAATTTAAGCGGTAATAAAAAAAGCTAGCCTTATTTAGTTTTTTATAAATAGTCGTTCATTATTAAAAAATTAAAATTAGTAATTACATTAAATAGAAAATTTACTTCTTCAGAGTTTATCTTCATGAAGAAGTTTGTAAAATATTTTTGTTTCTCAAGTATGGATTTAATATTATTGAAATAATATTGGAAGGTTTTTTATAAATAATAAGTGCTCGTTGTTTTATAAATAACTAACTGACCCGGCGAACTTCTAATTGCCTAACAGTCAGTGCATGTCGTGTTAACTTTAGCTAAACTTAAGCCAGTATTCATGAACATAACAGCCGACCCGACAGACGTTATCCTCTTTTAACTATTAGTATCCGATTCGAACATGAGTAAAAAGTAAAACACAATTTTTTTCTAAAGTTTAATGTTGTACTGTACAATAATGTTCAATTTATTTTAGATCATATCTAACTATGTACATATGGGTAATAAATAAGACCTATAGCCACCGCTTAATATATATGAAATCATTCAGCATCATAGTTATTAAATAAATTACAATCGGTATTTATAGGACTAAAGCGTAAGAATACTTACCTAATTCGTACCTTTCTCAAACCAAATCAATTTAATCGGATTCTATATTTATTACATTCAAACAATACGTTAACACACAGAACAAAATCAATATTTACTATATTAAAGATTTTTAATAAGATTTATTTTATAAGTACAGCAAAATATTAAATAACTTATAAATTGAAAACCTTTTCGTATCTATAGCATATTAATTTAATATTGTACAACAAATAATGTAATATGAAACAGCTGTTATCTAAACTAACCTAAACACATAAAACAATATTACGAAATCTCATTTTCATTTAAGTAACAGCTATGCGTCATAGCGGGATTAGCCCATCTATTGATTATTAGTTGCATCTATGTTAATAATTCCTAATTTCAATATAAGTGACTGAACGCTAGGGCAGAAAGTAGGGGATCGCATTTTTAATGTTTTTTTTTCAAACTTAGACGCCCCCAATCGGGTTACAAATAAGCCAAAATCTTCCCAGGAGTGTATTAAATAACTTTCCCAAGTTTCACGTCGATCGGATGAACGTTAGGAAGGCCTAAGAGATATACAGATAAACATTCATTTTTATTTATAGAGAAGACTACACCCTGAGACGTAAAGCCATCCTAATTTATAGCGAACTATGTCTGCTTAAGTACTACGGGTAGCAATGTAAAATTATATTTATATTACATTTACTGTTTATCAAGTACGAATTTAATCACATTTCCATTTTTATTGTGTTTATTTATATTCCAAAAAAATAAATCTAATGATGAAAGCATCACTCAGTTCGGTTCCCATCAAAAGTTCTTATTTATAAAGCATTAATGAAAAATAATGACATAACTGTATGAAGCAACTGTGGCGTAATGTTTATTTTTAAATAAATAAAACCTCTAAACCACAAATAACATTTACTTAAACCTTATGTACATTTCAATTGCTCAGCAATCATCTTCAGAGGTATTTAAAAAATACAACTGGATGATACAACTTCAGATGTATTTTTTAAATACCTCTGAAGATGATTGCTGAGCAATTGAAATGTACATAAGGTTTAAAAGAATGTTATTTGTGGTTTAGAGGTTTTATTTATTTAAAAATAAAAATAATGGCCATGATGTTGCATCTATGTTTGAAGGTACTCATCACGGATTACATATATTCAGGTTCCGTTTCGTAGGAAATGCAACACATGCATGCTATTCATGCAAACTGTCTCTCCAATGTACGTATTATTATAATATAATACAAGAACCTAAACAATTATTAAAATTGTTTGAGCTTAAAATACCATAATTGCATCGGCTATTAGGGAAGTTTCAACAAACGAACTTAGAATCAGGCTTGCCTTTTTAAAAACCGAATACTTTGTGTTATAAATAATCAAGGTGTATCAACAATCGAATTACTTTATTACAAGCCACATGAAATGTAGTAGACGGACGTGATGAAAATATCTCGAGACACATAGAAAATTAGTAGACGTAACCAAATGCAAATGTGTTTGTAGTGAAAATGTTCATAGCGGCGACTAAAAAAACTTATTGGATGGATGGAGATAAACTTACAATTCCGTGTTAGCTTAATACAAATAACATATGTCAGCTAATTTTATATTATACGTTATGGTGTAAAACAACTGTTTTAACTCGTAGGTTATGTTACATTATTTATTAGAGTTTGCTAAGAAAAATTATTATTATTAAATAATTATAATCAGTTAATATTTATTTACATTTTGATAAATCTCAATACAAATAATCCAGTATAATAATGTATTTTTAACCCATTTTTTTATTACACATACTCTTTAAATCACCGTTTTTTCGTCTAAAACAACTTTCTGTATAATCAGATTCAGTCAAATTAAATTTAAAATATTGATGTTGGGAATATATATATATATATATATATATATATATATATATATATATATATATATATATATATATATATATATATATGCCCCTAGACGACGACTAGAGGAAAATGTGATAACGTAATATGCAATTTAATTAAAATTTATAGCATTTCCGTTTATACATAATTTAAAAGCGCGCACGGGTTTTATGAACTTAACATTATTGGGCTGAAGTTTTTAATTTTGACCCAGTTTGCGTTCCAAGCTCCTTGTCTCCTATTGATCCTTACACGACCCCCCCCCTCTTCACCCAACGGTTGTCACAGCTTCCGATGTCATTTTACTTTGTTTAACTCTTGAAGTTTACAATATATTAATTGGACTCCAATCCTTTGTAAGCCATACAATGATGTTTTGCATAACATAGATTTTTATAAATTTAGTCTGTCCAAAGTTATAACATTACATAAAGGTTCATATAAATAACAGGCAAAGGGTAAAACCTAATTTTATCTAAACTAGAGTGATAAAAATGTCTAAAATAACTTTTTGATTAGTTTTATTAAACTTGTGTTTTTTTATCGGTTCTCTGTAAATAAAATCTACCTCTACGCGAAAATACACGGCGTGAGTTTATTCCATTGGTCTTTAAAACTCAAATTTTAACGCGACGTCCATAATTTCTTACTTTAATGACATAATGTAATATTTGTTTGTACCTTATTGAAATAAGATAACAACTTCGCTGTTATACCTTTCTCTAAACTTTCTATGACAATAGAATTCTGATAAAAGTTATTTTTTTAAACTCTCGAAATCTGCTATCTCAATTGAACACACTCAAGAAACTTTGATGGTTCTTATGTTTTCCTCTTCTAACTTCCATTTTGTTTAAGACATTTACACGCTCTGTGTCTATTTCTGTTTCATTTCTACTTCCAAACATTTTTGTTGCTTTGTAAAAATATGTGCATCAGTTTATAATACCAAAGAAAAGTTCCTTATCATCATCCTAATCAAGTCTATTCCATTGTATGCTTCCGCGTTAATTGATGTGTAGGTGGCTAAGTGGATATTCTCCCGCTAGGATTGTTTCATATCGTCCTCCTAATCAAGTCTATTCCATTGTATGCTTCCGCGTTAATTGATGTGTAGGTGGCTAAGTGGATATTCTCCCGCTAGGATTGTTTCATATCGTCATCCTAATCAAGTCTATTCCATTGTATGCTTCCGCGTTAATTGATGTGTAGGTGGCTAAGTGGATATTCTCCCGCTAGGATTGTTTCATATCGTCATCCTAATCAAGTCTATTCGACTGTATTCTTTCGCGTTAGTTGATGTGTAGGTGGCTAAGTGGATATTCTCCCGCTAGGATTGTTTCATATCGTCATCCTAATAAAGTCTATTCCACTGTATGCTTTCGCGTTAATTGATATGAAGGTGGCTAAGTGGATATTCTCCCGCTAGGATTGTTTCATATCGTCATCCTAATCAAGTCTATTCCATTGTATGCTTTCGCGTTAATTGATATGAAGGTGGCTAAGTGGATATTCTCCCGCTAGGATTGTTTCATATCGTCATCCTCATCCAGTCTATTCCACTGTATGCTTTCGCGTTAATTGATATGAAGGTGGTTAAATGGATATTCTCCCGCTAGGATTGTTTCATATCGTCATCCTCATCCAGTCTATTCCACTGTATGCTTTCGCGTTAATTGATATGAAGGTGGCTAAGTGGATATTCTCCCGCTAGGATTGTTTCATATCGTCATCCTCATCCAGTCTATTCCACTGTATGCTTTCGCGTTAATTGATATGAAGGTGGCTAAGTGGATATTCTCCCGCTAGGATTGTTTCATATCGTCATCCTCATCCAGTCTATTCCACTGTATGCTTTCGCGTTAATTGATATGATGGTGGCTAAGTGGATATTCTCCCGCTAGGATTGTTTCATATCGTCATCCTCATCCAGTCTATTCCACTGTATGCTTTCGCGTTAATTGATATGAAGGTGGCTAAGTGGATATTCTCCCGCTAGGATTGTTTCATATCGTCATCCTAATCAAGTCTATTCCATTGTATGCTTCCGCGTTAATTGATGTGTAGGTGGCTAAGTGGATATTCTCCCGCTAGGATTGTTTCATATCGTCATCCTAATCAAGTCTATTCGACTGTATTCTTTCGCGTTAGTTGATGTGTAGGTGGCTAAGTGGATATTCTCCCGCTAGGATTGTTTCATATCGTCATCCTAATAAAGTCTATTCCACTGTATGCTTTCGCGTTAGTTGATGTGTAGGTGGCTAAGTGGATATTCTCCCGCTAGGATTGTTTCATATCGTCATCCTCATCCAGTGTATTCCACTGTATACTTTCGCGTTAATTGATATGAAGGTGGCTAAGTGGATATTCTCCCGCTAGGATTGTTTCATATCGTCATCCTAATCAAGTCTATTCCATTGTATGCTTTCGCGTTAATTGATATGAAGGTGGCTAAGTGGATATTCTCCCGCTAGGATTGTTTCATATCGTCATCCTCATCCAGTCTATTCCACTGTATGCTTTCGCGTTAATTGATATGAAGGTGGCTAAGTGGATATTCTCCCGCTAGGATTGTTTCATATCGTCATCCTCATCCAGTCTATTCCACTGTATGCTTTCGCGTTAATTGATATGAAGGTGGCTAAGTGGATATTCTCCCGCTAGGATTGTTTCATATCGTCATCCTCATCCAGTCTATTCCACTGTATGCTTTCGCGTTAATTGATATGAAGGTGGCTAAGTGGATATTCTCCCGCTAGGATTGTTTCATATCGTCATCCTCATCCAGTCTATTCCACTGTATGCTTTCGCGTTAATTGATATGAAGGTGGCTAAGTGGATATTCTCCCGCTAGGATTGTTTCATATCGTCATCCTAATAAAGTCTATTCCACTGTATGCTTTCGCGTTAATTGATATGAAGGTGGCTAAGTGGATATTCTCCCGCTAGGATTGTTTCATATCGTCATCCTCATCCAGTCTATTCCACTGTATGCTTTCGCGTTAATTGATATGAAGGTGGCTAAGTGGATATTCTCCCGCTAGGATTGTTTCATATCGTCATCCTAATCAAGTCTATTCCATTGTATGCTTCCGCGTTAATTGATGTGTAGGTGGCTAAGTGGATATTCTCCCGCTAGGATTGTTTCATATCGTCATCCTAATCAAGTCTATTCGACTGTATTCTTTCGCGTTAGTTGATGTGTAGGTGGCTAAGTGGATATTCTCCCGCTAGGATTGTTTCATATCGTCATCCTAATAAAGTCTATTCCACTGTATGCTTTCGCGTTAGTTGATGTGTAGGTGGCTAAGTGGATATTCTCCCGCTAGGATTGTTTCATATCGTCATCCTCATCCAGTGTATTCCACTGTATACTTCCGCGTTAATTGATGTGTAGGTGGCTAAGTGGATATTCTCCCGCTAGGATTGTTTCATATCGTCATCCTAATCCAGTCTATTCCACTGTATGCTTTCGCGTTAATTGATGTGTAGGTGGCTAAGTGGATATTCTCCCGCTAGGATTGTTTCATATCGTCATCCTAATCAAGTCTATTCGACTGTATTCTTTCGCGTTAGTTGATGTGTAGGTGGCTAAGTGGATATTCTCCCGCTAGGATTGTTTCATATCGTCATCCTAATCCAGTCTATTTCACTGTATGCTTTTGCGTTAGTTAGTGTAGGTGGCTAAGTGGATACACTCGCGCTAGGATTGTTTCATATCGCCATCCTAATCCAGTATAATTCACTTTATGCTTATACGTCAAGGTAGTTGTAGGAGAATAAGTGGATACACTCGGCTTAAGATTTAGCCTTACCATCATAATCCTGCCTATTCAACTGCATGCTCATATATTAAAATAGGGGTAGGCAAGTAAAAGTAAACATTCTGACACGTCCTGGTATGGTAGTAACAGCCTACATTTTAACAGATATGTACAAAAAGAATTTATGTTGAAAACGCAAACCATAATTAGTGCTTGCTATGTTTAAAAGGGGCCACAGTGCATTATCATCTCTCCTCGACACTTTCCGTAAATTTTAATCATGCCATATTCCTCCCGAGGGAGACATTTCCTCTTGTCTCTTCCACCACTAACTTCTTCCGTTCCCTTAAGATGTTAAAGCTTTCCTTATTAAGATACCACATCCCAGATACCGTAGTTTATCAAAAATAATGGCGAGTTTACCATTTAAATAAACTTGTATTCTCTTGCACAAATGCTGTTTCTACAGATATAATAATGTTTTCACTATTGTTTAAGTTCATATCAATAAGAGATGAAAGTTTTATTATTTTGTAATTTACATTATTATAGTAAATGTTTTGTATTAGTGGTATATATGTATATATACATATACATTAATACTAAACACACGCGTAACCACACGCCCAAGCCCATATTTAACAAGTATCTTGAATATTTTTTTTACTTGACTAATTTTTTAAGAAATTCATTTACGCGTTCTAACGTTTGTGTGCTAATTTTAGTTTCACTTTAGATATTTATTATTAAAAGCTAACCTATTATAATATATGCCTGTCTATCTATCTATCTATACATATATATATTAAATATGGTGATACGTATTCTTGTCATATAGTTAATAAATAAAAATATTTCAAGTGCAAGAATAGTTTTAATTTATATATTATTGAAGGCTTTTTTCAATAAAATAAGTATAAGCATCTTCAGAAAAAACAATGATATAACAAAATTTTTACTAAAAATTAAATTATTCTAGATTAATTATATATAGGTATTAATTAGGATATATATATATAAAGAACAAAAGTCTAAATACAAATACAAGAATTATAATTGAATTTACAATTCAAAGCTTTTCGTTGGCTAACAGTACCAACATCATCAGGAATATTAAACAATTAAAATTAACATATGTGCAAATTAGATCAAATAAATAGTTATGCCAAATCAACTACAATGTTTTTAATTTTTTTTATTTTGCTGCCCTAACATTACAAACACTGAATATATTATTAAATTTAGATTTTATTTGTATTTGTTCATTTATCAACTCATTATTAGTATTATATTTATGTATTTCTAAAGCTTCATAAATATTCATTCTCAGGCCTTTGTTAATTTCTTTTATAAGTATCATATTATCTATATTAGGAAATAAGTGATTATTATTAATACAATGACTAGCAAAATTTGATTTAAAAGTTTCTGGCTTTTTATATGCATTAAAATGCTCTTTATATCTATCTTTAAGTTTTTTTTTAGTTTGTCCTATATAAACTTTATTACTATGATCACATTCTAATTTATATACACCGTTTTTTTCATGCATATTAATAATATTATTATTATTCATTATATTTATTAATTTATTATTAGTATTATAAGCGAACTTTATGTTGCTACCTTTAAAAAATTTTGTGATATTTTTTACTTTATTACCAAAAAATGTAAATGAAGTCCATATTGTATTTTCATCATTATTTTTGTAAATTAGATTATTATTTTGTTTCTTTAAAATATTATAATTAAGTTTATCAACAGTTTTCTTTTTATAGCCATTCTCAATTGCAATTTGATAGATAATGTTTTTCTCTCTTATCTTGTTTTCATTATTCATAGGTATTTAATGTAATCTATATAATAAATTGTATAATGCAGCCATTTTTTGATTATACGGATGGTTAGAATTATTAGGTATAATTTGGTTAGTTTGTGTCGGTTTACGATATATGTTAAATTCAAATTCATTAATATGTCTTATAATTGTTATATCTAGAAAGTTTATCTTATTATTTTTCTCCATTTCATAAGTAAAATTAATATTTTTATTTATCATATTTATTTTATCTAAAATAGTTATTAAGTTTATACCATTATTATTAGATATATATAAACCATCATCTACATATCTAAACCAATAACCGTTTTTATCAAATGTCTGTATAATTTTATTTATTTTATCATCTATATATTGTAAAAATATTTCAGATATTATATTCGATAAGGGAGAACCCATGGCAAGACCATCTTCCTGTTTGTAAATTTTATTATTATATGAAAAATAATTTTGATTTAATATTATTTTTAATGTATTTATAATTTCTAATATTAATTTTCTATCTTTTTCATTTCGCTCTAATCTAGATTTTATAATATTAAGAGTCTCTTTTATAGGAATATTTGTGTACATATTTTTTATATCTAATGATATTAATTTTGTTTTATTATCAATATTAATTACTTTTAATTTATCAATAAGGTTAATAGAATTACTTATGGTATGATTATTATTTAGTTTCATTTTATCTTTAGGAATAGATGGTATGATTTTAGATATTTTATAAGAAGGGGCATTCATAAAATTTACTAATGGTCTAATTGGTTTTCCAATTTGTGTAATTTAATAAGTCAATTCATTATTTTAATTTTTGGATTATCGTTCATATAATTACTAATATTATATTTATTAAATAATTTATAAGAAGATTTTATTAAATTTTTTATTTCATTTTGATATTTCTGTGTAAGATCCTTATATATTTCACTAAATTGATTTTCATTTATATATATTTCTGTTTTATTTATGTGTTCGTCCTTATCAATAATTACAATAGCATTACTTTTATCAGCTTTTACTGTAATTAGATTGTTATTTTGTAGTTTATCTTTTAAATCTTAAACTCCTAAATATGTTTGTCTATGGGTTTTATTAATTTTATTAGTTTTAATTAATTTTTTTTATTTCATGAGCTGCTTCGATTCTGGTACTATCTTGTATATTTCCATTTAATTTACTAATGGCTATTTCTGTATCTATTATTATATTATCAATATCTTTATTTATGTTTCTTTTTATATTGATTTTATTATTTTCAAGTAGTTTTATTTCGCAATTATTAAATTTAGTATTAGATAAATTAACAACATTAGGGTGAAAGCTATGATATTTAACTTCAGGTATTATTTTCATTTGTTTTTCAAGTTTCAAATTATTTAGTTTTTTTGATATATTATTTATTTTTATAATTCTAATTTTATTTATCTTGAAGTTAATTTTATTGTATTTTTCTTCCCATTTTATATTATTCATTGTAGAAGCTAATTTTAAATATAATTTATATATTTCAGTAGTTAAAATGTTTTTTTTTTATATAAATTTCTTATTTCATTTTTAACCCATAATTTCTCTGCTTGTTTACAAGTTTTTTTGGCAGTATCACCTTTGTTTTTTATTGTAATTTTTGCATATTTTGGAATAATATTGTTTATAATACATTGTTTATTAAAATATGTATTACAATTTGTGTTCATTAATTGAATTTTCCGTTTTTCAAATAAATTTAAGTCTTTTGTTAAGGCAGCATTACAATTATTAACTTATATCATGTCAATATATATAAAAATTATTACAATAATATGAAATAATAATAATATAATAAATATATTAAATTGTAATATAGTAAAATACCAAAAAATATATAAACAACTTATAAAAATTAAACAAATATGGAACTTAACCTCAAAAAATACATTCACTTCTAATTCATACAAAATACAACCCTGTAAGGTTATAGATATATATATCGCAGTATGTTTTCTTGTGTATTAATAAAGAACAAAAGTCTAAATACAAATACAAGAATTATAATTGAATTTATGTATGTATCTAATTATGTATATAATTTATCTATGTATATATATATATATATATATATATATATATATAGAGAGAGAGAGAGAGAGAGAGAGAGAGAGAGAGAGAGAGTGAGAGAGAGAGAGTGAGAAAGAGAGAGAGTGAGAGAGAGAGAGAGATATTAGTATAGTATTATATATATATATATATATATATTTTTTTTAATATGTAAATCATATAATTGATTTATTGCATATATATATATATATATATATATATATATATATATATATATATACAATCAAAGGTTTTATTATATATAATTATTATTACAATCATAGGTTTTCCTTGTATTATTTTTCAAAAATAATATTTTAAACAATAATATATTATATATATTAATATAAATAATATAATATATATATATATATATATATATATATATATATATATAATATTTGTCATTATATTTATATTTGTAAATGCCAAACTGTTAGTTGGCGAAAAGCTTTCAACTCCTATTGAAATAACTATATTCTTGCGTTTGAAAATAATCTGTAAATTGATTATTCATAAGAAGAAACTCATTTGATTGTATTATGTATATACAGAATGTTTCTGAATAAATCAATTTAAATAACCTTAATACGTTTTATAGGCACACTGTTTTATAGTTTCGAGTGTATAAAGGTCGTAGATATTTTCTATAGTATCGTTTTGTTGCTTTTCAACAAACTAGAATTCTTCCACTTTGAATGTTTCTCATGTGAGTTGCCTCTTGTTATCGTATGACACGCCTAATTATAAAGACCACGCACAGTAATAGCAGAGTGTGCTTTAACAACGTATTAGGTCTCAACTATTATTGACAGGGGTGCCAATAAGGACTCGGTGTCTGCATTTCCATGCCTTGTCAAAGCAATCTGTTATAATGTCCTCGAGGATGTATGTCGGTAAGCCTATGATATGTAAGTATGTTATAGATTCAGAGGTTATTAATTTAACAATACAAACATTGTTCATTTTGCAATAATTTTATCGTTATTGTTACAGTGGTTGTTCCCGTTCATTTTCGTTCCAATGTCGGTTTTTATGCTTCGAATGTTGACTGGTTTTATGGTCTCGTCGAACATATTGTTATTTGTATAACAACCTATATTTTCGTGGTCATTCTATTAGGCTATAAATATGAAAAATATTGTTTAAATATCTAATTCATAGATTCACTCTATAAAGCAATTTAGTATTTACCTGTGTCGCGGTGCCTTGTGCACGCACCATATAATTTGTATTACCCACATTCCTAAGATATAATAGCTAGAACTGAAGCAATTGTCGCGCTGGAGACAGTCCTATCCTGTTGAAGAAGGCGCTCCCGGCGTCTCGACAGTGCTGGATCGACAGCTCCAGAATAAAGCGAGGGGTAATTAATCTTTACAAGGATTAAGTGCTCCCTTAGGCCCAATGTTTAGTCACAATTCCCGACGCCTCCATTGTGTAACGGCGCAAACATTTTTCATTAATTCTTTTTGTCTTTTGAAAGATATTTCCTTTAAGGGTATAGAAAGAAAAACATTTGTTTTGTTTAGATATTTTTTGCCTTCAGTCCAAATTTACCTATAAATGTAAACATTTATTAGTGGCAATGATAAATAGTTAGCTAATGTATAACGTATTTGTGGTACTGGCTGCATTGAAATAATATTAAACATAGGTGTTAACAAATATTTTCTAAATGCTTCATTCTTTGTATTTACCGAGTTACAAATGCCGCAGCAAACGTGTTAAGTTTTTTTTTTTTTTTAATGTGAAAAGAATATAAGAGTGAAAGAAATACTAGTTTTCGGTAAAGGTTAACAGCGAAATGTGCACTGTGACCCCTTCATGTGTGAGTATATGGTCTTTTGCTAATGAAGTATTAAATAAACTATATAAAAGAAGAAGATAGTATATGAACATTTCATAAACTACTGTAAACGCAAACAAAATTGTGTAGAACAGAAAAAATATGTTTAAAGAAATATGTAACCTTAGGTCTGAAATTTATTTTAGAAGAAACTAAAGTTAAATAATAAGATGACTGACACTCTATAGACGATTAAACTAACCGAATAAAACAAGTTATACAAAAAGAATTTTAATTCAGCTCCTGCTAAAGTCACAGAGAAACATTTTATTTTACTTACTTTTTATTAACTAACTACAACTAATATGAATATGTATATACATATACCACAATCGAAATATTAAGTGGCAAAATAGAAAGCGAATTTAATTATTAAAATTTATTAATCAATTATTATTTGAAAAACTGTAAAACATCAAGTGCCATCCGCTAAACGTTTTTACAAAATGTATATGTATTTGAACCTGAATGGATGATTAAAATGATTAAAGATTGAAAATTTAGGTATTATATATATATATATATTAAACAAGATAGGTTATTCAAATACAAGAATATTTATTAATTTATATTCAAAGCTTTTTGTTGGTAAACAGTACCAACATCATCACAAATGAATAATACAATTATAGATTATTGTATTATTCAGTCCTGATGATGTTGGTACTGTTTACCAATGAAAAACTTTGAATATAAATTAATAAATATTCTTGTATTTGAATAACCTATGTTGTTTTAGATTATTAAACACGTGTGTGTGTGTGTGCGTGCTTGTGTGTGTGTGTGTGTGTGTGTGTGTGTGTGTGTGTGTGTGTGTGTGTGTGTGTGTGTGTGTGTGTGTGTGTGTGTGTGTGTGTGTGTGTGTGTGTGTGTGTGTGTGTGTGTGTGTGTGTGTGTGTGTGTGGTTGTGTGTGTTGTGTGTGTTGTGTGTGTGTGTGTGTGTGTGTGTGTGTGTGTGTGTGTGTGTGTGTGTGTGTGTGTGTGTGTGTGTGTGTGTGTGTGTGTGCGTGCGTGCGTGCGTGCGTGCGTGCGTGTGCGTGTGCGTGTGTAGGGAGAGTGTAAAATGACAGTAGAAATTGAAAAAATAGAAAGAGACGGTTAGAGGGTGTAACATTTGCGAATAAAGAACCCGGGAGGAGATACTGGTACATATTGTTATGTTTATTTTAATTATTAAATTAAATATAAATTTTCATTGTTTACTCATCGGTTTAAAGCATTGATATTAATAGATTGTAGTTGGCCCACAACGACCGCTTTAATGTTAGAGGCTAAAGGAATAAATACTCAAGTACAAATTAACCAAACATTTATTTTCAGAACAAAAATGTTTTACGTTTTCATTACCAATGATATTAAAATAGAATGTATTTTTCCCATGGTTATTGTGAAAAACATAATTATATATTACATATACGGTATATATATTTATTTCTATTGGATTTGAAGGTATTATTTTATACTCTCCTTATATACGCATATCTTATTAAAAATTTTAACCAATAATATAATACTTTTAATTCATTCACTCATGTTCAAATACATTTTCTAAAAATTAGTGCATGCCAATTGACAGTAGAGTTTTATTGAAATATTAATTAATAAAAACGTACAGTTTTGTGTTGTACATTTCAGGGTTTTTTCTTATACATTACACCAATGATATCACTTGGTACAAAAGCACTACTTACTGATATTTTTCAACAGACGCGTTTCTCGTTAGGTCAGTGTATTGTAGACTCACAGCATTGAACAATCTACTGAATTAGTGCAAAGAGAGTTGTTAAAAAATATTAGTACTTAGTTTTTTCCCAAGTTAAACCTAAATAGTAATTTATTAATTCATTAATTAAATGTAATGAAATAGTTTTAGTTTTAAATGGGAGGAAATCTTTTCACAAAAAGGGAATGATATGCAATATGGTTATTTCGTCTCATTTGCTTAAATTAAGTAATAACATATGAATTCATAAAACATCTGTCTTTATGCTACAGGTTATGTGGTAGAAAACATGTTTTATGAGGTAGATTGTGCTACTTTATTTATATTCGTTGTAATTATTTAATATAATTAACTAAAATAAAATTTGTTCAAGTTGGGTTAAGTAGCGATTGACTTTAAAATTTGTTGTTTATATTTGTCGTTGTATAATTCAGATTACGGCTATGCTATGTAAAGGCTAGGCGTAACGAGCTCGCTGATGTAGTGTCGCATTCCTTAAGTCTCAGACGAGATGTTAATCTCTGAACACGCTAGACAGAAGACGACAGATTTCTGTTTATCGTGAACAAGCTCAATGATTTAGACAGGGCGATAGTGAAGTCTACAACGTCATAAACCCACGGCCATTTTGACTTCTCCATCACCCCATCGCTGACTTAGTTGCAGACAATTGGCGATACGATGCGTATCTCAACAGTTTCACCACGACGTTATCGCGGTCTAGACCGGATAGCTTTACTCTATTTCAAATATTTATTATTATTTTAAAAAACTCTTACATATTTATTTTGCATTAATATTCAACTTAAAACTTAATCAGTTAGTGATATTGTTTAAAAAAACACTATGCAATTACTACTACAATTCGAATGTTTCAAGGATTGTTTAGGTATCAACCTTTTGTAAAATATGTGGCATCATCTACCATATCTAAATTTCGATATATAATGTGAAATTTATTTTCTGTAGATATAGTATTTTTCATCTATGCTCAGTCTAGTTTTATATCTGTTACCACTCGTGCTCGTTGTCCATTGGGAAAACGGATACTATGAAGTAGGCCTTTACCCTGGTAGACCCACTAAACCTATATTTCTTTTGTCTGGCTGAGTGATATCCTTCTTTTTTACAATTACTCTTCTTAATTTTCTCTATTTTTTAGCTGTTTTTTATTATATAACCATTCATTATCCTCTTCCTCTAAGAGAAAAACAAATTTTTGTTTTGTTCTATATCACAATAGTGCTACACACAATGGCATACTTTAAGCTTTACATTGCATTCATCTATAGAAGAAACATAATTATTAGTTAATTTTGTTAAATAATTGTTATATAAAAACTATATATTAAGTTAGGCTGCAACATGATATATATATATATATATATATATATATATATATATATATGTGTGTGTGTGTGTGTGTACGTATATATATATATATATATATATATATATATATATATATATATATATATATATATATATATTGTGGATATTATTCTTAATACTTTATTCTCCGTTTACCATAATTATCATTTGTAAATACTCAAGTTCATTATTAAGTTCCTTCTATTACCTCACCTTCTCCTGATATATATATATATATATATATATATCATTTACAAATTTTCATTTTTTAATAAAATATGTTTTTTTCATCCAATAAAGATCACGTATATTTTTCCCCTATAGTGGATGACAATTGATGTTTATAAAGTTTTTTCAAATATTTATTCAATAATTAACTTATATAAATGTAGGGGTCTATCCGGATTCGAACTGTAAACCCTTAAACTGTTGCCATGGTTACCACAAAATAACATAAATAGTGCTGTAAGGTTCAAAATGAATGAAACGAATAAAATAAACAAACTGTAAATAAGCAAACAATGACAGATTTTTTTATTGACCTCAGTAGGAATTTACTTAAATTTTTTTTTAATATTTCTGGTTTTTACCTGTACTTAATTCCTTCTTTTAGTTCACACTCTCCCCATACATTACGAATTGTACGAATTGTCAATAGTTAATCAAATACTTTTTAAATTTCTTCTATTACCTCACCCTCTCCTGATATCTATTTTGTACAAATTTTCATTCTTTTATAAAATACATTTTTATTCCTCCAATGATGTTCAAATAATTTTTTTTGCCTATAGTGGACGACGATTGATCTTAATACAAATTTTCCAAATATTTATTCAATACTTAAATTATAACAATCCCAGTGGGATTCGAACTGAGTATCTTTATGTTCGAAGTCTAGCGGTTTGGCATTGAGACAACTTTCCCATAACTAACAATGTACTTCTTAGAGAAGTATATGAATTTTTTTTGCTTCCATCTGGTTGTTATCTAAACCTTCATTGTACATCTTAAAGTTGTTTTTATGGTTACAACTCAATATCGTAAATATTGTTCTAGGATTAAAAATTAATGGAAAGAATAAAATATACAAACAAACTGGATTAACGGCATTGAACCTTGCTTCAAAAACGGACAGTGCGAAATGAAGCGAACAAAAACGACAAAATAGCGAAAGCAACGATTAAAGAAAGAAAAAACAAAAGCGCCACGAAACGTTTGAGAATGAAATCGAAGAAGCTATACCCCAACGCTTAAATAAAGGAAAATGGAAATTAGCAACGAAATTCGCTGTCTTTCTATTTCGCCACTTAATTTTGTGATTCTGTCATATTTATACAGATATTTATATTGATTGTAGTTATAAAATAAAAAGTAACTAAAGTTTCTTTTTAACGTCAGTTCTTTGTTAACCTCAGTAGAAATTGACTTTGAAATTTTTTATGCTACTTGTTTGTGATTAAAATACTTTTGGGAAACAAAATATAAGTTATTATTTGAAATTATTCAAACTTTGAAATGCCCTTTCTAATGTTTATCTTTATGAGTGAAAGATTCTATAAAAATATTTGAACAGCTGGAATGTGCCGAGGACTGCTAACTAGGTAACATGAATAATGATAAAAAGTTTGGTGAGAAATTGTAATTTAGTTACGCATCTAAATTGTTCTTAGAAAGGTAATAAAAATAATCTCTCATTAGACCATAGTTAACTTAACGGAACTACATAATCAATCCCTGCTTAATTATTGGTATCTAATATCAATTAGTATTGTATACTCTTGGTCGTATATGAGATAATGAGGTATCTGGCTGATGGATAAAAGAATATTTACAATGAGTCTTGTTTATATTAAATAATAAAATTTTAACTATTAAAAATTTTGAACAAATGTTCTGATTTGGTTGATGCACGTCTCGTCCCCTCATTCTCTGGTTCTGGGAGGCTGCCGTCTCTGCAACGCGTATCTTGGCTCTCTGCTCCTGGAAGATTAGTCGGTAGCTTCCCTAACTTGTTTCTGTGGCTCAATGAACGAGCAAGGTTATCTTTGGATGTCTCGTCACCTCATTCTCTGGTACTGGGATGCTGCCGTCTCTGCAACGCGTATCTTGGATCTCTGCTCCTGGAAAATTGGTCGGTAGGTTCCCTAACTTGTTTCTGTGGCTCAATGGACGCGCAAGGTTATCTTTGGATGTCTCGTCACCTCATTCTCTGGTACTGGGATGATGCCGTCTCTGCAACGCGTATCTTGGATCTCTGCTCCTGGAAAATTGGTCGGTAGCTTCCCTAACTTGTTTCTGTGGCTCAATGAACCCGCAAGGTTATCTTTGGATGTCTAGTCCCCCTCATTATCTGGTTCTGGGAGGCTGCCGTCTCTGCAACGCGTATCGTGGCTCTGCTCCTGGAAGATTAGTCGGTAGCTTCCCTAACTTGTTTCTGTGGCTCAATGAACGCGCAAGGTTATCTTTGGATGTCTCGTCACCCCATTCTCTGGTACTGGGATGATGCTGTCTCTGCAACGCGTATCTTGGCTCTTTGCTCCTGGAAGATTGGTCGGTAGCTTCCCTAACTTGTTTCTGTGGCTCAATGAACGCGCAAGGTTATCTTTGGATGTCTCGTCATCCCATTCTCTGGTACTGGGATGATGCCGTCTTTGCAACGCGTATCTTGGCTCTCTGCTCCTGGAAGATTGGTCGGTAGCTTCCCTAACTTGTTTCTGTGACTCAATGAACGAGCAAGGTTATCTTTGGATGTCTCGTCACCTCATTCTCTGGTACTGGGATGCTCCCTTGACCACTTTTCTTATTAACTTCCGTTGCTAAAACCAAACTTTCCTCCATTCCAAGAATTTATCACCATATTCTTACAGCTCCTACCACTGTCGTCTCGTAATCCATTTTTCCGATCATCTATTTGCGTCCTATTCCTCCCAACTGGAAATGTTCAACCAATCAGAACACACGTTTTCCAGTACAACCAATAGAATTTTAGCTATAACAGTTCTAATACAAAGTGTAAAGAGTTACTTTGTTAGTTAAATTTTTGTTTCTAACATTTTCTAAAGTACTTTAAAATAAGAACCTAGAACTTACTTTCTATTTTCACAACCGTACATCCTATCCCTTTCAAAAATCAAAGCTATAGACTTATTGTTTCATTTTACAAATAACTTTGTACTATTCCGTTCTTTGTGGATATTTTAAGACTAATCCAATATTTTCTAAGCAATAATTTAAAGCTCTGTATAATACATTTACAACGACAGTCAATTTATTAGAACAAAATCGCTGTTGCCAAATTTATTGTTCTGCGTTTTAAAGACATTAAGCAGATCTCCATTACAGCTGTGGATGACATCAGAAAAAGAGCCCTTAAAGAAAGGACAGTAAAGTGTAAGGGCGTTGTAAAGCAGAGGGATTATCGTAAGGCAAACACTCGACAAATATAAAGTTTGTTCTGATGAGGACAACGACTGAAGTGGCTAGTTCATATTATGGCTGTAACGGCCAGAACCACTTTCTTCTACCTCAAAGAGAAAGAAATAGGACAGATTAATATATTTTAGGGCAAATCTTACAGAGGTGTTGTAACAAAGAATACAAACAACGTGAGGGTGAAAGAATTATTTTTACGGATAAAAATTTGATTATCATTTTAAAAATATGTATATGTATTAACGGGCTGGTTTCTTAAAAATGTATAAATGTTAAAAGTGCATTTATTTGGAATAAAAATGTGTATTGCTTAGAATAGGTTGCTTCGTCATGTTTTAAATAAGATTAGAACGGCATATTAAAGTTGCATTCAAGATTGTATAATTATAACATCAATAGTGTTTATTTTTAATATTTTAATCACTTACTTATTCGTAGTCTTGCTTAGAATATGTTCAACATTTACCACGTCTCCTTCGTCATTTTTTTCCTTGTCATAGACATCTTCTTCATTGATATTTATTTTTAACATCGCTATTTGTATTTTTCTCTTCCAATCCAATTTAGGTCGCCCCATCTTTCTTCTTTTATTTGGTTTCCATTTAGAACCTGTCAGTGGTATTCGTGTATCCCTTTCAGTGTACCCCTCTTAGTGTATCGCTCTCAGTTTATCCCCTCAGTGTATTACTCTCAGTGTACCCCTCTCAGTGTACCCCTCTCAGTTTATCGCTCTCAGTTTGCGAAAGATGCTGAGAGGATAGTGAGTTATATTTTCTTTAAATTTTTGCATTAGGTTAAACCTATAAAGTGCCCTTACAGGTGAAAGATAGCGCTAAGGAAAGTCAGGTTGAATATACTAGTACCGAGGAGATCTACCCTGATACCGCGGTATTAGTTGTTTATATAATTTTACATAATAGCATGTATCAAAGTTCATAGAAAGTTCTTATATACGGAAGTTGCACTCGTTACAATATGGCTGATATAGTGACTTCTAATAACTTACAATTACGTTTTCTCAAAAAAAATAGGTATCGCATTGCGTGCTTTACGTTTGTACATCATAGTACAAACCATTCCCTTACCTTTCCTGGCATTTGCAATTTGTCACGGAAACGATATACTTTGATTGTGACGCGGGTATCTTGGTCCTTAAATATACTTCTACTCCTAATGGGACTCTCACAAAGAGCCGCCATTTGCTCTAAGTACGGCCATAAATCATGCCAAGAGATTTTGCTGGTGACGTTTGCTTCTTCTTTTTCTTTAAACACATTTATTGTTTACGCCTCCCTACTCTCTCGGCGTTTGTATCAAGCTACCCCATAACTCTTTTCGAGTGGATGCCGGGACCTGGTGTATATACTGACACAATCCAATTCTTTTGATTTAAACTCTAATAAATCCACCATGAAAAAGTGTTCCACCGCTACAAAAACTACAAGCTAAATTGCTATCTTCACGTTATATTCTTATATAAACAATGTTTACTCCTAATTACATGTAAATAGTTTTTTCTAAGAAAAGAGAAACAATTATTTTCGGCATTAATTAACTCTGTGTGTGTGTGTGTGTGTGTGTGTGTGTGTGTGTGTGTGCGTGCGTGCGTGTGTATTAGTATGTGTGTGTGTATGTGTGTGTGTGTGTGTGTGTGTGTGTGTGTGTGTGTGTGTGTGTGGTGTGTGTGTGTGTATGTATGTTGTATGTGTGCGTGTGTATCAGTATGTATGTGTGTGTGTGTGTGTATGTGTGTGTGTGTGTGTGTGTGTGTGTGTGTGTGTGTGTGTGTGTGTGTGTGTGTGTGTGTGTGTGTGTATGTGTGTGTGTGTGTGTGTGTGTGTGTGTGTGTGTGTGTGTGTGTGTATGTGTGTGTGTGTGTGTGTGTGTGAGTGTGTGTGTGTGTGTGTGTGTGCGTGTGTGTGTGTGTGTGTGTGTGTGTGAGTGTGTGTGTTGTGTGCTTGCGAGCACGTTGTGTATATCAGTTAGATCTTGCAGGTGTATCCATGCGTTCATTTTTGCATGTGTGATAGTTGGGAAAGAGAGAGAAAGAGCTAGTAACCCTGTAGAACAAATTTAATATAAAAGTTTTGTATTTTTTGTATAAATTGCTTTCTTTTCATTTCGCAAGAATCAAGGCAATAAAATACAAAATTTTACTTCGATCAGACCTTCAATTACCCGATATTGCGCTCATTTGGACGATGCTTTGTTAGTAAATGTCTGTAGAAGTAATATCAAGGCGGTCGACAAAAGGATATGAAGGAAATCATTTGTCTGGGCTACACGCAAACATGCACGCACTCGCGCACACACAACGTCAGATAGCCGTAATCCGATATCTCTATGTATAACGAGATCTCCAAAGCCAGATCGATTTCATAAGATATTTGTAGGATATTGGAAACTTTCATTGTTACTAAAATATCAAATTTATATTATTGTCTTTTACAATATCTTTCATTTCAAGTTTGAGTCTCCAACTTTCTGTGTGTATGGTTTATCTCCTGAACTTTACACATTTATTATCATCTACTCATTACATTTATGTAATTAACGCTTTCGATACATACCTACATTTTATAAATAAATTCAAGTAATTGATAACTTGTCTATTGTCAAAAACGTAGTCTGTAATAGTTTTTTGTTTTATTATTGTCCCAATATAGTAACTGATGTTTCCTGTATATATAGAGTATTCTTAGCTATGGTTTTCAGATTTGTTATAAATAAGAGGTTCATCTCAGTACATTGATCCTGTATTTAGAAGTAAGTTTATTACAATATATTCTATTTAAATTCAAACTAAATTATATAATTTACTTTTGTACTAGGTTTGAAAAAATAACATAGTCAGCAGGGAACGAAATTAACTCAAATCCGGAAATATTTTAAACTTAATAGCTTCAAATTATTACCTGTTTCGACAGTCAAGCTGCCCTCATCAGTGACCGGTAAACTCTCACTTTATATCTACAGTGTAAACTGTTCACTCGTCACTGGTGAGGACAGCTTGGCTTTCGAAACAGGTATGATAACGTTAAAGTCATTTTTTTTTAAATATATTTTGCATGTTTCGTGGCCATTTAAAGCTCTTATTTTATATAATTTATATATATATATATATATATATATTTACAACCGTACCTTTGTTATTGTATGTTTTGCAATTTTTGTTTTATATTATATAACCAAAGTGTATATATATATATATATATATATATATATATATATATGTATGTATGTATATCTGTTTGTGTGTGTGTGTGTGTGTATGTGTTAGGTGTTGCAGGTAAAAATCCTATCTAAATATTTTTCCTAATTTAATTAAAACCATGAACGATATGGAATAGAATGGATAACTGTACACAATTCGTCTCTGAGATTATCCTATAACACTCTCCAAAGCCCGGCCAAATCTAGAAGGAGAATTCCCGGCCGCGTCACATGTTTCTAATGTAGCCGGGAATTGACAAATTCTCAGCTGTTAAAGAAAATTACTTTTTCGCCATTACCGTTAGAGCCCAGTAATGCCTCGACAAGATGGTATCTTTCTGGATGGAAATGCCTCCTGTATTTTTTTTCAGGAAACAGTCCCATGTAATTTTTTTTTTTTAGTACGAGCAATGTATACTGTAATCTCTTCGACACTCCAAAATATTTATCCTATATAATTAAAGTTTCATTTCTTTCTATATTTTACCCAGTAACAAGTAATACAAACAAACACAAACTTAAAGTCGATTCCTACTTAGCTCAACAAAGACAATATTTATTTTAGGTACATTTTAATAAATAGTTACATTAATCACTTTTAAATACGTTTATGAAAGAGTTTACATTGAATGAGTTTAGTACATTGAGTTTATCCCAACTTTAAGTTTTGTAAATTTGTAAAAATTAACTGAGACAGAACGTTTTCGATCGCATTGATGAAGATCGCCACGGAGCGATCGAAAACGTTCTGTCTCAGTAAGTTTTTACAAATTTACAAAATTTGAAGCTCAGATGATCATAAACTATTCTAAAAGTGATTAATTAAGTTTCACCGAACGTAATGGACTACAAAATTCAAGAAATAGTTACAATTATATAATAAAACGTACACTTTGCATTAAAAGAGCTATTCTACCACATAACCTACAACATAAAACCTGTTGTCTTATGAAATCATATGTTGTTACTTATTTTATACCTAGTGGGACGAAATAACTATATTGCATACCTTGCATTAAATTTAATTAATGAATTTATTTGAAAAATTATCTTAACATCAATTGGCATCTATTATAAGTTTTAAAAAATTCATTTGACTTTGAGTGGACGAATAAAATATATTTTATTAAGGAATGAAAATTTGCACAAGTTATATATATATATATATATATATATATATATATATATATATATATATATATATATATATATATATACAAGCCGGGTGTGAACTAATGCAAGGATTTGAAAAATGAAATAAAGTGTTAATTTACTCATACATTTTAGCATATAAAAATATCATATTCACAACTGTACAACCCAAACGTGCTTTTTAAGATTTTATTCATACCAGGTTTCACTTAAAAAATTTAAAACAATTAAGCAATTGCTATACAAAATTTAAATTAGTAAGATTTTTACTTATTTACCACAAATATTTTTTCAACTGTTCTCGACAAATAAACATTACTATTTAAATCCCTATTGTAATAGTTTCCTCTGAGGGTGATTGCTTTGCAATCATTTTATACCCTTTTAATATAAATTATACCCTTTATATTGTAGATATTACTCTCTTATTATATCCGTATCAATTGAAGGGTGAATTGTATCATTCACATAATAAACGTCTGTTTACTATCTTTACTTATTATATATTATTATTTTTTGTTAAACACTTTGATTCATCCAAATGTTGTTGTGAATTGAAGTTAGGAGAGTCTCAATATCCTCTAGAATAGATAACTCACGCAAGGCAAGAAAGTCCGTTCAGACTAGCTTTTAAACTGATATCGTGAAATGCTGTCAAGCACGGTTATGGAAATCTTTCCATTTTAAAGACTCCTCAAAAAAACCAAAAATGAATTTTCATTTTATGTATCAGATGTATGCTTACCTATCTTTGTAATGTACACCTACCATGTCTTTGTTAAGTGAGCATATAGACAAGAAGGGTTGCCTCCACTCCATATACGTTGGAGAAATATCAGATGTACTTGTAAAAGTGATATTGTAATAATTTCAAAGTACACGTAATTATTCGTAATTATTAAACAGATTTTAAAAAAATGAAAATGAAGAAAATAAAATAAGGGGAAAACATAATTTATCAAATTGCAATAGAAAACGGTTACAAAAAGAAAACTGTTGACAAACTTAATTATAATATTTTTAATAAACAACATAATTTAATTCACAATAATAATAATACAATATGGATTTGTGGTGTTTAATAAAAAAGTGGTGTTTATAAATTAGAATGCGAAAAATGTAATAACACTTATATAGGTCAAACCAAGAAAAAATGGAAAGAAAGATATAAAGAACATATGAATGCTTATATAAATCCAGAAATATATAAATCGAATTTTGCAAATCATTGTATTAATAATAACACCAATATCCAAATATTGAAAATATGAAACCTATAAAAGAAATTAATAAAGGATTAACAATGAATATATATGAAGCATTCGAAATATATAATTACAATCATAAGAACAAATTATTAAAAGAACAATCACGAATACATTCTAAATTTGATACTATATTCAATGTCTATAATGTTACTGTATCAAAATAAACTTGGCAATTTGTATAAATTTAGCAAAAATTCTATTTCTAATTTAACATATGTTTTAGGCCTATATCTTGCATTATTGTATTATTCCTGATATTGGTAGTGTGTACCAACGAAAAGCTTTGAATATAATTATTCTTGTATTTGAATAACCTATGTTGTTTTAGATTATTAAACTAGAAAACATATTATATATATATATATATATATATATATATATATATATATATATATATGAAGTTATTATTATTATTATTTGTAAATAATTTTTCCACCACTAAGCTGTAACATGTAACGACATGTTGAAGAACATTACAGAGCATTCTAAAATAAAATACAAAAACATCAAATGTTGCAGCACACCTAATATCACATAAACATGAAATAACAAATTACGAAAATAACCTAACCATACTCGAAATAAATAATAACTTGAGAGAACTAAACCCACTAGAAAAATACCACATTTATAAAAACATAACAATTTAATGAACCTACAGACAACATATGCAGACAATTTACTATTTAAAAACATATCACACGAGGTTCAAAAAGACGTATGTATGACGTCAACAAATACCAACATCACGGACCAAACATTCACATCAGAAAAATAGAGAAAAATAATCAGTGATTCGACAATGGTCAAGTGACCGAAAGGTGCCTCATCACCCAAGGTAAAATTATTGCCTTTATTGATGGAAGACATTATTTACAAGTAATAATAATAACTTCATAAAGTCAGTGCAACGGAAAAATAATGGACGACGTGATATATATATATATATATATATATATATATATATATATATATATATATATATATATATGTATATATACAGTAGACTCTCGATAATTCCAGGTAGATGGGACCGAGACCGCCTCGGTTTACCGAAAACTCGGATTACACGGAAGTACGTTTCTGTGGATTAGAAAGAATTGGGGTTTAAATGAACCCTAACACTGTAATTAAAAATGCACCAAATTAGTATTATAGAGCTTTCACGTTTCTTGGAAGCCCGGCCCATTTCTTTGCATACCGTATTGATGTAAACATTTCTTGGAAGCCGAATCATCTTTTTTTTTCAACTAGATAACATAGGCTCAAATAGAAATAGGCTTGAAGTTAACGGAAACTCGAATAATCGGGACTGGGATTATATATATATATATATATATATATTATTATATATATATATATAATTTACGCTTTCAAGTGCTTCAGCAAATGAATTCTGATTGATATGTTTTTATATTGTCTTCAAGAAACAATATCCAATTTCATCTTAGCATTTTTGAGCTGTAGAAGGTTTTTGCTTGAGTAGGAATGTATTATAATATACGAGAAAATTTATTTACTTTCAAAATATGTTCTTGTTTAAGTGTGTTAGAGAATAGGTGTTGCACAATTTTGACATATCGTTACTACCCGCCACAGCCTCTACAATTCCTCGGTTATTTGAGCCGTAATCCGCCATAAACACAGTTTAACGCCTCTAACTCCGCTGGTTTCATGATTTACAATTTTGTTTTCAGTAAGCGTTTACAGGCGCCGCGCAGCGCTCGTTTTCTTTGCTTAATGCGTTGACTTACTGCGATATTTTCAAAACCGCATAAAAATTACTTATCCGCCTGTGTGCGACAGAAAAGTGCGTTAAATCGTGCAGGCTGTAAACAACGGATTTAGCAGGCGGCTGAGTAGGACTCCAGCCAGTAGGCTGCGATAGTTTAGCCTTGTTCCAATAAATTACCCTGTCTAATTGCATAAGGCAGGTTTTAGATTTATTTTTTGAAATGTAAATATTTAGGTTGCTTGTTAATAAATTTATTTATCCCTCCTCTAAATAAATCTGTGTTTATTCAACCGGTGTTTAACGTTCTCTCGTATTTCAGTCAACATGAATTGGTGCTATTCGTATGCATCCGGGTAGAGACAAGACATCCATCTGTGATCTTACTTCAAGTAAAGGACGCTGTCAACATGTTGCTAAGACCAGGGCATCATAATGTCGGATCCTAGGCACATATAATTCCATCAGCCCATAAACGTTAAGGCACTCCTAAGTTTCTGACTCCAATAGAGAGTTGGTGGACATTGGACACGTGACGCTGCCCTTCAAATGACGAATATCCTCCATCATTTCCAATATGGTATTTATGTATCTGTTTTAATCACACACAGACGCGCGCGCACGAACATAAGCGCGAACAGTTTAACATAACTGTAGTCAGAGAAGTTAGTTACAAAGTTTTATGTTTGTAGTAGCATCACTGATGATGATGACATAAGTCATTGAAACACGTATGAATTTAAAGTTTTTAATTGTGAGTTGTGTTTATTTATTGTATTTACTTGGTGTTAATGATTTTTTTTCAAATATTGATTCACCTAATAAGTGTTTATTTATTGCGTTTACTTGATATCAACACATTTTTTCAAATAATAATTCATCTAATAAATTTACTAATGGATTAGTTTTAGTTTTATATGGGAGCAAAACTTTTCAATAAAGGGGTAAGGTATGCAGTATAGTTATTTCGTCCCATTGGCTTAAAATAAGTGATAACATAGGATTACATAAAACAACTGATTTTATGTTATAGGTTATGTGGTAGAACCCCTGTTTTAACGAATAGATTTTATTACTTTATTTATATTGATTGTAATTATTTAATAAGAAGTAACTAAAATAAATATTTTCTTTGTTGACGCAAGTAGGGATTCAATTTTAAAAAATTTTACTTATGTTACTTGTTTTTAGTACAATTATACTACGCTTTAAAAGTCATATCTCCTAATCTTTAGTTCGTAATATGATTTATATCTGTGTTTGGAAACATCTTGTTCGCGTCCGACCGCATGTCGTTAACCACTCGTACATGCACGTAACGCAGAAATGTTTACCGACCTTGTTTATGCGCCCGTTTTACGGCTGATCCCATTCTGAGATTTCTTTTAATTAAAACATTGGTGACATTTTTGTTTGGAATTTTGTGAGTTTTATTGTTACTTTTATTCGTCAGTTTCTCTTTTATGGCACTATCGCAAATAAGGAACCCCGCTCCGGTTAATATTGTTTCAACTGATGTTTGCTATTTTAGGCCTTACAGGCTCTGATTACCTTGTTAGATTAGGTTTATGATGCCCTGAATACGACATTGGTTAGGGTTTTCTCCGTCTGCAAACAAGAGAGCGTAACGATTTATAATCTTGTGAAACATTTGCTCATGTATTTCTTTTACGTTTTGTCTCTAAACTTCTGACTGTATTCACAACACCTAGGACTAGTATTGACCCATGGAGAATACTAAAGATAACCGGAAACAATGGGCCCCCCCCCATGAGGACTACTTTCGTCCGTTTCCAGTGAAGACACTTCTGACTGTAATCGGAACACCTAGGGCTCGTATAAGACTTTCGGGGATATTAAAGGTAACCGGCAACAATGGGAACTGCTCCACATGAGGACTCCTTTCGTCCGTTACAAGTGAGGTGCTTCTGACTGTAATTGGAACACCTAGCACTCGTATTATACCCTCGCGAGTATTAAAGGTAACCGGTAACAATGGGAACTGCTCCCCATGAGGACTCATTTCGTCCGTTATCAGTGAAGAGACGTCTGACTGTAATCGGAACACCTAGGACTCGTATTAGACCCTCGGGAATTTTAAAGGTAACCAGCAACAACGGGAACTACTCCCCATGAGGACTCCTTTCGTCCGTTATCAGTGAAGAGAAGCCTGACTGTAATCGGAACACATAGGACTCGTATTAGACCCCCAGGAATATTAAAGGTAACCGGCAACAATGGGTACTGCTCCTCATGAGGACTCCTTTCGTCCGTTACAAGTGAAGTGCTTCTGACTGTAATCGAAACACGTATGACTCGTATTAGACCCCCGGGAATATTAAAGGCAACCGGCAACAATGGGAACTGCTCCACATGAGGACTCCTTTCGTCCGTTACAAGTGAGGTGCTTCTGACTGTAATTGGAACACCTAGCACTCGTATTAGACCCTCGCGAGTATTAAAGGTAACCGGTAACAATGGGAACTGCTCCCCATGAGGACTCATTTTGTCCGTTATCAGGGAAGAGACGTCAGACTGTAATCGGAACACCTAGGACTCGTATTAGACCCTCGGGAATAAAAAAGGTAGCCGGCAACAATGGGAACTGCTTTCCCATGAGGACTCCTCTCGTCCGTTATCAGTGAAGAGTAGTCTGACTGTAATCGGAACACCAAGCACTCGTATTAGACCCTCGGGAATATTAAAGGTAACCGGCAACAACGGGAACTACTCCCCATGAGGACTCCTTTCGTCCGTTATCAGTGAAGAAACGTCTGACTGTAATCGGAACACCTTGGATTCGTATTATACCCTCGGGAATATTAAGGTAACTGGCAACAACGGGAACTACTCCCCATGAGGACTCCTTTTGTTCGTTATCAGTGAAAAGACGTCTGACTGTAATCGGAACACCTAGGACTCGTATTAGACCCTCGGGAATAATAAAGGTAATCGGCAACAATGGGAACTACTCCCCATGAGGACTCCTTTCGTCCGTTATCAGTGAAGAGACGTCTGACTGTAATCGGAACACCTAGGATTCGTATTAGACCCTCGGGAATATTAAAGGTAACTGGCAACAACGGGAACTACTCCCCATGAGGACTCCTTTTGTTCGTTATCAGTGAAGAGACGTCTGACTGTAATCGGAACACCTAGGACTCGTATTAGACCCTCGGGAATAATAAAGGAACCGGCAACAATGGGAACTACTCCCCATGAGGACTCCTTTCGTCCGTTACCAGTGAAGAGACGTCTGACTGTAATCGGAACACCTAGGATTCGTATTAGACCCTCGGGAATATTAAAGGTAACTGGCAACAACGGGAACTACTCCCCATGAGGACTCCTTTCGTCCGTTACCAGTGAAGAGACGTCTGACTGTAATCGGAACACCTAGGATTCGTATTAGACCCTCGGGAATATTAAAGGTAACCGGCAACAATGGGAACTACTCCCCATGAGGACTCCTTTCATCCGTTACCAGTGAAGAGACGTCTGACTGTAATCCGAACACCTAGGATTCGTATACCCTCGGGAATATTAAAGGTAACCGGCAACAACGGGAACTACTCCCCATGAGGACTCCTTTCGTCCGTTACCAGTGAAGAGACGTCTGACTGTAATCCGAACACCTAGGATTCGTATACCCTCGGGAATATTAAAGGTAACCGGCAACAACGGGAACTACTCCCCATGAGGACTCCTTTCATCCGTTACCAGTGAAGAGACGTCTGACTGTAATCGGAACACCTAGGATTCGTATTAGACCCTCGGGAATATTAAAGGTAACCGGCAACAACGGGAACTACTCCCCATGAGGACTCCTTTTGTCTGTTACCAGTTAGGAGATTTATTCGTACAGAACACTAATGTTGTAAATACTATCGTACTTATTATAAAATGAATTAGAGATTAGCCAGTGTGAACAATTCCCAACGGTAAAAATTAAAACTTAACTCTAAATTTCACTACAAATTAGTTGATTAAAAAAACACACTAGTTCATTTAAACAGACTATTTTCGACGACAATGTCGCTTTCAACAGTGCTTTGCTACTACTGAATTAGTAGTACATTAGTAGCCAAGCACTGACGAAGACGACATCGTCGTCGAAACTAGTCTGTTTTAATAAACTAGTTTTTTTTTTAATAATCTAATGTGTAGTGTAATTTAGAGTTAACTGTTTTAATTTTACTGTTGTCTATCGTACCTAATGAGCCTTTTTATGAAGAACTGATACATTTTATATTTTCAAAATAACAAATTGGCATCTAATCAATTTTCAAAATTTAATTATTATTATTATTATTTATTTTGGGGGGGGATTCAACGCTTGTTTGCACAAGTTATTCAATTCCTGCTACTAGTTCACACTCTCCCTAAATATATTTATATGTCTTGTTCAAATTTTTAATCGTTAATAAAGTACTTTTTATTCATCCACCAAAATTCAAAATAATTTTTTTTAATTGTAGATGACATTTGATGTTATTACAGTTTTTTCAAATATTCATTCAATAATTAAATTTATTTAATTTTAATAATTATACCTGCTTTCCATTTTTCCACTTAATATTATGATTCTACCATATGTATATAAATATTTATAATAAATGTAGTTATTTAATAAAAAGTAACTAAAATAATTTGTTTCGCCTACGTAGGAAATAACTGTATAATTTTCTTTTTAATATTACTTGTGTTAGTTTAAAAGTTACACACTAGCCAGATGTTAAATTCTACGTTTATGTCTTTTTGTGGGTTCCACTTGAGTTCTAATTCTCTTTGTAAACTTGTAGTGGATGACACTTGATGTTTATACAGTTTATCAAATATTAAATTATTAATTAAATGTAATTAATTAATTTAGTTGTATTTGGAAAAAAAATCTTTTCTAAAAAGTGCAAGGAATTGAATATAGTTATTTCGTCTCATTTGGGGTAAATGTTGATTTTATGTTATAGGTTACTCGGTAGAACAGATGTTTTAACGGATAGGGTATGTTGCTTTATTTATATTGATTGTAATTATTTAATAAAGTTACCTAGAATGAAAAACCTTTTTGTTGACCTAAGTAGGAATTGATTAAAAATTTTTCGTTTATATTACTTGTTTTTACCTAAACCTGACAATGTCGAGAAACGATAAAATACGCCCTGGTCACTGTAAAACGAAGCTTCGAACAAATATTTTATCTGCTGGCCAAAAATAGTGTTAAACCAGATGTGGTAATAATAAATCGTAGCTGAAATTTAACGCACTAAATAGCTTGATGATGCAAATATAGATTACGATGAAACCCTTTTAGCCGGAGTTCCAAATTATTTATTATCATGTTCCTAATTGTCAGTGAATGACGCAAGTCTGTCCAAACAGTCATCTCACATTGCATTAAAGCAAGTGAATAACAGCGCCTCTGAATTTTTAAAGCGTGGTACAACCATACATCACAGCCTTCTAAATGCGTGATTTTTGGATGTAGGTTATAGAAATATGACGGCACGTACCGACAGTTTCTGAAGATGTTCATAACTGTCCTGAAGATTTCCTGGAGTCAAACTTCTAGTAGGAAGTAGGTTAAAAATGAAACGCTAACAACTGTTTTCGTCTTCACTTAGAGGTTATGTTTAAATTATTTCCTATTTATTTGAATTATCAGTCGTTTATTTAAATTAAGACATGATTTCGTAGAACAGTTGTTTTTTAGTTCCTAAGTTCTACTTCCTGTATTACACATGGTTAAGGTATACAGTGTTTTTTAAAATTTCCTATTCAAATAAATTTTAATTATCTATTGGCCATAAGTGTAAATTTTACTATAGTAGAACAATAACTAATTAAATTATTATTTTAAATACCTATACCTAAAACGAATGTGTTTATAAGTACTTTTATCCAATTTATGTTAAGATAAAAATAACTATCAATTTATTATTGTTGGCTTACTTGAAAACAGATTACCCCACGTCGTTGCCTGCATTAATTTCACAGGGGCATCTATACTGAGAATTAATTTTGCAATAATTTTAGTTTTATAAATAAAACTAGATAAATTGGTTCCGTACGGAAAAGATTAAATACATTTAAACGTGTTTAGTATTAGTAAAACGTAGCCTCTTCAATATTTTTTCCATTTGGTCTTTACACGCTTCGAATCCTGTAATATATTTACATAATCTGAAAATATTTTAAACGATGGAGATAGATTTATTATTAACGTTTGTATATAAATTCGATTTGTTGGTGATAGTTATAAATAACTGATCTAAGTAACTAAATACGTTTGGTATTTACTCAGTTACGTTCCACAAGACTCCCTGTCACGCATGAACGTATAAATAAATAGCTCGCAATATCTTCTGACTCCCTAATTAAAAATAAACTGCAAGATGTAAAACTGCTTCCTAGATCGGCCAAACAAATCATGGCCGTTCATTCAGTATCCAATTATCTCACACGTCATTTTCTAAACGAAATTCAAAAATAAATTTGCCCGTTCGTCGCAATATTCACAACATAAATTCCGGCAAAGGGCAAAAGAACTGGTACCCGAGTTAATCGGGAATCGTTGATAAATAGGTTAACAACTGTACAATAAGCAATGGATTATTCATAAGTTGGCAACGCCAATGATGAGTTCTCGTTGGAGTGTTGCCAACTTTGACTAACAAAACTATCGTATTCAGAGGCGAAATTATCGAGTCTGGAACAGGTTTATGTTGTTCCAGTAAAAACACGAACTTTATTGCTCTTTAGTTCTTTGTACAAAGTTAAATACAGTTTTCAGACAATGTTTTCGTCACTTAGTTGACTGCAATTTAGTTACGCTAGAAGAAGGAACTTGTGAGTAGTAAAGTAGAGTTTCCCAAACTCGCAAAGTGGAAGAATCCTGTCACGCTTATGACTCGTTGTTCTTCTATTTACCCCTTGATATACGAGTATGTTGGTGAGTAATCTAAAAATAGTTTTAAAAAGGATACCAAAAACAATGCGTCTTACCCGTGAACAATGCACTGACCTGTTGCGAAACCTGTCTGCTGAAAAATATCAGTGAGTAATGGTTTGTTTGCTAAGTGATACCAAAAGTGTTAATTACAAGAGCAATATTAAGAAAAAGGTATAAACCACGCAAATCTACGTCCATTTTTGTAATATTTGACGGAGAAAAATAATTATTTTATATTTTGAAAGAATCCATAAAAATGCATAAATATATACCCTTGGAATATTTAAAATTCTTAATATACATTCCTGCTAGGAATATTTTTACAATATTTTCCTCTGCTGACACGTTGGTTCCATTTTTAAAACTTGAGTCGTACTGTCTTTTGTGTATATATATATATATATATATATATATATATATATATATATATATATATATATATATATATATATATAGGGAAGGTAGGGTAAGATTAGGCCCTTAAGTAATTTAAATTTATTTAAAGCTTTTCAGAAAACCTAGAAAATCAAATTTTATTTCAAAGTTTACAGCAAATAGTTTTATTTGATTAAAAAATATCCCAATAAAATGTAATGTAGAATGTTTTTATAATAAATATAACCATTTTTAAAAAGTGTTACAAAAACCACATCTTACCACATGTATGGGGTAAGATGGGATATTATGTGGGGTAAGATGGGTTGGAAAGTATTTTAAAGCCAAATTAAAAATAAGACACATGTACAAGTTTTTAAAAATAGAATTACGCAATTTTTGTATGTAGCCTATACATATAAAAAAAAATGATAAATTGACATTGGTTCAAAATATTTTATCTACAAAATTCGCAAATATGACGTCCCTCATCATCCTCATCTTTTTTACCAGCAGTGTGCCCATTTTTTGTATTTGATTCAAGCAACCCATCCCTCATCAGATTCGGAATAGAAATCTCCCCAATAGAGACACACTGCATCTTCTTCTTACTCTTAGCCCTCTGAAGTACTATCTTGCACTTTTCGTTTGGGTTTCCAACAGTTTTTATCTTCTTGACATTTTTTTGACTTGCCAAAGAGCCATTTCTTGGCTACTGATCGACTTTTGTCTATTTTGTTACCACAACAAAATATGGTTTGTTTTTCTAATATTCGTTCGTCTTACACGGGCAAGAGGCATAATTTGCTCAAAAGATATTGCGAAATGTTCTTGAGAAGTATTTGGTTGATTGGGAATAGACTCGTTTTCTTGAACTTCATTCTAAATTTCAGGTTCATCTGGAACCCAATGAGAATAATCTGGCTGGGCCTCATTGTAAGCTGGAATAATTTTAAGAGGGGCATTATCCGGTTCTATTTCAGGATCAGTGGTATCTTCTGGTCGATCTGTTGTAGCTGACGCTGCAAACTCTGAATCAAGAAAAATGTTTGAATTAAAAGGCCATATTTCAGTACTTTACACCTATTTATTGCGGTTGTTATAGTTGCAACTCTCTCAAAGGCTTTTCCCAATATTTCAGATACTTGGGCCATTGGAACGGCTTTCCCAGGGTTTGACCTCACCTGGGTAGAGTTTTCTTAGTCGTAATAAAAGCGCAAAGCCTTCATCAGACAACGACTGAAAGCTGTAGCGGATGCGCGCAGTAGAGAGGAAAACATAAAATGATGACACCAGATTCCTTAGCTTGATCGATTATGTTGTGACTGTGAAAATGTGTAGAGTGACCATCTAACAATAACAACACTGGCTTCTCGAATACTGTACTTATAACAAAATTATTATTTACATTTAATTTTGGGGAGTATCAGACTCTTTGATTTCCCCCCAACGTTCCAACTGTCTACTATTACGATGGAGGCTTACCCCATCTTGCCCTCAAGCCGTCTTGGCCCGCGGCACAGTTTTCAGGTTAAGCTTTAATGTTTTTATATTAGAAATAGTGGTACAATTTACTACCACGTATTATTGTAGGCACGAAAACATACTATTAGAATATAGTAACTACATATTAGATTATTTTAACACAATTTACGTGTCTTAACTTTAAAAATGCCAAATATTATACCAAAGGTCTGCCGAAACAAATTTTAGTCCACTGAAGAAGTTTCACTCAAGAAGGCTGCCGCTTTGTTTGTAGTTTTGTCTTTCTCCTTCGAGCCAGTTACGATCATTGACAACAGAAAACAGCACCTATAGAGAAAGGAAATAGACCTACCCCGTCTTGACCTCTTCCCCGTCTTGATATATGTAATGATATACCATTATCATACACAAATATAAGGTAATGATATATATCTTTTACGTTTCAATCGTTATTAAAATTATTTTCAACCGTTAGTAAAATACGTTTTTATTTATCCAATCAAGTTCAAATATATGTTTTTAGTTTATAGTGGATGACAATTGACGTTAATTCAGTTTTTTCAAATATGTATTCATTAATTTTAATTTAAAAAACTTGATGTCCCAGTCGGATTCGAACTGAGGAGTTACATGTTTTAAATCCAGCACTTTGGCACTGAGACATCTTTCCCATAAATATAAATCAATTAGGCCTACTTGAAGATGTATATGAAACTATAAGAGATAGGTTCCTTGCAATAGGGAGGCATTACAATGAGATTTGAATGAGAAGTAATAGACCCCCATAAGCTTCATAAATTAGAAACGAAAAAAAGAAAGCAAATAAATAATAACAAACATAATAGTCAAACACCATATACTGTACAAAGAGAACGATGGAAAATTGCAAATAAAATAGCTTTCAATTTTGTCATGAATTATTATGATTCCGTCACATGTTTATGGATATTTATATTAATAATTGTAATTATAAAATAATAAATAACTAAAATAAAATAAAAAATATCTAGACCTCAGTAGGAATTGATTTAATTTTTTTGTTTCTATATCATTTGTTTAAATAAAAGTATAGCTCCAAAATGTGTTATTTCAGAAAATTTGTTTTAAAAACTATACTGATTTTAAAAAAACAAATTTTTAATTGAATAAAAATTTATTATTGCTTTTATAATTATAAAAACCTTATCAAAGGTTAACCACATGTTGGTGAAAACGTATTATACGTATATTGAAAATACCCAAATTAATTAGTTACAACTTACATTTGGGGCACTTGAGCACGTCGAGATCGAGTTCATAGTGGGCTTCAATTAATTTCCCCTCCCCACTCCCCCGCTTACCGGGACTACAAATCAAAACTTCCCCTGGACAAAATTTGGCCGCGAGGAAGTGCGCCATAAATCAGCCCAAGTCAAGTGTCCTCTGTTGAGATAACAAATAAATTGCCAACTTTAGCAGGAAGTGGACGCGCGCGCTATAAATCTAAGGTTATGAACGCAGAGCCCGGCACGCCGCTACTGGCTGTCGCGGAATTAATTGTCGGTTCGATGAATTTTATTAACTTGTGTTTCTGTTATTATATCTAGCGTTATTCGGCTTATTACAGACTAAAGTAGATTAGGTGACAATATTCTGTTTGAAAAGTCCAACTCGCACGGTTTCGTGTTATTACATAAGTGCAATTGTCCAACTGCAAACTCACAAATTTAAAAAAAAGCCTTAAAACATAATGGGGTGGTGAGGAATATAATTAATATAAACAATAAATGTTTAAAAACAATTCCTAATGAGGTGAACAAAGAACAATTTTGTTTTAGTTAGTTGTTATTAAGTAATTACAATTATATAAACAAAGTAACATGACCTATGTGTAAAAACAGCTGTTCTACCACATAACATATAACATAAAATCAGCTGTTTTATGAAATCATATGTTATCATTTACTTCAAGCCAAATGGGACGAAATAACTGTATTGCATTCCTTGCCTCTTTTGTGAAAGGATATTCCTGTCTCCCATATAAAGCTAAAATAATTCATTAAAGCTAATTAATGACTTAGTAATTGGCAAGTTATATTAATAACAATTCTCATCCACTAAAAGTTTTAAAAAATGTATTTGAACTTGAGTGGATGAATAAAAGGTTTTTATTAAAGATTGAAAATTTGAGCAATATACATAAGGAGAGTGTGAACTAATAGAAGGAATGGAATAAAAATAAGATTTTAATTAACACATAAACGATGGTGTTCAACCACCAAAACATTTTTCCTACTCTTCTAAAATGTAAAAACTTGTACTTTTAAGTTATATTTTTTAAAAACCGAAATAATTTTCTTATTTTCGATATAGACTACACTGGTTGGTTGATTAGTGTAAATTCCTGTATAGAATCAAGTTTTATGGTGTGCTTGAATTACTTTTGAAATTTCTATGGCTCATCAGAATATAAATTTTCCTGTACAGCATAGTTCTTGTGGTGACATCATTCAGCAACTAAATAGCCCTCATTTGAAGAACTCAATAGGATATACTTGAGCTACTATTATAAAGTGTCAAGTCCACTGTAGAAGCTCGTACATGGATAAGTCTACATAGATGGTGGTTTAAATTTAAGATTTACCAGCTTTGAGTTGGTAATTGTAAGGGTTTTTAAATTAGAGATGATTTTTCGGGCTTTCACCTTTATAGTTCGAGAGATGCGTCTTACCAATGACGTTGGTAAATGACATTAGTAACGTCATTTACGTTACTATTTACATTACAATTACAATTACATTTACATTACAATTACAAGCAATAAAAAACCGATTTCTCTTACAACTCACAATCTGAGTTACTATTATCTTTATTTTTTGGTATTTAATAAGCAAGGCTAGGTTAGTTAATAATTTGGAGCAACTATTGTGTTAACTTCGGAGGAAATTACTACAAGACTAACAGTTACTCTTATAGTAATTTCCTCTGACAATGATTGCTTCCTAATCGAAATGTACATCAGGACATAAATAAAACATTATTGTAATTTAAGAGGTTTTATTTATTTATAATTAAGGTTAGGTTACCTTATATTATATTTATTTGTTAATATTTACCAAATTTATGACGGTAAAGCCTAAGATTTACCAAGTGTGTGATAGTAAAAGTTCGAAAAAACTGTGTTCCTAGAAGAGTACGAACATTTTCCATTAGGAATTAGTATATCTTAGGTTTTCTTCGTAAACCTTTAGATTTATCAATAAATGGATTTTAACGCTAACACATACATTTTTTTTAATAAACAAAGTGCAGTACAGTCTCGATAGTTCGAGGTAGATGGGACAGAGTCCGATTCGGATTACACGTACAAATAAGTACGTGTACAGATTACATTGTAAGTACGTTTCCTTGCTTTGGAAAAAATAGGAGTTTTAATGAGCCTTAATACTATAATTAAAAATACACTAAGTAGGTTTGTTACGGAACTTTATATGAACATTTCTTTGAAGCCCGATTCATTTCCATTGCATACCGTATTCGTATAAACATTTTTTAGAAGCCCGATTCAACTCCTTTGCATACCGTATTGATATGAACATCTTTTAGAAGCCCGATTCATTTCCTTTGCATACAGTATTGGTATAACATTTTTAGAAGCCCGATTCATTTACTTTTCATACAGTATTGGTATAACATTTTTTAGAAGCTCGATTCATTTCCTTTGCATACCGTATTGATATAATCCTTTCTTAGAAGCCCGACTCATCATTTTCTTTCGAATAGACAATATAGGCTTAAATAGAAATATACTCGAATTTAACGGAAGGTCGAAATATCGGGACTCGTATTTTCGAAACTCAACGTGATATATTAATTTAAATTTCGATACTATAAGTCGATTATACCATTTTAAGGCGACATCGTTGCCTAAGCCTTTCTGCTTTAATATACTAGCGGCCAATGAGATTTGCATTGCATTCCTTTAGTATTTCCTTTAGTAGAACACTACATAAGCTATTAACAAACTCTGTTGTGATTTCCTTGGTCGGTTACATTTCTAAAACTTAACACTGTCTTAGTGACAGCATGAGCTTCGATTAACCAAGCCTTAGATTTAATACGAATCGATTCTCTAACTCTTCAAAGTAATGGCTTTTCCGCTTAATAAATCCGTTGCTAATTGTTGCTAAAGAAAGGTATTGTTGGCCATCTGGATTATTCGTCTTGGCGACGTCCCATGTAAGGAAGCCGGGCTGTGACAGACGCGAGTGTCAAGTTGGGTAGGCTTTTATAATGCAGTATAATCATCTTTATTTATATGTCATACGTGATATCTGCTAAAATATAAAGAATGTGGTCAAATGTCACTGTTAAGCTCCAAACACGTATCTCAGAGCGCTCCTTTTCCCAAAGTAGTGTAATTACTGTGTTTAGCCTTAATACATTCCTTGCAATATTTTAATAACAACTAATTCAATTAAAGATCTAAAAACAAAGTTTATTATATTCTCTCGTAAAAGCTTTTGGGCTCAAATCCCCCCAAAATATGGACAAGTGAACATTTTGAAACTATAATATAACACTATAAATGTCAAATAAAATGACATTTCCGATGTTTGCGTTCGGCCCTGATTTAAATCCACTTAATAATTAGCAGAATATGTTTACAAACCCATATTAATTACCATATAATGCCATACTAAAATCATTAATGGATACGCCTACCCACAATGTAATTAATAGGTGTAAAATTTACAATACAATACAATGTAAATATATGGTAAATTATTGAATGCGTAATATGACAGAGCCTATACCTATATCCCTCAGATAAAAAAATCTTAGAGTTTACACTAAACCTACCATATTTCATAAATGTTTTTTGGACGCAAGGGGTTCCTCACCCCTGCTCTCCCTAATAATAAGTTTCTAGACCTGACACTACTTGCACTTGGACAATCATTGTTATACAAGAGACTTTTAACTGTACGTAGTAAAGGCAATTTGTATAATATTCTACATACTTTGCGATCTCACAGTGTGGTTTATCTTAATCACGTTTTAAGAGAATAATAATAAAACATAACAACAAAAGACCACGTGATTATGTCATCTTCTCAGCAGGTATTTATTCTTGATATTTATTCAAGAAAATAACGGCGTTTTATGATAAATACGCGATAAAAGTTATTTTATTTTATCAACCTAAAAGTTATCCACGAAAAATAAAATCTTTGGGGCAGGGATTTATTTTGGTCTCTATAAAAATAAAATTAAAAGTTACTTTATTCCAAAATATAAACTTTATTTTTTTGCCACTACAAAGTTTTAGGGCTAGTAACAGAGAAATTGGTACAATAACCATAAAGTAGGTTATAATTTCTCTGCTTATTAATAAGGGTAATATGAAGAGTTTACAGAGTACCGACTATAAAACCAATATTTTCGTTTTATAGTTATTTTATTACATAAAGCTTTATATGTCGGAGTATGTAAAATATTAAGAACCTTCCTATATCTACAGGCGTTCATTGTTAGTTTATCTTAAAATTTAATATTAAAGTCATTAAAAAGCTATTCACATAAGTACAGATTAACAAAACGATGTTTTTAAGTTTGCTTTTTAAAAAAAAAAAAGATCGTTTGTGTAATTGTTTCATACTTTTTTCTTACGTAATATTATTAAAACAAAAATTTCGAATTTAGTAATAATATTTGTTATTTTGCTTTAAAATTACCGCACTAGACCATAACTTGTCCTCCCTCTGCTGGCTACTATGGTATGGACAAGAAGGTGTGATCCCATAGTTTGAGCCTATCCTTCTGGCTGCTATATGAGAGACAAGGACGTGTGATTCCATATTTAGGGCCTATCTTCCTCGATACTATGGGAGAGACAAGGGTATGTGTTCCCATAGTTAGAGCTTATCCTCCTGGCTACTATGGGAGACAAAAGGACGTGCGATCCTCTAGTTTCAGCCTGTCCTGCTGGCTGCTATGGGAGACATTAGGACGTGTGATCCCATAGAGCCTATCCTCCTGGATAATATGGGAGAAACAAGTCCGTGTGATCCCATAGTTTGAACCTGTCCTGCTGGCTGCTATGGGAGAGACAAGGACGTGTGATTCCATAGTTAGAGCCTATATTTCTGCTACTATGGGTGAGACAAGGATGTGTGATCCTATAGTTAGAGCCTATATTTCTGCTACTATGGGAGAGAGAAGGCCGTGTGATCCTCTAGTTTGAGCCTGTCCTGCTGGCTGCTATTAGAGAGACAAGAACGTGTAATTACTTCCATAGTTATAACCTATTCTTCTGGCCACTATGGGAGAGACAAGGCCGTGTGATCCCATAGTTTGAGCCTATCCTCCTGGCTACTATGGGAGAGACAAGGACTTGTGGTCCTCAAGTTTGAGCCTATTCAGTGTACATCCCTAAATATTCAAGTAATAAAATATATATTTTTTTATAACTATCTCACTAATTTTAATTACCAAGAAAGGGAAAATAATTTCGTTTCATGTTTATTTTATGTTAATACGAATCTAACTTTTTGCATGTAGTATTACATAGTCTGGCAAATATTACAAGACAATTTGCATAGTTTTGTTTATTAAATACTTTCTTTGGCATTATTAATAAAATAAATATATTTTACGATTATGTAATTAACAATAAATAAATATACTTATTTGTTGGCAATATGGTACATGGCCATAAGGAGACAGTAAATGGTGTTAGTGTGGACGGAAAATGCAATAAAATTAACTAACTGGTTGATATTGCCTTGGATTCATCACAATATTGCCTGAATATTTATTCGTATCTATTTTTCTGTTTAATTCGTAATAATGTAATAAGTGGAACTACTTGAGTCTAGATTTCTGGCAGCTGTTCGGAAACGAGAATGTTGGTATGTGCTCAGAATCTCGATTCCAACAGTGTTAGTCGATAGTAATTATGTGGTAAAAGCACTGTCTCGCTCTAGGCAAAGTAATTATTATAATGTATGCACAATACTCAGCAAGCTTGAAGGCACTGTTGTGTAAAATCATGATTGGCAAGTGTTTCAATGCGGGAGGACAAAACTGTTACCACCAAAAGCTGTGATATATATTGTATATGTAACGCACCAACTCGAACTAAACACATAAATAAAAACATTACAAACCACATTGTGTGTATTCTGTAAAATAATTATAAAAACCAAAGTAATAATTAACTCTCACTCTCTGTCTGTCTATGTGTCTGATGTCTGTCTGTTTGTCCCTGTCTATCTCTCTCTCCCTCTGTCTGTCAGTCATTCTCTCTCTCTCTCTCCCTCTCTCTCTCTCTCTCCCTCTATCTCTCTCTCTCTGTGTTTGTGTGTGTGTGTGTGTGTGTGTGTGTGTGTGTGAGTGTGTGCGCACGGGTAGCGTGCCTGTGTGCGTGAGTGCGTTGGCACGTAGGCGCGTATAAACACCTTGAACAGTTTCTGAACGTAGGATCCCAGACAGCCGCAATTTATGCGTATAAGTTTACGCAACTAGAGGTTTTTGTTCTTGTGAACGAGACAGAAATAGTCTCAGACATGGCCATTAAAACTTTGTAGGCTATAAATACTGAATCATAGACATCCAGTCAGAATTAGCTGCCAAAAGCAGATTGTATACGTGAAATTATTGTATGGATTAAAAATATGTATTAAATTAACATTCGCCTTCTCACAGAGTTCGGGTTAATGACCTGATTACCATTCCCGTCTACAGTTCTAAATGTCAAAATCCAATACTTTCTTATAAATTCAAACAGTTTATCTGATTAAATACTATCAGAGGCTTTATTGCACATTGTGGAGAAATGCCAATTAAACATTTAGTTTCTATTAAATGGGAAAAGTTTTTACTATTTTAAAAGTTATAGCTTATAGATTGTTTACAACTTGCATCTATAAACCAGGTTTTTCGTTAATATTTAGAGTTGTAAATAAATTTGTTTATTTCTAAGAACATTATATTTTATGGAACGTTTTCGTCACGCTGTTTCTGCGAACACTAAAACCAAGAAATACATAGACACTGACACACATACAATCATACTCACACATATACACACATACACACATACACACACACACACACACACACACACACACACACTCACTCTCTCTCACACACACACACGCGCGCACACACACACGCACACACGCGCACGCGCGCGCACACACACACACACACATACACACACGCGCGCACACACACACACACACACACACACACACACATATATATATATATATATATATATATATATATATATATATATATATAAACAAAAACCAGTTAGATTTTGTTTATAATATGGTTGTGTTTAAGAAATTTCTCATATCGTTTTGTCCCTCTTCATATAAACCTTCATCTTCCCTTCGTCTTCTACTTTTGTAACCACAATGTATGGCTTTATACGAGGTTATTATTCACAAAAGCCTCTGAAAAAATGTCGTTCATAGTATTAAATAGACTTCTTTGAAGTCCTGATTACGTTTCTAGCGGTCTAACAATTCTCGTGGTCCTTAACCATTACACATAAGTCTGAAATTAAAGGGCAAAAGCACACACATCCTTGCGTACAAGAAATTTTGTTATTCTGTTCTTATTTGTTAACCCTTTTAGAGCTCTGAATATTCTATTTCATTCTAGTCCTGTCGAACTCCTTATCTCTGGATATGAAATAGGAGTAGAAAAGGCTTTGCTAGAATCTCTTTGCTCTTCATTAGCTATTTTACACTTGCTTACAAACCTTTTCATTTCCTCAAGTTTATCGTTGATTGATTTCATGTTTGTCTTAGGCGAAATGTATGAAGCTATTCTAAATCTTTAGATTCACCAACTTGATGGTAATCGCACCAAGTCAGTAAAATGAGCGAGGTTAAAACAGAGAGTTTCACAAGCATTCACAGGCGTTGACAAGCTGTCATTCCGCGTTAAGATTTCTTTCTACACATTAAGGCATTTTCTACATATTTGCGTGAAAGAAAAACGATGTAAAGCCAGTGTACGAACGAAAGATCAACATTAAACAACAGTGTTACCAACTTGAGCTATTAGTCACTGTCCCAATAATTAACACTTGTCTAATAAGGCAAGACGAGATGTTGCTTAACCTGCCCAGCATACCATCGTATCTTCTTATTAGAGGAGGCTTCAACTAATTTATGTCCCAGCGGAGATTTATCTTACACCTGCATGTTACGTCGGCATTTCTTACAATCATTGGTGGTTTTACATTGTATGTTGATTTGAATTTGTTGACCAAATTGTTTCGCTTATTATATAGAATTTATTATATATATACGTTTTTATAACTTTTTTTAGTATCTCAGTTTACATTACGATTTTTAATGAATTATCTCGCCAATTAATATTCTATACCAAGTATTCTTCTATTAATACTCTCTGTTAAACTTTTTATTTGTATTAGTTTTAACTCTGCATTTAATTACACAAATACGATTTATTATAAATATTTAATTAGATAGAAGCCGGAAGAATATCTACACCTAACACAGTTTGTTGCTATTAACTAGCTTTGCATTTAAGCGTTAGGAATGGACACCCAATCAAGCCTGAGTTATTCCTAACGAAAGAATCTAGAAGTGGTTACGATAAGTCTTAGTTAAATTGAAGTATTTTCAATTACTTAAAAGAGTACAACAAAGTGTGCTGTAAATCTGACACTCTCCAGCAAATCTAAAAGAAATGCAATAGTTTTGTATCTTTAATTCAGGTTTGACTTTGCGACAGTTTATGGTGAACACTTTTTTTTAAACTAACAATTAGACTAAACGTACACTTATTTACTATAAAAATAATATGTAGATTGGTTTATTAAAAATTGCTACACGTTATACACCATAATATAAAGCACACTATACAACACATTACACAGCACAACAAAAGCACACTATAAACATTACACAGCACAACATAAAGCACACTATATAACACATTATACATCAAAATATACAACACACTATACATTACATTACACAGTACCACATACAACACACTATACAACACATTACACAGAACAACATACAGCACACTATATAGCAAATTACACAACACAACATACAGCACACTATACAACTAATTATACATCACAATATAAAACAAACTATACATTACATTATACACCACCACATACAGCATACTATACAACACATTATACAGCACATCATACAACACACTATACAACACATTACACAGCACAACATAAAGCTCACTATATAAGACATTACACATCACAACATACAGCAGATTATACAACACAATACACTCCACAACATACAGCACAATATACAACACATTACACAGCATAACATACAGCACATTATACAACACAACATACAGCACATCATATAACACATTACAAATAACGACATACCGCACTCTATACAACACATTACACAGCACAACATACAGCACAATATACAACGCAGTACACAGGACAACATACACCACATTTCACAACACAACACACAGCACATCTTACAACACATTACAAATAACAATATACAGCACACTATATAGCACACTATATAGCACATTACACAGCAAAACATACATCATACTATAAAACACACTACAAAGCACAGCATACAACACATCACACAGCAGACTGTACATCAACCCATCATACAGCACTTTACCCAGCACAACATACAGCACATTATACAGCATACTACACAGCACAACATACATCATAATATAAAACACATTAGACGGCATAATATACATCACATTACACAGCATAGCATACAGCCCATCATACAGCACTTTACCCAGAACAACGTACAGCACAGCGTATAGCACATTACACAGCTAATCATACTGCACATTACACAGAACAACATACAGCACAATATACAACACAACATACAGCACATCATACAGCACATTACACAGCACAACATAGAGCTCATCATACAGCACAATATACAATTCAGCACACAGCACACAATACAGTCCATCATAGAGCACATTATCCATCACAGCATACAGCACATCATGCAGCACATTGCTCAGCACAACATATTGCACAACTTACAGCACATTACTCAGGACAACTAATAGCACATCATACAGGACGTTATACAGTACAACATTCAGCACATGACACGACACAACATACAGCACATTTTACAGCACAACATATTGCACATCATACAGCACAACATACAGCTCATTACACAACACAACATACAACACATTACACCGCATAACATATAGCACATCGTACAGCACATTATAAAGCCCAACATATAGCGCATCATACAGCACAACATACAGCATATCATACAGAACGCAATCATTCACTTCATACAAACTCGATGAATTTTTAACAGTATCAAAGCGTATTATATATCTTACATTTGTTCTACTTTCTAGTTCCTTCGAAATGTTTTATGTAAACGCTGAATCGTTCCATGTTGGAATTTGTTTTGTTTTCTCATAAGAACTTGTTTACTTTATGACTATTAAAGTTCATTAACTCAGTGAGGTCTTGGAAGTTGCAACTGTTGCTATGTAATAAGGCTCGCAGTCCTTGTATAGGCATTTAATTTGTTGCGCTGTCTGTGGTGTGTGAGCGCGCGCTTGTGTCGGTGTGTTTGCGTATGTGCTGTTAGTTTAGGCGTGCACCCGACGTAGTGAAAGAACAGTTTACACGATAATGAGAAACGCGTTGTTCGTTTAAATACATCGTACAGCGAGAGAAAGAGGTGACTCCAGCATAATGCCTGGTTTGCATAATGTTGCCGAGCATTGAGTATAAAACTCATCTCACAACAATTTCTAACTGGTTGTTTCTAAATGGCTTCAATGTCAAATGTTTTATATTTATAAATCCAAACCAATTCCGAGGACAATGTTTTTATAATTATTTTCTCTATTTGTACTTGAGTATCTCGATGTTGTAGTGTGTGGTGTGTGTGTGTGTGTGTGTGTGTGTGTGTGTGTGTGTGTGTGTGTGTGTGTGTGTGTGTGTGTGTGTGTGTATGTATGTATGTATGTGCTTGCTAGTGCAAGTGTGGTGCTTTATTAGATGTGCATACCTATAGCCTTATATTTCAAGCCTAGTCGGCGTTTATCGCTGAAGAGTGATATTAAGTTTATAATATTGCATTTTAGTGAAAACACCAGCTTTATTTCACCTATTTCTAAATGGCGTATAACTTGATTGACTTAAAAGTTAACCCGCTTGTAACTTATGCAAGAAAGCTATCTGCAGCAGTCCCAGTGTAAGGCCGGCAACCATAGCACTGTCTGGGCTAGGCACTGACCGACCACTTGCCTATCGACCGGCTATATTTGGATAATTATGTAAAAGTTACTTCGCTGCAGGACTTGGGCTTCTGTCTTTAATGATATGCTTATTGTATTCTCTGTATGATTTCGTAAATTTATTGTAATTGTAACGATTAAAAATTTGAACAAGATATATAAATAAATATAGGGAGAGTGTGACCTAATTGTAGAAAATGAATAGAGAGATTAAAGTAATCTAATATCATTAAAAGTTTGTAAAACATCACGCACATAGATTACACTGTATTTTGAATTTTTATTCGAAGATGTGGAGTGAGCTTATCCCACTAGATATTGACAGAAAAGACAAAACGCATTCCAAAATCTCGTATGGATAAAATATTAGTGACAGAGACGTAAAATGTCAGTTAAACTAAAAGCTTAGGCTAGAGTATTGACCATTATTATTGTTATACAATCTATTTAATTAATTGTATTAATAAAAACTATTTGTTTTTAACGTTTTAGAGTTTTAAATTTGATATACCCTACTATTTTAACAGGATCATTATTTTGTTAAAATTGTGTTTGCCACTTTGCGAGTACAGGCTGCAACCTGAAAGTATTATATGAACAACACAAAAACTCAAATTTGCTGAAAGCTGAATAAACGTAGCCATAGGCAAACAAAAGCGTATCATTTTCTTGGGTCACAGTTTAATGACGTCACAGAAATACTTAAAGTCGAAAAAAGATAACAATAAGGTAATGATGAAAAAATAATAAATTTCATCTTTCACCTTTGTACCATTTTAGTTTTAACAATATCCAGGCTAGCGCGTTTTGGGCGTTTTGGACGTTTTGTCATCCTCCAGAACAACTTACAGATTTGTCTCTATTACTAGCTTCTACATTAAACTTTTATAAATTTCTTTACCATTTACTGTTGAATATTTTGCGCAGCGGTTTATAGATTTTCATTCACTAAAGAAAGAGAAATTTGTATCTTATTCAATTCCTTCTATTATTTCACACTATCCTAATACTAATCCAAATATTGCTCAAATTTTCAATCGTTATTAAAATACTTTTTATTATTCCACTCAAGTTCAAATATATTTTGTTAAAACGTGTAATGGATGACATTTCCCGTTAATAACGTTATTTCAAACATTAGTTTATTTATTAAATTTATTGGTTTATTTTATTTTGTATGGGAGAAAACCTTTTGCAAAAGAGGGTGGATATGACATATAGTAATTTCGTTTCATTTGGCTGAAAATAACTCATAACATATGATTTCATAAAACAGCTGGTCTTATGATATAGGTTATGTGTTAGAACAACTGTTTAACGCATATGTTAGGTTACTTATTTATATTAGTTGCAATTATTTAATAAAGAGTAACAAAAAATAAATGTTTTCTTTGTTGACCTAAGTAGGAATTTACCTTACATTTTTTGTTTATATTACTTGTTATTAATAGGTCGCCTTGAAAATCAATTTCTTTTTCTTCGTTAGATTTAGTCCTACTTGAGTAAAAGTGAGTTGGTTCTGGTTAAATGTCAGTGATGATAATTGTGTCTGATATTATATTACAATAAAAATATTGAAAAGAACCCCAATACCACAAAAATAATCAAAAATAACAAATAAGACAAGTTACTTAAGATTAAACCCTTATGTACATTTCGATGACCATGTCATCATCATCAGAGGGTCTAGTTACAAAACACAATCTAGCACACAAGAAGTTACAAACTAGAATGATACCAATCGTTCTCCGCGGTCTCTATATATAGGCGTGAGGTAAGCTCCGCCCCCTCTCCGCCCTCGACCGACAAATAATGATCGGCCATCAGGAACCAAATAGGTTATGTCAAAAATTACATTATAATAATACATATGTAATAAAAACTACAGCAATAACAATTAATAAACTAAAAGTAATTAGATTAAAACATCGTAATTTGAAGAAAGCTATTTAAGTAAAGTATATAATGGTGAGTAAGGAATAGGTCCTTTATCTGCATTCATTAATTTACAATTTGATTTGACTATAAAAACACTTTCATAACTATTAAGTAACTTTTTTGAGTTTATACATTTAGCTAAAATAACATTTTTATCTAAATCATGCTGATTACTAAGGACATGTTCTGCTACACTTGATTTTTCTGGTCTTTCATATTTAATATGGGCAAGATGTTCTTTAAATCTGGTTACAATTTTTCTTTTAGTTTGACCTATATACATCTCGTTACAAGTACTACAAATTATCTTATAAATACCTGATTTTTCCAACATTGGAATTTTATCTTTCGGGTTACACAATAAATGCTTGAGTTTATTTTGAGTTTTATAGGCTATCTTAACATTTACCTTTTTAAAAATAGAGTCTAACCCTTTTGTTAAAATATTATCGAAAGGTAAACTAATAAAAGTACATTTTTTAACTTCTTTTTGAAGAGTGGTAGTTGTGTTCAAAACATATTTTAATCTTTGTTTTCTAACAATATTATCTATAATTTTAGCATCAAAATCGTTATATCTAGCCACTCCTTTGATATAATTAATTTCCTTATAAAAACGTCTAGGACTAAGTGGTACATTGATAGCTCTGTTAACCAAACTGTTAAATGCTGCTATTTTATGTGTATAACAATGGTTGGAACTATTTAAAATATATCTGTTATTGTTAGTAGGTTTCCTGTAAATATCAAATTCAATTTTTTCCTGATTTTTAATACACAGAATATCTAAAAATGGTAAACGATTATTAGTTTCTAATTCATAAGTAAACTTAATGGAACTATGTATACTATTAAGTTGGTTTACAAAAACATCAACATTACATTTACTGCTATCAAAGATCGCAAAAACATCGTCAACATATCTTAACCAAATCCTAGGAAAATAAGTAATACTATTCTTTAAGTTTTCTTCAAATCTGCTCATAAAAAGCTCAGCAATGAAAGGAGACAAACTGTTACCCATAGCAGTTCCATCACATTGTTTATAAAATTCATTATTAAATTTAAAGAAATTTTGGTACATACATATTTCAGTTAATTTGACATATTCGTTTATTTTAATAGGTTCGATGTTGTTTTCTTTTAAAAAATCTTCAACAAACAATATAGTTTCTTTAACAGGAATGCTAGGAAACAACGAACTTACATCAAAAGATACCATAATATCAGTACTACTAAGTTTTATATTCTTAACCTTGTTGACAAATTCTATGTTATTTTTAATAGGAAACATACCACGTTTTTCTTTTAAAGAAGTAAATTTATAGGCTAACCATTTTGATAAAAGGTAGGTTGGGGAATCAATCCCAGAAACTATAGGTCTCATTGCTTTCCCTTCCTTGTGGATTTTTGGAAGGCAATATAACCTAGGTATAACAGGATTAGAAATTTTAAATTTATAAATATCTTTCTTAGGAATGACTGAACTACAATTCTTAATAGTATCGTTTGTAACTTGAACAAACTTATTTAGTGGGTTTTTAACAATTTTCTGATAAGGGCCTTCTTCTAACATTTTAGTTACTCTATTGACATAATCGTTCTTATCTAAAACTACAATTGTATTACCCTTATCAGCTTTTAAATAATAACAATCTTTGTTACAAAGACCTTTAACTAACTCAAAATTATTTTTAACATTAGCCGGTTTATTGGCCATACGAATATTATTTTCCATTTTAATTTTACAGGCGTTTCTTATGTAATTTTTATCTGACTCTTTTAAATTAGATATACTACTTTCTATATTAGCTACTATATCAACTACAGTTTTGTTAGTGTAATTACAATGTGCAAAATTTAACCCTTTACTTAATAAATTAATTTCTTCTCTATTAAAAGTTTGGCTAGATTCATTACGAACTAGCGGACAGGTAGGGTTTTTATTATTATTACCTATTTCATCCAAATTTAAATGTTTACTAATTGCTACAAATTTCTTATCCAGATTTTTTACCTTACAATCAATTTTATGCTTATTTATTACATACATTTTTCTACAAAAATTATTCCAAACAATAGCGTTACTATCCTTTGCTAATTTGAGGTGTAAATTGTACTTTTTTAATTCTAAATTAGCTAATTTACTATAAAGATATTTAATTTCTAATTTTAACCATTTGAGTTTCGCAAATTCGATGACTCTCTTGGTACGTGAGTTATTAAGATTAATGCGGAAACCGTTTATAAATTTAGGAAAAACTTTAAAACGTTGACATTTTTTCAAAAAACCGATATCTACTTGTAATGAACTTATTTTTAAACTTAACTTACTAAAAAGGTTTTGCTCAGTTGACCGGGAAGCCATGATAATACACAATATTGTGTGTCTGATATTATAATTTATATTATAGAACTATCGTTTTTTCCTTTTGAAATATCTTAGAACATTTGTTAAAAAGCTGTCAAACCCTTTTATTTGAGCCATACGAGATGCTCCCTCATTGAACGCTAGGGTAGATAATACCCGCGTTGTTTCCGTTACATTCCGACTGTTTCGAAACAATAAAATAAAGCCTTCCTTCTTTTTGTAAAGCCTGTTAGAATCAGCCCATGCAATATATTGTATTAAAAAAAAACTCATCACAGATTCTTATAAATATATATATATATATATATATATATATATATATATATATATAAGGATTCAACAGAAATAACAATTTTCTGATTGTTTGAAGCAGTACACCTCACCTCGCTGTGACCCAGCATAACGAGTCACTATGACACCTTACCTCGCTGTGACCCAGCATAGCGAGTCACTATGACACCTTACCTCGCTGTGACCCAGTATAACGAGTCACTATGACACCTTACCTTGCTGTGACCCAGCATAACGAGTCACTATGACACCTTACCTCGCTGTGACCCAGCATAACGAGTCACTATGACACCTTACCTCGCTGTGACCCAACATAACGAGTCACTATACCCTAACTGAAGAAGTAAACTTACTGCAAAGCTACAATACTTGTCACTGAAAATTGTGTAACCTAATACATTTCTCTGGCATATTCTGAGAGCTTTTGAAAATTAAAACAAATCTTGAGAAATAGTGTTTTCCCCATTTCAAAAAAACAATGCTCTTGTGTTCCCTGAACATAGAAAGGCTTTTCAAATATTTTAGAAGTATATTATCTAAACATAACCTTAAACACGACAATCTAATTCCAGGGTTAAATTTCTCTAGAAGTCCAGACAAACAAACTTGCAACATGAAAGTGTTGAAAATGGTTGTAATAAACAGAATTTCGTGTCTATTGTTTAAAGTAAGGGATGTAAGCGAGTACATACTACAAGTTGTGTGATGTAATATTTTAACTGACGAAGTGTTCGGACGGTTATATTTTCATCCCCTAACTTAACTCAGTAGACGTCATATATCTGTAGAGGGTCGGCGCCATGTAATACAGCCCCGACCGACTTCATTTTCTCCATTGTTTTCCATTTTTATTATTAGGGGCGTCAAAGTGACGAACGGTTTCGGTCATTCAGATTTTCGCTTTTATTTTCTTAACAAATTCATTGCAATTACTGGGGGATGAATTTTGGCAATTAAAAGGAGATGTAAATATACAGTGGATGATTGGAGCATAATTTATAATAACACAGACTTGGGACTTGTAAATGAAAATTGAAAGGTTAATTTGTTTACGAATATTTCTGGAATAAAATTGTCATATTTTAAAAATGGTATTTTACTAATTAAAGTGAACATTTTTTTCTAATAATGTTTACTGTCCATAATGTTTCTCTACTAAGATGGATCCTTCTTTACGATCTCAAAACATAGCAAAACACAAGGCTTTACAATGTTGCAGTCAGTGGCGCTGGGCTTTACAATGTTGCAGTCAGTGGCGCTGGGCTTTACAATGTTGCAGTCAGCGGCGCTGGGCCGGCAGAAGCGAATTCTGCAATAAAGTATATACTTAATCCAGATTGTTATTGAATCTAGTCAAGGCCGTTAATTGTAAACGAATACGGTGTATAAAAATCCTTTAGAAACCTTCAGATGTAGGAAAATTTCCTGAATAAAAACTTTATCTAACGAATTAAATTGAAATCAGTTCCAAAAAGTGTCAGACGAGCCAAAACCCATTATACTGAAATAATTGTAATGAGAATTAATAAAATATAAAATAATTTATTTACTAACAGACAAAGCATATTCCACAATATCATTTCAACTTAATGATCCGCAGTAAATGAAACAATTAATATTAAAAAAAATGTTTTAAATCATTTCCTAATTAGGTCAACAAAAAATGTTATTTTTGTTACTTTTCATTAAATAATTACAATAAATGTAAATAAAGGCAACGTAACCTATACGTATAAGGAAATATAACCTATACGTTAAAACAGCTGTTCTACCGTTACGTAAAATCAGCTGTTTTATGAAATCATGTAATCGCTTATTTTAGGCCGAATGGTACGGAGTAACTATAATGCATACCTTGCATTTTTGTAAAACATTTTTCTCTTATATAAAACTAATGTTAATTTATTAAATTTAATAAAATGAATTAATATTTTAAAAAACTACTAACATCAAATGTCATCTACTTCAAGTTTTAACAAAATGTATTTGAACTTGTGTGGATAGATAAAAAGTATTTTATTAGGAAATATAATTTGTAAGAGATATCTATAATAAGAGTGTGAACAAATAGAAGGACTTGAATAACATAATTATGTGTTAAAACAGCTGTACTACAACATAACCTATAACATAAAATCAGCTGTAGTATATAATCATATGTTATCAATTAATTTAGGTTAAATTAGTTGTATCAAGCGCAAATTTACATCTGTGGGCGTGTGAGAGCGTGCCGATTTTAACGTTACGACACCGTACAAATCACTATTATATTGCCATGCTCGTCACGAAAAGCTTTCTGGTTTCACGTAGGCCCCGCGAGATAGGGGATCAGAGACATTCGGGCTTACAGTTAACCTGGCTAGAGTCTTCAGACTTGGCAATGGTGCAATATTCCTAACGCGAACTCCACGGGGTGCGAAGAATAATTTATCCAACTCCTCATTAGAACGTGTTTATTACTTTGGGACAGCTAAGAAATACTCAAACGAATGAACTAAGAAGAAAGAAAATCTGTTAAAGTTATAATATTCCAAATAGATTGGAGCCTGGAATGTTTCACAAGTTTTATTAGAAGTAATTTTGTCATTTATCAGCTTTAAAAACAATATTTTAAGACATTATTTTGTTAATGTTTGTAAGAGTTGATTACAAATAAATGTGGATTAAGTTGTTGCAGTCAGTTGCACTAAAACAAGTTATACACGGAATAGTTTTCATAACTATTAAATACATGAAAACCGTGTATCGTCTAATAAGGTCATCTATTCGAAGGTTTAAATATTGTACTAATTAGCAAGTAATATAAACAAACAAATTTTTAAAGTCAACTACTACTTGGATCAACAAAAACGTATTTAATTCAGGTACATTTTATTAAATAATTACAATTAATATTTATATAAAGTAACCTATGCGGGAAAACAGCTGTTCTACCAAATGACCTGTAACATAAGATCAGCTGTTTTATGAAAGAATAAGTTATTACTTATTTTAGGCCAAATGGGACGTAATAGCTATATTACACACCTTGTGCTTTTTGTGAAAGGTTTTTCTCACGTATAAAAAGAAAATTAATTAATTAATAAATTTAATTATTAAATTGTTACTGTATTTGAAAAACCTGTAATAACATCAATTCTCACCCACTGCAAGTTTAAAAAAATGTATTTGAACTTATTATTATTTTATTGACAATTACAAATTTGAACAAATATATATATATATATATATATATATATATATATATATATATATATATATATATATATTGAATACAATCACTTTAAACACATCCAGTCTGATATAAAAATGTATTTACGATTGAAAATTTGAACTATATATATTATTATGGTGAGTGTGAACTAATATAGTTAATTAAAAAATACGGGATGAGTGGTTATCTATAAATAGGTAGACTTGACATAGAAATGCCCTAAAACTCTGTGCACGTTTATATTTAGACGGGAAATGAGAATATGATAGTGTAATGATCGATTTTTATCTTTAAAGAACGGCTTTTAGAACGGTTTTTAGAAAACAACTCAATTTCTATTTGTCTATATATATATATGTAAAGAACTAAGTCAAAATACAGATACAAGAATTATAATTGAATTTACAATTCAAAGCTTTTCGTTGGCTAACAGTACCAACATCATCAGGAATATTAAACAATTAAAATTAACATATGTACCATTGTTTAATATTCCTGATGATGTTGGTACTGTTAGCCAACGAAAAGCTTTGAATTGTAATTTCAATTATAATTCTAGTATTTGTATTTTGACTTAGTTCTTTATTAATTCACAAGAATACATATTGCGATATTTATATATATATATATAATTAATAAATTAAAAATATTTCAAAAACAAGAATACTTTTAATGAATATATTTATTCAAAGCTTTTCGCCGATAAAATAGTATCAGCATCTTCAGGAAAATAATTATCTAATAAAATACTTTTACAAAATTAAATCATATGTACTACAAAGAATCATATGTTTATAAGTATTGCACTTTATGTAAATTTTTCTATAACATCAATGACTTTATAAATAGTTTGGTGCCTTGATCTCACTTTAATTTGTTCATCAATTAATTTGTCTTTAACTTTATGCTTATAAATTTCCAATGTTTCAAATATATTCATTTTTAATTCTTTATTTAATTCTTTTATTAATTTCATATTTTCTATTTCCGGAAACTCATCTCCATTATTAATACAATGCGTAGCTATTAATTATTCAAATCATCCATACAACCAAAAAATGGCAGCGCTTTATAATTTACTACATAAAATGCACAAAATACCAATGAACTTAAATGATCAAATAAAAGAGAAAAATATAATATATCAAATTGGTTTAGAAAATGGATATAAAAGAAAAACTATAGATATATTAAATAATAATATAATAAGAAAACAGAAACTCGAAAATAATTTTGTGCCTAATAAGAGAGAAAATATTTGGACAACTTTTACATTCACTGTTAACGAAATAAATAAAATTACAAGATTATTTAAAGAAACTAATTTACAAATTACATATAAAACCGATAATAAAATTAAAAATTTAATAAACAATAACAAAAATCTAAATAATATGCACGAAAGAAATGGAGTATATAATATAAAATGTCAAACTTGTAATAAATTATATGTAGGACAAACAAAAAAGAAATTAAAAGAAAGATACAAAGAACATTTAAACGCTTATATCAAACCAAACATATATAAATCCAATTTAGCTACGCATTGTATTAATAATGGACATGAGTTTCCGGAAATAGAAAATATGAAATTAATAAAAGAATTAAATAAAGGATTAAAAATGAATATATTTGAAACATTGGAAATTTATAAGCATAAAGTTAAAGACAAATTAATTGATGAACAAATTCAAGTGAGATCAAGGCACCAAACTATTTATAAAGTCATTGATGTTATAGAAAAATTTACATAAAGTGCAATATTTATAAACATATGATTCTTTGTAGTACATTTGAATTAATTTTGTAAAAGTATTTTATTAGATAATTATTTTCCTGAAGATGCTGATACTATTTTATCGGCGAAAAGCTTTGAATAAATATATTCATTAAAAGTATTCTTGTTTTTGAAATATTTTTAATTTATTAACTATATAACAAGAAAACATATCACCATATTTAATATATTATATATATATATATATATATATATATATATATATATATATATAAGTATTTTATATAAATGAATATAGGCAAACATTTATGCAGAATAATAATGCAATTGGTTGCAATATGACGATAGTATAAACTAATGTTGAAAAAAACTAACACCAATAAATGATTGCAAATATTTGAAAAATAAATAATCATACATGCCTAAACAAAATCAAATATTTTTGTTATCAATTCAAATCTCAACAGTGAATTTATTCTTAGTTCTTGCAGTAATTTCATTTCTATTAAAGTGATTAAGAAATGGTAAAAACGTGAATTTAAGGCAATGAGTTTCAAAACCTCTATTCGTTACAATTACATTGTATTAATGTTTATTTATATTTTATATTTATTTGTTTTGTTGGCTATTTGTCTGTGTAGGTTTTTATTGTTGTTAAGGAGCAGAAGAGTATTGGATGGTCGATCAATAATAAAATAATCGCAAAAACCGGTTACATTGTCATTCGTTAAAGTTCAAATTGTTTATACATATAATTGGATAAAATTTTTAAAATTATAAAAAAAGCTACAGCAACGGAGATACTGTCTCAGGCCCTCGCTTTTTTAGTAGGTCTGCATCCTCAATCCATTTAAACACTTATTTAAAAATAAAGTAAAGTAACGCTTCTGAGAAGGTAAAAATCCGGGTGTTTTCCCCTCAGCGATCCATTAGTAACAGGAATCCAACTTGAAACTTTCTGAAGCACACTACACTCTTCTTCGGGGGGTAATTGCTTTGTTGTGTCCTTATCGTAACACAAATCAGACCAAAAATGTTAAACTAAGTCCCAGGTCGAATGCCAAATTTTAACTTTTGCTTTTCGTCAATGCTTTGCTCTTCTCTAACCCTTTAGCCACAACAATCATAGTAAAGATCCAGTCTATTTTTTTGTTTCGATTAATTTTAAAGTTAAATTATTTTATTACTCATGTATAAGTTACACTTATTTCATTTTTCAATTTATTCTATTGGCTCTCTCTCTCTATATATATATCGTTCAAATACATTTTTTTTAAAGTTTTAGTGATGATAATTGGTACTTGATATTAGTACAGGGTTTATCAATATTAATTAAAAAATTAAATTTAATAATGAAATAACTTTAGATTTATTTAGAAGAAAAACTTTGCAATGTATGCGATATAATTATTTCGTTCCATTTGGCTTAAAATAAGCCATAACATGATTTCATGAAACAGCTGATTTTATATTATGTGGTAGAACAGCTGTTTTAACGCAAATGCTATGTTACTTTATACATAATTATTTAATAAAAAGTAACAAAAATAAAATTTTACTTGTTTGACCTAAATAGGTATTGACTTTAAAAATGTTTGTTTATATTACTAGATTTAATTGAGTGTGTGTCAGACGTCTATATATAGATCATTCCAGTATTTTCTCTATTTTTAAAACAGAATAAACAAGATAATGTCGGTTTCATTACAAATGAAATCAATTAGTTCGATAACACTGTACTTTTCATAGATTCCTTGCGTGCCACTAGAAGCCGCATTTAGCAATGCTTTACAAACACGCTCGTGGAAATGACGAGGCGTTTCAAGAGACACTCGACAAATGTCCAGGCTCAGCAAGGTCACCACTATTGAGGTCGCGGTGGCGCTGTTTCCGAGAAAGCTGCGAAATATTCCCGAATGTTCTGCGAAGTGTTTTCATAGTGAAGTGCTTCCGTTTGCCCCAATTATCGCGAGACGTAAATCACGACCAGGTTCTGAGCGTTTTGCAACTGCGTCTGTTAGTCCCCATCACGCAGTAGTCAAATCTACTCAACAGGTTCTTACTCACAGATAATTGTATTTAATAAGATGCGTATTTCTAGAGGACAAAAACAAGACATTGTGAACATTACTTGCTCTGAACAATTGGGACGCAGAACAAGGACGCAGATAACACTCCCGAACACCCCCCCCACCCCACAGAACATGAGGTGCCCCCCTGCGTTATAATGAGAGCCCCTATTTGTCGGCATATTAACACCCACCTCAACCACCCATCTATTTGTATAGCCGCTACATTGTAGTATTTTCTGTTAGGGAAGTAGGTGACGCTTTCTTCGTGTTGACGCTAATGCCGTTGTGGAAATCTCCGTTAGTTTAAATGTTTTTCTAAGTACAATTACGTACAATCAATTTATATTTATTGACGGTAAATATTAAAAAACCTCACAAACATACAGACTAGTTTCGACGACGATGTCGCCTTCACCAGTGATTGGCTACTACTAACAATTGTTAGTAATAGCCAATCAGCGAAGAAAGTGACGTCATATTAATAACGCCACTTATTAGTGTGTAGTGAGATTTTGAGTGTACTCTTTTAATATTTATCGTTGTCAATTATTCTCATGGCTAATTCTAATTAACTTAATATTTATATTTATGAGTTATTTTCGTGCACAAAATTCCTAAAAGTAGGTCTTTGTTATAGTTTGGGAAATAATATTGTTCTCGTTTGTTGATTCCATCTTCGCGTGAGCTACTAGTAATCACTAAACACTTTTAAATGTTTTAAACTTGCCTATAGTAGCACTTACTTTGCTTGTTGAGGACGGCCGTTTCGGGAAATGTGTCCCTTTGTCAACTCAGACCGTAACTGATCTCAAGGTTTACGTAGGTTAGGGTGGAGGTGGGATATTATGGTGGTGTGGGTGTATTTTGTGTGTATTAGGAGTTATGATGTCAAAAAGTGTGTGTGAGTTGTAATGTAATTGTGTATTGAGTATGTGTGTAGGGTGTAATTTGAAGTGCCTATATATTTCGTATTGTTCGGTTGTGTAGCGTTGGTTATTTCTGTATTGTTTATGAAGAATTTGTAGGTTAGATGTTATGTCTGTGTAGTCGTGTTTTGTGGAGTTGAGATGACCGACGAAGTTTGATTGGTAGTTATTGTTGTTTAGTGCTTTTATGTTGTGCTAATATTGTTCTATTTATTCCCACTTATGTTTGATTCAAATGTTAGTAATACCAAATGCAGTTAAACCGGCAGCATATTTATTAAACATTATTAAAAATGTTTTTTTTTATGCATTCCTGGGCTTCCTCGTGACCTTTGCTTATATAAACCATTGCTCAAGACCTTGTTGTAAAATCGGTCTAAAAATCCAAAATACCGAATGCATACATTGTTTGACAGCATACGCATTTAATAAAATAATGTCAAAAATATTTCCTCCTTCAGTATATTTCAAAAAAATATTTATATCTTTACCTAAATATAATCAAACAAAGACTAGATTGTTCTAAAATTTTTTTAAAAATGAGGAAATTAAGATAATTAAACAAGAAAAATACTATGGAGGCTCTTAAATTGTATATATTTATTATACTTGATGAGGTCCATATTTAACTGTTACACTTTGTCCTAAAAAGATAAGCGCGTTATGAACAGAGTATCGAATATTTCACTCGAAAAATCCGCAATAATGTTTTTAGCTACGACAAGTTGTTGACGTGGAGAAGGCTGCCAGATGAAGGCCTGCCAACTGAGCAATTTAGTAAAGCACTGGTTTCCTAGCATAGGCTAATCGTTCAATGTTCGGCTGCAGACTGATTACTTGAGTTATGTGTCTCAAGTGCCTTTTTATTTTCAATTACTCTGTTCCTTCTTTAGTGATAGATATAATGGTAGAATAGCTTTCTGACAGAAAGTATTATGGTAGAAAGTATTTTCGTTCAATATCATTGCGGTAGAATGGCATTATGGTAAAATGACATCATGGTAGAAAGCACTGTGGTATAATAGCATTATGGCTGAAAGGGTAATGGTAAAATGACTTTCAGGTAGAAAATAATATGGTAGAATGGAATCGTGGTAGGAAGTATTGTGGTAGAATGGCATTATGGTAGATAGTATTTTTTGTAGAATGGCGTGTGGTAATTAGCATTATGACTGAAAGTGTAATGATAGAATGACAATATGGTAGAAAATATATGGTATAATGGAATCGCGGTAAGACGTATTGTGGTGTAATAATGGCATTATGGTTGAAAGTATAATGATAAAATGTACTGTGGTAGAATGCCATTATTGTAGAAAATAATGTACAAAATATTATTATGGTAGAATGGAATCATAGCATTCTGTTGTAATGATATTGTGGCTGAAATTATAATAAGGGAATGTCATTATGATAAAATGTATCGTGGGTGAATAACACTATGGTAAAATACAATTATGGTAGAAAGCAATTAAGGTAGAAAATAATGAGGTAAGTATTATTATGATAGAATGAAATGATAGTAAAAAATATTGTGGTAGAATGGCAATATGGTAGAAAGTATTGTGGTATAACATCATTATGGCTAAAATTAGATTAGTAAAATGGCATTGCTGTAGAAACTTTTATAGTAGAATTGAATCATAGAAGAAAATATTGTATAATTTTTTTATGGTAGAATGGCATTATGGCTCATTGTAAAACGGTAGAATGACATTATTGTAAAACGTATAATGGTATAACGAAGCGACATGGTATAGTGGCGTCATTGCAGAAAAGTACTTGGCCCTATTCAAGCTTTATTTTTTCGCAATATTTATTGTTACTTTATTAAGCGCAACAATATTTCGAAGTTAGAACACTATAATCCATTCAAAATGTTACTACATGATTAAACGTGTGTTTCACTCTCTAATGTTGCTCAGTAAAAAACACAGTTTTTATCTTTGCCTATTTCCTTTCATATTTAATTTTTTAAAGTAAATATGTAAAGATATTTTGAAAAATTGAGGACAAATTTTTAAATCAAGAAACAAAAGGACGAGTAGGGTCGAAGCGTGTTCTTTAGGAAGCTTTATCTGTGCGACTACACGGGTTCTTGTTCCATTAGGAACGTGCGAGCAGTACCGCCGGAAACATGCGCATCTTCCTTGCAATGTCATAACAGGAGCTTGCCTCGAGCTGTTTATCCCGCGCCGGAAATTCTTCAAGTTATTCCCACACGGAAAATGGGGCAAACAAATTGAGTTCACGCATAGCTCGCGTGTAATGCACATTTTCTTGCAACCTTCAAAGTGGTGCGTTAAACAAATGTTGTATTCTTGTTATGAATAAATGTTTGCTTATATTCATTTGTATAATTATTTTATTATATTTAAAGAAATAGAGATTTTTTTATGCTTTCCCCTTAAATTATAACTACCGTTGCTTAAAGAAAAAAATCCATTATTACACTATGATAGTCTCATTTCCCGTCTAAATGAATACGTTCCCAGTATTAGGGCATTGCTAAGTCTACTTGTATATAGATAACCACTCATTCCGTATTTTTAATCGCTTCTATTAGTTCACTCTCTATATACAAGTTGTACAAATTTTCAATCGTTAATAAAATATTATTTATTCATTCACTTATTCAAATATATTTTTTTAACTTGTAGTGGATGAAACTTGATGTTAATGCCGTTTTTTTTTCAAATATTAATTCATTAATTGAATTCTAAATGACTACTTTTAGCTTTATATGGGAGAAAAACGTTTCACAAGAGAGGTACGGTATGCAATATGGTTGTTTCGCCCCATTTACTATAAAATAAGTGATAACATGATTTCATAAAACAGCTGATTTTATGTTATAGGTTATGTGATAGAACAACTGTTTTAACTCTTAGGTTATGTTACTTTCTTTATATTAATTGTATTTATTTTATACTAGCAGAGTACCGGTTCTTCTTACGGGGTTGACGAATATTTGTATTGATTTAATTTGTATTTGGGCTGAACTTAATTTACATCCCAATAAATATATGAAACTATAATTAAAGAATAAAAATATGGTACAACTCACAAATATAAAATTTTTTATTTCATACGCGTTTCAACGACTAATTTGTCGTCATCCTCAGTGAAGATACACAAATCAAATTAACTAAAAAAATATTAAACATAACCTATAAAGTTTTAACAAAAGTAAAAACAAAAGTAAAAATCAGATCTGGGCATTGTCAAATTTATAGCCACAGCTACTAATATAAATACATTAAATAACATATGATAATTATAAATATTTAATTTTGATGAGCCTATATTACTAGTAAAACATAATAATAACAAAATTATTTAAATAATTTAAAAAAATTTTTAAACAAAATTTAAAAAGATAGTATTTAACAATTATTTAATTTAAAATAATATTGAATTTTGAATTGGTCCTAATTCATTATTAACAATTTTATTTTTATTTCTATTTATAAATAAAGTTTTCCATGCATAAAACTTTAAATAAACTTAACATAAATAAACTTTATTTATAAATAGAAATAAAAATAAAATTGTAAATAATGAATTAGGACCAATTCAAAATTCAATATTATTTTTAATTTATTAATTGTTAAATACTATCTTTTTTAATATTTTTTTAATTATTTAAATAATTTTGTTATTATCATGTTTTACTAGTAATATAGGCTCATCAAAGTTAAATATTTATAATTATCATATGTTATTTAATTTATTTATATTAGCAGCTCTGGCTATAAATTTGACAATGCCCAGATCTGATTTTTACTTTTGTTTTTACTTTTGTTAAAACTTTATAGGTTATGTTTAATATTTTTTTAGTTAATTTGATTTGTGTATCTTCACTGAGGATGACGACAAATTAGTCGTTGAAACGCGTATGAAATAAAAAATTTTATATTTATGAGTTGTACCATATTTTTATTTTTCAATTATATCTTTCACTCACAAGCCAGCTCGAATATTATTTATATCAAACTATAGTTTATAAACTTACTGCTAAGGGAGTTTTAAAGGTCAGTGGTGCGGTACCCTGACGGAATTTCTAAATGAAAATAGAACTATGTGGAAATCAATGACACTAAAAATGGCCATGTAAAATTTCAGGTATTTATTTCCCGTTCTCACGTGTTCGATAGGGGCAAACATTATACACGTCAGGGATACGAAAAATTAATAAAAACTTTCGAACAAGAAAATAAATAAAATTTTTGTCAAAAACAACTAGGTAAAAGATTCATTGCGGAATAATAAGAAGTACTACGTCCGCATATCAAGGGCGCGCCGTAGTATGTATACATATATTTGGATATAGGCCTACCTATAAAGTATCCAGTTGCAATTGATTTGATTTAAATTTTATACAAAACTATTTACCTATATTAAAATATACCTGTAAAGTGTCGTGTCAGGTTATTTGTTTTGTAATTTTATACAACATTACCTAATTAAACGTCTACTTACGCGGAGTAACACTTCGTCAAACGATCTCTATTCTACCCTTACATGTGTACGTATAAAATTACAACCAAATTTACCCTGACTGGATACTTCATAATTATATAAAATTTACCGTCCGTGGCAATAACAGACAATAATTGTCAATATAGTTTCAGAACATGTTTTTAAATAATTTAATATGCATTGTATTAGGGCTGGGCAATGTGCATTTTTACCAGCACTATTAGCACGACGATCGAGGGGAATTACATGTTTTCAAACTGAAAACTTTTGGGGCATGAGCGAGAGTTTTTATAATTTCTTTCTTATATCTGATGACTTTGTTCGTCGCCCGGTATAATTTTTTTCGCTAAAACATATACCTATATACGTTTCTTTGTTAATTGGAATTTCGTTAAAAAATGTAGTTTATTTACTTGTTACAAATACCATCACTTAATATTTATAGACTACGTAAAAAACTCCTGTTTTAAGAAATTTAATTTGCAAATAATGAATACTTCATAACTCTTTGACTCGGTAAAATGTCAACCTTTGAATTTTTATGTAAAGCTTGTGTTTTCAATGTTCATGTAAAGTTATTCCGTAATTTTTCAGTTTTTATTGTTGGCACCTATTCAGCGTCCATTTTCTATAAATGGAAATAACACCAGCTTGAGAAGTTTTTATATGTATTATTTGACATAAATAGCACCCACATGCTTTTCTAACTGTTGAACATTTTGTGGTAAATTCTTACTGTACGTCCCACACGACCAAGAATAAATGCTCGAAGTAGTCTGTTTCACTGCCTTACTTATTCCTCATCTTGTAGTACGTTTATGTCTGACAAAATACGCTATTTACTCACCTATTAAATTTAAAAACTTGCAGAATTACTCAACTCTGCTAATTTTATAAAATAGTCACTTGTACGATGGATCTGACACGTCGAGGAGAAACTTCCCTACAAGGATATCTACACTGAATTAGTAGAACAGCATTAAACTTAGCAAAGTTCTGATCCAATAAAGGGGAGTCAGGTTACGTCGGCCTGAATATGGATATTGTATCGTGATTAAATCTAGAAACTTTAGTAATTCGGATGCCGCAAATAGTTTGAAGCGTGCTCTATCGTTGTAGTGGATATAATGACTATTTCCTACTGCTGGGAGTGTCGGTATATTTATGACGTCAAACCATCGGCTATGCTTTGTAGATAGACATGGTTTCTATGCCGAAAATATAAGACACTTATTTCATAATTATACTCATACAATAAAATATTTTTTTCTTTTAAATATTCCTAAATAATTATTAAAAGTATAATTGGTATAACATACCATTAAATTTATCTATGTTGTGTTCAACAATCAACATACCGTATTCTCGGAGTCATGGAGCATAACAAATAGTATAAAGACTACATATGACTTCAGTATTCCTCACCCTTCTTCCCAAGCAAGACGTGTAACGAATCATATGACTAGTCAGTATTCCTCACCATTCATCCCAAGCTACAAGTGTGTGTAACGACTCATATGACTAGTTAGTATTCCTCACCCTCCTTCCCAAGCAAGAAGTGTAACGACTCATATGACGAGTCAGTATTCCTCACCCTTCTTCCCAAGCAAGACGTGTAACGAATCATATGACTAGTCAGTATTCCTCACCATTCATCCCAAGCTACAAGTGTGTGTAACGACTCATATGACTAGTTAGTATTCCTCACCCTCCTTCCCAAGCAAGAAGTGTAACGACTCATATGACGAGTCAGTATTCCTCACACTTTTCCCAAGCAAAAAGTGTAACGACTCATACGACTAGTTAGTATCCGTCACACTTTTTCCTAAGCAAGAAGTGTAACGACTCATATGACTAGTCAGTATTCCTCACCCTTCTTCCCAAGCTAGAAGTGTAACGACTCATATGACTAGTTAGTATTCCTCACCCTTCTTCCCAAGCTAGAAGTGTGTGTGAAACGAATCATATGACTAGTTGGTATTCCTCAGACTTTTCCCAAGCAAGAAGTGTAATGACTCATATGACTAGTCAGTATTTCTCACCCTTCTTCCCAAGCCAGAAGTGTAACGACTCATATGACTAGTTAGTATTCCTCGCCCTTCTTCCCAAGCTAGAAGTGTGTGTGTAACGACTCATATGACTAGTTGGTATTCCTCAGACTTTTCCCAAGCAAGAAGTGTAATGACTCATAAGACTAGTCAGTATTCCACACCCTTCTTCCCAAGCTAGAAGTGTAACGACTCATATGACTAGTCAGTATTCCTCGCCCTTTTTCCCAAGCTAGAAGTGTAACGACTCATATGACTAGTCAGTATTCCTCACCCTTCTTCCCAAGCTAGAAGTGTGTGTGTAACGACTCATATGACTAGCCGGTTCCTCACACTTTTCCCAAGTAAGAAGTGTAACGACTCATATGACTAGTTGGTATTCCTCACCCTTCTTCCCAAGCTAGAAGTGTAACGACTCATATGACTAGTCAGTATTCCTTACCCTTTTTCCCAAGCAAGAAGTGTAACGACTCATATGACTAGTCAGTATTCCTCACCCTTCTTCCCAAGCTAGAAGTGTAACGACTCATATGACTAGTCAGTATTCCTCACCCTTTTTCCCAAGCTAGAAGTGTAACGACTCATATGACTAGTTAGTATTCCTCACCCTTCTTCCCAAGCTAGAAGTGTGTGTGTAACGACTCATATGACTAGTCAGTATTCCTCACACTTTTCCCAAGCAAGAAGTGTAATGACTCATATGACTAGTCAGTATTCCTCATACTTTTTCCCAAGCAAGAAGTGTAATGACTCATATGACGAGTCAGTATACCTCACACTTTTCCCAAGCAAAACGTGTAACGACTTATACGACTAGTTAGTATCCGTCACACTTTTTCCTAAGCAAGAAGTGTAACGACTCATATGACTAGTCAGTATTCCTCACCCTTCTTCCCAAGCTATAAGTGTGTGTGTAATGACTCATAAGACTAGTCAGTATTCCTCACCCTTTTTCCCAAGCAAGAAGTGTAACGACTCATATGACTACTCAGTATTCCTCACCCTTCTTCCCAAGCTAGAAGTGTAACGACTCATATGACTAGTCAGCATTCCTCACCCTTTTTCCCAAGCTAGAATTGTAACGACTCATATGACTAGTCAGTATTCCTCACCCTTCTTCCCAAGCTAGAAGTGTAACGACTCATATGACTAGTTAGTATTCCTCACGCTTCTTCCCAAGCTAGAAGTGTATGTGTAACGACTCATATGACTAGCCGGTTCCTCACACTTTTCCCAAGCAAGAAGTGTAATGACTCATATGACTAGTCAGTATTCCTCATACTTTTTCCCAAGCAAGACGTGTAATGACTCATATGACTAGTCAGTATTCCTCACACTTTTTCCAAAGCAAGAAGTGTAACGACTCATATGACTAGTTAGTATTCCTCACACTTTTTCCCAAGCAAGAAGTGTAATTACTCATGTGACTAGTCAGTATTCCTCATACTTTTTTACAAGCAAGAAGTGTAATGACTCATATGACTAGTCAGTATTCCTCACACTTTTTCCCAAGCAAGAAGTGTAACGACTCATATGACTAGTTAGTATTCTTCACACATTTCCCAAGCAAGAAGTGTAATGACTCATATGACTAGTTAGTATCCCTCACTCTTTTCCCAAGCAAGAAGTGTAACGACTCATATGACTCGTCAGTATTCCTCACCCTTTTTCACAAGGAAGAGGTGTAAGGACTCATATGACTAGTCATTTTTTCTCACCCTTTTTCCCAAGCAAGAGGTGTAACGACTCGTATGACTACTCAGTATTCCTCACTTTTTTTCCCAAGCAAGAACTGTAACGACTCATATGACTAGTTGGTATTCCTCAGACTTTTCCCAAGCAAGAAGTGTAATGAGTCATATGACTAGTCAGTATTCCTCACCCTTTTTCCCAAGCAAGAAGTGTAACGACTCATATGACTAGTCAGTATTCCTCACCCTTCTTCCCAAGCTAGAAATGTAATGACTTATATGACGGACGGTAAAACAAGGAATAGGTGAATATAGTTTTAACGGAAGGACTTTTTTAATCCTCTTCAAAATATAACAAATTGTTTCAGTTTTTATGGTAGTCAATAATTTAAAACAATTCTGTCAGAGAAATAATTTTAATAATTATAAATGTAATATTCTCTCAAACTTTATGTGTTATTATGTCAAATTTTAATTTGTTATAAATTTGTATAATTGAATACAGTGAATATTGTTAAAGCAAACTTCTACAACTGTACCAGAGCAAACATTCGGCTGTTCATTTCACATAAAAGATCTGCGTTTCTGAACTTAGCCACAATGCAACATTTAACCTATAAGTTCCTTTGTCGCAGCTCCGACCGTTGTGTTCGTGCCTTCATAAAACAACCGCTTATCACAGAGAGAATGCAATTGACTGTAATGGCCCGACAGTTGTCTCATATAAAGAGATGGACAATAGAGATAAGTTCATCACACAGTCTCCGGACCGGTTCTGTATATTGAGCCAACATATTGTTTCGTTCGTTGCAACAATGACGGTGGTATCACAGTGGAGCATGTCAAAGTATCAGACTAAGAATTGCTTCTTTTTTAATACCACAATTTTAAATTTATTGAGAACATTTTTTTTTAATTTTGTAAGAGATTCTTCAGTTTTTGTAAACTTTTTGGGATTTTTTTCATAAAGTCACAGATTTATATTTTGAAAAATGTGTAAAAATGGCTGTGAATGATTCAGTTCAAAACTCTGCATTTGGCACAAAACCAGCCTACTTGATGGACCCTTTTTTTCAAATTCTATTATGAATTTTTTTTTGTGAGTAACTCCATCGTAAATTATATACCTATGTTGCCAGTAAATAAACAATAGGAATGGAAAGGAATGTGTCAAAATGAATACGTTTTTAATTAGCTTATAAATAGCTACTACTTCTAAGAACAGCATTATATGTTTCTGCCAAATATATGGATCTTTCAAAGAGTTCGTTCGATTGAGTTTTGGCCTGTCGATGTTCTCGACGTCCGACCTTTAGGCAAAGTTTGTGTGTAGGGTAGGGGTGTATTTCTCTGGTCTAAAGTAATCAGAAGGAATATTCAACAGTGAATATCTGAACAGTAGAATCTGGCTGGAGCACTTGTTTCGTACCAAGGACTGCTTCCAGAACAGTCAAATTACTTCTGATCTGTTTTCAATTCCTACTATTAGTTCACACTCTCCTTTTACATGTATATATATTGTCAAATTTTTAATGAATAACAAAAAAAAACTTGTTATTCATCCATTCAAGTCCAAATGCATTTTTTAAAACTTTAAGTAGATGACATTTGATGTTATTATAGTGCTTTTCAAATATTAATTCATCATTTAAATTTAATAACGAATTATTTTAGTTTTAAATTATGAGGAACGTATTAAGAAAACCCTTTCACAAAAGGAGCAAGGTATGCAATATAGTTTATTTCGTCGGATTTTGCTTAAAATAAGTGATAACATATGAATTCATAAAACAGCTGATTTTATGTTATAGGTTATGTGGTAGAACAGCTGTTTTATGTACGTCATGTTGCTTTATTTATAAAATTTATATATAAAATCATTTTTTTCTCTTTTGATCTAAGTAGGAATTGACTTCAAAAAATTTTCGTTTGTACTACTTATTAGAAGGAAACTGAATAGCAAATCAGCAAATCAAGGGTTTCATTTAATATTAGGAAAAAATAGTAATATTATTAGGAAAAGTTTAACAGTATCCAACAGAATATACTAGCTCTATCCTGTAGCTGGGACACGTGTCTGTTTACAATAGTATTTACATACAATCCTGAACCAATAGAAGAATAGGCGGCCAACAGCAAACACCCATTCCTACAAAGTGGCAATCAGCGAGAGGGTATACGTCATTTGAAGAAAGAGTTACCAGAGGTTTCATCTGGTTCATGGAAAATCTGTTAGATAGCAAATTTACTAAATACAAATTTTACAATGAATTCAGTTGAAATTAGGTCTTAGAAACTGATCTAAGTAAGTTTTAATTTGAAAATTTTGATAAAATAACACTTTTTAATATATTCAGATAATTGTAGTCAAATTTATTGTAATATAAATTAATAAATGGTAAAATATACTGAATAATGACATTCTAACCTAATAATGTACACTGATTAAAATAACATGACCTTCGTGATAACATCTGTTTTACAACATAACCTAAATCATAAAATCAGCTGTTGTATGAATAATATTACCACTTGATTTTAGGTAAAATAGTTGTATCCAGCTCATATATAATACAATAGATGCGTTAGACCGTGACGTCAACTCGAAGATTTTCCCTGCACAATACTTCCGTTTAGTTGTAATATATTAGTTACAACAGTACATAAAACTAAACAGCATCATTTATTCATTCCCTGCGATTAGTTCACATTCTCCAAATATATATATCTTGTTCAATTTGAAATCGTTACTAAATTACTTTTATTCATCCACTCAAGTTTAAATACTTTTTTTCAACTTGTACTGGATGGCACTTGATGTTAATACAGTTTGTTTCATATATTAATTCATTAATTATATTTAATTCATTAACTTTAATTAATAAGTTCGCTTTCTATTTTGCCACTTAATATTATGATTTGGTGATATGTATATATATATATATATATAAAGTGCAATTATTTAATAATAAGTAACTAAAATACAATTTTTTTTTGTCCTAAGTATAAATCAACTTCAATATATACATACATATATATATATATATATATATATATATATATATATATATATATATATATATATATATATATATATATATATACATATTAGGAACCTACTTGTTTTTTTGTATATTTCATTTCCCTAATGTCTCTAGAATCCTCCAAATATGTAAAGACCTGAGGGTAATTTCAAGTATTTCCTTTATTAAACGTTCCAAGAAACATTATACTGTCCCTACAAGACACAGCCCCAAAGCAGTTTCAAATCCACAAGCTTTCAAAGAACATTTACATAACACGGCGATTGCAGCGACATCTGGTCTGACGAAATCCAAATATCTAGATCATGAATAATTCCTATGTGCATCTCGTTTGTTATGTCGTATAACATTACGGCAAGATTTGCTTATATATAAAGATAAATTTAACTATCTCTGGTGGTTTTATTATTTTGGAACGAAAAGGGAAATTTTCGTTCTGGCACTACTGTTCTAAGAGTTATTATTTGCAACTAAAACTCTATTTGTTCTTATCGTTTCCCAGGTACATTTGTTTCTTGAATGAAGCGTTTACGATGATACATGGTCTTTTAAGATATTCTGTGTAACATGCTTATTATAAATGTCTGTTTTTAAGGTTAGAATCAGTATAGTGATTATATGTTAAAGTAGGCCTATATTTAAAGTACGTATTTCAGAGAGTAATATAAGTGACTACTCCTAATTTATAGTATTAACTGTGACATAATCTGTTTAAATCAAACGTAGGCGTGAAACTGTAACATATTAACACTTGACTAGTTTCTATGTGTTTAGATGATATATATATATATATATATATATATATATATATATATATATATATATATATATATATATATATACATCAATAACCTATATCAATTTAGTTATATTTGTTGTTACATGAAAGGTTTTCGCTAAAAATTATAACTGTAGACAATTGGTATTAATACAACAAACAGAGCTAAATACCTCGAACTTCTATACAGACAGTTCAGACGCAAACAAACAAAACACGGCGCAATGCAGGCAATTTCACGTTAGTAATAACTGTGTAATGGTAAATTAAACGAAAATGGGATCAAGAAAAAAATAATAAAAGAATTAAACTTGTATTCAGACAGTTTAGATCCAAATAGAAAAACGCGGCGCAATGTAGGCAATTTCATGTCAATAATAACCGTAAAATGGTAAACGTAGCGGAGTGGCGCTAAAAAAATATGTTGAAATGATTAAACTTGTATTCAGACAGTTCAGACTCAAACAGACAAAACACGGCGCAATGTGGGCAATTTAACATCAGTAATAACTGTGGATGGTAAACGTAACAGACATAGGCTCAAGAGAAAAATTTTTAAATAGTTAAACTTGTTTACAGACAGTTCAGACCCAAACAGACAAAACGCGGCGCAACGTAGGCAATTTAACGCCATTAATAACTGTAGATAGTAAACGTAAAGGACATTGGCTCAAGAAAAAAATGTTTAAATAATTAAACTTGTATACAGACGGTTCAGACCCAAACAGACGAAACGCAGCGCAATGTAGGCAATTTCACGCCAGTAATTACTAAATAAAAAAACCTTATGCTTGTTTATGAAGGGATTTTACTTTTCAATTTACAACCTGCTTTTGACAAAACAACAAGATGACAACTCTCTAGTTCCAAAGTGAACTTGGTGACACTTTATGACCCGGACGGACAGTAGGGGTCCTTTATATATGCATCCCGGAACATATACGTCGTCACTATAATATCTCACATATCCCTTATTGCGAGTCTCTAACTTAATCTCGTTATATGTGCAGAATTCATTATTTTATCTGCATTTTGATTTTCCTTCAATAGATTTTAACTATTTCTCTATACAGGTCACGTAGCATAACCGTAGACTGTAGCTTTAGCAATCCACTACGGAGGTTAGAGCTTGTAAAGGAAAGAGTTAGAGCATCTACAGAAAGCAACACTAAAGTTAGTGCAATTATATCCCTTTGAATGGTTCTTGTTGGTCGCATTTATGCGTCGAATAGAATAATTTCCCTCAACAATCAGGAGGGGCTACATTTACAGCAGTGGAGGCGTAAGAGCAAACGGATGCTCCCTCCAACAATAGACGGTCACATCAGATTATCTACAGCTTGTATATAGAGACGGCAATAAAAACCAATTTTTTCTAAATCGACTACAAATACCTTTGCGCAGTAAACATACATCACCGTTTAAAAGAACCATAAAAGAAACCGGTTCTTGGTCAGACAATCGTATCTCAAGTGCTGATCTCCATTCACCTGGAAGAGGTTCATTACCAAGGATGGTTGCCGTTGTCGTATTGCGGGAGTATAGGCTTCAACAATAACGATAGAAAGTGAGCCTTGAGACACGTTTAAAGGATTGGCCGAATTGTTTCTAATGCGTAGGCGGTTCATTTATACCAGACTTAAAATAGAACCATTTTACTTTTCTATAGAATGGAAATAGCAAAATATACAATTATAGGAATGCATGTAGAAGGATATATCCGGGGAGAACATTAGAAGTCTTAGCTCCATTATATAATTAAAAATGTATTTTTAGATTAAATATAACAATTATAAAATATAAAATTATATAGATATAAAGCGCCCTAAACACTGCCCCCCGGACCCACAGTGGTCCCTATATATTGGAAATTTGGACATTGTAGGAAAAACGTTACACAGTTAGCCTTTTAACTATGAGAGGTAGAATAAGTGCAGGCGTACCATGAATCGGAGTTCTCATTATCATAACTTTCATCTGCTGCGGCATTGATAAGGTAAGAGACTGTTTAGGTAAACTTTGCTTTCCTAAGGTTCAAATGTTTTTCAACTTTAAAGACGCAAAATGTAAAGTTGCGTGTTACATCATCGTCTCCTAAGAGTCTCCAGATAACCAAAACTGTCTATAACTTGAATGAGCTTCTCTAAAGGTAATTATCTCATTGGTTGATTACAGTGTCGAATACAAACTTTGTTCCACGTCACTGATCGAATCTTATTTCTTCCCATCACAGTTATTGGTGTTATTGAATTATTTCTTTAATTCCGGTTAGTTTAAGCTGTGTATTGAACGTCCAAAACTACTTGTTCTAAACATTTAACACAGGTGGATAGCAATGGCGGATCCAGAAACATGACTTGAGGGGGCTGGTCGGTGAGGAGAGGAGAAAGAAGTCTTCCGTACGAAAAATATTTAGCAAATATGGTAGCTATAGAGTAAACTCTAAGAGTCCTCTATCTGAGGGAAATACCTAGAGACCTGCTCTGTGATATTGCACAATCGTTATAGCCTTCTTAACCTTATGTTTACAACACACACCACCTATTACATTGTGGGTGGGTGTATTTATTAATTATTATACTATGGTATTATTGTGAATTATATGGGTTTGTAAACATATTCTATTAATGATTAAGTAGATTTAAATCAGTATCGAACGCATACATTAAAATTGAGATTTTATTTTACATTTATAGTGTTATTTTATAGTTTAAAAATTTTCACTTTTCCATATTTTGTAGGGCGCTTGAGGCACAAAGCCCTCAAGTCCGCCACCTTGTACATCTACAGTATTAGATCGTTGAGTTTGGTGTCTAGAGTACTGGAGAGTTTTGCCTTGGCATTGCCGCTAACTTTGTTTATTTTGATCTCAACTTTCAGTTAGTGAAGTTCATTTTTAGAAATTGTTGTCGAAGACAGATTAATAGCAATAAAAGCAAACTTTAGCTCTCTTTGCTAGCAGGTTTTTCTAAGTTAATTACATTTTAAAATTAAATTTCATATTTCCTAGTTATTTTTGTACCAAACATTTGTATACGTAGGTTTTTGCAACTTCTAAAACAGGAGCCTCGTTTTAACGTATGGGCCAAAATAAACACTACTGAAACTGAATTAGCTGTTGTAGAATGGCCACTATAGAGTCATTCTTTGTCGTTTTATAGGGGACCTCAGAAGATTTTGTTGTGCTCGAAACCTGCCTTCTCGTTCGCAATGGCTCTAGCAAGATGGCGTAACCAGACACACTGCCTTAGAAAACATCGGTTTCCTTCAAGAAAGTTTTGGTAACCGCCTCATCTCCCTAAGAAAACATTTTCTTTACCCAGCCCACTTCCCCGATCTTACGTCATCTGACGCGAATGATGAAGGAAACCACCACCGTCCAACTATAGGAAAAAATAACCATGTGTATATCGAGTATGAAACAACCCCTCTTCACCAAAAATGATGTCAAACCTCGAAGAAAAGTACGAGTGATGCCTCAAATTGAAAAAAAAATTAATAGAACATGTTTATACCCGAGTCCAACTGATTTAGCTTCTTTTTACTTGTTTGTGTTTGTAAAATTATGAAAATAAAAAAATCATACAATAGTTTCAGTACTGTTTATTTTGGCGCGTACGGTATCTTTCGGGAGTTACTTTTAGCCTAATTGATAAAGTAACGAATGTGGGGAAACCGCACGGAAATGTTGAAATTTATTTTCCCATTCTCTATAAATTTATCCATGCGCCTCTTGACACAGAAACCCAATAGGGTTTCGTTTTAAAAGAGTTAATTCTGTAGTCATTACCACTACAACTTTGTATACTAGATCGCACTATATGGTGAGCCAAATTTGATTTATTTGTTTGGTCAATTTTTATTGCTACTAAGTGTGGTTTGTATACATTTCCCAACCTTAGGTTAACCGCTTGATCTATTAATATAGGCCTATCCCCCGTTGCCAAAGTAACACTTGCTTTTGTCTAAGCCTGCGTTTATTTGTAATGCTGGTTAAACGTTATCCTAATCACTGTGTGACTAGTGTTTAATATGATTTTAATTGATTGCGCAAATTATATTCATTTTGCTAAATTTAGTAAATAAATCCACATACATGTGAAATACATCAGTTCCGAAATGTGGGTTCAATATTCCAATGTGGAAAATATAAAGTACGTCTGAACCTTTTCAGTATCCTAATTCCATTGTTTGAAGTGGAATGGGAGTAAAACTGTAGATATGTGACGTCACCTCAGACGCTTTTCATTCTGATTTTAGAGACAATTGTTCTACTTTAGAAGGCCAGAGTTAACGGTAACAGCTGCTAGTCTGTAGTTAGTGGTTATTTGGAGGTTATGTTTCAATAGTTTTCTATTGTAATCTTATTTACATTCAGAAACTTCATTTATGTGTACGGTGACCATATGTTTACTACTCGAAATCGGGGCAACCTACTTTTAGATATAGTAGAATGTAAGAAACTGCTAGACCCATGATAGATCTAAAGCAATAAATGTATTAACATTGTATCATATTATGTATATTATAACATAAATATCACCTAAACTGGTCTATTTTATGGTAATAATAAAATTAGTAGGAGTTAACAATATATGTTTAGGCTTATTTATTTATACAAATTTTAAATTTGCAAAGAACAAATAAACCACAATTTGTTATATTGACGTATTGTTTATACTTTATTTTTATACAGCTCAAGCAAAGAATTGTAAGCATTAGTCAAAGTTGAATTGAGTTTGAAATTCAGAACAAATATATTATTTTACGGGACTTCGGGACAGGACCTTAAAAATCGGGTCTATAACGCTTCTTCCGGGACGCATGGTCACAGTAAATATGTAATCAAATTCAAAATTTCAATTAATAAATAAGACAAATTGTAAAAATTAACTATTGAAAGTCATAAATATGTTTCAATTATCAAAAATATCTAATTTTTAAAAAGCTATATATATAATTATGAAATGAATATTTTGCTTTTAAAACGTTTACATTTATACATATATATATATATATATATATATATATATATATATATATATATATAATATGTTTTCTTGTTTAATAATTTAAAACAACACTAAAACTTTTAAATGCACTCAAAATAATATTAAAACAAAATTATTTTTTATACAATGAAAAAATTTATAAACGAGAAGATGGTCTTCCTATAGGCTCGCCATTATCAAATATATTATCTGAAATATTTTTACAACAATTAGATAATACAATTGATGAAATTATAAAAATATATGATAAAAATGGTTATTGGGCCCGATATGTAGATGATGGAATGTATATATCAAACAATAATAATATAAATTTAACAATTATTTTGGAAAAAATAAAAAACATTAATAATAAAATCAAACTTACTTATGAAATTGAAGCAAATAATAAAATAAATTTTCTAGATTTAACAATAATAAGAAAAAATGAAAATTTTGAATATATGATATACCGTAAACCAAATTTAACAAACCAAATTATACCAAATAATTCTAATCACCCATACAATCAAAAAATGGGTGCTTTATATAATTTATTATATAGAATTCATAATATCCCCATGAAGGAAGAAAATAAAATAAGAGAATAAAGCATAATTTATCAAATTGCATTAGAAAATGGTCAAGTTATAAAACGAAAAATGTTGTCAAACTTAATTATAATATTTTTAATAAACAACATAGTAATTTAATTTACAAAAATAATAATAATACAATATGGACTTCATTTTTATTTATAGGCCATGAAATAAAAAATATCACCAAATTATTTAAAAATACAAATATCAAAATTGCATACAAAACTATTAACAAAATAATAAACATAATAAATAATAATAATAAAACAAATAATATGCATGAAAAGAGTGGTGTTTATAAATTATAATGTGAAAACTGTAATAAAACCTATATAGGTCAAACTAAGAAAAAATTAAAAGAAAGATATCAAGAGCATTTGAAGGCTTATATAAATCCAGAAACATGTAAATCAAATTTTGCAAATTAGTGTATTAATAATAAGCAAACATTTCCAAATATTGAAAATATGAAACTTATAAAAGAAATTAATAAAGGATTAAGAATGAATTTATATGAAGCATTTGAAATATATAAATACAGTAATAATAACAAATTAATAAAAGAACAAACACAAATACAATCTAAATTTGATACTATATTCAATGTCTATAATGTTACAGCAAAAAAATAAACTTAGAAATTTGTATAAATTTAGCAACAATTCTATTTATAATTTAACAGAAGTTTTAGGCTATATCTTGCATTATTGTATTTTTCATTCCTGATGTTATTCGTACTGTCTACCAACGAAAAGCTTTGAATATAAATAAATAATATTCTTGTATTTGAATATATATATATATATAAAGAGAGAGAGAGAGAGAGAGAGAGAGAGAGAGAGAGAGAGAGAGAGAGAGAGGAGAGAGATTACATCTTTGCATCTATGTATTTTCAATTTATTATTATAACATGTCTAATTTATAAGGAATATAATTATAACTAAATTATATAATAAACTGCGTCCTGTTAAACGAGGAAACAAAGCGAAAGGCAGCACTACACGACAGACATAACCAATCCACTCGAAAATTGAACGTATATAAAACACACAACCCCATGTTGGCCAGCCTGCGCCCAGCAAAAGGGTAAAACTTTATGACATACTTTCAAACTTTGCTACAAAATAAGTTTATTTTCCTTCTCCCAATATCCGGGAAATAATTTGTTCGGAGGAAGTTTTTCCGCTGATAAAATCGTTAATGATAAGTAGGTTAACTATTGGGGACGTAGTTTTGTATTATTTACAAGTTGGTAGAACTGTTCGTTTGGCAGGTCGCCCAATTTATTGATACTCGAGACAAACTGTTATGAACTCTGTGCAGTCTGAGGGTAAATGGCTTTTCATTTTCGCGTATTAGAGCATTAGGGAAAGGTAAATGACCATAGCAGAGGAAACGTTGAACCGTTCGGGTGGCTCCTATTCAAGTAATATGACAGACGTACTTTTGCTTATACTTTAGATGCATTTTAACAAGCTAAATAGAATAAACAGTAAATCTAAATAAAGTAAACATTCATTTTAAAATACAATACAATAGCCATTAAATTACATACAAGCAATAAAACAAAACTTTTTTAATGTCAATTCCTAATTAGGTTAACAAAGAATAATTTTATTTTAGTTAAATATTATTCATTAATTACAATTAATATAAAGAAAATAGCAAAACCTATGAGATAAATAGCCTACCACATGACCTATAACATTAAATCAGGTTTTTATGAAATCATATGTTTTCAATTATTTAATGTCAAATGGGACGAAATAACTATATGTCATACCTTTTGGGAAAGGTTTTAGTTTTGCCCCTAGACAACACTAAAATTAATTCTTGAATTTTGTAGTCCATTAGGTTCGGTGAATCTTATTATTCACTTAAACAATAGTTTATGACTATCCGAACTTTAAATTTAGTAAATTTGTTAAAACTTACTGAGACAACGTTTTCGATCGCTATGTGCCGATCTTCATCGGTGTCTTCTGCTTGGAGATGACGGTTTTAAAGGTAGGTTTTCGATAGTATCAAAGAGTATGTGTGATTTGTATTGTGTTTGTTCGTTTAATATGTGTGTACTTTGTTTTTTGTGTGTTGAAATGTGGTCCTTTTCTCTTAATGAGTAGGATTTCTAGGTTATGGTAAATGTCTGTGTATTTGTGTCCTGTTTATTTTATATGATTGTAAAATGTTGAGTTTGTGTTCTGTTTGTGTTCCTCGACTCTTTGTTTAAACTTCCTCGACCTAACCATAACAAAAGGCCCCACACAAAAACACAGCTTCGAAATTTACAGGAAACCCATAACGACAGACACACTTAACCACAACACCTCAAACCACCCTATCCAACACAAACACGCAACCTTCAGATCCATGCTCCATAAACTTAAAGAATTCCCAATGACCACAGAAAACCTAAACAAAGAACTAGACACAATTAAATATTTTTCATACACAAATGGATACATCACCACAATAATAGACAAACTATGGTACAAAATACAAAAAAAAACTAAAACTAACACTACAGACAAGGAAAACAAATACATCACATTACCATTCATAAACAAGACAGCACAAAAATTAGCCCGCAAATTTCAAAAAATAGGATACAAAATAACATACAAAACTAATAACAAGTTACAATACAAAATACAACACAACACCAACATCAAAGATAAACTACAAGCACCAGGCGTATACAAACTGAACTGCGACGAATGTAACAAATTCTACATTGGACAAACTGGTCGCAGCTTTAAACAAAGGGTAGAGGAACACAAACAGAACATCAACTGAACACTTTACAATCACATAAAAGAAACAGGACACAAATACACAGACATTTACCATAACCTAGAAATCCTACACATCAACAAAAAAGGACTACATCTCAATAAACTAGAACAATAAGAAAATTTACAGACACATGAAAACACAGAGTACAAACTAATTAAACGAACAAACACAATACAAATCACACGTACTCGTTGATATTATCGAAAACCTACCTTTAAAACCGTCACCACTTGACCCAACATCTCCAAACAGAAGACACTGATGAAGATCGGCACATAGCGATCGAAAACGTTCTGTCTCAGTAAGTTTTAAAACATTTACTAAATTTAATGTTCGGATAGTCATAAAATATTGTGTAAGTATAATTAATTAATTACATTTAACTAATGAAATAATATTTTAAAAACCTGTATTAACATCGTGCCATTCACTAAAAGTTTAGAAAAATGTATTTGAACTTGAGGGGATGAATAAACTGTATTTTAATCACGATTACAAATTTGAACAGATATATATATATATATATATATATAATTAATAAATTAAAAACATTTCAAAAACAAGAATACTTTTTATGAATATATATATATTCAAAGCTTTTCTCCGATAAAATAGTACCAGCATCTTCAGGAAAATAATTATCTAATAAAATATTTTTACAAATATTTTGTAAAAATATTTTATTAGATAATTATTTTCCTGAAGACTCTGGTACTATTTTATTGGCGAAAAGCTTTGAATGAATATATTCATTAAAACTATTCTTGTTTTTGAAATATTTTTAATTTATTAACTATATTACAAGAAAACATATCATCATATTTCATATATATATATATATATATATATATATATATATATATATATATATATATATATATATATATATATATATATAAGGAGGGTGTGAAATAGTAACAGAAATTGAAAAAGACTATAATGTAAATTATCTGTCGATATATTTTCCAAGCGCAATCGCTTCGTACAAACGTATATTTCAAAGGCGCTATATGATTACCCCTATGTCTTCCCAGACCCTATACCTAACCCAAAGTGCAGCTCTTTTGAAAATAATCACGCGACTTCAAAGGTATATGATTGTCACATCAGCATTGAACGTTCAAATACATTAATAACATTCGTCCTTGAAAAAAACTGATTTATTATTTCTTTGTCTTCATTTTTTTGCTTCTTTAGTTTTCTCCTTCTATCTTCTATTCTGGTAATTATTTGTCCACAGCCTTTTTTAACGGATCTGCAATGTAACAGTATTCACGATTGCAGCTAGAATATACTTATTTACATTATTTTAATTTATAATAAGTAATTTCCTTAAATGAACAATGTTTTTAATCATTAATTTGTAATATATTGAAAACCATTTTTATAAATATTAATATTTGTTTTTCATCTTATCTATTCTTTGTAGAGTATTTAACAATATTTACTTTTATCATAACACTTGCAGTGTTTGTTTCTGTTTGTGTATTTATTACTATTAGTTATTATTTCTTGCATTTTATATTCAAAGAGTGAAAGCCAATAAAACTTCCCGCCTACCAGATCGAATTCGGTTTGCTTTGAAAGAATCTAAACGAACCATCGCCCTGATCTGATATGCGTCTCTGATTGAACCCATTGAAAGGCGGACAATGGCGTCTAAAACTCGATCCTCAGACCTCCCACGGAGTATCAATGAAATGCATTAGCATAATCTGCTATGGGCATCTTGTAACTCGATACGTTACACTTTGGTTGCGCCCTCCAGTAACTATCGATAGATTGCAAACTGCATTAGCCTAAAGGATCGATTAAGGAAAGCCTATCCACCTTTGGGTTTATAATATGGTACGTTAACCGGTATCGATTTTATACATAAATTTGATAAATCGAACTAGATAATGTAAATGCATGTTATAACGATCTTGCTTTACTTATGGTGAAAATATTCCGAATGAAATTTAAAATTATATGTCACTAAAAAAAAGCTAATTAATAAATTGTACAGTATGGATCAAAAAAAAAAAATTACGTAGGAAAACATGACTTAAGAGGGGTTGAGCGAGATGGGTACTCATTAATTAATGTAATTTATTTTGGCATTCTAAAGTTATTACATGATTATATAAAACGTCATTATAGCGGATAAATTTTTAATATGTCATAGTATGTTACTTGTTACTTTTTTCTTACGTTTTCGTCCTACAATTTACTTAACGTTTAAATCTAAACTTAGATTTACAAAGTTTGAATAATTGCAAATCACATTTAACAGGTTTTTGTTAAAGATAAGCTATATGGAATAAAGGTCTATTATCTCTTTCATTATCAAAGGTCTTACATTATCAAATAATTTAGTTTCTAAAAACCAGTTTCTCGTTTTACGATTTGTTTTTATTAATAAATCTTTAAATATTAATAAAAAAGCTATTCCTATAGTATTTTATGTTTTGGATGATACAATTATGATTAATATTGTAAAACTATTATTATACATTGTTATATTATATTTGGTTTATATATATTTATATAGCTATTGTATACTATATGTAAAGTATATATATATATATATATATATATATATATATATATATATATATATATTATTTATTTATATATATTATTTATTTATGAGTGTGTGTGTGTATGCATGCGTGCGCTCGCGCGCGCGCGCGTTTGTGTGTGTGTGTGTGTGTGTGTGTGTGTGTGTGACTATGTTTTGAGTGTGTTTGGTTGGTTTGTGTGTGCGCGAGCGCGCGTATGTGCGTGTGAATTTACAATGTATGTATATGTAAGCGTAAATTCTTACAATAATTTCAAATTATGCATTTATAACAATTTCCCCAACTTGAACAATCTTCTCCAACTATAATATTAACTATACTCGCTTATGCAGACTGTTTGCATTATTTATAGTTCGGTCCTCATTAAATGCTTCAGATTAGGCCTACTCGTAAATCCGTTTATAATTGACGTTTCCAAAAGAAGGCGTCTTCTGGAGGTACGAAGATAAGATACCCGAGGAACGCAGGTAATTGTATTCAAATTGCGTTTTATATAGCCTGGAGTTCGCGTCTAATGCACACTCTCTGGCCGCCCTTTGTGCTGGAGGAACAGCAACACGGTAAATCCTGCGAGTCGCACTTCTAATTGGTTGGCCGAGGTGACATTTTTATTTGCTCATACAGGATCGCTCATCCTGCTAAATAAGGACCTCCGAGACGGGATTCCTGTATCATATTAGCGGTAATGGCAACCGATATCAATGGAGTGTACTATTAAGGAAATGCTGTTTGTCCGTGGATTATTCACGTCAATATTTCACAGTTTCTTCATCACGCCAAATGTTTCGTATGATCATCTGGGTTGCTTTATTTCTTGACGACTGCAAATGGGGTCACGTAGTTTCCGTGTTCTCGGTAATACTTGAACGTTTTGTCTCTTTAGTCCCAGTTGCCCTCCTCAGAATTAGCTTGAACCTATAGTTTGATATTTCTAAGAGTTACTTATCTATTTGTAGAAACGTATGTTTTTGTAGGTTATAAGAAATTATTTGTTTATGTAACAGGTTGTAAAGTAATTGACAATGATATTTTTCGTTATTGTTTGAAGTATTGTATGTGTTTCAAGTTTTGAAAATCTAACTTACAAATATTATGTATATATATGTGTGTGTATATATATATATAAATGTGTGCATATATATATATATATATATATATATATATATATATATATATATATATATATATATATATATATATATATATATATATTTTAAAACAACATAGGTGATTCAAATACAAGAATATTTGTATTAACAATATTTAATATTCTTGTTAATAATACAAGAATATTAAATATTCTTGTATTTGAATAACCTATGTTGTTTTAAATTATTAAACAAGAAAACGTATTATATATATATATATATATATATAATATGGTGATACGTTTTCTTGTAATATAGTTATGAAATTAAAAATATTTCAAAAACAAGAATACTTTTAATGAATATATTTATTCAAAGCTTTTCGCCGATAAAATAATACCAGCATCTTCAGGAAAATAATTATCTAATAATCTAATAATATTAGATAATTATTTTCCTGAAGATGCTGGTACTATTTTATCGGCGAAAAGCTTTTAATAAATATGTTCATTAAAAGTATTCTTGTTTTTGAAATATTTTTAATTTCATATATATATATATATATATATATATATATATATATATATTAAATATGGTGATACGTTTTCTTGTAATATAGTTAATGAATAAAAATATTTCAAACACAAAAATAGTTTTAATTTATATATATTAACAAAGCTTATATTTTACGCCAATAAAGTAAATATTAAGAAAGATCTTCAGGAAAAACAATGATTATAACCTATATATTTGTTTTATATCATTGTTTTTCCTGTTGATGTTAATATTTATTTTATTAGCGAAAAGATTTATAAATTAAAACTACTCTTGTATTTGAAATATTTTTATTCATTATATTTTATTTTTTTATTGATTTTACTTTTTAATCACACTTTTAATTATGGCTTATTTTGATCGCGTGAGAAAGTTGTAGCTGAAATTTGAAATTTGTATAAAGTCAAAAGTGTTTGTAATATTTTTGTTGTTTTATATTTTTTACTTTATAATATTTCTACTTTTAAATTGATGAAGAACTGTATTACTTTGTAGATGAAAATAATTTCCATATTTTCCAACAAATTTATTTAGTTTGTTGTTATTTAACGGATAGCTCGTTAGGCGTAAGCGCGGAGTTACATGTTTGTTGCTGTAGTTGGTGTCGTTTATTGACACTTGGCAGACGTGTGGAGTCGCCCATATCCAATTTGTTGGAGGAAATATCTTCACAATACTCCGAACATTTGTTACGATAAAGAGGTGGTTTATCTTTACAGCGGAAACCGATTGATAGCGTCTCACTTTTGCTACTCTGATCCGATAACGTTTAGGTAATAGGAAAAAAGAAAGTTAATTTGTAGCTCCAATTATCTTCTATGAACTACAAAATAACAAACAATAAACCTACAGAGGTGATAGTATTATAGAGTTAGTGCTAAGACACTTTCATAAATATCGGATTAAATATTATGTATTGATGTGCACGTGTTGGTTTTGCTTCCTAGTATTAATGCACTCTGCTAAAATTAACTGGATACGCTCTTGATTTTCGTACTTTGGATACCCCGTGCTAGGGTAAAACACACCCCGTTAGACTTTGAGAGTCGCGCTTATAGACATCAGAGGGTTGTGTTATCTTTTCACAACTAATTTTTACAACTCATCTTTAAAACAGCTCATTTTTACAAAATGTGTTTTATACTGTAGTATGTTTTATCAAAACTATTTCCTGACGACACAACAATTGTGTAATTTTAAGTAACAAAATAGCATAAAATACGATTTCTAGAGATAAAAGTTTTTAAAATATCTCTAGAGTTCTACCCCCCTGGCCTCCCGAGTCGTCCCCCCTCCCCAATACATAGTCTTGCCTATGATCCTGACAGAAATCCGGAGTTAGGATGGATCTACTGGTCGCGAGTAGATCTGGGAAAGAGGAAGAAACCGTAGTGTCTGGTTGTAGTACCGTTCTGTCCAGAGTGAGACGGTCCCTGGTCTATTTCCAGTAGAGTAATAGGCCTCTATTCTAACAATGTTATAAATGTTACTAGTCTCTTGTGGTGATTTAAAATGTTATTCCTTGTGCAGGATAGTTAGCTACTAATTATAATTTTAGAAGTAAATAGCATAATTATTGTTTCCTTCACTAGACTATTGTGTACTTATGCTGTTTATAGTTGTGTATGCAATCCAGCTGTTATTATATTTGTAATTAATTAATAAATCCTATTCACTTATTACTGTCAGAATATTTTAAAAGGATCGTTACAAAAAGTCAGATAATTTTGCATTTGTACGGAATAACTGAATGGCAAAGCAAAAGCTGCAAACACAATGCAAACATACTTTATGCGGTCGCTGGACAAAGTGAGGGCGTTTAATGGGACGGCAAGCTGCACCGCGTGTTTCTGACGTCCCGAACTTGTAAACTTTGCTCATATCCGGGAAAAGCTTCCGTGACGTCATTGCTTTCTGGTCACTGGCTCCACCTTGGACTCCCAACGTGCATGTGTTACCAGAGAAAGAGATAAGTGTTTGGGGCTTCAAACTTATTAGGACTATTAAAAATTGAGAGAAACCTTTACGAATCAAATTATTCATTTTAGTTTAGAACTCCTCATATTTATTTACTAAATTTATCAAATTTTCGATTGTTAATAAAATCCTTTTTATTCATCCACTTAATTTGAAATACATTTTTTCAATTTGTAATGGATGACACTTAATGTTAATAACGTTTTATCAAATATTATTACGCTAATTAAATGTAATTATTTAATTTTAGTTTTAAATGGGAGTAAAACTTTTCACAAAACTGGCAAGGCATGCAATATAGTTATTCCGTCCTATTTACCTTAATATAAGTGATAACATATGACTTCATAAAAAAGCTGATTTTGTGTAATAGGATATGTGTTATATTACTTTGTTTATATTAATGGTAATTATTTAATAAAAAGTAACTAAAATAAAAATTTTCTTTGTTGACTTGAGTAGAAATTGACTTTAAACATTATTTTTTATATTACTGTGTCTTAGAGACGCGTTTTGTATTAAAGTTATGTATAGAAGACCCGCTTTGATGTAAAGAAGTCAATCTTTGAGTGGAGATAATTTTGTAGTAAATATTTCATATATTATGTGTTTATACGGATATACTCCAAGCTACTGTCAATCCTTTTCTTATTCTTATATTTGGATGTTTAGGAAAGTAATTCAATTCTGTTGAAAATTAAGTAAATTTCAAAGTTTGAAGGTTTTTTTAAAATTCTTTATATTATTCTATCCCAGGCGGCGAATGGCCTGTTTAGTAAAATCACTTTATTAACTCCCTTATATCCACCAAATATATTGGATACAACTATTCCTGTAGTTTTATTCTCTCCCCCAAGATGAATCCGCCTGTGAAACTAGTACCCAAGGCCAAAGCTAGTGGGAGATTGAAGCGTAGTGCTGGCGATATTTCTTTCCTTGAATAATATAAAATTTCAAGGACCGAAATATTTATTGTTTATAGTCACAAAAGCCTCCAACGTTAACATCACATATGAATTGAAATAATAAAATCTTTTAAAACATTTTAAGTTTGCTACTTAACACAAGTTTAAGTTTCCTACTTAATACAAGTTTAAGTTTGTTACTTAACACAAGTTTAAGTTTCCTACTTAACACAAGTTTAAGTTTGCTACTTAACAGGTTACAGCGTTATGTTAGGAGGCGACTAATGTAAAAATGAATACTTGTTTAAGAAATAAAAGGAATCAAAGAATAAATGAATATATTAAGAAGACCAACTCAACTAAATCAATATGACAAGTAATATAAAAATATATTTGTATAGTCAGTTCCTACTTAGGTCAGCAAAGACAAATTTACGAGTATTTTAGCTATATTATTTAAATAATTGCAATTAATGGAAATATGTATATACATATGGCAGAATAACAACATTAAAAGGCATAATAAAAAGGGAAATTTATTATTAAAATAATTAATTAAATTACATTAATTAATAAATATTTGAAAAAAGTGTATTAACATCATGATCAATCAACAATAAGTTTTAAAAAAAATTTGGAACTTGAGTGGATGAATAAGTATTTTATTAACGCGTGAAGATTGAACACTGTATAAATAAATATGTATAACGAGGTAGTGAACTAACAGCAGGAATTGAATAACAACAACAAAAATTATGTTAGCAATTCTCTCAGCTTATTGTTTAAAGAAAAGATAAACCATTCATATCGTTTCCTAATATTGCTATTATTAACGAATATTATATCTCTTTTGGTTTACTTCAAAAAAATTAAAACAGGAAATAAATTATATAACGCTTGATTTCGACGTAGACCACAAATATGAATGAAGTTGTTAAGGAGAGCTTTGGAGTGATTTGTAAATGTGCCGCGACTGGCAGCTGTTGGATTTCCATAATGCGTTTGCCATGATGCTAATGTCCAACACTTGCGAAACGTTCAAGTCTGGTCGTTTCGTCTTCCAGGGAATTTATTCACTAATGCAGAACTTCCCTTTGTCTGACAACCAATTTTAGAGATTGCAGTTTAGACAAAGTAAAAACACGACCTTGTTAGAAACCTAAAGTAGAACCATTAAAGGTTTACCGAAAGGCTTAATGTCATGACGTAAATTACCGTGAGTTATCCTATTCGTTGCCTTTGATATATGTCATACTGTTCGAGTTTGTAGTTTATAGTTATTATCATATTCCTTCTATTAGCTGACACTCTCTTGATATATATCTTGCACAAATTGTCAATCGTTGATAAAATACGTTTTTATTCATCTACATTTTTTTCAAACCTATAGTGGATGATGAATGATGTTAATACGGTTTTTTCAAATACTTATTCAATAATAAAATTATAAAAACTTAGGGATCCAGGTCGGATTCGAACTGAGTATAACTGAGTAAGTCTTGTGCTTTAGCACGCAGCCAACTTTCCCATAGCTAAAAGTTTACTTTTCAAAGACATATATATATATATATATATATATATATATATATATATATATATATATATATATATATCGCAATCGTTAGCTAACGAAAAGCTTTGAATTGTAAATTCAATTATAATTCTTGTATTTGTATTTTGACTTATGTTCTTTATATATATATATATATATATATATATATATATATATATATATGAACTTTTCTTTTCCTCCATCCGGTTGTCGTCGAAACTTCCATTGAACAACCTAAAATTGTTGTAATGGTTACCACACAGTATCATAAATAATGATCCAGGATTAAAATGAATGAAAAGAATATAATAAACAAATAAAGTGGATTAACGGTATCGAAGATAGCTTCAAAAATGGACAATGCGAGAGGAAAGCGAAAAGAAACTACAACACAATGCAAGCGAAGAAAATAAGCGTATAAACAATAGTTAACAAAAATAATAGTCCAACATCATACAGTACATAGAAAGGAAAATGAAATGTTTCAAGGAAATTGTTTTTCTATTTTGCCACCTAATAATGTTATTCTGACATATGTATACACGTATTTATATTAAATGTAATTATAAAATAAAAAGAACATTATATAAATTTTTCTTTGTTCATTTCACCAGCAATTGACTTTAAAAAACAAAATTTTTATAACTGTAGTTTTTGTGTTGTACATTTTGAGGTTTTTGTATAAATTACACTTTTTATGTATTAACTTGGCAAAAAACCACTACTTACTGATTTATTCAGCAGGCGCGTTTCACACTATATCAGTGAGTCACTGACAAGACTGTTGTTCAAGTTTGTGGTGTTGGTATGAGTCTCAAGTCTGAGCAACAGTCTTGTCAGTGACTCAAAGCAATAAATAATACGCTGACCTAGTGCGAAATGCAACTGAGAATAAATCATTAAGTTTTTTTTGCCAAGTTAATACAAAAAATGTAAAATTTTCATGTTACTTGTTTTTATGTAGAAATCGAGAAAAAGGGTCTTAGCTAGAAGGAAATATCACCCGATATTAAACAGTATAACTTTTTAAAATTCTTGCGAAAGAATTAAAACTAGTACTTCTACTCGATATATTACTTCAACGTAACTAAAAGTCGACTGGGTGTGAACTAACTTTTATATTGTACACCTGGATGTGAACACCTGGAACATTTCCTTGGGATCACTTTGATAACTCTTCAGTACGTTATAATTTACTCTTCGAGGTAAATTAAACATTCCATTCTTTCTAATACAGTTCACCACGTCTCTCCCCCATCATTCATTTTATTTCCAAAAAGTACAAAAAATGTTTCTCAATTCTCAGAAAAATTACGGGCTTAAATTTTGTTATTCTTAACTTACGAAAAGTGAAAAGGTTTTATCAAAGTTTTGATCTCATCATTTAAACTCTTGGAAAGTCATTAAAAGAGTTGGTTATTTTTTAAGATGTTTAAGTCTTTCTAACCACCATTTCTTTCACACATGTCTATTTAGCATTACAATAGAACTAAAATACTTTTATGCTAAAAGGATGTCTAAATTTATCTATGTTTGGAGTGTAATTAAGATATATGGTTTCCCTCATCAGTAAAATATTATAATAAAAGTTACACAAAATGCCCTTCGCAAATCTTTTAATTTTCTAAAACATGCTGGTTGTATTCCCATTTAGTTTGGAATAATGTTGTACAAACCTAGATAATTGCGTGCACCGGTCATCTGCCACTCTTAACATAGTCACATTAACATCCGCTCACGCATTTCAGGGAACCTACATCAATCAGAACTACATTCACAGAACTAAAACCCTAACCTATCCTTGATATAGAAGTAAAGTTAGAAAATTCGTAAAACGGATTTAATAAAAAGTCCTGGTTGATGAACGTTCCCCGAAATTCACCTACAAAAGTTAAAGTAACGAATGGCAGATAACCAGGCACTTAAAATACTTGTATTGCTATTTTTATAAATTACAAACGCTCATAGAAACAAACGACGGCTGTTTTACGAGTCAAGTCTTATATTTTATTCTGCTACGATGACGTTTCCATGACTAGATCGCTATCATCATCAGTCCTAAAGCCCTAAAATATTAAAATAATTTATAATAAATATAAACGAAAATATAACGTGTATGTATATATATATATATATATATATATATATATATATATATAGAGCGTAATTTTTAAAATTTATATTAATTATAAATATATTTAAGAAGTATAGACGTCCTTGTATGTTATAGGCCTCATGATGATAACTATCTAACCATGGAAACGTCGCCGTAGCAGAATAAAATATTACACTTGACTCGTAAAACCGCCGTCTTTTATTTCTATTACCAAATCTGTGCGAGTGTAAGTTGAGTTATAAAGCCTGTCAGACAGAGAGGGAGGGAGATTGGCTAGTCCCATGGTTTTGTAGTGTCTGGCTTATTTTTGCCTTGGCTTCAGGTAGAATACGCGATTAGAAATGTTGGGCTTTTACAGGGGAAAAGAGGGGATTTCAATTTGGAAGGATATTTACTTCGATGGAATGGGTGAAAGGAATTGTTTGTTTTGAGGATTTACTTAAACTCAAGAGGGATTAGCAGACGTTTTTTCTTCTTTTTTGCCGCACAATAAAAGTAAGAAGAGATGAACAAGTATTCTCTTCTCGCTTCAAGAGTAAGAGATTTAAAAGCGAACAATGTAGTTTTATAAAGAATTTCAATTTACTTAAGCCGCATTAAAAATAAAATGCGTCTTAGTCTATAGTTCACTATACAAAATCGCCAATTGTTGCTAGGTTCTTAATTTAAAAAGTGCAAAGACTAATTAGAATTATGATTTACATTTTATAAAAGATGAAAATTCCAGAAAGTTCATAACAATCTTATTTTAATGACACATTACTATTAATCTTAAGAAGATCTATTCAAACCCAGAGACGATCAAAGAGACATGTATGTTATTTATACGATGCTAATAAATGGATTAGACGTGACTCCGTTGAGAGGGCATTCTTGGCTGAACATACTTCCAAGTAATGCCATCACATTTCATTTTCGGCTCATTTAGTTTTTAGAAAAAATGTTCGGTTTATAAGCAAAGCCAATGTTATAAGATATCTAAATATTATTGTGAAATATATTTAGAATATTACATATTTCTATACCCAATTCAACAATCGCACTAGTTAATACATCAACTCACAATTAAAACTGAAATCAATTCAATGAGCAAAGGTAAATAAACTCGTACCGAGGCTGTGTAAAAACCACGTCATTACCGATTTGAATTATGTAGAAAAGGTCACGTGACCGTTTGGATAGCGTCCAACCGCAGAAACACGCTCGTACAATGTGTTTGTGGTTTTGGCAGGACTGAACAAAGATCGTACTAGATAAATTATGTTGGTATCAGTGCCATGACATAAGGCAGTCATATGGAAATAGAGTAGATGTAAAGTACGTTGGTTTGTGTGTTTGAAAAGTTTAGACTAACCGCAAATACATTCTGCTGTGGGTCAGACTATTGCAGTTTAAACTTCTAGTGGGACTGCCTTTATCTCTCAGCTGTTAGATCTTTCTCACATTTAGTGATATCGTATTTGTATATGTTTAGTAACTAACTTTACTTGTAATAATGCTTCCATTTGTTACCGGGGTTCCTAAATCTCACGTGTTACATCTTCGTCTCCTAAGAGTCTCCAGATATCAAAATTTCTATCTATAGCACCATAAAATCTAAATAAATCGTATTCCTTTAACCATACTCATAAGCCATTAAAAAGACGCACAAATGATATTTAAAACAAATCACACACACACACACACACACACACACACACACACATGATAGAAATAACTTGATGCACTGGGTTGTCTGAAGGCAGAGGAACGCGGGCGAAATATAGAAATGTGTAAACGTTTTCTCGGAAACTACTCTGGGAATTTTCAACGATATTGGTATATGGAGGGTTTTTAACCTCAGGAATCGAATGAGCTAAGTAAAAATTTTCTAAAACATCGTCATCATCAGTTTTTGAAAAATTATATATATATATATATATATATATATATATATATATATATATATATATATGTATATATATATATATATATATATATGTATATATATATATGTATATATATATGTTTATATATATATATATTTATATATATATATATATATATATATATATATATATATATATATATATATATATACACAAATATAGGGGGTTTTTTAACTCAGGAATTAAATGGGCTAAGACAAAATTTTCTAAAAATTAGTCTTAGCTTTGGAAAAATTGTATATTTTATATATATATATATATATATATATATATATATATATATGTGTGTGTGTGTGTGTGTGTGTGTGTATGTATGTATTTGTAATTTTACTGTCGGAAACTACTCTAAGGATGTTAAACAAATTGTTATACAGGAGGTTTTTAACCTCCGTAATCAAATGGGCTAAATCAAAATTTTCTGACAAATTGTCATCACGTTTTCGAAAATTCTTAAACATCGGAAACTACTCTACGGATTTTCAAAAAAAATTCGTATATAGAGAGTTTTTAATCTATTTAATCCAATGGGGTAAGTGAAAATTTTCTGATAATTCAACATCAAATTTTTGAAAATTTTTAAACATTTAAAACTACTTTAAGGATTTACACCATAATTGGTAAATTGGGGGGTTAACTTCAGTAATCCAATGGACTAAGTGAAATTTGTCTGAAAAATCGTTTTCTAAACAGAAGTTCATATTTCCATAATACATTGGACACAAGCAATAGTCAACTTTGATGTATCATGCTAATACATCAATTCCCAGTTAGATTAGCATTTGCAACAATCCACAAGTCACGGAGGCAACCTTTTGATTATGTTGGTAAAAGTTAAAAAAAACTCGCATTTTAATGCAGAGGGAATGGTAAATGCACTAGGATTAAAAGGAGTAGCTTTAAAATTCTTTTGCCAAATGGTAATACATGTCATACGCAAAACATGTTTGAAATTTCGGAGTCAATCGGAGTATGATCCGATTGTAGATAGATTCCCTGATATAAAACTTATAGTTGGTCGGTTTCTGCCATTTATGTTTATTCTAAGTGCCTTGAATACACATTTTATTATCTGTAGGCCTAATTAATTTACATACTAAAATATATTTTGCAGTGTTTTATATTTTATTTTGTTTATTGCATCACATGTATATATTGATGCCTATTTGGGAGACTCCAACTGTAAACTGAATGGCACTGAGCAGGAGTGCAGCAGTGAGACGAGGAAGGGTCAGGGATTCATCAGGTAAAATGATTGTACCAGAGAAAAAAGTATTCTATGCTAGAATCAAAATGCAGAATGAATAACTTGAGCCTTCAACGTATAACTGAAGGACCCCCAGACAACCCCAATCAGGTTACAGTAGGAGTCACCGCGCCTACCCGTGTCGGCTCCCTAAGGGAGGGTTACTCACGACTTACTTGGACGGCCCGCACCCATTAGATAAAACTAACCGATGTTGGCTCCGCAGAGGGCTATTCACAACAGATATTAAATCGATTACAACAATAGAATAAGATGTTTCTATGGATTTTGGTAAATGCTATATTGTTGTTACTAATTGTCAAAGAATTGTTATATTAATTGAATTATGTTTTAACTTATATTTTTTATCAATGATTTACCAATAAAAGTTATTCGGCCCCATGAGCAAGATTTTAAAGTGGGTTCACTTGGCCAAAGGAAGATTTTGACTTTACGATCGTTAAACGAACTTGACAGAGGTGCGCTTAGGAGCACCTGGACACATCCATTATTGTCGAATGCTGTATCGGCCAAAATAAAATTTTCGGGCGAAGAACGGTAATCTCTGGGTGCGTTTACTAGGGCATCTCTGCAGCTTTTTGTTCAACGACAAACAAAGATTCGTTAAAGGCGATCGTGGGACACATTTGCGTTTTGATGTCAACTTGCATTGACCCACGTGTTATCGTGATAGCTGTTAAAGTCCGGAAACCTTAACCGGGGCTTTGGAGTTCGGGCCTAAGCTTCTTTTTCGCTTAGAAAGCTGTAGCTATTTCTGGAGTTCAATAGGGCAAGAAATATTCGTTTAGTACCGCGGAAGGTTTATAATTTGAGTAGGTCTGCACCATTCAGCATGGTAGAATCACTACAGCATTCGGTGTCATCCTGAAGGTTAAGGGTCGTCTGTGGAGGTATTGTATTACAGTACGTTGTTTAGCAGCAAGGACGCTGCTGCTTTGAAGCTTTGTTGGCTATTCTTAGATACCGCAGAGAAGCCATTATGTGTGGATATTCATGGGTATCATGATACGGATTGCGTACGTCAGAGGGGGAAACACGACGATTGCTCTTACTAATAATTGTATATCTAATATTCTTAAAAGACTGATAATTGTATATGTGTAAACTTTTTCTCGGAAACTACTCTATGAATTTTCAACAAAATTTGTATTTAGAGGGTTTTAACCTCAGGATTCCAATGGGCAAAGTGAAAATTTTCTGATAAATTATTATCAAGTTTTTTAATATCTTTAAACATCTAAAACTACTTTAAGGATTTATATCAAAATTGGTATATTGATGCTTAACATCGGTAATCTAATAGGCTGAGTGAAAATTTTCTGAAGATTCGATATTAAATTTTCGAACATTCTTAAGAAGTTCATATTTCCAGAATCACATTGGACTCAAACAAGAGTAAACTTGCATGTAATATGCAAATACATCAATTCCCAGTTAGACCAGCATTTGCCATGACAATCATTAGTCACAGAGGAAAACCTTTGATTATGTATGTATCAAATTAAGAATCTCCGTTTTTATGCAACAGAGTGCTTTATGTCCCATTCTCTAGGATTAAAGAAGGAGTAGCTTAATTTTTTTTGTCAAATAATGCACGTTATACGGAAAAAAAATATTTAAAATTTCAGACTCGATCGTAGTATTATCCGATCGTAGTTAGGTTTCCTGATATATAATAATTAGAAACTGCTGATAATAAATAATATTATATATATATATAATTTCAAAAAAGAATACTTTTAATGAATATATTTATTCAAAGCTTTTCGCCGATAAAATAGTACCAACATCTTCAGGAAAATAATTATCTAATAATTATTAAAATGATTTAATTTTGTAAAAATATTTTATTAGATAATTATTTCCTGAAGATACTGGTACTATTTTATCGACGAAAAGCTTTGAATAAATATATTCATTAAAAGTACTCTTTTTTTTAATATTTTTAATTTATTAACTATATTACAAGAAACATTATCACCATATTTAATATATAATATTATTATTATTATAATATTTATTATAATATTTTATATTATTTATATATATATAAAGAACAAAAGTCTAAATACAAATACAAGAATTATAATTGAATTTACAATTCAAAGCTTTTCGTTGGCTAACAGTACCAACATCATCAGGAATATTAAACAATTCTTTAATTGTTTAATATTCCTGATGATGTTGGTACTGTTAGCCAACGAAAAGCTTTGAATTGTAAATTCAATTATAATTCTTGTATTTGTATTTAGACTTTTGTTCTTTATTAATACACAAGAAAACATACTGCGATATTTATATATATATATATATATATATATATATATATATATATATATATATATATATATGTGTGTGTGTGTGTGTTTGTATGTCTGTGTGTGTGTGTGTGTGTGTGGTGTGTGTTTTTGTGTGTGTGTGTGTGTGTGTGTGTATGTGAGTTTGTTTTTGTGTGTAAAAGAGATACGAAACAAATATTGTTCTTTACCCCACCATGGACCGTTGGAACGAGAAGGTATACCGATAAGGGGAGGAGTGTCACCAGCTGAAAAAGGTTAGGAACTACTGATCTATAGCATAAATATGCTCCCGTAAAGGTACTGCAAACTCTGTGATACATGTCACTGATCAAATCTTATTGCTTCTATTCACACTTTGGTCTTATTTAACTAAACGTTTAATTCAACAGTTTTGTTTATGGTGGGTTTTGAACGTTCGAAACAATGTGTTTTAAAGTTTTAACACGGGAGGAAATCTGTGGCCTATCCAGAAAAATCATTTTAGGGTTGCTCTTAATATATTTAAGAAATATGGTGGCTATAGTGTAAATTCTAAGGGTTTTCTCTACTCTGTGACATTAGAGATTCATTAGTTAGCCTCATTTACCATATACTAAAATCTTTTACATTTTTGGTTTTATTAGGAGCCTTTATTTCTTGTATTTATACATCAAGAACTACATGATGACCAGGCACTAGAATATATTGCAGGTGTCCCAATTTAGTTTATACTAGAAAACCACCAAATTATTACATTGTGTGTAGGCGTAATTATTATTGATTGTAGTATAGTATTATAGTGAATAATATGGATTTGTAAACATATTCTACTAATTAATAGGTAGATTTAAATCAAGGACGAAAGCAAAATGTGGAAATGGCTTTTTATTTTACATTTATAGTCTTATTTTATAATTTATACTTTCCATATTTTGAGGAGCGCTTGAGGCCCAAAGTCCCCACTTTAAATCTGTCACTGGCGGAAAGTATATTTTGATATCTTAATTTGTCAATAAAACATGAATAATGCATTTCAAGGCATAGCGAGGATGTTATGAGGGGTTACCCCAACCCTACACTAATTGTAAAGTTTTCAATCTTTCAGTAGCCTAATTGAACAACCCAATTATTTGATGTATTTTAGGTTAATTAAAAATCTTATAAAGAAATTCAAATGTTAAAATTTCGAATAGTTTTCAAATAAACTGTAGCTATACAACTGTTTATAAATACTATGCTACGCCCGTTTTGTTTCCCGTAACGCTTTAAAAAAGGCCCTTCTGGTAAAACTCCCTCTTCGCTTCGATTGATGCTGCAGGTAAGCGGCCGTAGTGAATAAAATCACTGATTATTTAAAAGTAGTGTTGATATTGAGAGGTACATTGTGCTCTAAAAACACAGTTATACGATAAATAATATGACCAACGTTTTTAAAAGTCAATTCCTACTTAGGTCAACAAACAAAATAGAGTTTAGTTACGGTTTATTAAATAATTAAAATATAAATAAAGTAACATAACCCATGCTTTAAAACAGTTGTTCTGTAACAAAACTTACAACATAAAATCAGCTGTTTAATGAAATCATCTCATTTATTTTAAGCCAAATGGGACGAAATAACTATGTTGCATACCTTGCCCATTTTGTGTAAATAGAACTAAAATTCATTCAATAAATTTAATTAATGAATTAATATTTCTTTAAATGTATTCGCATAAAGTTAAATCCACTACAAGTTAAAAGAAATGTATTTGAACTTGAGTGGATGAATAAAAATTATTTTATTACGAATGAAATTTTTGTACACGATAAACATGGCAATATTTAGAGATGAATTTATAACTGATAAGAATAACGATTTTTGTGCCACTGATAAGGAATATTGCGCTGGTTTGACCTTAGGTACTATTTTCACAGGGAAAACTTTGGGGCTGAAAAGAAAAAAATAATAATAATAAATGTAGGTTACAATGGATTAGTAACCTTCTACAAATATTAATCAAGACTCTAGATGCTATTTACTGAGGGGACAAGTATCTAGATCTCCATTGATCAATCTCCCCAATATGACACGATTCCAAGGCGCCTTTTGAACATGATGTGGTATTTATTTCGAAATTTCAAACCCAATCAGTATAGGAAAATACGAAACTATTGGTGGCAAGCAAGTTGGAACGCGACCCCCATTGAGTATCCCACATGATGAGACAGCAGAATAAAAAGATTTTAATAATAAAAAAAGTTCACTCAAAATCTCACAAAACAATTCATTTCACACAAACTAGTTTTGACTACGATGTAGCCTTCATCAGCGATTGGCCACTACTATTAATAACAATAAACTAGTACACGCCATTAATTAGTGAAATTTTGAAACTTTTTTAATATTTACCGTTGGGAATTGTTCTCTCTAACTAAGCTCCAACTTAATAAAGATTCGTGCTTTACAAATGTTTTAACTTGAATTTTGTTGCTTGCATATTATCGACATTAGATGGCGTTGGTTGCTAGGTTTATAATATACATCAAATGAAGGCGTGAATGAACCATCTTTGGGGGCATTGGAGGATGTCCATCCTTACAGTAAAAATTTCTCTAGCTATAAATATTTTGTAGTTTATGTCACATACTTATCCGGCAAACTAAATTTCCCAGCATCAAAAAACCTAACACTTCGGTCATTAATTCGGTACAATCAGGTACGTTATTGTGATTTGGGAGTCCAGTACTTTTATCTGCTCTTCTTTAACAGCACGTTACCTTTAACTTGCAACGCTATGTATCAAACATATTTGTTAAGAAATTATTCTTTCTTGTTCAATTCCTAGTTTTAGTTCATACTCTCTCTATATATATATTAATATCTTGTTTAAATTTTCAATCGTTAGTAAAAGAATATTTATTCATCCACACAAGTTCAAATACATTTTTATAATCTGTAGTAGATGACACTTGATGCTAGTACAGTTTTCTCCAAATACTATTTCACTAATTGAATTTAATTCTTTAATTTTACAACTAATTTTGCTTTCTATTTTGCCACTTAAAATTTCGATTGTGTATTATGTATAGACATATTTATATTATTTGTAATTATTTAAAAGAAAGTAACTCAAATAAATTTTTTTGTTGACCTTAGCAGAAGTTGAATTCAATTCTTTTTTTATATTATTTCTTTTATTCAGTTAATTCAATCATCTTTCGCCTTTCACCATTCTCATCCTTTAACTTTCTTTCCTCCTTATGGCTCTGTTTTCTTCTGTACATAGCCTATATATTTATATTAGTTATAATTATTTAATAGAAAGTTACTAAAAAATATTTTTCTATTTACCTGAGTAAGAATTGACTTAAGATTTTTTTTATATCACCTGTTATAGCAGAACAAAACGTTTCTACTGCGGCAAATGTGAAAACGGTTTTAGAAACTATAGTGTTTACGGGTGAATTACATTTAATCTTGTTAAAAAAACTATTTGTTTAAACTTACGTAAACTTTATTCCTCACCGGTAAAAGCAAATATCCAGATCCCTTAGTTACAATCTTGGTGGGTTGTGTCTGGAGCATATTATTAAAATGACAAGTCATTTTCTATTTCAAACAATTCCATTAAACTACGAGTATAAACATTTTTATACAAAATGTTGGTGTTGGCAAAAGTTAAAATTAAATTATATCGCGAACCGCAGCATTTAGGGCACAAGCTGTCGCTAGGAGACTATAACCTAATGCTTTATTTTATCTCTTTACTTTAATAGCAGGGCAAAACTTTAATTAAATGTTCAGAAATGTGGACGATGTCCTGAATTCGGATTTAGTTGACTAAACGTATGATTTAAAATTAATAAAGATCATAAAAATTGTTTCATTTTTAAAAAACGTTTAGTCTGTATTTCTTATACATTTCATTCATCTTCAGTTTGCGTAAAATCATGCTGAATGAAGGTTCTTAATTTACATTATATAGTCTGTAATTATGTATTTTTATATTTAGTATGTTAAATACTACGCACACACACACACACACAAATATATATATATACACATATTTATTCATTTATTTATTTACCTATGTGTGTATGTGTGCGTAAATATAAACACATACATATATATATTGTAATCCTTAGATGAATTATTTTTTCTTGTTGAATAAGTATGATGCAATAAAATAATTTTTATAAACAAGAATATACAAGTATTACTTCACTTTATTGTTGATTGAAGCTTTTCCCTAATTTACATTATTAGCATTTTCAAAATTTATAAATTACTGTCCTGTTATGTGACTAGAGTAAGACTGTCACATAACTGGACAGTGATTTATAAATTTTGAAAATGCTAATAATGTAAATTAGCGAAAAGCTTCAATCAACAATAAAGTGAAGTAATACTCGTATATCCTTGTTTATGAAAATTATTTTATTTCACCATATATATATATATATATATATATATATATATATATATATATATATATATATATATATATATATATATAAACTGAAACAACTATGGAGTAATTTTTTATTTTAATAAATATTTATATATTATACATATATTATTATTTATATGCATTACACATAATATTTTTTATTTAAACCTTGATGTACGTTTTCATTGCAAAGCAATCATCTTCAGAGGAATTAACAAAGATAACTACAAAAGAACAAGAGTAAATCAAAATTAATTTTAGGATTTAAATAAAAGGTTTTTGTATGTAAGAGGTTTTATTTATTTAAAATTATTTAAAATATATGTTGATAAGTATGTACAATTAAGAAATATATATTTTTCAAATTCACTAAAACAAATTATATAAACATAACCTTTTTAAAGTAAATTCCTACTCTGATCAACAAAGAAAACTTTTATTTTACATACTTTTTAATAAGTAACTACAATAATATAAATAAGGTAACATACATAGCCTATACGTTGAAACAGCTGTTTTATTAAATATTGTTATCACTTATTTTAAGCCAAATGAGACGAAATAGTTATATTATATACCTTGCCTTTTTGTGAAATGTTTTTCTTCCATATAAAACTGAAAATAATTAATTATTATTTTAAAAAACTGTATTTATAGCAAGTGTCATCTACTACAAGTTAAAAAAAATATTTGAACTTCAGTGGATGAATAAAATATAGCCTGCTTTATTAACGACTTAAAATTTGAACAAGTTAGGTATATATATAGGGATATTGTTATCTAAAGGAACGAATTGAATGAAAAGGGACTTGAGTTACAGAAAATGTGTTACATTTACGGGCTTTCGTCTTACACAAAACTTGTCGATCACCCAGTGCAACCAATATAAGGCAGGTTCTAAGAATAGCACTATTCCACGTTTCACAACTGAGTTTGTTTTTCAACAAGGGAATGGCAAAAAAACGTTTCGCCATTTTTATGAAAATTCTTTACAACAAGCGCTAAAGACAGACATAAATTACCAGCAGGTCTTAGAAAAAGCGGTGGCACATCTTTATCGTATAAGGAGCGGCGTGTCTTCATCGATAAGGAAAAAACTGTGCAATTGAGATACGTTCGTAGAGTTAACAAAGCTACCCGCCTGAAAAAACCGGTCGCATTGGTCGCCAACTTACTGGTTTTATTGGAAGAACAGAGACGGCCGGGTGTAAAGAGAGTCGCGTGAGGTATCGCTTTATGTTCGTGTTTGTGGCACTCAACAGTGTAGGCATAAGTGTGCGCAGGAGTGCGAGTACTGCGCACACTTTACTTCTCTAGCATCACATCTATTATTGTCATCAAATAGTTGTTCTCTCTTATGAGTTCTATAGCTCGCCCATTTATACCACAATCGAGGCTCCACCCTCCAAATAAATTTTCATACTTTCTGTTCCTTTCCTTCCCTTTCATTAAAATCATAACTTGTGTAGTTCTTTAGAAGTATATTTATAGTGAGGCTTATTCATTTGATTCCTTCTATTATTTCACATATTAGGTTACGTAAACCAAATAATGGGTTATGTAACTTTATTTGTAATAATTGTAAGTATTTAATAAAAAGTAACTAAATTAAAATTTTTGTTTTTTGACCTAATATGAATTTATTGTAAATATTTTTTATATTACTTGTTTGTTTGCTTCATCTAAGACGAGACCTGTCTAGCTTGCTTCGTGAGGTAGGTTGAAATAGTAGGTTTGTTCCAGTGAACAACACTGACTTGATATTCTAGTACTGCTGAAGCGCCCAGTTAATGTTGCTTTGGAACCAGATCGAAAGGCAGAAATAGCCTCTTTGAAAAAAAAATATTTTAACAAACTTTAGTGATATTATCAATTAAAAACGTCATTTGGTTACGTCACTTGGTTACGTCACTCGGTTAATCGATTTGGAATGGGAGGATTATTTCAATGAAAACGAACTAAAACATGAGGGTGTCCTAAACTGAAGGAGATTCGACTAAATCAAGTTGTCATCTATTTATCTGCTGCTGGAGCTGGAGTCATACTGCACTTTTATGTATGATACCGCATTCATAAAACCTATTTATTGTAACACCTATCTGTAGTATATACTCATCGATTCATAATTACCCTTTTAATTACCGTCCTTCAAATTTATAGGGTACATCAGCAATAAGTCAGCGCTTAGTTCTAGAAGGATGAAATGAACCCATAAATCACCAAACTTCCTATTCCTAACCACCTCACCCTCGCATATATGCAACCCTCCGAGACAGATCCTACATTATGGGTCGATAACCTCAGCGCGTTAATTTCCATACAGGGAGCTTTATTAAGTCATTACTTAGAGCAACTTTAAGAGACTAATTCTCGCCTCGAGTAAAGGCAGGGTAAGATTCGTAATTCAGTGATTTTTTGTTTTAATTGGAACTGGCATTTATACCTAGACTTCAAAGAAATATTTTCCATAGGCAGGTAAATACCTGTCATCATTTCTAAGATAAGATTCAGGCGCGTATCCAAGGGGGGGCGATGGGGCGATCGCCCCCCAACCCTCAAGACCTTTGGATTAAAAATCGACAATATATTATTAAATTCGGACTTTCTATTAAATTAGACTTTTACTTAAGTTAATTCGTCTTTTATTGTAAATAAAAAATAAAATTTTAATTTTTAATTTGAAAATGTGACGCGTTCCCTCGGCATACCCTCGAAAACGTCTAAACGTTTTAACAACAGATAGCGCTAGTGAAGCTTAGTCTCGAACATATGATTTTATAAGGTGATCCAAGCCCCCAGGGTTCCTGCATGATCTGTCGCGGAATTTTTCCTGGCAGGGTTTCTTTCTTGCCAGGTTTTTTCATCCCGCTCTTAGCGCGACACTTACCGTACTGTTTCATTTCACTATCTCCTGATTCTCCATGGAAAGAGCTTATGAGCTTGGTACATGGGCAATCAATCCCGTTTCCTTCACTCGCGGTAGGGATACTAACCGCATGCGCATGTGAGACGGAGTTAGCTCGCTAGAGGTTGGCTGCCACGAGGGCTGGGCGGGTTTTGGGGGCTCAGACCCGGGTATAAGACAAAAAAAAACATATGATTTGCATAAGGTGATCCAAGCCCCCAGGGTTCCTGCATGATCTGTCGCGGGATTTTTCCTGGCAGGGTTTCTTTCTTGCCAGGTTTTTTCATCCCGCTCTTAGCGCGACACTTACCGTACTGTTTCATTTCACTATCTCCTGATTCTCCATGGAAAGAGCTTATGAGATCAATCCCGTTTCCTTCACTCGCGGTTGGGATACTAACCTCATGCGCATGTGAGACGGAGGTAGCTCGCTAGAGGTTGGCTGCCACGAGGGCTGGGCGGGTTTTGGGGGCTCAGACCCGGGTAAAAAAAAAAAAAAAAAATTATTTTTAATACGTAATTTTGCAAGCGTAATATTCGCAGTTTACTCCGGAAATGTTCGTGTTGGAAGAATAACTACTTATATTAATTAATAAACCATTTTTATAATAATAGCTTATTATGAAATTAATAATATTCTCTAGCCATAAGTGTTATCGAAACTGGAACAATTATTTATTAAAAAGTCTAATTTGCTACGAATCTTTATCACGTTACCGATTTCTAACGCAAAGCGTAGAAAGAACATTTTCTGTTCTATGTTTTTACATAAACGCACGCGCACGCGCACATACACACACATATTATATATATATATATAATACCACATCTAAAACTTTCTGTTTAGTCTTACGATAAAACCGGCACCAAACTCATGTTCTCAATCTAATTTAAGCATTTATAAACGCTAGGATAATCATTTTATGTTTATAAATCTTATTGTAATTCCTATGTTGCAGGGACTTGTCGAGCAACAACATCACAGAAATAGGAGAGGTGACTTTTGCAAACTTGGCTGACCTTGAAGAACTGTAAGTATATCCCTAGATTTTGCTGTACTGTTAGTATTTTGTAACTTTCCTAGCACATAATGTTTTTGGAATATTATGTATTCCAATGAAAACATGGTAAATATTTTCCAATAATTTGTCATGAATTTGTTGCATAAATCTCTGTTTCTTTTAGCTAAAGTTAAATTAGCCCAGTTTTTAAAATACAATTTTATTAGACAACGTTTAGAGAGGGATAACCAATCAAAGCCCTCTATTTTGAAAGTATAAGGAGGGATTTATTGAAAGTGCAATCCCACATTCTTGCCTTGATCACATTACAATGAGCCGACAACCTACTTCCCAGCTTGCATTCAGTATCACCCCTCTCTACAAAATGTAAAAAATACTTTAAAATTATAAATAAATTTCATATGAAATTAAAAACCATGTCAGTTTTTCCTGTAAATAGAGTTTTTCTGTAAATAGAAGTTTTCCAGATAGGGGCTTAGTACAGGTAAGGAATATAATTTTAAAAACTATTTGTGACAACTATAATAACAAAGAACTGAGAAGGCTTTGCAACAGGAATCTACAATGTCTTAAGGCATTCAATAGCTAAACAACAGATGCTGATTAAAACTTCCGTCTTTAAGTCCAAACACTATGTGAGAGGTAATATATAGGCTACTTGTTTAAATGATCCTTAATATCAGGTCCATGGTTTATTTCTGGAAATTTACTTCCGTGTTCTACAGACACTTGTGTTTACACAAAACCTAACAATTCCCAACAGGTTTAGGTAGTAAGACTTGTGCTACATGTGTGGGATGGGAAAGCTAGTGGCACAACTACCCATTTAACATTCACGAACAAAGAATCTAGTTTCACACGTTGTGTACTGTAAGGCGATTGCGTTCGATAAGGGAACAAGTAATCCGATTGGCCGAAGAGCTTTTATCACTGAGGTACGCCCTATAACACGGATCGACTGTGTTCTGTCCGTCGGATTTACATAAGTTACAGTGCAGCTAACGAGGTGTGTGACTGTAGCATGGCGCATGCGCGAGCTAGACATGAGCAGGCTGATTCCGCCCTAGAGCATTAGCATACTAGACGAAGGAACGTATTCCTGATCAACTGCACTTCGCTCCAGTACATGAGATCAAATGTCGTTTTCCTTGCCTCGATTCTGAAGGCTTAGTCCATTTTAATTTTATGTGGATTTTCGTGCGGATCCTTTAGATTCTCTATGTAGGAATGCATTCGTCTCTCGGTGGTCTCCCCCCTCACTTTCATCTCAGATATTGACTTCACACCGTTCTTCTCTTATGGCTTATGTTATCACTGTCATTAGAATCTCTTCTTTTCGTTCTTCTCAAAATCATCACATTCATAGCACTTTGCATCCACATTTCCAATGCCTCCCATCTCTTGCCGGATATAAAGTTATTGTGGGTCAGGGGAAATGATGAGTAACATTATACGAAGAACCAGTTCGGCCGTGACGTGACGGACTGGAGTGACTTTGATTCCACGGTCTCCACCTTGAGGTATACCGGCTTTAATGAATGAACCCGAATAAACTTCTCAGAAACTGTGTCAAAATAAACATTCATAGGTTTCATACGTGAGGCTAAACTAATAACAATATATACGTCCGGACGTAATAGGTATTGCAAAACCGAATATACCTAGTGATATAGTAAGCTCTTAGGATCACGGGAAATGTTTTAAAGTTTACAAAGTGGCACTCATTCGAACTGTCCAACAGAAGTGAATTCTTCATTCGAATAATATAAACTTATAGAGGTTTTAATTAAATCTTGTTAATAGATATTTTAGAAAATTTAGTTAGAGAAGGTAAAAATAAGTCATATAGACCAAAATTATATAAGTAAATTTTCTTCCTAATGAAGTTAACATATAAAAATTGTGTTTTAGTTAACCTAGAGCACTATTTATGATATTGTGGGGTAACCATGGCAACAGTTTAAGATTGTACAATGGAGGTTTCGACAAAAACTAGATGGGGTTAAAAAAAAATCATATAAGTTACATCTTTGAGAAATATATTTGTAGGTATTATAAAGTTGGCGATGTGTCAAGCCGCGCTAGACTTTGAACATGAGGATTCTCAGTTCGAACCCATCTCGAATGCACAAATTTTGATTTAATTATTGAATAAATATTTGAAAACCCCGTATTAACATCAATTGTCATTCGCTATAAGTTAAAAAAAATGTATTTAAACTTGTTTGGAAGAATAAAATCTGATTTCATTAACGATTGAAAATTTGTAGAAGATATATATCAGGAGAAAGTAAGCTAATAGAAGGAATTTAATAATAATAACAGTATGTAGTTTATATAAACCTTTATTACATGTTATTTTCTAAATAAGCATCTTATTTAACAAGTTAAAAACATTACCCAAGCTTTAAAACAGCTGTTCTACAACATAACCTATAACATAAAATCGGCTGTTGCATTTAATCATAAAATATATTATCACTTAATATAAGCTAAAATATGAAGAGCGTCGGACGAGATAATTTTTCTACCATACAAAACAATCATACTTACCCAAAAGAACTATTTTCTTCGATAAAACATGGTACCCCCAATAATTAATTTTTTTTTTTAAATGACGTCACCTCACAAAACGCACAAAATACCAAACTTATGTTTATACCTACACAACGAGTACTAAGTTATATTACGTTACAACATTGCCCACTGGAAATATACTCGTTGCTACAATTTTTTCGGTTACGATAAACTAGCTTAAAACAATAGAATGTTTATTATATATAAATCTTCACTTCTATTAGGAAAATGCGTATACATTTGTGTACAATTTTCTGCCTTTCCTAACATTAAAGAATTTTTTTTTGATAACGCGTTTCGGGTTAAATGTAACATACTTACCTATAAAAAAAGTGTATTTTATTTTTATTTTTTCAATTTCTTTCATTAGTTTACATTTCCCTTACATATATATTGTACAAATTTTCAATCATTAATAAAATACGTTTTTATTCATCCAATCAAGTTCAAATAAATTTTTTTAACTCCGTAGTGGATGACAATTGATGTAAATACAGTTTTTTTAAAAATATTACTTCATTAATTAAATTCAAAGTTATATCGGTCAGATAGGAACTGAGAAGCTACATGTTTAAAATCCAGCACTTCTGCACCGAGCCAACATTCCAATAGCCATAAATGTATGATTAAAGATGCATATAAAATTATAAGAGATAGGTTCCTTACAATAAAGGAATGAAGCATTACAAGAGACGGATAGAATGTAAGATTATAGACCACCATCAGCTTCATAAATTAGAAACGAAAAAAAGAAAGCAAATAAATATTAACAAAAAGAAATCAGAAAACAGTATATATATTCCAACGCCATATGCTGTATACAAAGTAAAATGGAAAATTGCAAGGAAATTCGCTTACTATTTTGCCACTTAATATTGTTATTCTGACATATGAGTATACATATTTATATTATTTGTAATTATAAAATAAAAAGTAACCAAATAGGATTTTTCTTTGTTACTCAGTAGGAATTGACTTTCAAAAATTTTTTACATTTTGAATATTACATACCTTCCCCTTTTGTAAAACGTTTTTCTCCCATATATAACTGAAATAATTAATTATATTTGAAAAATATTTAAAAATATTAAAATTGCCACGCATTACAAGTTTGAAAAAATGTATTTAAACTTTAGTGAATGAATAAAAAGTATTTGATTAACGATAGAAATTTTGAGCAATATATAGGGAGAGTGTGAACTAATAGAAGAAAAGGAAAAGTTTATTTTAGTTAATTTATTTTTTTAATTTTTGCTTTATTAATGTGTTTTCGCGATTTTATTTATGATTGTTATTCCTTTAGCATCACTATTCGTAGGCTGTGTTTTAAATCATTTTTATCAGCGAATAAATCTCAGCCGTCAGCCATGTTTATTAATACAAATGTCGCAGCTATTGTTCCAAACGGGAATAGGTAGTGCAGTTATGTAACTTGCGGGGTAAAGCGGTCAAGGCCCAGTGTAAAGGCACCGACTCCTCGTCCAAGGCCGCCCTCCAGCTCATCTTTTTGGAAACCATTACGTCACCTCTATTAAGCCAACTCCGTATAGTTTCTCCTTTTATTATAAATATATCTTAGTACATTGGATAATTTTAATTCATAAAACCAATATATATCCATTTTATGTCTACATACAATATACTATAGCGGTTTACGGAAATAATTTAATAATAGTGAACAGAATTTCTTATTATTATTATTATTATTGTTTAGGGTAAGACTACTTTTAAGTAATGGCTGAACTCACTCTTGAGTTACAGTTATAAATAACTAGTCAGGAACTCATACAACAACGTATTTTATTGTCATACGCGTTTCAATGACTTATGTCATCATTACCAGTTTACAACTGCAACAGTTGCAGTTGTAAAAATTTTCAATTAATAATAAAATACTTTTTATTCATCAAATCAAGTTCAGATACATTTTTTTAAACTCGTGGTGGATTTTAATACAGTTTTTTCAATTATGAATACATTACTTAAATTTAATTAATTAATTTCCAGCATTTGTTGATTCCATCTTCTCGTGTGCTACTAGTAATCACTAAACACTTTTAATTTCGTTTTCCTTTCTGCCACTTAATAGTAATAATTCGGTCATATAAATATACATAATTATAAATTCAATTATAATTCTTGTATTTGTATTTTGACTTAGTTCTTTATTAATACACAAGAATACATATTGCGATATATATATATATATATATATATATATATATATATATATATATATATATATATACATCATATTTGTATTATATGTAAGTATTTAGTAAAAATTAACTAAAATAAAATTTATCTTTGTTCACGTAAGTAGGAATGAACTTTAAATTTGTTTTCTATTTAATTATTTGTTTTTCCATTATTCATATCGGGAAAATCCTGACAGCTACTAATGCTGATTTCGCTGTGTGTTTGCACTTTTTGCTTTAGGTTTCTATTATAAAATTGACCCCTTACTATTTGACGAGCATGATCTGTTTTGCGCTCTTGTTATAGATCAGAATGGAGTTTATTAGCTTATATTACGTTTGTGTCAAGTTCCTCCTTTTGCTGTGTTTCTTGTTTTGTTTTTTATCAATTTGCATGTTATCAAACAATGGAATTTTTCATGAAACAAACTTGTTTAACGTTTCCAAACTTAATTTAAGTATAAATTGCAATTTTATTTTATATTTATTTACGTTTTAACGAAATCAGTGTTTGTTACGGAATACTAGTTGACCTGGCGAACTTCGTACCCCCTAAAAGTAAATGAATGGCTTGTTATCATTAGGTAAATTTAATTAAATATTTTATTAACATAATAGTAACTGAACTTATAGTAGTCGATCGAGAAAGGTGTAACAAGAAAAGTTCTTGATTGAATGTTATTTATTGACGTGCACTCGGATATATAATATTTTTGGTTTTTCTCTCTGTTGCGTACACAAATAAATAGGAAGGTTTTCCGACGCGTAAGCAAGTCATATACAGTTAATGTGAGAAGCATCGGTTTTCAAAATAAAGTCCAAATAATTTAATTTGTTGAATGTTGCTTAGCAACCAAAATTTGGAAGGATTTCAAAGAGATATCTCAGGATATGATAAAATAGAAAATCATATATAATGCTATTTTGGTACTGTACTTGAAAAATACATGTTGAAAAACAATTTTATGTCGTCGAGAAGCTATTTTGCTAACAACCTTGCGCCGTTTTATAGGTTAATATTTTTCTGCAAAAATTATTTGGGGGCCCACATGCCCCCTGTGCTCCTCTGGCTACGACCCTTAAACGTACTAGGCCAGAAACCTTCCCAGGAATGTACTCAAATATTTCCCAAAGTTTTATGGCGATCGGATGAATGGTTTAGTAACGATACATAAGGTTTAATGTATGCATGAGGACCATACACACACGCGCGCGCGCTTGTGTGTGTGTGTGTGTGTGTGTGTGTGTGTGTGTGTGTGTGTGTGTGTGTGTGTGTGTGTGTGTGTGTGTGTGTGTAGATTAGAGTACAAACAATTAATTTCATATGAGTACTTTGACATCTCGGTGGAATAAACAGTAAAGGCCCTAGTTGAAAATGTGTTAATTGCCTCCTACCCTTGATATATAAAATATATTGGAAATGCAACTCTTGGCTCCCGATAAATTATACTCTCTAACTGGTAACTCACGCTGTTGCATGTTTTGGATTAGATATTATTCTTGACCTTATATTCCTAGGTTTTTCACTTAGGCAACTTTATTACTTAATACTTCTTATCTAAATAACAATAAATTTGTATTGTTGTAGGTCATGCAAATCAGGTTATCAAAAACCCCTTATGTATAGAGAAAAAGAAAGTACTAACTATGTACAAAAGCTTTGGTCGCTTTAACGGTATCGTCAGATAGTTACAGGCGGACAATACAAGCTGGTACTAACTATTCTTTGAGCTTAGCTTGGGAGGTTAAATTAATATCAAATAAAAGGAGTACACAAACTCACAGATTATTTATTTAATCACACAGACGCGTTTCAATAAAAAAAAGTCTTCATCGTCAGTGAGTATTGATACTTCAAATTCCAAGAGTTAGTTGTAAGTTGGAGTTTGAAGTATCAATACTCACTGATAATGATGACTTTGTCATTGAAACGCGTCTTGGTGGATAAATTATTAATTTGTTAGTTTGTGTGCGGTTTTTATTTGTTACTAATACAAACCAGGTTATATATTAGTCAGCTGATCATAGCAAGCTTTAGTAAGCACTGCTGTTACTTCCTTTATATACGAGGATGTTTAGTGATTTTATTGCTTGCCTTCAGTTGGATAGTTGATGGGGATTGTATTGGGTTTATTGATTTATTATTGTTTTTATTTTGTGCATATTTGTTCGTATGTGTATGAGTTTCTTATTTAAACACACTAGGATATTATTTTTTTAACGATTTAAACATATTATACATTTTAAAACATACGACTTTCTGGCAAAAAAAAGGCACAACTCATTTGTATGCCCACGTTGCTTAGCAAGAAGGCCCTCATCAACGCAACTATCGACCGGGCTAGCAATCTTCACCTCACACAGCAATCAGCAGGAAGAAAATAAGAAAACGTCCTAAGTTCAGAATGCAGAACGGCCACGACTACCTGGCCGCCCATCTAAATGCTCACGATGCCGGAATGCTCTCTCTGTGGACATGATACGCTGGATCCTTATCATCTGCCGAAATGCAATGCACTCGATCATTCCGGAGAAAATGATGACCCACTTAAAGAAGTTCGTCTTTACTGGTCAGAGCGTCACCATATACCTCAACAGCCAAAGGTGGCCATTGGCTTGAAAGTAGTGAGTAATTTTAAAACATTCACGAAAAGCAGTATTTTAGTGTTTGTAACGATGTACAATAACGCAATAAATACAATAACAACGCATTGTACTTTGTTATAACCACAATAAACGTAGAATATTATTTTTAAATTAAGAACAGTGACTGGATGTCTAATTATCTGTGGCCAATGAAAACGAAATCTTTTCTAGTCTAAGCATCCATCTTTTAGTAGCCTAAGTAGGAAAAAAACTAAAGATCATTTTTAATATGTTGGATTTATGTAACAAGATATTTATGAAAGCCAAAGAATTCAGTACATTTAGAACATCCCTTGTATCTTTGCACTCGCCCCACGCACCGCGCTCATATGTCTCCGGGCTTATCAACAACGTGTCATGCCATGCACAAACGGCGCCACTTTGTTCGGTAATAAGTTCTCGTTTCTTGTTATTGCCTACTGTTTGTTGAGATGTGGACTACGTGGTGAAGATTCTAATAAAGCCGGCTTATTACCCTTACATGATGAGTTTTTATAGTTATATTACCAGTATTTCTTTTCCGTTTGTGCTCAAGTTGTTGTCAATTCCTTACAACTCTATCCGTACCCCGAATGAAAATGGGCTAGTAACCCTGCCCACGCTGTCTCCAAGATCCTTTATACCTTCTATCACGGGATCGCTATGCCCTTCCTCTAGTCCTACTCCTACCTGATTCCATCTCCCTTCTTTTTCCAGAGTAACTTTTTTATGACTGCGATAAAAAGGTTCTACTTCAGATTAGTAATCCTGACCACGCTGTCTTCAAGTTCCTCTATTGCTTGTACCAGGATGTCGTTATGCCTTTTGTCACTCCTACCTGATTCCATCTACCATTCCATATCCTTTTTCTTGCATAGGACTTCTTTATGACCGCGATAGAATAGTTCTAAAGGATATATATCTCCTAGATCCTCTACCAGAGAGTTTCATGTCTCTACTTATATATATATATATATATATATATATATATATATATATATATATAATACGTTTTCTTGTTTAATAATTTAAAACAACACAGGTTATTCAAATACAAGAATATTTATTATTTTAAATCCAAAGCTTTTCGTTGGCAAACAGTACCAACATCATCAGGAATCAGATTCCTGATGATGTTGGTACTGTTTGCCAACGAAAAGCTTTGGATTTAAAATAATAAATATTCTTGTATTTGAATAACCTGTGTTGTTTTAACATAATATATATATATATATATATATATATATATATATATATATATATATATATATATATATATATATACATAGAATCCTTTCCAGTTTTTCGGGGATAGGTTTGATAGCTCATCTCCTTACAACTACAAAAAACATTAATTGTAACAAACATTTCTTCGGTTTAACCATTCAAACAAGCACCATATTTCCCTACCAGTAACGTTATAGCCTGACTTTAGCCGAACAAGTCAGCAGTTGTTGGTATAATGTAATTTAATGGTAGTCATGATGCGTGAAGCGTTTAACAGTGCGCTCTCTAGGCCTTTAATGCAAATACCGAGGTGGGCAGACACCCGTAGTAAATCATCCACAGCTGAGATTACATGACAGGTGGAACGGCAGCTGGCCGTTTTGCGCTGGCTATGGTGAGTTATACGCCTGTGCTGCGCTCAGAAGGGCACTTTAGGTAACAAGTCCCAAAGAGAATAAACTTTAAAACACCTTAACTAGTCATAGATGAGAAAAAACGTGCAAAGATTCTGTTTTCAGAGAACTATTTTACTCGGAGAGTAAAGTATTAAGAAAACGCAAAACTTGAAATACCCTATCTTGCTCCCAGTGATGTAATATTTCAGACTTGTTTGCGCCTTTGCAAGCGCGCAAAATGTCTGGTCTGATGTCCGTCGAGAGTACTTCTAAGACAGATGAGACATGGGTCCTTTATGCAGTCATTCTCTAGTAAGCCTATCCGCCTCACATACTATTGAGGTAGTATCCCTACCGCGAGTGTAAGAATTGGGATAAATTATCCATGTACCAAGTCAGTAAGCTCTTTCCATGACTGGTCAGGAGAAAGTGAGATGAAACATTACGGTAAATGTCGCTCCCGGAACCCGATGAATAAACCTGAAGAGAAAGAAACCCTGTCAGGAAAAACCTCGTGATAGATTGTATATGATCCCTAGGGGCTAGGATATCCTTATGCTAAGGGATAAAGAAGGATATTGCCTTGTTTGTGAAGCTATGATATACACTTCTTCTTCCGCTGCCTACTCAAAACCGTAATGTCGTACAAGGCAAATTTAGTTTTTCCGTTGTGGCTAAGCGGGGTCCCTCGGCATGTGCCCTGCGTCAACAAAAAGAAAACTGTGTAGCAGATTTAATATTATTATGTAAGTTTTATTTACAAATTTGTGATTAGAGCTTGTAGGGAGAGAGACCGTCCTTTTTCTCGTGGGTGGGGTAGTGCCTACCCAGTGAGGAAATGAGTGTGGATGTTGTATGTGCGTGGGCCTGTTGTAGAATATTTGTGTCGTTTGACGAAAGATACGTTAAAGTCATTGCGAAGCAATGTTAATCTTGTGCATTTGTGTGCCTTCGTGATTATTCTCAAAACCATGCTTTACAGTAACAAAAGTCCGTGGGCTTCCTCACCCCATTGCGGTTTTATAGACTCTTGCGCGTATAGGTGCAAGTTTATCTGCAAGGTCCCCAAATAGCAGTGATCATCGGTCGCAGAGGTTCTTCCAAGTACTGGTATTTGATTATATGAAAATAAGTGTTAAAGTCTAAATGTTTTTGTAGTCTTTGTATGTTGTTTGAAACGTTAGCGTGGATTCCCTGACTCATGGCGTACGAATATATATTGATCATACATGAATTATCTCGGTGTATAGAGATGCTTTATAAATAAAGTATAATCAGCAATGCGTTAAAACAGTGTTCTACCACATAACCTATAACATAAAATCAGCTGTTTTATAAAATCATGCTACCACTTATTTTAAGTCAAATGGGACGAAATAACTATATTGCATACCTTGTCCCTTTTGTGAAACGTTTTTCTCCCATTCAAAACTATAATTACGTATTTAAATTTAATTAATTAATTAAAATTTGAAATAATCGTTATTAAAATGTGTTATAATATATATATATATATATATATATATATATATATATATATATATATATATATATATATATATATATATATTATAACATAAACATATGAAGTATTTACTATAATTTTAGTTAGTTTCCAAAATAATAATAATCTGTAGAATTAAGAAAGGAGTGACAAGAGTAGTTTACTAAAGTACAGACAAAGAGGGCTTAACCATTGATCTATTTCGAGGGTAGTCATAAACCAGAACAGCCGTGGGAACATCAATCGTCAATACAAAAGAAGGGTCCAAGTATTTTAAAATTAAGTATTCCAAGTGACCAAAATAATCTTTGAAAGTTCCACTTTACCGTGTGGAATAATTTGTAAGAGCTGCGTGAGAACCACCGAAATAACTGAAATACGTAAGGGGGGATATTATGCTGGTTCTTAAAAACTAAAATCATCGGGCAAAAGACTAAGTTCTTCGAAATTTCGGAAGATTGCAAAGGGACAAAGTTGTAAGCAATGTTTAAAAAGTGGTAAATTTGTTTAGAAGAGGTAAGGCAATTGCTAATTATTTATATGACGTGAATGAATTAGGCAGATAGTAAAGAAATTAGGGAAGTAAGTTATTTAGGTGTAAAAGTGCAGTGAAGCCGTTAACGTAACGGTCAGAGTTCGAGGAACACAACAATAAGTACTTTCTTTCTTACATTATATTCAGCCAACACAGATTTATAATTTAGTAAATTTCAGAACCAATATAATTTCATTGTATATATAAAAATAAATTTAGTTTTTTCCACCACTTTATAATTTATAGAAGATCCCGTAATAACGACCAGAGAGAAAGAGCAATTTAACACTGTAATTATTAAACTTTATTGTAGTAGAAACCTAAAGCCTCAAGAGTTAACTTTTTTAGTACTGGTAGTATTATTTGAGCAATCAATATTAGTCACTGCATAGTATTACTGTAACTTGGTATAGTTTGTAATAATTGGATGTCAGATGAATAAATGTAAGTGATGCTAATTGATTGTTAATTATGTAGAAACCTGAAGGTGTGACTATAGAAAGGTAACGTAATGATTATATAACCTTAAGGTAAACACGTATTAAATACGTAGGTTATTATATATATATATATATATATATATATATATATATATATATATATATATATATTCTTGTGTATTAATAAAGAACTAAGTCAAAATACAAATACAAGAATTATAATTAAATTTACAATTCAAAGCTTTTCGTTGGCTAACAGTACCAACATCATCAGGAATATTAAACAATTAAAATTAACATATGTGCAATAGTTTGCACATATGTTAATTTTAATTATTTAATATTCCTGATGATGTTGGTACTGTTAGCCAACGAAAAGCTTTGAATTGTAAATTCAATTATAATTCTTGTATTTGTATTTTGATTTAGTTCTATATATATATATATATATATATATATATATATATATATATATATATATATATATATACACGGAAAGTGTGAACTAATGGAAGGAATTAAAAAGGCTATTTAAGGATCTTATTGGATAGTGCATCAAGTTACAACTTTTGCTTAGCTACCACTTAAACATTTACCTTTTTACCTTAAAATCCAAAAACGATTGAGAGATTTAATGCCGAATATTGATATATCCAACCCCTTACTGGGTACTTAATGTTTCGAATAAAGCAAAAAAATACAATTTTTTTCTATTACAGCGTTGAACTGATATCACAGGTCGCAATGAGGGTTTAAATATTATGTCTGAGAACACGGATCTTGCTGTATATTTGTGGCGATTCTATGAAGAGTTATGTTTACTGAAAGGCTAATTTTCTCGTTATGAGCCGCCATTGCATTTTGTACTCAATCCGAGAGCTGTAAAACAAATATGCTGGGGTATTTCTTGAGGCGTGAATAGTGGTGAATATAGGCTGCAATGTATAGGGCGGCACGAGTGTTTGCTTTCATACGCCTTGCTTTGATGCACGATGAATGGGTGAAAGGTTCGGCTACTGTAATGTGCTACGTAAGCCGCTAGAGTCCTTTATACAAGGTGGTTATATTGCCTCTATATTCTTCTTTTAGCTTCTCCTTTCTCTGCTTGCAATCCAGATAGATGTCTTAATAAACACATTGTAAATACAAGAGGTCACTTACTAATTCTACTCTGCTTACAGACTACATGTGTAGTTCCGGTAACCTGTATTTGTTTACGTTACCTGATAATCACGAGAGGAACATCAGCGATATCATTTTCAGTGTTTAATTTATTGTATCTTAAAACGGTTTAGAAAATATGATGAACTCACATTATATGAACTTAAGAGACTATATGCAAATCCTCTTATAGTGTAGGGTTATATTCTTGCGGATAATATTCGTAAACTACACATTAAACTAAATTGGTGCTGGGTTTATATATTTAATATTTCTTAAATGTTTACCTTTCTAAACATTAATAGTTGTACTCTCGTATAGTCCAAATTCTGTACACGTGTGCAACCAGACCGGAAACTCTGTACACGTGTGTTACCATACCAGAAGTGCTGTACACGTGTGCAACCAAACCAGAAACTCTGTATACTTGTAATACCATACCAGAAGCTCTGTAGATGTGAGCAACCAGACCGGAAGCTCTGTACACGTGTGTTACCATACCGGAAGTGCTGTACACGTGTGCAACCAAACCAGAAGCTCTGTATACTTGTAATGCCATACCGGAAGCTCTGTACACGTGTGCAACCAAACCAGAAGCTCTGTATACTTGTAATACCATACCGGAAGCTCTGTACTCGTGTGCAATCATACCAGAAGCTTTGTAAACTTGAAATACCATACAGGAAGCTCTCTGTACGTGTGTAACCGAACCAGAAGCTTTGTTCTCGTGTAACCAAACTGACAGTTCTGTACACTTGTTTTGATAAAAACCGAAAGCTCTGTAGAAGTGTGTAATCAAACCGGAAGTTCCGGTTATTTTGTTAGCCAGAAATGTTGTACACGTATATAACCTAACTTGAAGCTGATATATATAGAAAATTGTTTTTCCTACGTGTCTGTTTATCTTTATTTAATCAAAAGAACACTGTTTTCTACTACATTAATAGTTTTCAGGAAATATTTATTAGAAATATTTCTTACCATTCCATATTCCCATAAATAATAAAACATCCGACCTAACTAAGCCCTCGTGTTAGGCGTAGGAACATGATGGTTTGCATACACGCACACTTTGTACCTCCACCTGCAGTGATGGTTCGAACCTTATTATCTTGAATCTTTAATTATCAAAGTATGCTTTATTATTGTTTTCTCTTGTGCGCATTGATACTCTATACTCCTAAAAATGTTTTAGAAAGTTTTACTTGAGATGTTTCAGCTCCAGGTAAATCTTGTTACCATCCCAGCTTCTCTATTGCGAGATGCCATCGTTAAACTGTAATACTACCGCCAATAGTGGGCGGGACATCAGGTGGCTCATTTCTATTATCCAGCCGCATTTCATATTCTTGAATTAATTCTAAGTCGGTGTAATAGTCAGTGACGGCTTTGAGCTCGATAATAAATTATGGGAATCACAATCGCTCAATTTCCTGCTCGTTCTATCCTAAAACGGATCTCATTAGAGCGGCTGTCACTCGGCGATCGCGAAGTGTTGGGAGTGACAGTGCACGACCCGATGCCAATTAATGGCACGACAGACGCGATCCTGGTGGCGGCCGACACAAACACACCTACCATAACTGTTCATGCGCAGTAAAACATGTGATACATCCGGTTTGTGGGTACTGTATGTATTAGTTGTGGTTGAGAAATCCAGTGGGTGTTTATGGTTTAGCCTGGAAAGGGATATAAAAAACTGATTCAATATTTTCTCTTGTAATTCCGTAAACCGATTCCCTGCAGATGTACAAAATCCACTAAGTGCAGATTTTGAAGATATGCTGCAACTTTTCTTGATCTTAAGAGTTCCTAAACGAGCGTCGTGCATTTTCAATATAAAATTGGTTCTTACTTGAATATGCTTCCCTGTAAACCAAAAAAATGGACTGTAAGTTAGTCCGAAAGGAGAAAAACATGTGTTTGGGAGGTGTCACCCTAGGTGGCGCTGTTTGAAGGCTCCTATACGTATCATGTAAAGCTAACGAGTTCATTCTCCAAGAACTGAATATCTAAGACCAAACTAGAGCTTTGAAATTCTTTGAGCCGTTATAAGGACATTTAGAACGGTCTAATAAACTCAAGTCGGTTGAAAGAACTCCGAAGCAAGAATACTAAACTATACGACGACTGGTCACAAGAGTCACTTCCCAACTATACCCAGTCTCTTGAAACCAGCTTAGCTCAGCCAGTGGAGCGACACTATCTATAATTGTAAGTATTAAGATGACTATCCTAATTTGTAGATTTGATTAAGAAGGGGAAAGTGACGTCTTGCGGCGACCACATCCAGTGCCAGATGTCGTATGGACGCTAAAAATATGTAATTGAAAATTTGATTAGGAAGTAAAAAATATAAAAATGTAGTACATTTTTCACAAGGGCTGTGAAGAAAGGGGTAGCTAAGAACGTGATAAAGACAAAAGACTCTACGTAACGGTCAGAAGTGGGGCAAACCTTTGTTCTTTTTTTAAATCAATCATTTTTTAGAGGGTTTGAACTGTTGGAGTAAACGTATCTAAGTATAAATATAAATAGTTTTCAGTAATAACTAACCTAAAGTATAAAATCAAGTAGTATAGACAAAACTTTTTAGAGCCTATTCTTACAATTAAAAAAAAAAAATTAATTTGTTTTTTTTTATCAAATAACTTTTTAAACTATGTGTTAGTTTTAAAAAGTTCTTTAGCTTAATAATTCCATAACAGTTGTTCCAGGGAGAGTACTTAATATTATTGATATAATTATCATAGAAATGTTTGTGGTAGATATTTATTTCAAATTGTGTTTATTTTATTTTAAGAATCCTGTAACGTTTGTTCAAAAAAGTAATATAAAACTCTAATAAATATTTTCCCACATTTCGATTTTTTTCTACCACTTCAGTACAAACCGGTTATGGAAAATTTTTAGTAGTTAGATCAATTCCTACTCTGGCTAAAAAAAATTATTTAAGTTTTTATTTGTTAAATAATTACAAATATTATAAAGAAAGTAACATGACCTATCTGTTAAAACACCTGTTCTACCACATAACCTATAAGATAAAATCAGCTGTTTTATTAAATCATATGTTATCTATTAATATTTGAAAAGACTATATTAACATCAAGTTCCATCCACTACAAGTTTTTAAAAAAATATTTGAACTTGAGTGGATCGATGAAAAGTATTTTATTAACTATTGAAAATTTGATCAAGATATCAATAAGGAGAGTGTGAACTAATAGAAGGAATTGAATAAAGTTTATCCGCTAGTGGGTTCGTGTGTATTTAATCTCATAAATAACCACCTGGACCAAAAAGTACATTTTCAATCAATACATAACAATTATATAGGATACATCAACATTTGTTGGATATAATGGGTGAACCTACAACATAGACCTAGGGTAGTAGGATTAGATTTTAATATCTATCCTCTTAAATTAACAAAATATTGTTAAAGCTAACAACATATTTTAGACTCGATCAGACAAAGAGAATTCGAAAAATACAGACATGTGAACACAGAAAAAATACTTGTATGGAAACAAAGCTCAAAGCATATCTCGTTTTAATTACTGTAAACAAAGCATCCAGTTCTTGATTTAACGGATTTTATTAACCTAGTTCCGGTCCATATTGCAAATACATCTGTAGGTACTCATTGAATACTAGTAATTTGAATCAAATAAACTACTTGGAAGAAATACATCTGTAGGTACTCATTGATTACCAGTAATTTGAATCAAATAAACTATTTGGAAGCAATACATCTGTAGGTACTCATCGAATACTAGTAATTTGAATCAAATAAACTATTTGGAAGCAATACATCTGTAGGTACTCATTGAATACTAGTAATTTGAATCAAATAAACTATTTGGAAGAAATACATATGTAGGTACTCATTGATTACCAGTAATTTGAATCAAATAAACTATTTGGAAGCAATACATCTGTAGGTACTCATTGAATACTAGTAATTTGAATCAAATAAACTATTTGGAAGCAATACATCTGTAGGTACTCATTGAATACTAGTAATTTGAATCAAATAAACTATTTGGAAGAAATACATCTGTAGGTACTCATTGATTACCAGTAATTTGAATCAAATAAACTATTTGGAAGAAATACATCTGTAGGTACTCATTCATTACCAGTAATTTGAATCAAATAAACTATTTGGAAGCAATACATCTGTAGGTACTCATTGAATACTAGTAATTTGAATCAAATAAACTATTTGGAAGAAATACATCTGTAGGTACTCATTGAATACCAGTAATTTGAATCAAATAAACTATTTGGAAGCAATACATCTGTAGGTACTCATTGAATACTAGTAATTTGAATCAAATAAACTATTTTGAAGCAATAGATCTGTAGGTACTCATTGATACTAGTAATTTGAATTAAATAAACTATTTGGAAGCAATACATATGTAGGTACTCATTGAATACTAGTAATTTTAATCAAATAAACAATTTGGAAGCAATACATCTGTAGGTACTCATTGAATACTAGTAATTTGAATCAAATAAACTATTTGGAAGCAATACATCTGTAGGTACTCATTGATTACCAGTAATTTGAATCCAATAAACTATTTGGAAGAAATACATCTGTAGGTACTCATTGATTACCAGTAATTTGAATCAAATAAACTATTTGGAAGCAATACATCTGTAGGTACTCATTGAATACTAGTAATTTGAATCAAATAAACTATTTGGAAGAAATACATCTGTAGGTACTCATTGAATACCAGTAATTTGAATCAAATAAACTATTTGGAAGAAATACATCTGTAGAGTAATTTGAATCAAATAAACTATTTGGAAGAAATACATCTTTAGGTACTCATTGATTACCAGTAATTTGAATCAAATAAACTATTTGGAAGAAATACATCTGTAGGTACTCATTGATTACCAGTAATTTGAATCAAATAAACTATTTGGAAGCAATACATCTGTAGGTACTCATTGAATACTAGTAATTTGAATCAAATAAACTATTTGGAAGAAATACATCTGTAGGTATTCATTGAATACCAGTAATTTGAATCAAATAAACTATTTGGAAGCAATACATCTGTAGGTACTCATTGAATACTAGTAATTTGAATCAAATAAACTATTTATAAGCAATACATCTGTAGGTACTCATTGAATACTAGTAATTTGAATCAAATAAACTATTTGGAAGCAATACATCTGTAGGTACCCATTGATTACCAGTAATTTGAATCAAATAAACTATTTGGAAGCAATACATCTGTAGGTACTCAATGAATACTAGTAATTTGAATCAAATAAACTATTTGGAAGAAATACATCTGTAGGTACTCATTGATTACCAGTAATTTGAATCAAATAAACTATTTGGAAGCAATACATCTGTAGGTACTCATTGAATACTAGTAATTTGAATCAAATAAACTATTTTGAAGCAATAGATCTGTAGGTACTCATTGATACTAGTAATTTGAATTAAATAAACTATTTGGAAGCAATACATATGTAGGTACTCATTGAATACTAGTAATTTTAATCAAATAAACTATTTGGAAGCAATACATCTGTAGGTACTCATTGAATACTAGTAATTTGAATCAAATAAACTATTTGGACGCAATACATCTGTAGGTACTCATTGAATACTAGTAATTTGAATCAAATAAACTATTTGGAAGAAATACATCTGTAGGTACTCATTGATTACCAGTAATTTGAATCAAATAAACTATTTGGAAGCAATACATCTGTAGGTACTCATTGAATACTAGTAATATGAATCAAATAAACTATTTGGAAGCAATACTTCTGTAGGTACTCATTGAATACTAGTAATTTGAATCAAATGAACTATTTGGAAGCAATACATCTGTAGGTACTCATTGAATACTAGTAATTTGAATCAAATAAACTATTTGGAAGAAATACATCTGTAGGTACCCATTGATTACCAGTAATTTGAATCAAATAAACTATTTGGAAGCAATACATCTGTAGGTACTCATTGAATACTAGTAATTTGAATCAAATAAACTATTTGGAAGAAATACATCTGTAGGTACTTATTGATTACCAGTAATTTGAATCAAATAAACTATTTGGAAGCAATATATCTGTAGGTACTCATTGAATACTAGTAATTTGAATCAAATAAACTATTTTGAAGCAATAGATCTGTAGGTACTCATTGATACTAGTAATTTGAATTAAATAAACTATTTGGAAGTAATACATATATAGGTACTCATTGAATACTAGTAATTTTAATCAAATAAACTATTTGGAAGCAATACATCTGTAGGTACTCATTTAATACTAGTAATTTGAATCAAATAAACTATTTGGAAGCAATACATCTGTAGGTACTCATTGAATACTAGTAATTTGAATCAAATAAACTATTTGGAAGAAATACATCTGTAGGTACTCATTGATTACCAGTAATTTGAATCAAATAAACTATTTGGAAGCAATACATCTGTAGGTACTCATTGAATACTAGTAATTTGAATCAAATAAACTATTTGGAAGCAATACATCTGTAGGTACTCATTGAATACTAGTAATTTGAATCAAATAAACTATTTGGAAGCAATACATATGTATTTACTCATTGAATACTAGTAATTTGAATCAAATAAACTATTTGGAAGCAATATATCTGTAGGTACTCATTGAATACTAGTAATTTGAATCAAATAAACTATTTAGAAGAAATACATCTGTAGGTACTCATTGAATACTAGTAATTTGAATCAAATAAACTATTTGGAAACAATACATCTGTAGGTACTCATTGAATACTAGTAATTTGAATCAAATAAACTATTTGGAAGCAATACATATGTAGGTACTCATTGAATACTAGTAATTTGAATCAAATAAACTATTTGTAAGCAATACATATGTAGGTACTCATTGAATACTAGTAATTTGAATCAAATAAACTATTTGGAAGCAATACATATGAAGGTACTCATTGAATACTAGTAATTTGAATCAAATAAACTATTTGGAAGCAATACTTCTGTAGGTACTCATTGATACTAGTAATTTGAATTAAATAAACTATTTGGAAGCAATACATATGTAGGTACTCATTGAATACTAGTAATTTTAATCAAATAAACTATTTGGAAGCAATACATCTGTAGGTACTCATTGAATACTAGTAATTTGAATCAAATAAACTATTTGGAAACAATACATCTGTAGGTACTCATTGATTACCAGTAATTTGAATCCAATAAACTATTTGGAAGAAATACATCTGTAGGTACTCATTGATTACCAGTAATTTGAATCAAATAAACTATTTGGAAGCAATACATCTGTAGGTACTCATTGAATACTAGTAATTTGAATCAAATAAACTATTTGGAAGAAATACATCTGTAGGTACTCATTGAATACCAGTAATTTGAATCAAATAAACTATTTGGAAGAAATACATCTGTAGAGTAATTTGAATCAAATAAACTATTTGGAAGAAATACATCTGTAGGTACTCATTGATTACCAGTAATTTGAATCAAATAAACTATTTGGAAGAAATACATCTGTAGGTACTCATTGATTACCAGTAATTTGAATCAAATAAACTATTTGGAAACAATACATCTGTAGGTACTCATTGAATACTAGTAATTTGAATCAAATAAACTATTTGGAAGAAATACATCTGTAGGTATTCATTGAATACCAGTAATTTGAATCAAATAAACTATTTGGAAGCAATACATCTGTAGGTACTCATTGAATACTAGTAATTTGAATCAAATAAACTATTTATAAGCAATACATCTGTAGGTACTCATTGAATACTAGTAATTTGAATAAAATAAACTATTTGGAAGCAATACATCTGTAGGTACCCATTGATTACCAGTAATTTGAATCAAATAAACTATTTGGAAGCAATACATCTGTAGGTACTCTTTGAATACTAGTAATTTGAATCAAATAAACTATTTGGAAGAAATACATCTGTAGGTACTCATTGATTACCAGTAATTTGAATCAAATAAACTATTTGGAAGCAATACATCTGTAGGTACTCATTGAATACTAGTAATTTGAATCAAATAAACTATTTTGAAGCAATAGATCTGTAGGTACTCATTGATACTAGTAATTTGAATTAAATAAATTATTTGGAAGCAATACATATGTAGGTACTCATTGAATACTAGTAATTTTAATCAAATAAACTATTTGGAAGCAATACATCTGTAGGTACTCATTGAATACTAGTAATTTGAATCAAATAAACTATTTGGACGCAATACATCTGTAGGTACTCATTGAATACTAGTAATTTGAATCAAATAAACTATTTGGAAGAAATACATCTGTAGGTACTCATTGATTACCAGTAATTTGAATCAAATAAACTATTTGGAAGCAATACATCTGTAGGTACTCATTGAATACTAGTAATATGAATCAAATAAACTATTTGGAAGCAATACTTCTGTAGGTACTCATTGAATACTAGTAATTTGAATCAAATGAACTATTTGGAAGCAATACATCTGTAGGTACTCATTGAATACTAGTAATTTGAATCAAATAAACTATTTGGAAGAAATACATCTGTAGGTACTCATTGATTACCAGTAATTTTCATCAAATAAACTATTTGGAAGAAATACATCTGTAGGTACTCATTGATTACCAGTAATTTGAATCAAATAAACTATTTGGAAGAAATACATCTGTAGGTACTCATTGATTACCAGTAATTTGAATCAAATAAACTATTTGGAAGCAATACATCTGTAGGTACTCATTGAATACTAGTAATTTGAATCAAATAAACTATTTGGAAGCAATACATCTGTAGGTACTCATTGATTACCAGTAATTTGAATCAAATAACCTATTTGGAAGCAATACATCTGTAGGTACTCATTGAATACTAGTAATTTGAATCAAATAAACTATTTGGAAGAAATACATCTGTAGATACTTATTGATTACCAGTAATTTGAATCAAATAAACTATTTGGAAGCAATATATCTGTAGGTACTCATTGAATACTAGTAATTTGAATCAAATAAACTATTTTGAAGCAATAGATCTGTAGGTACTCATTGATACTAGTAATTTGAATTAAATAAACTATTTGGAAGCAATACATATATAGGTACTCATTGAATACTAGTAATTTTAATCAAATAAACTATTTGGAAGCAATACATCTGTAGGTACTCATTTAATACTAGTAATTTGAATCAAATAAACTATTTGGAAGCAATACATCTGTAGGTACTCATTGAATACTAGTAATTTGAATCAAATAAACTATTTGGAAGAAATACATCTGTAGGTACTCATTGATTACCAGTAATTTGAATCAAATAAACTATTTGGAAGCAATACATCTGTAGGTACTCATTGAATACTAGTAATTTGAATCAAATAAACTATTTGGAAGCAATACTTCTGTAGGTACTCATTGAATACTAGTAATTTGAATCAAATAAACTATTTGGAAGCAATACATCTGTAGGTACTCATTCAATACTAGTAATTTGAATCAAATAAACTATTTTGAAGCAATACATCTGTAGGTACTCATTGAATACTAGTAATTTGAATTAAATAAACTATTTGGAAGCAATACATATGTAGGTACTCATTGAATACTAGTAATTTTAATCAAATAAACTATTTGGAAGCAATACATCTGTAGGTATTCATTGAATACTAGTAATTTGAATCAAATAAACTATTTGGAAGCAATACATCTGTAGGTACTCATTGAATACTAGTAATTTGAATCAAATAAACTATTTGGAAGCAATACATCTGTAGGTACTCATTGAATACTAGTAATTTGAATCAAATAAACTATTTGGAAGCAATACATATGTATTTACTCATTGAATACTAGTAATTTGAATCAAATAAACTATTTGGAAGCAATATATCTGTAGGTACTCATTGAATACTAGTAATTTGAATCAAATAAACTATTTAGAAGAAATACATCTGTAGGTACTCATTGAATACTAGTAATTTGAATCAAATAAACTATTTGGAAACAATACATCTGTAGGTACTCATTGAATACTAGTAATTTGAATCAAATAAACTATTTGGAAGCAATACATATGTAGGTACTCATTGAATACTAGTAATTTGAATCAAATAAACTATTTGTAAGCAATACATATGTAGGTACTCATTGAATACTAGTAATTTGAATCAAATAAACTATTTGGAAGCAATACATATGTAGGTACTCATTGAATACTAGTAATTTGAATCAAATAAACTATTTGGAAGCAATACTTCTGTAGGTACTCATTGAATACTAGTAATTTGAATCAAATAAACTATTTGGAAGCAATACATCTGTAAGTACTCCTTGAATTCTAGTAATTTGAATCAAATAAACTATTTGGAAGCACAACATCTGTAGGTACTCATTGAATACTAGTAATTTGAATCAAATAAACTATTTGGAAGCAATACATCTGTAGGTACTCATTGAACTAGTAATTTGAATCAAATAAACTATTTGGAAGCAATACATCTGTAGGTACTCATTGAATACTAGTAATTTGAATCAAATAAACTATTTGGAAGCAATACATCTGTAGGTACTCATTGAATACTAGTAATTTGAATCAAATAAACTATTTGGAAGCAATACATCTGTAGGTACTCATTGAATACTAGTAATTTGAATCAAATAAACTATTTGGAAGAAATACATCGCGCTAAAGTATACAGAATATTATATGGTACTGTAACCAATAGCTAAGATAATATTAATACATTAAATTCCAGAATATGTGAAATAATGAAATGGGGGGAGTGGTTCTGGGATCTTTGTGAGACCAAAGTAGTATGTAAACTAGAAATAAACTTACCCAATCTAGCAGTAACACTTTGAGTCTTATACGTCTCGACACAGTTGATGAGAAAAAAATAGTAATCAGGTCGTGTATAATAGTTATTAAACGTTTTATAGTAAGACTAGAGTTGTTTTCTCATTTATGTTCTTTAGAGCGAAATATTAATAGACTTATGAACTTATGGACTTACAAGCGTCGAACATTTATATTGTGTTATGGATAGTATATGGATTACATCAATAGTTTAAAATCTCTTAACCTGATCTAAAACGTATCATTTAAAATAATTGACATTATTATTAATAGATGTTAGAACTATAGCAAAATTGTTTATATATAAAGCCTTCACATAGCATATATTTTTAAATTCAGATGTTTTCAGAATAAAATACAAAAAATTAAAACAGTTTTGATCATTCTTTTTTCAAATCCACCATAAGTTCACAGACTTCCTATAGCTAAAATTTTTGATCATGAATAAAATACATTTTATTCGTCCACTCAAGTTCAAATACATTTTTTTATAATTTGTAATTGATTACACTTGAAGTTAATACAGTTTGTTTCAAATATTAATTCATTAATTAAATGTAATTAATTAATTTTAGTTTTATTTGAGGGGAAAACGTTTCACAAAATGATCAAAGTACGCAATTATTTCGTTCCATTTACCTTGAAATAAGTAATAACATTTGTTTTTATAATACAACTGATTTTAAGTTATTGGTTATGTAGAAGAACAGCTGTTTTAACGCATAGATTATGATACTCAAATTAAATTAGTTGTAGCTAATTATTTAATACAAATTAACTGAAATGAAATTTTTCTTTGTTGCCCTAAATAGGAAATGACTTTAATTTGTTTACTATTACTTTTTTATTTTGTTACATATACCGTCAAATACCCTACGAAATCTAAAGGAAATTTAATATCAGCATTCAACTATTATCAGAAACTCAATCCTTCCTATAAGAGAGCTAAATAAAGCAGTAAGCGGGTCATACATAATGCAGCAGGTTGGAGGGGGGTAGTTTTCCTGCCGTAATCCGCAATCACAGTGAGCTAACCATCTCCCTTCACGGGTCATTTAGGGCGCAGCGAGGATCTCAATAAATCTTTGGCAGCCGCACTGAGGTCTGACTTAATTATCCATCCTGAGCTCAGTCAATTGATTCCACTATTTGCAATGCGCCGCCGACAGATCGATGCGAACTATTGCCCTACCCGACGCGAACATTGCGGTAATGAGTTTGTTGATGACGTCACAATGAGTTCATATTACTGCAGCTAGTTATGTCTGGCTAAAGTAAAATCGTTCACCAAATTCATTATAAATATTAATTTTTAATACTTAAAAAGAATATAAATTATGTAATATTTAATGTTATATTATTATTATTTTATGCATTACATTTTACTAAATACAATTATATAATAATAAATTGATTTTGTAAATACTATTTTATCATTTTTATTGTATTTTTTATTATTTAATTCTTTTTATTAACTCACACTCTGCTGATAAATATCTTGTACTTTTAATCGTTAGTAAAATACGTTTTTATTCATCCACTCAAGTTCAAATACATTTTTTAAAACCTATAGTGAATGAAAATACAGTTGATACAGTATAGTTGATGTTAATACAGTTTTTTCAAATATTTATTCAATAATTGTATTATAAAAATTTGGTTGGTCCAGGTTGGATTCGAACTGAGTATCTTCATGTTCCGAGTCTAGCACTCTTTGACACTGCGCCAACTTTGCTAGTGATGTATGTCTCAAAGATGTATAGAATAAGAATTTTTTGTTTGCCCATATGTGGTTGTCGTCGAAACGTCCATTGTACATGGTAACTTGAATTGTTACCATGGTTACCACAAAATATCAAATAATGCTCTAGCATTAAAATTGAATGAAAAGAATAAAATGTACAAATAAACTGGGTTAACGGTATCGAACCTTGCTCCACAAACGGACAATGCGAAAGGAAGATGAAAAGAAACTACAATACAATGCAAGCAACTAAAAAAAGAAAGCGTCTAAGTAGTAACAAACAAAAATAATAGCCCAACACCATACATAGAAAGGAAAATGGAAAATTGCAAGGCAATTTTCTTTCTAATTTGCCATTTAATATTGTTATTCTGACATATACATATATATATATATATATATATATATATATATATATACATATTTATAATAATTGTAATTAAAAAAATAAAGGGAAACTAAAGTAAAATTTTCTTTTTTTGTTGGTTTAATTAGGAGTTGACATTAACAAAAATGATATTACTTGTTTTTTCATTATAGTTTTATTATGTTATTATAGTTAAATAATCAATGTATTATATAATTGTATTTTAAATCATTTTAAATAATAATTATATTACACATTATCACTTGAGTTTTCGTCTTAATTAGATATAAAATTGTCAGTCTTTCATTTTAATAAAAGCATTATATCTTCACTAGACATTTCCTAAATATCGTATTTTTCATATATTTATTACTAGGTTTGCAAATAAAATCTTATACATTCTTATAGTAAGCATAATTAATTTTTATTACTCACATTAAAAAAAATAAAAACAAATTTTTAGAAGAAAAAGAATTTTAATCAATATTTTAGTAGTTTTAGTCTTTTATTCCTTTCCTCATTTTAATATTTACGTGTATGTAAGTATGTGAATCAGTAATTAAAAAAAGTGCTTAGTCGTAAGACCAAATCTGAGATATACTGCTCAGAATCTATTTTCGCTAAGTCCAGAATAACCACTTGGTAAATTACCCTGGATGTGAATGTACGCTTCTACCCACCCCGCTGGAGGGTAGTTATACTGCCCATGAAAGGTAATAAATTATTCTAATTCCAGATATCCTGCCATATATAAAAAATTCTTTTTTTTATTATTCTTACAATATCAAGTGATAAAATCTAAATGTTAAAAGACATTAAAATTATATACAATATAAACTTGTAAACTATATTCGAGCTGGCTTGTGAGCTACTATTATAAACAAAAATATAAATAGGCTACTACTCACAATTATAAAAACTTTAATATCAGACGCGTTTCATTTACATTATGTTATCATCTTCAGTGATGCTACACAATCGAAATTTGAGTAAAATAAATTGAACATAACCTATAATATTTTATTATATTATTTTGAAAATATTATAGGTTATGTTCGATTATTTTAATTAAGTGTGGATTGTTTAACATTACTGAAAATGATGACATAATGTCAGTGAAACACATCTGATATTAAGGTTTTTATAATTTTGAGTCGTAGCCTATTTATTCATTTGCTTAACATAAACTTGATTTGCGTAAAAAATAAATTCTAAATAATTATACAAATAATGTTTATATATAAACAAATATTAAAAACTCATAATTAACGAACAAATTGTTTAAAGCGGTTTTATTTTCAAGTAAGTGTAAAAATTCCATTAAAACATATCAAATTGAACTCTGGGCGATTCTGAATCCCAACGTTTAAGTTCTTTATAGATTGGGCTACTGAAGTGGACGATATCAGGTTATGGAGGGCAGTTAAAACATATTTCCATCCCCCAAACACGTCAAGAATAGATATGGTGTTTCTAACCTAAGCTAAATGCTCAAGTATCCGGACGACAGTTTCTAGAGCGGTAACAAATAGCGACAGAGAAATCAATAACTCTATTACTTCTTTAGTACTTAAAATATTTGCCAGTTTATTGTTTGTATTTAATGTCGTTTTACGTTAAACATTAATTTGTTATTCCAAGAGATCATTTTTTAGTATTATTAACTTTATTAATTCTAATTTTAAAAAATAATAAGAAATTTATTGTTAATATTCAAGTTAAATATTTGACTAGTTCAATATTTTTGTAATTGCTAATATTTCTTTGTTAATTAATTTCGCTTCAATATTGAATATTTATATTAGGTCTATAATTATTTAATTATCCAAACTTGTTAAGGTAATCACAATTAGTGTTGTCCTAGACCTCCAATCATGCACACGTGTCAGGTCAACAGATTTGTATTATTTACTAGCTGACACGGCAATCTTCGTACGTTACCAATGAATGTTGTGTTAACTTTAGAAACCTAATTTAGAATTTATGAACATAACAGCTGACCCTATAACTTTATTCTCTCTTTCCTATAAATATTCGAACAAGAATAAAAAGTAAAATAATTTTTTCCAAGATATATTGTTTATTATCATAAATAATAATATTTTATTTATTTAAGATTATATCTAACCATGTACCTACTGTTACTGTAAAACAATTAAAGCCAACGCAAATATATATAGGAAATCATTTGGCATCATAGTTACTAAATAATTTTCAATCAGTATTTCTTGTGCTTAAAAGCAAAATTAATAACCTTATTTGTACTTTTCTTAAAACAACAATTTAGTCTAATTCTATATGTAATAAAATCAAATAATACCGTAACACACAAAAAAATAGAATCCATATGTATTAGATTAAAAATATTTAGTAGATTTATTTTATAAATTATTATATTTATTCACTTATAAATTAAAGAAGATTTCAATTCAATAGCATTTCAACCTAATATTGTACAGTAAATAAATTAATATAAATTATGCGTTAAAACAGCTGCTATGCAAACTAACCTAAACACATAAATCTTATATGTATTAAATCCTATTTTCACTTAATTTAAGTATCAGTTTTACGTCAAAGCGTGATTAGCGCCATCTATTGATTATTAGTTACAACTATATTAATAATTCTTAATTTCAATATACGTAGCGCCATCTATTGATTATTAGTTACAACTACTTAATTAATTCTTAATTTCAATATAAGTGATTGAATGCTCGGTCAGAAAAGTAGGAGGTCGCATTCAAAAACCTTTTTAATGACGTCTTAAACGCCTCTAATTTAGAAACAAATACGGCAGAACCCTCCCAGAAGTGTGTTCAATAACTTCATAAAGTTTCAAGTAGGATAAACTGTTTGGGAAGGCATTAGAGACATACAGAGAAACATTAATTTAAAATATATAAAAAAATGTTAATTTTGACAATATAACAAGTTATATAAAAAAAAAATTAAGTAAATTCCTACTGAAGTTAACGAAGGAAAATTTTATTTTAGTTACCCTAGAGCACTATTTATGATATTGTGTGGTAACCATGGCAACAGTTTAAGGTCGTATAATGGAGGTTTCGACGATAACCAGAAGGGGGAAATTAAAACATGTACTTCTTTGAGAAATATGTCTTGGAGTTTTCAATGCGCGCTAGACTTCGAACATGAAGATTCTCATTTCGAATCCGTCTGAACCCCACAAATTTTATAGTTTAATTATTGAATAAATATTTGAAAAAACTCTATTAACATCAATTGTCATCCACTATAGGTTAAACATAATGTATTTGGACTTGACTGGATGAACAAAAACGTATATTATTAACGATCGAAAATTGTACAAGATATGTATCAAGAGAGTGTGAGCGAATAGAAGGAATTAAAAAAAAAGTATTAAAATAAAAATCCATGTTCCTGTTATGTACCCTACATAAATCTGTTTAGTACGATATTGTAATGCCACGGATATCAGGTACTTACGACACTCGTCGGACCCAGAAAGGAATAGTTAGTTTGTAACCTACGCGAATAATATATCTGAGTAGGAAATTTATGACACTACAGAGAATTTAGGATAATATAAATGCAAATTTCGTTGTATTCCTTGAACTAAGATGGGATTCACAGTTACTTGTTGGGTAGCTAGTTATTTATCTAGGAATAAAAATGCTTTTTCAAAATTAAATATTAGTTTTCTACTGGATGAGATAATGATAAAACGTCCCACGCATTTAAACATAAACAGCTCAGTTCTAACTATAAAATTATTTCCTATTTAAACTAAACCTTTTTTAGTCGTAGCAATATTTTTATTGTATTATTCCCACTGTGTTCATTATATTGTATTGCAATATTATAAAATACCACAAGCTTCGAGTAAAAAAAATAGTACTTTGGAAGACACACGCCAGAGTGAAATTATTGCAATATACGTGAATAGTTCTATTGATTCGATATGTATCTCTTCCCCCCTCTCTCTCTCTCCCTCTCTCTCTCTCTCTCTCTCTCTCTCTTTCTATCTATTTATCTATCTATCTATATATATATATATATATATATATATATATATATATATATATATATATATATATATATTAACAAATATGATGATATGTTTTCCGGTAATATAATAAATGAATACAAATACTTCAAATACAAGATTTTCTTAATTATATATTTTTCAAACTTTTCGCCAATGAATGTATTTGCATCATCGGGAAATACATTAATATATACCTTTTTTTTATAAAAATAAATCATATGTACTACAATTCAATCATACATTTATATAAATTAAAACAATTCTTATATTTGAAATACTGTATATATTAATACGATGAGCTTCATAAAAGACTACTTTCAAGCTGACACTATGAGTTTTACGTCGTTGACTGCCCGCTGATACATTTGTTAGATAGAACCTGATGACGCAATGATTCCGACACAAAACGAAACCAACTCGTCCTAATCCGAGTCAGATCTCAGCTCGAATGTCAACGGGTTCTGTTGTCTTGCTTTAGTGCCACACTCACCTTAGACCGAAATCCCAATTCCGCTTGTTTACGTTTGTAGGTCCACCGAGTCCGGTTAACCTAAGGAATGACGTAATCTAACTTTTCTCGTGAAACGCGTGGAGCGCGCTCCCAAGTAGTAACACAATCTTCTGTACATCACAGTACTAGCCCGGGTCTTCTTGTGAAGGCCAGAATGTAATGCTTCACGCGAGGTCTACGATCCGCAAAAGCTTACGGAAAATGGCTTTATGTGACAAGTTAAATACTTCAAGAGATGATAAATCGTTATGGTAAGTTATATGGGAACCATTAGTATTATAACATTGTGAGAATTGCTTCAACTAAACACATAACTGACAATGAAATAATACTTCATAAAAGTATAAGACAAAAGTATAAAAAGGTTTAACATTGTTGAGAAAGTTTGAGTAAAATAAAATCTGCACTTTGAGTAAAATTAAAAAGGTATTCTGATTCTGCTCCATTTTTTACCTAAGCTTTCGAAAACTAAACTAGATTTTTACACTCACTGTAAATATTATTTACAGACAGAATGTTATTGTCAGCAATAGGCAGGATGAAGAATTAGATTAGTGGTATAAGAACGCCTGGTAATGAATATTAGGGAGGTATTATGGTATCTGTAACATGCTCCTAGTCTAGAGAGAGGCGCGATTATGGAGCATATCTATTCTCTATCGGTGTATAAAGATGTCTCTAAACATTTCAACATGTTGAAAAAAAAATGAAAGTTGGTAAACAGTTTTATGCAGGTCTACTTTTATGATATAACGATGCCTTACTCTCAGTAGGGAAAACTATCGGCTTGTGATGAGTTAATATAAATTCTTAGGAGTCATGTTTTTAATAGGTCTTCACAATATTAGAACACTGTCAAACCTTTTTACATATTAACTACATTACAAAATGTAATTCTTTCAGACATGCCACATTTTCTGCAGCAGATGTTTAAGTCAAGAACCAAAATCTGTTCAATATAAATCTACTAATCTGAACAGATTAATACTGACGCTTCAAACGATGATAGATAGGTCCTGCAAGTATATGGGAACCAGTAGTACTGCAAACCGAGGTGGGAGAATTCCCTCAACTAAACACGTAACTGGCAAATACTTCATAAAAAGTACAAGACAAAAATATAAAATCATTCAAAACTGTAGAGGAAATTACCAGTGGATTGAGTAAAATTACAAAGGGAGTAGGATATTGTAAAGTAGGACGGGATTCTATTGTGACTATTAGATAGGATGAAAGATGAAGGTTTAAGGACATAAAACCGCCTCGTACTGGACATAAGGGAGATATTATGACATCTATAAGTAATATGGTCGCAAATCTGAAATATGTCTTTTCTCTATAAACAGGTGTTTCAACGTTCCAGCCTGTGGCAATAAGAGGGAAACGGGTTACAATTACGTAGAAATACGTTTATGATGTAATGATGTCCTGGTACTGCGAATAGGGAAAAATAGGGGCATTTTCGTTTGTGTAACTTTTTAGTACCATGTTATTAAGAGGTTTTCTCAATATTTACATTAGAACACTGTCAACACTTTTCAATATTAGCTACATTACAAAATGTAATTTTTTTAGACATGTCACATTTTTTGCATCAGATGTTTAAGATGGAAACCAAAACTTTGCATCAGATGTTTAAGATGGAAACCAAAACTTTGCATCAGATGTTTAAGATGGAAACCAAAACTTTGCATCAGATGTTTAAGATGGAAACCAAAACGTTGCATCAGATGTTTAAGATGGAAACCAAAACTTTGCATCAGATGTTTAAGATGGAAACCAAAACTTTTCATCAGATGTTTAAGATGGAAAAAAAAAACGTTGCATCAGATGTTTAAGATGGAAACCAAAACTTTGCATCAGATGTTTAAGATGGAAACCAAAACCTGCTCAATATAAAACTACTTGTCCTATTTTTCATATAATAATAACAACGAAAGTTTAGCATCATGATACACGGTGGAGGAGAGATAGAGGGTAGAGCCGCCTTACGTGGCGTTATGGGGAACAAGGTTACTATTATGGTCATTACTATGTCTCAGATGTCCAGTTAACTCTACGTTTTACCTTTGTTACTAGGACTAAGTCGACCTGAAGCTTAGCAACGAAGGTTTAGCATCATGATACATGGTGGAGGAAAGATAGAGAGTAGAGCCGCCTTACGTGGCCTTATGGGGAACAAGGTTACTATTATGGTCATTACTATGTCTCAGATGTCCAGTTTACTTTACGTTTTACCTTTGTTACTAGGACTAAGTCGACCTGGAGCTTAGCAACGAAAGTTTAGCATCATGATACATGGTGGAGGAGAGATAGAGGGTAGAGCCGCCTTACGTGGCCTTATGGGGAAAAAGGTTACTATTATGGTCATTACTATGTCTCAGATGTCCAGTTTACTCTACATTTTACCTTTGTTACTAGGACTAAGTCGACCTGAAGCTTAGCAACGAAAGTTTAGCATCATGATACATGGTGGAGGAGAGATAGAGGGTAGAGCCGCCTTACGTGGCCTTATGGGGAAAAAGGTTACTATTATGGTCATTACTATGTCTCAGATGTCCAGTTTACTCTACATTTTACCTTTGTTACTAGGACTAAGTCGACCTGAAGCTTAGCAACGAAAGTTTAGCATCATGATACATGGTGGAGGAGAGATAGAGGGTAGAGCCGCCTTACGTGGCCTTATGGGGAAAAAGGTTACTATTATGGTCATTACTATGTCTCAGATGTCCAGTTTACTCTACATTTTACCTTTGTTACTAGGACTAAGTCGACCTGAAGCTTAGCAACGAAAGTTTAGCATCATGATACATGGTGGAGGAGAGATAGAGGGTAGAGCCGCCTTACGTGGCCTTATGGGGAACAAGGTTACTATTATGGTCATTACTATGTCTCAGATGTCCAGTTTACTCTACATTTTACCTTTGTTACTAGGACTAAGTCGACTTGAAGCTTAGCAACGAAAGTTTAGCATCATGATACATGGTGGAGGAGAGATAGAGGGTAGAGCCGCCTTACGTGGCCTTATGGGGAAAAAGGTTACTATTATGGTCATTACTATGTCTCAGATGTCCAGTTTACTCTACATTTTACCTTTGTTACTAGGACTAAGTCGACCTGAAGCTTAGCAACGAAGGTTTAGCATCATGATACATGGTGGAGGAGAGATAGAGGGTAGAGCCGCCTTACGTGGCCTTATGGGGAACAAGGTTACTATTATGGTCATTACTATGTCTCAGATGTCCAGTTAACTCTACGTTTTACCTTTGTTACTAGGACTAAGTCGACCTGGAGCTTAGCAACGAAAGTTTAGCATCATGATACATGGTGGAGGAGAGATAGAGGGTAGAGCCGCCTTACGTGGCCTTATGGGGAACAAGGTTACTATTATGGTCATTACTATGTCTCAGATGTCCAGTTTACTCTACATTTTACCTTTGTTACTAGGACTAAGTCGACTTGAAGCTTAGCAACGAAGGTTTAGCATCATGATACATGGTGGAGGAGAGATAGAGGGTAGAGCCGCCTTACGTGGCCTTATGGGGAACAAGGTTACTATTATGGTCATTACTATGTCTCAGATGTCCAGTTTACTCTACATTTTACCTTTGTTACTAGGACTAAGTCGACCTGAAGCTTAGCAACGAAAGTTTAGCATCATGATACATGGTGGAGGAGAGATAGAGGGTAGAGCCGCCTTACGTGGCCTTATGGGGAACAAGGTTACTATTATGGTCATTACTATGTCTCAGATGTCCAGTTAACCCTACGTTTTACCTTTGTTACTAGGACTAAGTCGACCTGAAGCTTAGCAACGAAAGTTTAGCATCATGATACATGGTGGAGGAGAGATAGAGGGTAGAGCCGCCTTACGTGGCCTTATGGGGAACAAGGTTACTATTATGGTCATTACTATGTCTCAGATGTCCAGTTAACTCTAGATTTACCTTTGTTACTAGGACTAAGTCGACCTGAAGCTTAGCAACGAAAGTTTAGCATCATGATACATGGTGGAGGAGAGATAGAGGGTAGAGCCGCCTTACGTGGCCTTATGGGGAACAAGGTTACTATTATGGTCATTACTATGTCTCAGATGTCCAGTTTACTCTACATTTTACCTTTGTTACTAGGACTAAGTCGACCTGAAGCTTAGCAACGAAGGTTTAGCATCATGATACATGGTGGAGGAGAGATAGAGGGTAGAGCCGCCTTACGTGGCCTTATGGGGAACAAGGTTACTATTATGGTCATTACTATGTCTCAGATGTCCAGTTTACTCTACATTTTACCTTTGTTACTAGGACCAAGTCGACCTGAAGCTTAGCAACGAAAGTTTAGCATCATGATACATGGTGGAGGAGAGATAGAGGGTAGAGCCGCCTTACGTGGCCTTATGGGGAACAAGGTTACTATTATGGTCATTACTATGTCTCAGATGTCCAGTTAACTCTACGTTTTACCTTTGTTATTAAGACTGTGTCGACCTGGAGCTTGTAAGGTACGGAGAAATTGTTTTGTACTACTAAGGATCGAACTCAATACCTTTAGGTTACCCAACTAGCTACCTAATAATTGCGTCCCCTAAATACTGTTCCAACTAAATACACAATGAACTGAAGAACCTTCCGCTAATCAGTTCTTCAAAAGGAATAAGTTCTGTTTGTATAAATAGAAAAAAAGAGTTTACGGTTCTAAACACCTGCTACAGCGTTTTGGAGAAATAGGAGGGGGAGGTATTGCCTAATATGTTAAAAATATTCCAATGATAATAAATTTCGCAATGATAGTGAAGACGAAATTCATTTTCAATGTAGTAAAATATGTTAGCTTTTTAAGAAACAAGTCTAATTTCGTACGTGGGAATAATTTAATATATAACACACACTTAAAGCTTTAGGACTAAAGAGAAGTAATATAAAAAAAATTTCAGTAAATTCCTGCTGAGGTCAATAAAGAAAATTGTTTATCATTGTTAATCCATTTGTTTATTTCCAGTTTCTTTCTTTATGTTTTTCTCTTTATTCATTTTCAACCCTAGATTACTATTTAAGGTATTTTATGGTAACCATGGCAACGGTTTAAGGTTGTACAATGAAGGTTTCGACGACAACCAGATGGGGGGGAGATTCATATACATTTCTCAGAAACTCATTTCTAGGAATAGGAAAGTTGGCCCACTGCCAAAGCGCGCTAGAATTCGAGCATGAAGATTCTCAGTTCGAATCCGAATTGGCCTAAAATTTTTAAAATTTAATTATTGAATAAATATTTGAAAAAATCTTTGTTAACATCAATTGTCATCCACTATGTTAAAAAAAAACTTTTGAACTTGATTGGATAAATAAAAATGAATTTTATTTATGATTGAAAGTTTGTACAAGATATACATATATATATATATATATATATATATATATATGTGTGTGTGTGTGTGTGTGTGTGTGTGTGTGTGTGTGTGTGTGTGTGTGTGTGTGTGTGTGTGTGTGTGTGTGTGTGTGTGTGTGTGTGTGTGTGTGTGTGTGTGTGTGTGTGTGTGTGTGTGTGTGTGTGTGTGTGTGTGTATCAGAAGAGTGTTAGATAAGAGAATGAATTTAATAACTTACCTATAATGATTCTAAAAATCACAATGATGCATGAACATTTAGATACAAGTACATGTTATTGATTTCTACCCTTTATTTTATATGAAAAGTAACGCTAAATGTGGACCTGATGAAGAAATAAAATCTATCTATGATAATGTAGGCACTGACATTGCCATTAAAGTAAAATCGATTGTTCACAGTAGCAATGAAGAAGATTTAGCTCAGCCAACACAATAGCAAACATTGGATAACCGGAAGTGGTAATACACGGAGACGCGGTAAAAACGGAAAGAATCTGTACTTACAGCGTACTTTAACCGAAACGTTCCGTAATTAACTTCTAAAGTCACAATGATTTTAAAATAATTAACGATTGGATACAGTTCTTAATCCAAAAGAATTGAATCCATATATTATTGTAGGAGCGGAAATTTCGGTCGTTGAATGGCGGAAGTAGACGGCGCCAAGTGGAGATAAAGAGAATTTATGAAATTGGAAATAATGAAAAACCGAATACAGTCGTAATGAGAAACTTAATGCGGAAGCAACGTGAGACATTTAGTTGCAGACGTAGAATCATGGCGACGTTGTGTTGTAAAGAGAGAAACCTTCGCAAGGTAACGCATTGAAGGAGTGTTGGTTTTATTGCGAACCGGTTGCAGTTGCCCTTTGGTCAAACTATATTAGATACTATTTTTTATTTATATTTTTTTGTGAAAAAAATAAGGTTATTATCAATCACATATTCTTAATTACTAATCAATAATATTAAAATATTAACTATAATAATAATATTTATTAATATATAACTATACAAGGAAATTAATAATATAACAATAATATTATTATTTTAATTTTAATTTATTTGACAAATAATAATATTAATATTATGTGTTCTAAAACATATGATAATAATATTAATATACCAATAATATATAAATATTATATTGATCACCTTTAAATCTAGACTACTACTACAGACCTAGAACTAAACAGTTAACGTAGATTACTACAAGTAACAGACAAATAGTAATATCAAAATTAAAGAACTAAATTGATGTAATTTTAAATTTAACTAAAATTTTAAAAAAATATAAAATTAATTTTTATTAAATAAATTAAAGTGGCGTATAAAGGTTAAGATTTATTTTGTATGTGTATATACGTGTATAAGCGTGTGTCGTAGGGAAGTGAGTGTTGAAACTAGTTTTTACGTTAGACTGGGGTACCGCGAGTGTCGTCAAACCCCCTTAGTAGTTGCGGCTAGTGTTATTATTATAAATAAACGATCCATAATCTCAATATATAGTAAATTGAGGTCTTTAGAAAAGTTTCAAAACCCGTTTGAACTTGTCGTGACCATAGTGCGTCGTATTTCTTATTGGTTAATCTACTTAATAGTCGCAATATCTCCCTAGTCGCAACCACCCCCTTAGTCGCAACATCCCCCCTAGTCGCAACATCAACCCTAGTGACAGATCAAGACTTGGCACCTTCTGGAGAAGTATAGCAATAAGAGAAAGCAAAGCCTACCTTCTGTGTTAGTAAGAGAAGAGGGTATTGGTGCTCCGAAGGGTTTTGCAACCTCTACTCTGGAGTTATGACGATTTAAGGAGACTATTTGTGGCTCCCGGGAATTGTTCACTCTGTTATGGAATTACGACAGGAATTAAGAAGGAGGTTGGTGGCTATCGTATTAATGCAGCCTCGGTTCCGCAACATAGGCTGGGGACAAGAATATGATTATGCTATTAGAACTGGAATTAAGGATTTCCAGTGTGAAAGTATCTTAAAGCTGTTGGGATGGACACCGGCTTAGTAGCTAAGGAAACTCCTTGAACAAAACATTTTTAAAATTTCAGTAAGATTTAATTAGTAATTTATAGTTTTTAAAAAAATTATTATTTTTCCTTTTTTAAGGAACAAACAAGTAATATAAACGAAACATTTTTTAAAGTCAATTCCTGCTTAGATCAACAAAAACAATATAATTTTAGTTACTTTTTATTAAATCATTACTATTAATATAAATATAAATAACATAACCTATTCGTTAAATCAGCTGTTGCACCACATAACATAACCTATTCGTTAAATCAGCTGTTGCACCACATAACATAACCTATTCGTTAAATCAGCTGTTGCACCACATAACATAACCTCCGCTGTTTTATGAAATCATATGTAATCAAATATTTTAAACCAAATGGGACGAAATAACTATATTCATATTGTATACCTTGCTCCTTTTTTTAAAGTTTTTCTGGCATATAAAACTAAAATTAATTCATTAAATTTAATTAATGAATTCATATTGGAAAAACTGTATTAACATCGTGCCATCCATTACAAGTTTTAAAAATTTTAAACTTCAGTGGATGTATATAAAAATTAAATTTATTAACGATTGAAAATTTGAACAAGATATGTATAAGGAAAGAGTGAGCTAACAGAATAAATAGAAAAATTAACTATGGGTCTTTTTAAGTATCATCTCTCATATTTTCACACTCTCCGTTTTAATGTAAATTAACAAAATATCGAACATTTATCACCGAAACTGTAGTCGATTAAATACATTAGCAGATTACCACAGTTACTAATGCACCTTACTAGCAACCACGTTATTAGTCACGTGGTCTGTGCCATTACAACCCGTCTGACTTCTCAGCAACATGGACTTCTTATTCGGTCAGAACAAAAAAACCCGAACTGCTTTGAACAATTCCAAGGCAGGCGATCGCCAGTTAGGTTAGGAAGAAGTGACGGCTGCATGCGCGCTACAGGTGCGCACAGGAATCCCAACAGTCACGTAATTGTTTGTAATTGCTCTTCTCTGTATACAGTAGTGGTCCAAGATTGGATTACTTGTCTTCTTTTCCATTCATAAACTGTATTGCTTTTCTCATTCAACACAAACAATCTGAAAGTCTATCCTTGGTGTCCTCGTGTTGGAAACGGTTTTAGGATATTTCGAAATGATATCCAACGTTTAATGTTTTAGGCAAGATTCGATAGTGATTTTATATAAATAACTAATTATTATAATCACTTAATGAAATACAAATGGTAGGCTAACAAAACTTTAAGCATAAACGTTTTAGGACAAGTTATTATAACCTTGTGTTGAATGTTAGTTTCATGGGTTACTTAGGCATTGGAAAACCATTTTTCTTACGGTAATATGCATCCATCTTTGTATTCGTGGTCGGATAGTTATCTGCAACTTGAACGAGTTTTCCCACCTTCTGCTTCGCTTTAACACTGTGGTTGCTGAGTGTTGACAAATGTATCCGATTTCTGGCACAGGTATGCAAGTGGTGACAGGTAGGTATACACAACAGTGGCAGGTATACAAATGTAGTGGAAAATGTATCGAGCGCTACCCAAGGGATAACAACAAATGTTTCCTAGTGGTGACAAGAGTGTCCAAGATATAGTAGGTATACCCAAGTGGTGGAAAACGTATCGAGCTGTGGAACGTGTGTCAAAGTGGTGGAAATTACACCCATGTAGTGGCAGGTATACCCAAGTGGTGGAAAATGTATCCGAGGGGTGGCAAGTGTATGTAAGGGATGGTAAGTATACCGAAATTGTGGCAATTGTATCGAGCTTTGGCAACTGTACCCAAGTGGGGACAGGTATAGGCCTAGACAAGTGGTGGGAAATGTAACGAGCATGCAGCAAGTGTACCCAAGTGGTAACAAATGTTTCCCAGTGGTGGCAAGTGTGTCCAAGATGTAGTAGGTATACCCATGTAGATGAAAATGTATTGAGCTGTGGAAAGTGTGCCAAAGTGGGGGAAATTACACCCATGTGATGGCAGGTGTACCCGAATGGGGGAAAATGTATCTATCTGTGGCAAGTGCACCCAAGTGATAACAAGTGTATCCGAGTGGTGGCAAGTGTATGCAAGGGATGGTAAATATACCCCAATGATGGCAAACGTATCGAGCTGTGACAATTGTACCCAAGTAGTGACAGGAATCCCCAAGTAGTGGAAAATCTGCCGAGCTATAGCAAGTGTGCCAAGTGGTAACAAATGTTTCCTAGTGGTGGCAAGTGTTGCCAAGAAGTGGTAGGTATACCCAAGAGGATGAAAATGTATCGAGTGTCGGAAAGTGTACCCAGGAGGGGGAAATTACACCCGAGTGGTGGCAAATGTATCTAAAAGATTGCAGTGTACCTAAGTGGTGATAAAGATATCCGAGCGATGGCAAGTGGACCAAGTGGTGGCAAGTGTAGAGCAAGTATACACCTCTCTATGCCCTCAGTCGAGTTCATTACAGCAACCCTGCTCACGTTGTACCATAATTTTCCTCTACTTCCAGTACCTGGAGATCATTAGGTAACTGGCAACCCTGTTTGGACTTCGATAGTTTATCAGGTACGTGACCCTACTACAGGACACCTTGACCTCATTTTATACAGACTACCTAAAAGGAAATACACGAGGGAATGTGTTATCGGCCTATTCCTCTCTACTATGCATACACGATAAGTCTAAACATTAGCTGTCATACGAAAAAAATGAGGTGTTTGTAGTTATACAAAATAAACATTTTCTACATAAATTTTTATATATTTTTCTGGTCAGTGTGTTGCGTAAAACTAAAATTTAGCTCGCGTTTTAATCATTTATTACCTTTTACCGGAGATAACTTTAATAATACAAACCAAATTCTGGTTTGGAAATTTTTTGTTAAAGGTGTCACTGATGGGAAAATCAATACGTTTATTTGATATTTTCTTTGTTGTTATATACATTACAAAAACATTGAAATATCTCTTTCGTTAAAAGTTGCTTAACCAATGTATAATTAGGCACATTCCTTCTGAAATGGACCCCCGTGTTAACACTTAAGTAACCATTAGAAGATATTCCTAAAAGCAGTTATTCATTGAGTGCCGTGCATCAGTAGTGGCTTGCAATATTCTCGTCCTATCGGCGGCTGCAAATCATCAGTGCCATTATAAAAGGAGCTGTAATGTGCCTAGGACTCAGCTCCGGGCAATTACTATGATGTACGCCCACACTTTGCTCTCCAGTTATGTGTCACTTTTATTACACTGCAGCCTTTATCCGTATCATAAGAAAGTTGTGAGTTATACGCGATTGGAAAGCTATAAGGATCCTTTGGGTTTTATGTGCGGTTGGCACACTGTTGCCACATTTATGACGGCTGTGTTTATTTTACAAGTTAAAGATGTATTTGATGCAAAGTAAAAGACATTTTTTAGGGATAAAATATATCATTCATTTTAGAATAATAAGCTACAAAATAATAAAGAGAATAAGCACAGTGAAGTATTCGAGAAACCCAGGTTCGCTCGTATTATTAGAAAACGGAATACCTATTATACCTTTCTGATCTGGCGCTAACTGGATCTGGCTCCGAACCTAATATGGCTCCTAACCTGATCTTGCTGCTATCCAGATGCGGTTCCAAACCGAATCTGGTTCCAAAACTGGAGTTGGCTCCTATTTGGACCTCGCGCTTACACTGATTTGGCTCCTAACCTGATCTGGCTCCTAACTGAATATGGCTCCTAGCCGTGTCTGACTCCTAACTTGATACGGCGATAACCGGATCTGGCTTTTAACCTGATCTGCCGATAAACTGATCTTACTCTTTATCTGATTTAGCGCCTAAGCTATTCTGGCTCCTAACCTAATCAGGATCTTAACAATCTGACGATAACCGAATCTGGCTCCAAAACTTGTTCTTGCTCCTAACTGGATCTCGCGCCTAACGTGATTTGGCTCCTAATCTGATCAGACGCCTAACCTGATCTGACCCTTAACCTGATATCTCTCCAATCGTGCCTGGCTCCTAACTTGATATGGCGATAACACATTCTGGCTCCTAACCTAATCTGACGATAAATGGATCTGGCTCCTAATCTGATCTAGCGCCTAGCCTCATCTGGCTCCTAACCTAATATGGATCCTAACAATCTGACGATAACCTGATTTGACTCCTAATCTGATTTGGCTCCTAATCCGACCTATCGCATAGCCTGATCTGGCGCCTAACCGATCTGCCTCCTAAGCTGATCTGCCTCCTAACTGAATCTGGCTCCCCTAACCTGATATATCGATATTCGCACTTGGCTCCTAATCTGATCTGGATCAGGCGATTTTCAAAGAACACGTACAGTTATCATTTTGTAACATATGTTTTCATTTTTTCACGTAAAAACTATGATAAACCACCGTTAATGCTATTTGATTATCGCTTTACAGAATTCAATAAAACCTTAATGCATGTGTTAAAAAACCCAGCCGTAAAATGTAGACAGTTGTAACTCGAAAGCGTAGCATTTCCCTGCCTAGGTTTATAAAGTCTTTTCTAAATCTTTTTCCTCTAAAATAATTTTCATCAATATAAACCCTCCCTGTATAACAAGGTCAACATTATATTAATATTTATTAACATAAGCCAAGCCTGTTCATTAGCCAGGACGAATACTAAATCAGTTACGTGAACGCGTAGATAAATCTTGTTTAATTCAAAAAACTAATGAAATTACAGGATTAAAACAAGCAGTGAGTACCGAGGTGTAATTGCGACTTAGCGAGTAGTTACAGATGTGTTATCTGCGCCATAAATATTCCTGCCTTCCAGTGAATATGCAGATTAGGGATATCGCCACGTGGGCGGAGCTTAGCTTAGAAACAGGTGACTTGGAATATTAAACATTTTTACCCGACTTCCGTGTAGTGTGCTCGCTTGTTTTGATTAACTCGTTGATAATGTACTTATCTATCACGAACACTCCTTCTGAGTATTTCTGTAACTTTGTTAACAAACGTGCTAATAGCTTGTAACAAACAATGGCACATGATTATTATAGGGTATTGCGGGAGAACTTCAGTTGTTGCTTGGTGTTCTGGGACGTGTGTGGGGTAGCAAGCCTTCACGCCCTAATAATGAGGTGGTGTGCTATAATTTGGTTCTCTTAGTTATTTTTTAATGTAAATTGCATGTCACCAGTGGAATTCGGATTAACTAATTTGGTGTTTTCTTCTTTGTAAGTGATTTAAGTGCTACATAATAAGTCAACAAGAATATAGTGAGTTCCAACGAGATACGCGATTTTTGTACAATATACGTTTTAGGCCGAAGCCAGTTGCGTATCATCGCCAACTAAGGGAAAGTAGAGACATAAATCCCTCCCAGAATTGAACTCTTACGTAAAACGAAACGGGACGTATATTGTACGCACACCTGTGGGCTTCTGTAGGTTAGGTTAGGTCACCTGTGAGCCATGGTCACGTGTTTGCAAGAACGTACACGCACGTTCTTAATTCTCGTCGCTGAAGAGGCGTCCTCAGAATATAATTGGGCGTCCTCAGAATATACTTTGGAACTACTCCCTAATAAAATATTTGAGCTCTAGATAATCAAATTCACATACTGAACCAGCCTATGGGGCTGAAAAACAGATATTCTCTAGCGCCACCGGGAATCGAACCAAGAACTGTAGTTTAGTAGCCAAGCGTTCTATCCACTAGACCACTCTATTCCCTCGTTGAATGATATAATAAGACATTTTTAAAAAAAATTGTATTCTTGTGTCGTATATATTAGATTAATAATTGAATTTTTTTTCTTTCAGAATTCTGGCCGACAATCGGTTTGAGAAGATTCATCCCAAGGCGTTTTCATCGAACAGCCGCTTGAAGAGATTGTAAGCAAAATGTTTATTATTTAAAATATAATTTTAGTCACAAAAAACACACACACAAACACACACACACACAAACACACACACACACACAAACACACACACACACTTCGCACAACCTGTGTTTTAAAACGTGCCACCACTTTTACTTTCTAAAAATATTTGTTTAGTAAAAATTGTTTCATGTTTTATAACAATAAATTTTCAATATTTTTCAAAATCAAATATAAAATTGTAGGTACAAGATTCCATTACTCCTCAGTTTCATGCCTTGTGAAACTGTGAACATACACAGACAAAATATAGTAGTTCAACTAGTCTTGCGATAAATTTTTAGTGTAAAGCGACTGGAAATATATGGTTAAACCCAGTTTGGTTCTCATCATGAACGGAGATTCTTACGTCTAGGGCAAGATAAATCAAGTACGCAAACCAAATAAAACGTGTTAAATACTTCATTCACATCACAGAAAACCTACCTTCATGACCTCCAATAGGAGCAAAATAGGTTTGATATATACTAGGCTTCATCAGAATCGGTCTGCGCTGTGGGTTTGATATACACTAGGCTTCATCAAAATCAGTATGCATCGTGGTGAGTCTACGCTGTGGGTTTGCTATACTTTAGGCTTCATCAAAATCAGTATGCATCGTGGTGAGTCTGCACTGTGGGTTTGCTATACACTAGGCTTCATCAAAATCAGTATGCATCGTGGTGAGTCTGCGATGTGGGTTTGCTATACACTAGGCTTCATCAAAATCAGTATGCATCGTGGTGATTCTGCGCTGTGGGTTTGCTATACACTAGGCTTCATCAGAATCAGTATGCATCATGGTGCGTCTGCGCTGTGATTTTGCTATACACTAGGCCTCATCATAATCAGTATGCATCGTGGTGGTTCTGCGCTTTGGGTTTGCTACACACTAGGCTTCATTAGAATTAGTCTGGGTCGTGGTGAGTCTGCACTGTAGGCATGCTATACACTAAGCTTCATCAGAATTAGTCTGCGTCGTGGTGAGTCTGCGCTGTGGGTTTGCTACACACTAGGCCTCATCAGAATTAGTCTGCGTCGTGGGGAGTCTGCGCTGTGGGTTTGCTACACACTAGGCCTCATCAGAATTAGTCTACGTCGTGGGGAGTGTGCGCTGTGGGTTTGCTACACACTAAGCTTCATCAGAATTAGTCTGCGTCGTGGTGAGTCTGCGCTGTGGGTTTGCTACACACTAGGCTTCATTAGAATTAGTCTGCGTCGTGGGGAGTCTGCGCTGTGGGTTTGCTACATACTAGGCCTCATCAGAATTAGTCTGCGTCGTGGGGAGTGTGCGCTGTGGGTTTGCTATACACTAAGCCTCATCAGAATCAGTCTAGACCTTGGTGACTTGACTCACCAAGGTTCAAGTTAGATTGACATCGAACACTCCTAGACTCACTAGTAGAATCTAGAACACTCGTAGACTCACTAGTAGAATCTAGAACACTCGTAGACTCACTAGTAGAATCTAGAACACTCGTAGACTCACTAGTAGAATCTAGAACACTCGTAGACTCACTAGTAGAATCTAGAACACTCCTAGACTCACTAGTAGAATCTACGAGTATAACACTCCTAGACTCACTAGTAGAATCTAGAACACTCGTTGACTCACTAGTAGAATCTAGAACACTCGTCGACTCACTAGTAGAATCTAGAACACTCGTAGACTCACTAGTAGAATCTAGAACACTCGTAGACTCCCTAGTAGAATCTAGAACACTCCTAGACTCACTAGTAGAATCTAGAACACTCGCAGACTCACTAGTAGAATCTAGAACAATCCTCTTTAAATGGGATTCAATGTGATTCGGTTGATTCATTTAGTCTGAAGTTAATCGAGAGTTCTACAACGAGGAAGCTAACCATCGTTTGTGGAATAAATAACACTTAAGAGTGTCGCAGACACTAGAAAATAGAATAAAGAGTTTCTTCCTGTCGTTTGGATGGTGAAAAATCTAAAATTCTGCCTTATTTATTTTATTAATTCACAAAGTACGATTTTTAAGGCGCTGTCGTTCACAAAACGCGATGTGATGAACTGTCCAGCGTTCGTATTGGAAGCATAATGCATCTGAGTGAGGATAAAAAAAGAAATTGGATTTGATTCGGATTAGCTTTAATTCTGACTGGTAAAGGGTCATCATGGTTCTGTATCGTTTAATGCAAAGGAGTTATTTATTTAAAAATATCCTCAAACGTCTTAGTCTACTGAATGTAAAACCCTACCATGTAAACCTACATTATCTCCCCCTCCATGGAGGCGGTTGGAATGTAAGCATTAATAAATAAATGTCTCCCACTTGCCTGCGGGTTGCACCTGCACCTACAGTGTTTACTTTGCAATTACCCAGAGGAAGGCAGAGACCTCTGGCGGAGCAGCTATTACTAGCCGTGATTTAGCACAAACGATAATGGCCCCGCTTTGATTGATTGAAATCGTTTGCGTATAATTAAAAAAGCGTTCAATATAATAGACAGTGTTTAATATTGTTGACTCTAAAACTAAGTCTGTTTCCTTTTAAGGATTAAAAAAAAACTGGTGGACTACATTAAAGTAATTACGGAGCTGTTCCTTGGAAACCAACAATTATTACCTCTGTCGATAGCGTGTTTCTTACGACGTGATTAAGATTTTCTCGGCTACGTTTTTATAAGTCTTGAATTTAATTTCCCCTAAAGTAAATATATTTTCACTGGTAACATTATTTGTCTCGTCTGCAAGTAGCGCAATGGCGGCTCTCTTCCCGACAATTTTCTGTAATGAAGCATATTTGCCTTCTCTTGGTCCATGTGTCCAGGCGCATTCCAGCGAACGCCACGCCATCTGCATGTCTGAGACGCGGGTCGTTAAAAGTAACAGCCGTCCAGTTGATTAATTCACATTTATTTACCATTGTTTAAACCACTGTTAAATTTTCTAAAGTTATTTTAAATATTTCTGTCCTGGTAGAATGTGACGGCCTAACAGATCGTACACCAGAAGTCTGGTAGAGGTTGATTAGATTGCTCATTGTCTTGGGTTTATACCTTTTGTCACACAATTGCCAATAAAGACAGGTATTCCTTTAACATCCGCTTGCCATCTTGTGGTTAATGAGCTGATATTGTGCTGTTTGTCACTTAGGATTCTTCTGTCGCCAGTTTTTGCAATATTCGAATGTCATCACTGGTGCTTTGCATTTAAATGAATACATTGCGAAGTAGGAAAATGGATAAACTATTCTACTCGCGGACGTTACGCTTATAGCGGGATTCCGCCGCATTTAGTATTATTAGTTGTTCTTCTGTCACGACTGTTGTGGACCCGTGGGTAACCTCAGCGGAGGTACTTGTGGGCGGTGCCGTCAGGTACTGATTAAACTCTACTTGCCGACTTGGTCTCTGCATTGGTAAGTCGGTAAGATAATGGTGATATTTTAGGTTCATCATTCAATGTAGGCTTACAAGTATACCATTTTAGTTACATATTTAGCAGTTAAGTCCTTTGAGGTCTTCCTCCTGTTGATCGCTTGGTTGGTTATCGTCGAGGGTGATTGAACGGTTTGAAGCATTTGGGGTTTGTTCTTGTTTCTTGTTTGCAACGTGTTTAAAGGCATATAGAAGTTCAAAGTTTCATTTATATTTTAGATTAAAAAATATCAATGGATAGAGCAAATATTTTGAAATATGTAATAATTAATATCATTCAGAGAAACATTTAACTGAAGTTATTTCATCACTTATTATCAGTTCGGTTTTACATTGATTATTGTTTATTGCAATTAAACCAGTTTTATTTTAGTTATTGTGTTTTTCACTAATTTATATCTATAACAATATTCAGGCTCGGATAAATTAAGGGCTACACTTTACAATTTGAACTTCACGAAATATTTGGAAATTACTCAGGGTTGACACATTACTCTTTCAAATTAATTTACCTAATTCAAGTTAATTTTAAAACTATAATTAATCACTTTTACATTAGTTTATGACCATCCGAACTTTAATTTATTTTGTAAATTTGTAAAAACTTACTGACACAGAACATTTTCGATCGCTTTGTGGCGATCTTTATCAGTGCCTTCTGCTTGGATTTGTTAGGTTAAGCATTGACAGCTTTAAAGGCAGGTTTTTGATAGTATCAAAGAGTATGTGTGATTTGTATTGGGGTTTGTTCGTTAATATGTTTGTAATTTGTATTTTTTGTGTTTGTAAATTTCATATTCTTCTTGTGTGTTGATATATGGTCCTTTTTTGTTGACGTGTAAGATTTCTAGGTTATGGTAAATGTCTCTGTATTTGTGTCCTGTTTCTTTTAGGTGAATGGAGAATACTGAGTTAGTATTCTGTTTGGGTGGTTTTGTGTGTTCCTTGACTCTTTGTTGGAAGCTGCGACCTGTTTGTCCAATGTAGAATTTGTTGCAATTTGTACAGTTTAATGTAGCGACCTGATGCTTGTAGTTTATCTTTATTGTTAGTGTCGGTTTGTATTTTGTATTGTAAATTATTATTAGTTTTGTATGCTATTTTGTATCCTGTTATTTGAAATTTGTGGGCTATTTTATTTGATGTTCTGTTTATGTATGGTATTGTGATGAATTTGTTTTCCCTCCCTATAGTGTTAATGTTAGTGTTTTTTGTTTGTATTTTGTAACTAATTTGTCCATTATTGTGGTGTTGTATCCATTTGTGTATGCTAAATATTATATCATGTCTAGTTCTTTGTTCATGGTTTTTGTGGTCATTGGAACTTCTTTAAGTCTATAGAGCATGGTTCTGAAGGCAGCGTGTTTGTGTTGGATAGGGTGGTTAGAGGTGTTGTGGATAAGTGTGTCTATCGTTGTGGGTTTCCTGTAAATGCTGAAACTGTGTTTTTGTGTGTAGCTTTTTGTTATGGTTGTTTCGAAAAGTTTAGTGATAGGTTGGTTTCAATCTCTGAAGTGAAGTGGAGTTTTTGGTCTATTTTATTAGTGTAGGTGAGGAGTTTTTCGCATTGTCGGGTATTATCTCTGATTCTGTATAGTATTATGATATGAACGACGTATCTGTGCCAGTAAATGTTGTGTCAGTGTGTATTAAAAAGTTAAATTTTAAAAAAACCTGTTTAATTTCAAGTTTCTCAAGATAATGTTAAAATGTGTTGACATTTTAACATAATAAAAATTTTTTTAAAAAATATGACCTAATAGTGTACAATTCTAATACAGGCTTTATAGCGACAAAATATAAGAACTAATCAGTCAGCAAAAGCTTAACGAAGCTTAAACATTTAAAATACAAACATTTAATTAATATCAAGTTTCAAATATATAACTGCGTCTCGAAACGAATTCATAAGTTCTAACTACTTACATACGGTCTCTAAAAACGACTATAGCCACTGCCTAATATATATTAAATCATTGGACGTCATAGATTATTAAATATATTTTAATCAGTATTCCTAAGGTTTAAGGTACACTCAAATAATACTTCAAAACATAGAGTATATAATTCATTATTTAAATTTTCTCTATTAGCTTACGATTGTAAGCTAATTATAAGGAGATTTATAAGAGGTGTTGTGTATGATCTCCAATCTGAGGTGTATAATCTCCAACACTATAAGGAGATTATAAGGAGATTTCCTAATATATATCTTGTGCAGATTTTCAAACATTAATAAAATACTTTTAATTCATCCAATGAAGATCAATACTTCTTTTAACCTACAGCGGATGACAATTGATGTTATTACACTTTTTCCAAATATTTTTATTCAATAATTAAATTGTAAAATTTGTGGGATCCAGCCGGAATCGAACTGAAAACCTTATGTTCAAAGTCTAGTGCGCCTTAGCACTGCGCCAACTTTCCAATACCTAAAAATACATTTCTCATAAACGTATATGAATTTTACTTTTGTAGTCGAAACTTCCATTGCGCAACTTTAAATTGTTGCCATGGTTACCACACATCATAAATAATACTCTAGGATTAAAAATGAAATGAAAAGAATAAAATTTAAAAAAAAATGGATTAACGGTATCGAGTCTTGCTTCACAAACGGACAATCCGAAAGGAAAGCGAGAAACAACTACAGCACAATGCAAGCGACGAAAAAAAGCATATAAATCATAGCAAACGAAAATAATAGTCCAACACCATACATAGAAAGGAAAATAAAATATTGCAAGGAAATTTACTTTCTATTTTGCCACTTAATATTATTATTCTGACATATGTAGATACATATTTATATTTTCTTGTAATTATAAAATAAAAAGGAACTAAAATAAAATTTATCTTTGTTCATTTAATTAGGAATTGACTTTTATGAAAATTTTAATAACTTATAAATATTCTTGTTTATCAAATGTATATTAACTGTCAATTAAATATTGAATAATACAAAAAGTATATCATTTGCAATTAATTACTCTATACCATTAATTAAACCTTAATACACTTGAATTTTTTTTCGTGTCCTAGTTCTATAAAACAGATTTGGAAGCCTTTACACACCATATTTTTACAAATAATAATAAAACGAAAATTAGGGACATAGTTTGGAGTCTTTGAGGGATGTCTTTTTGTCGAAGATGTCACTGCATTCAAATGGAACTTGGCGTAACTTCGGTAGCAAGTAACGACATGTTTATGGTAGATATTAGTCACAATTTCTAAGTAGAAAAGGGAGTGTAAAATTAAAAGATTTGAGGTGAAACTGGAAAGCAGGCGGAAACGCTGGTTGTTGTGCATCCTGAGAATAGGGGAATACAACATGATTGGTTAGTTCTAGGGGGTAGAAGTGTACATCCAAGAGTTACGGGGAAAGCATTACATTGGGGAACGGTCTCCGGAAGTGGTAGAATTCTTGCCAACGCATTCCATGTACTCTGGGTTCCTCTTGCGAATTATCAATCCCCTTTATGTTTTCTGTCTCCGCAAGTGCATTAGATAAGTGTAATAAGGTAAGTTGTTCTTGGACTTACTTCAACATGAAATGAACTCCATTAGTAATTTATATATACATGTAATTCTTTGATATGTAAACGAGGAAAGTCCAGGAGTAAAGAGTTACAGAACCAACATTTGCTTCACAACAAACTGTGATTGGTTACTTTACAACCAAAAACAACTCCAAGACGAACCACAGAAAATTTAGCACTGTAAATTTAATTAAAACATCCTATTATCTAAAATGTGCGTAACTTATGGCCGTTTTAACATTTTCTTAAGAGTTTCGTTTATTGCCAGAGTTTAAGTGTTTTCTTGTGCCCAAACGAAAGGAAATAAAAACACGCGTCTGAATGGGCGCGGCCGTAAAAGTGAATGGAAGTGCTGGACCCATAATAAAAATGAAATATCCTAAAGCGGGCGCAATAGGAATGATCTCAAAGTAAATCGAAAAATTTGGCACATAGCAGGTCTGTCTGGGCACCGTGTTCGCGACGCCATGAAACCCTCACGACAATAGTCCAGTTATTTGTTTCCATCGTCATTATCAATTTAAAACACGATTTGTAAGTTTTATATGAAAACTATTTCCAAGTAAAACTTAAAGTTAGAGATGAGTCTGTTGAGACCAAGTCGAAGTTGTCTCCATCGGTGCTCCTTATGAGTCTGGTAAATACAACCGCTGCGGGAATGGCTGCAGCTTCTCCTACTAGTCTGGTCTAAGACGTTTGCTTCGTAAAGTTATTGTAGTCATTTGCTTTATCATTTCAAGGTTTTTGTTCATCTTAAATGTTTTTATTATTTACGCACGCACACACACACACACACACACACACACACACACACACACACACACACACACACACACACACTCACCACACATACACACACACATACACACACACACAAACAAACACAAACTTACACACACACACAAACAAACACAAACTTACACACACACACACACACACACACACACACACACACACACACACACACACACACAAACACACACACACACACACACACACACACATACACACATACACACACACACACACACACACATTAACACACACAAATACACACACACACACACTATTTTTGTAGTCATACAGTTTGACTCCAACCTAAATATATCAACTATTTTTAGTTAAAAATAACGAAATAATATTTGAACTTAAGTGGATGAATAAAAAGTATTTTACTACGAAAATTTTAACAAGATATACATATATAGTTATAGGAAGGATGAGAAGTAATAGAAGGAATTGATTGAAAACTTTAACGAAACGTATTTTTAAATAACTTGTGTCATAAATCCTCTGTGTCTCCTTTTCTTAAGTAATACCGATCGCAATACACGGTTGGTAGTGCAGGAAAATCATGCCTTATCTCGCGCCACTGGCAGCTGTGATTGGACTCACTGCGAGTTCCTTAAGCACTACAAATAATTTTACGGCTGCTGCATCGTTCTGGGATTTACTTTTGTACTGTTTTTAGGATATTTCATGTTTATTGCACGTCTAGTCTCTTTATACCGCACACATTTTAACTTTTCCGACAATTCACTGGAATAGAGTTAAAACTAACATAAATAAACTTATGGAATTTTAATATTTAGGTTTAAATACACTCCCCGTCAAACACGAGTCAAAATCAGATGAAAACGTCGAATCAGTGGAATGGTATTGGATATCGTCTGCTAACTAAGTTGCTGAGGATGTTGGCTCGTGCCATGCAGCAGTGGAAAAACAATTCATGGCATTTGCGTCATGAACAATTCATGGCATTTGCACGATAATGCACCTGTACATTATTCGGAGCTTGTAAGAGATCTTTTGGCCAAAAACAACAACAGAAGGATGTTTCAGCTACCATGCCCACCAGATTTGGCACTTTAAATTTTTTCCTGTCCCCAAAATTATTCATAAAATTTGATGCAAATTTTTTTATATATTTCTTTTATAGCAAAAAATATTCTAACACATCAAAACACGCTAATATTTGTATCTCTCAAAAACAAACGGAATGTATATGTTCGGGACATTTGTACCAACACTATAAAACAATAAAATCGAATTACGTTGCCCACGAAATTTGAAAAGTCGCTTTACTTTTCGAAAATCTAATGCAACTTATAATCAATAGATGGCGGTAATCACGCTATGATGTACTTTTTTTGTATGTAGTAAAGATTGGCATATCTTTATGAATAAAAAAAATGTTTTCTGTATACTTCCTTTTTGCCTTTCTAACGTTCATCCGATCGACATGAAACTTTAGGATGTTATTGAATACAGTTTTGGGAAAGTTCTGGCATATTTGTAGCCCGATTGAAGTCTTCCACTGAAGTCGATATTTTTTCAAAAATGAAACATTAAATTTGCGATCGCTTGTTTTTCTGGCCCAGCATTTATTCACTGATATTTTATTTGAGACTTATTAATATAGATGCAACTAATACTCAATAGATGGCGGTAATCACGCTATGGCTTACAGCTGATACGGTAAAGATTCGGTTTCATACAACAATTTTTGTACGTGTTTGGATTAGTTTGCATAAAAGCTGTTTTATAGAATAAGTTACATTATTTTATTTACTGTACAATATTAAGTTAAAATCGAAATGAATTGAATTGAAAACGTTTTAAATGTGTAAGTTAATAAATATATTAATTTATAAAATAAATCTTAACAGATTACTTTATTATAATGAAAATGAGTATTATTTTGTGTGTATTAATGTATTATTTCAATGCAATTAATATAGAATTAAGCTAAATTGTTTTGTTTTGAAAACGATGTAAATTAGATTATTATTTAGTGATCTATGATGCCGAATGATTTCATATATACTGTGCAGTGGCTGTAGATGTTTTTTACTAACCATAAGTAAATGGTTATAATTCATGAAATCAGTTCTATGTAAAACTTGTAGCAGAATAAGTATCGTATAGGAAATGTCATTATACAAAATACTCCCACAATTATACAAAATAAATAGAATGTAAATAATGATATTCCCAATGTAAATACTGATATTCCCAAGGTAAAAATAACATTTAAATAGAGACTTTCCATAACAAGTTTTTAGATAGACATGCCGTCCTTCTAATAAATGCAATTAAGCTAGTAATAAATGGTTTTCATCTACAATTTTAGTTTTGCAACATTATTTATCCTTATAATAATGTGTGTCGTCTTTGACAATTTCTCCTTGGCATGGGTACACCCAAAACATTTTAATTTGGAGTTATAGTAATGCTGTTGGAGCTTCAATGTAAGAATGTACTAAATTAAATTCAGATTGCTCATTAATTAGGATATATTTTTCATGAATTTAATTGAAAGTGGATTTCCTCATTGGTTTTATTTCGTTTAGGGCCAAAATATTTCACTGACTGGATTTCTTAAACAATAAACTGTTCTTATTGGTTATCTCAAAACCCAAGTATAATAAATCTAGGTTTATCCATTTATCTATTTTAAAACACACTAAAACTAGAACATTTCAAGTTATTCATTATATAAAATAGATTTTATTTCCGATTTTCCTATTCCTACTGATAGTTCACACTCTCTTTATAAATAGGCCTATCTTATTCAAATTTCAATAATTGGGAAAACACTTTTTATTCATCCACTCAAATTCAAATGCATTTTTTAAAACTTGTAGGGAACAACGCTTGTTGTTAATACTGTTATTTTTTCATATTTTAATAATTAATTAAATTTAAAATAAATTAATTTTTAATTTTATATGGGAGAACATTTTTCACAGAAGGGGAAAAGTGTGCAATATATATATATTTCGTCTCATTTGGCTTAAAATAAATGATTTCTTAAAACAGCTTATTTTATACTATAGGTTATGTAGTAGAACATGTTTTAACGCATCGGTTATATTACTTTATTTATAATAATTGTAATTATTTAATAAGAAGAAACTAAAATAAAAGTTTACTTAGATAACCCATGTAGGAATTGACTCTAAAAGTTACTTTTTTATTCATAGTACTGCTTCATGGACGTTATGCTAATGTTTATTTTTACAATAACATGTATTTTTATGTAGCAAAACAAATGAACAATATTTTTGTTAAGGTATTTCTAATTCTACGATCACTTTATAACAGTTATGAAATTTTCAGGTCGCTCCAGAACTGTGGCCTGGTGGACGTTCCTTGGGAGGCTTTCTACCCACTCACACAACTCACTTCCTTGTAAGTCTTCACGTATTCTAGAGTTTTACCTTCAGATTATGCTTGTTTTAATACCTTCTTAATGCCAGTACAATACCTGTAGCGCAGCAGGTAGTTACACGGGATGATGATGCGGTTAATCTACACACCAACCTGCCATTTCTTTTACTAATCTACACTTCAAGAACTTCAGATAACTTACCTAATATACCGTATGTGTCAAAACCAACAGTACTGACTCTGAATCAGCTGTAGTTGCCTTCTCGATCTCGTGAGCTGACTTCTGATTGTTGCCGGGTATTCCTGATGACGTATTTCATTAGAAATTAGTATTTGCTGACATGATGCTACTACTGCAGAGAAAACTATGTAAATAAAATAAAATTTTATTCCGGAAAGTAGAAGATCTGCTTTTGTCATATCATCGATTGTTTTTTTTATGACTTTTTGAACGGGTGCAACAGAACTTCATAAAAATATCAACAAACAAAAAAACTAATAGAAAACATCGCCTTAGGAGAACATTAATCAAAGATTTTTATAGTGGTTTGCTTTTCAAGTTTGCCGATAACCAAACGTTTGTGGTTACTAAAATACATTGTTACAATACGCGGCATGTGTCAAATAATACTGGTCAACCAAAAACAAATATTTTTTTCTATCCCAGACAAGTTGTTGAAGAACCCTAGAGATATTTTTCGTCCTGAGAAACATATATACGGCTGTCCTAAGAGAACTAGACGTGATAGAAATATCTAAGCACAGATTCGAAATCAGCACCAAAAATACCTATAGGATCACCCAATATTGCCTCTAGGACAGAATCGTTGTTGAACAGTGTAATCTTCTGTGCTTATTATTGTCTTGCAACGCCTGATATTCCATTTCGCTTATTCCCTGATTTCCAATATTTAAATGAATCTCTCTTGAAAGTCAAATGAAATAAGAGGTGCAGTTAATCCAGTTGTTATTCGAAAAATAAAACCTACTTCTGCAACAGCGTAAAGGCAGATCCCAGACGAGTGTCGGGCTACATTGTTACGCGCCCGACTATTTCTTGCAAATCACATTGATTGCAACTCGAGACTAGTTAACACGATTGAATGTCTCTTTAATCCAGCGTCTCCTGTTAAACCCAGCTGGGGCGTCACCCGTTTAATGCGAAATACAATGTAATGAATAAAGTGTAAATTAATGTGTACTGTGTAAAGGCCCAACTTATCTTCTTGCTTGTTTTGCTCGTATACTTTAAATATAACATTAAAATATCTTTATACTAGAAGTATTAAAATAGTTACTTATTTATATTTTGTTTTTTTATTGCTACATTAAAAATCCCCATACTTATTATTAATTTCAACAAATAAAATCGCTTCACCATAAACGACTTTTTATTTAAACCTTTATATAGATTTCTAATGCAAAGTAATCATCTTCATATTCAATCGGGTTTAATTTATATTTAAATATTTCTGTCCCTCTCTCTCTGTCTCTCTCTCTCTCTCTCTCTCTCTCTCTCTCTCTCTCTCTCTCTCTCTCTCTCTATCTATCTATCTATCTATCTATCTATCTATCTATCTATCTATCTATCTATCTATCTATCTATCTATCTATCTATCTATCTCTCCCCCTATATATATTTACAATATTTCAAAAACGAAAATTGTTTTAATTTATATTTTAAAGCTTTTTGCCTATAAAGTAAATATTAGAATTTTTTATCCTGAATATATACGAACAATATATATGTATGAAAGTATGTATATAAACAAACAATATATATCACTTACATTTTATGGTACTTAAACAACAATCTTATTTAATGTATATATGAGTCGATTTTCGAGAACTTTCATTACGTGTCCTCATTTTCGAGTATCTTCAGAGACGAGAAGAAAAGATGTTCGAAAATGAGACCACATAAATTATTACTTCTCGAAAGTCGACACGCAAATATAGGTAAATATAAGTAAAAGTCTCGTTTAACTACAATAAAGTGTATGTGATAAGTGAACACAACAACACAGTAAAAATTAAAAATAAAAATATAAATGTGTGTGCGTGGTGTTTGTGTGTGTGTGTGTGTGTGTGTGTCTGTGTGTGTGTGTTTGTGTGTGTGTGTGTGTGTGTGTGTGTGTGTGTATGTGTCTGTCTGTGTGTGTATGTGTGTGTGTGTGTGTGTGTGTGTGTGTGTGTTTGTGTTTGTGTGTGTGTGTGTGTGTTTGAAATTTTATTTGGAATACAATTGTTAGCTCAAATTTTGGTATAAAACAAAACTATAATAATTTCGTAAAAATATAATTATCTGTAGGCAAAAGTATACGTTAGCCAAAATACAATTAAAAGGTACGAAATAGTTTACAAGGTTACTTAGCTACTTGTTATTCTTTGTAGGTATTCAAATCTCTGGCAGGTGCTCACAGATGTAAACACTACGAAACAGTTTGTAAATATATTAAGAGAAGAAACAATACTGTTAGCTTATGCTATCATGTTCTACCAAGCTTTATATAAGGCTTCTTTTATACAGCCTTATCTGTCTGTATAGAAATGATGACACTTACATTAATGGTATTACGAAATTAATGATATTTACATTATGATTTCATGATGCACAGTTTTAATGAACCGACTGTTCTGACAGCAGAACACAACAAAAAGCGTTAATAGCCTTCGTTTCCATGCAAAGGAAAACATATTATAACCATAACAAGCACCGAAACAACAAACCAAACACAACTATAAAGCCTGAAAGACGATTTCCCTTTATATTTAATAGAGTTCGTTGAAAGGTGTTTCGATTTGCTCTTGTTTAATGCGATGTCCTATTAAATACATCCCAGATAACAATCAGCTGTCTTTAGAAATAAACGATTTAGTTGCAGAAGTGAAAAGGGAAGGAAATTCAATATTTGGCGGGAAACGTGGCCGGCAGCGGCGGTCATTGACCCCTCCCGCCAACCCCTTCGTAAGACAAGTTTGCCCTCTATTGATCAGGAGTAAATGGATTTTAATTGTTCTTTTGTTTATAGGAAGCCGCTTATGTCCGACACGGGTTACATATTTGTTTTCCTTCCCATTTCCTGCTCAGGACTAACAATTGTTCTAGGGTGAGGTAATCCTTTTAACAAATTTACAGCCTTAATTTTGTGTCTATTTGGACGTGGTTTCAATATAGTTTCAATAGTTTAAATATTTTAACGTATGTTTACGTATGAGTGTTTCTACAATTTTAACCTGAGTAATGCGAGCTGAAGTAGAGAAGAAGCATCTTACTTTAAGTGATTAAAGTCAAACCCTTTCACCCACAATACTTTTCATTCAATCTTTCTCAGTATTTACAACCGACTATTTTTTCAATTGAATATATTTTCAAAGTTAAAATATCTTTACATTTCGAGTGGAATTGCAGACATAAAGTTTTAAATGGAATCTAAATTTAATTTTTATTTTTAGTAAAAATTGTAGGAAGGAAAATCAGAATAAATAAAAAAATCTTCTAGATTACTTTTTAAAATCCAAGTGACATTTTCCTTTTAGAAATACAAGTTATATGTACTCGTATATCTGAGAACTTGACTTGGATTTTCAATGAACATTTTGTTTTCGTCTCCTCATCACTTGGGTTTGGTTTTATTAACACTTTTATTGCCGCTATAATTTTAATATCGTCAAGTTACAGCTCTGTTTAAACGCGAACATCTAATAAAATATAGTTTATAGTTGTGTTCTAAACATTTCAAATTTAACGAAAAATCTTCTAAAATGTTTCTTTACTCAGTGACCATAGTTCCATATTCAGTTATAATATGAAACGTGGCAACGTTGCCAATGGAAACTATAAGGTATAGGGAAACAATTACAATGGAAAAAATTCGGCACGTGGATACTTACCCAATGGGAACTATAGACGTTACCAGAAGAAACTATATGCTACGTGGAAACTTTGCCAATGGAAACTATACGCTACGTGGAAACTTTGCCAATGGAAACTATACGCTACGTGGAAACGTTTTCAATGGAAACTATACGCTACGTGGAAATTTTGCCAATGGAAACTATACGCTACGTGGAAACTTTGCCAATGGAAACTATACGCTACGTGGAAACTTTGCCAATGGGAACTATACGCTACGTGGAAAATTTGCCAATGGAAACTATACGCTACGTGGAAACGTTGTCAATGGAAACTATACGCTACGTGAAAACGTTGTCAATGAAAACTGTATTGAATGGGAAACGATGCCAATGGAAAGCAATGGAAACCATTCGACACGTGGATACTTAGCCAATGAAAACTATCTGGCACGTGTAAACGTTAAAAAAAGAAAACAATACGGTATACGGAAACTTTGCCAATGAAATCTATCCGGCACGTGTAGACGTTCACAGTGGAAACTATACGACACGTGTATACGCTGCCAAGGAAAACTATACGGTATGTGGAAACTTTACCAATGAAAAATCTCCGGCACGTGTAGATGTGCCTAGTGGAAAATGCGAACGTGTTGTCAATGAAAAATATACGGCATATGTAAACGTTGCCAGTGGAAATTATAAGGTACATGGAAACGTTGGCATGGGAAACATTCCGGCACGTTGACACTTAGCCAATAGAAACTATCCGGTACGTGTAGACGTTACCAGTGGAAAATACGGCACGTTTATACGTTGTCAATGAAAACCATACGGCATGTGTAAAATGTTGCCAGTGGAAACTATACGGTATGTGGAAACTTTGCCAATGAAAACAATCCGGCACGTGTAGACGTTCACGGTGGAAACTATACGGTACGTGTATACGTTGCCCATGAAAACTATACGCTACGTGTATACGTTGGAAACTATAGGGCACGTATAATCGTTTCCAATGATAACTATACGGCACGTGGAAGTGTTGCCAATGGGAACCATTCGGAACTTGGAAACTTAGCCAATGGAAACTATCCGATAAGTATCGACGTTTTCAGTGGAAACTATACGGTACATGTATACGTTGCCCATGAAAACTATACTCTACGTGTAAACGTTGGCAATGGAAACTATAGGGCACCTGTAAACGTTGCCAATGATAACTATACGGAACGTGAAAGTGTTGCCAATGGGAACCCTTCGGAACGTAGACACTTAGCCAATGGAAACTATACGGTACGTGTATATGTTGCCAATGGAAACTATCCGATACGTATCGACGTTCCCAGTGGAAACTATACGGTACGTGTATAAGTTGCCAATGGAAACTTTACAGCACGGTGAAACGTTGCCAATGGAAAGGCAGAAGACCTAGAAATAAAAGAGGATATTAGAGAAAAAAAACAAATCGAACATAAATATGAGGTGCACCAAGATCAACAGCTAAGAATGTTTGGGCTATCCTTTGATTCGTGCTGAATTGTTAGAAGGGAACGAGGTGATTAGCGAGGTAACCAGAAAACAGAGCCATGCCCTATAATTGAGTGTGAGGTAAAAGGGGACTCTATAGAGGTAGGGGTTGACATGGGAGCTAACGTGTCAGTCATTCAAGAAAAGGTTTACTGAATGTTAAAATAAATAAACAACAGGTAGCTCGGAAGCCCATTACCAAGACCGTAGATTCTGAATAGATAACCAAAAGGACAGAAGTTTAAAAAAAAAGGAAACATCAAAACCCATTTTCTGGTTCAAGGGTTCAAAAGATATTTAAAATGAGAACAAAGCAGCCATCTGCCAGAAGAACCTTCACTACAATACCGTATAAAATCAAAAACCTGCATTCATTAGGAGAAAGGAAAATTAGGAGAAAGGTAAGAGATTGGAAAAGGAGAAAGAAAAACAGAAATAACTACCTCTGACTAAGCGGTTGTAAATCTACCCGTCACGGATAACACAAGAGTTAAATAAATAGCCAGGAAAAGAATCGCTTGGATGTGAGGGAAGACCTACTTCAGGACTGGACAAGCTTCCAGCCCAACTATCTAATATCCCAAACCTAACAGCCCTGACTAAGCGGTTGTAAAGCGTCACTGATATACACGAGAGTTAATGAAATAGCCCGGAAGGGAATCCCTGGGATGTGAGGGACGTTAAATATTATCCCTTTCTGTGGCTAGACTGTTGCTGTCGTAAATCATTTACAAACTTTACCCATGAAAACAATTATGCTGTGAGGGAAATAAAAAGTTTTTCATCGCATAATTCTACAAGTTGGGAAGTTTGAACGATATGCGCTATGGCGCTGTGGAGCGGTTGTTTGGCTTTCGCTGGCAACTCGGGTGGAAACAGCGGGCGAGGGGTTTTATTTACTGTAAACCAGACTTCATACATAAAATTAATTTAACTCCCAGAAGGAATATTATTTATTTAAAATTTGAGTAAACCCCTGCAAACAGTTAGTAGTATTCAGAAAAATTGTGTTAGCAAATAAAACTTGTATAGGCTACCAACCGTTCTGTATTAATAATAACTGGTATCTGTTGGGTAATACAGTATTTAAATATAATGGAGGGTTTTGTTCTACAGGGCTATTTAACGATAGAGAGCCTATTTTAATGAATAAATATTTTACAAAATAGTTTATTTCTTTTTGAAAGAAGTTAATTTTTGTAGAATTAAATACAAAACACTTTTATTTTGAAGGAACGTTTCTTAAAATTATACTACGAATTGAAATATAATTTTAGGTAACTTCATGATACTAAGAGCAATTTGAAATTATTTCGTTTCTAATATTCAGGGCCTTAAGTTGAGCGGAGTCCGGTGCAAACTTATACTAAGTGGTCCGTCAGTTTGTCACCCATCTTGCACCCCTCCATGTTCTATTAGTTTTTAAATTATTAAACTCCGTCACAAGAAAGAATTAATAAAATAAAATTAAGTCATTACTTTGGTCAACTCAGAAAATGTTTTTCAGTTACTTTTTAATAAAAATTAAAATAACATAACCTATGCGTTAAAACTACCACACAACCTATAACTTATTTCAAGGCAAATGTGAAGACACTGTATTCCATACTTTGCCTCTTTTATTAAACGTTTTTCTTACATATAAAGCTAAAATTAATTCATTAATAAGACTAATTAATTAATTAATATTTTTAAAAAACTATTACCATCAAGTGTCATCCGTATCAAGATTTAAAAAAATGTATTTGAACTTGAGTGGATGAATAAAAAGTATTTTATTAACGATTGTAAATTTGAACAAGATATATAAATAGATATATAAAATAAGAATGTGAACTAATAGAAAATCGAAAAAAAACACAAAAAGTACTTTTTTCTACAATGTAACATCACGGTTTTCACATCGATAAAGCTATATTTAAGGATGGGAATTTTTATAATTTGTTTAAGAATAATAAAGCTATAAATATTTGGCTGCACGTTTTTAACTTCGCGCTATGCACAGACTAAGCACTGAGTACCTGAGCAGTATTTTTGTAGGGCTCTCACAAAACGCAGGTCCTGATTCAGAGCCTTATATAAGGTCGGTTCTGTTAATATTTATTTAAATGTTCACCAACAGTTACAACACCACAATCACATAGAGTTTTGAGAGCAAGAATTAACTCTATATAACAAGTGATAAGCCGTTTATAATGAACAAATAACCAAGAATAAAATTTGATCACCAAATTAACTCTACGGAACCAAACGAAATTAAATAAGAACTAAATTAAATTAAATTACAAAAGTGCTTTTACACTTCCTTCTATTAGTTCACACTGTCCCTATATATATCTTGTTCAAATTTTCAATCGTTAGTAACCAACTTATAACTACTCGTTAATAAACGTTATTTTATTCATAAATAATACACACAACCTCTAGCTACGAATATTTTTAAAATATGTTAAAAGATATTAAAAATATTTGTGGTTGGTTAACAATATTTGTGGTTGTATAACAATATTTGTGGTTGGATAACAATATTTGTGGTTGGATAACAATATTTGTGGTTGGTTAACAATATTTGTGGTTGGATAACAATATTTGTGGTTGGATAACAATATTTGTGATTGGCTTACAATATTTGTGAAAATGAAAATGTTTTTGTATTATTTATTAATATTAGACTACAGTCAATTATTCGAAGTAATTAGTAGTTTTCATTCGTCCACTCGAGTTCAAATACACGTTATAAACTTGTAGTGAATGGCACTTGATGTTAACGCAGTTTTTCTAAATATCAATTCATTAATTAAATTTAATTAATTAATTTGAATTTTATAGGGAACAAAAACTTTTCACAAAAGGGGCAAGGTAGGCAATATAGTTAGTTCGTTCAATTTGGTATAAAATAAGTGATAACATATGATATCATAAAACAGTTGATTTTATGCTATAGGTTATGTGGTAGAACAGATGTTTTAACGCTTAGGTTATGTTACTTTATTTATATTAATTGTCGTTATTAAATGAGAAGTAACTAAAATAAATATTTTTCTTTGTTGACTCAAATTTAAATTGACTTTAATTTTGTTTATATTACTTGTTTATTTACAGGGTGCTCCATTTCGCTTACCAACCGGAGTGTAAGCTATTTAAATCATATAAATCTATATTACTGTCGCTAACAGATGTAACCTGTCATTGGACTACCTTCGATATTAATGTTGCCCTAGTTCCGGCATCGCAGACAGTGCATCGTCAAGGGGGGCTAATATCCACCAATCACGGCAAATACCTTCCGTCATAACCAAGAATCTCCAGACAACTTTGTTAAATCACTAAACGTTGCCCCGCGAGGAGACATTGTGTGACGAAACCACTAAACACTTTGGAATGCCGTCATATCTCCCCGCATAAAAACTTTCTGGATTTAATTAAAGACGCGCCATTACGTTGGCGACATATATTACTTCAAGATTTCATATCGCGCTTCCACCTCGGAGAAGAAGCACTTCCAGTTTAGGATAAAAGTTTAAATTTGCACAGCCTCGCTCTCTGAATGCACCCGTCACCATAAAGCGGGCTTTCCCGTTATTAAAGGTCGGTGTCAAGAATACAAGATATTAGAAATGCAGAAAGTTCCTTTACAATTACCTGGCGACTCGGAATAAATTTGTAATTTTACACAACTTTGTAAAGTTATTCTTCATATCTCACAATAAACAGTAATATGTGTTTAAATAAACTTACTTTCTAAAATCCATACTAATATATAAAAGCTACCGAAATGTATTATCTTTACAACGTTAAAAGAGATACTTTTCAAACTGTTTGAGCATATATATTCTGATACGTATTCCTTCCGGATGGAAAAATATCATGAAGAGTAATTATCTGGAGTACATCCGTTCATTCTGAAGTACACAAAATCGCAGTTTCGAATCTCATCTAGCATTGACGAGGTGAACCCAACAACAGTTGAAGAGCGAGTCAAATGATGTTGGACTATATATATATATATATATAAATTACATTTAAATGTGCTAAAAAAAATCTTATTTGGTGTACTTACGAATCGACTTTTGAAGACTATTAAATACGTGCTCTCATTTTCAAGCTTTTTTAAGACTTATTTAGTTTTAAAGCTTTAAAAGGAAAGCAGGTAATTAAAAGATCACGAAAGTCAACCTACAAATATACATATGTGTATATATATATATATATATATATATATATATATACATATATATATATATATATATATATATACATATATATATATATATATATATATATATATATATATAAGTTATGTGTTTTATTATTATACTTATTAATACACTGGTTTTATTATTAAATACAATATTATTTTTACACATAGCCTACAAAAACACAGGAAACATAATCAACAAAATAAACCAACCAGAAAAAATATATCCCACACTTAATAACGGAATATATAAAATCGAATGCCCAGACTGTAATAAAATATACATAGGCCAAACAAAAAGAAATTAAAAGACAGATATCAAAAACACCTCAATGCATACATCAAACCTGAAATTTATAACTCAAACTTAGCCACACACGCCATCAAAAACAAACACACATTCCCCACATTAAAAAACGTACACCTAATAACAAAAGTTCAAAAATGCCTCAAAATGACAATCTGTAAACAACTAGAAATTTATAAAAATAAAAATAATATCATTAACGAACAAATACAAATAAAATCAAAAAACGATATATTATTCAATCTAATAGACAATATTAACCCCAAAACAAACTTTAAAAACTCGCACAGTGCAGTGAATCTAAAAATAGAACATAACGGTACACCTAGGTCAACGGGAAATCCACACAGCTCGCAGTCTACAACAACCCTGTTCAGTATGCCCGATGATAATGACAAGGCCAGTCATTGAAAGTTAACTCGCATAAATACCAAGTAAGATTCTTGTTTAAGTACATATATATATATATATATATATATATATATATATATATATATATATATAAAGAAAGAGAGAGAGGGGGGAGAGAGAGAGAAAGGAAAATCGTGTCTCAACAAAGGAAAAGGCTTATATTTCTTTGTAACAGAGAGAGAGAGCGCAATGAACGCGGAAAGAGACGAACATTATTATTCAGAAATAGTGGATTCCGTATATATTAACGAAAACAGAAAATACAACTATCTTGTCACATCAAAATAATTATTTCGAGCGTGTTTAACTAGATAAAATGACTCTAGTCCGAGAACAATGGTTGGGGTCTCAATGATGTCACTAAATGACAAAGGTGACGCATATCCCAAAATGTTTTAGAAAACACTAACTCCACAGACACTCATAAAAATATCGATAGAATGTCTTTTATATTATTATTATTATTAATACGGACTCAAATGAAACGCACACGAGAAAACTACAAAGATTTTTGGTAGTCGGTATTTAAACGATCTTATCTTCTGGTCTGAAATAACAGTGTAGCACGTTGCTTTACTGAAGTAATATTAAAGTTGTATTCTATCGTTTTTTCCTACTATAATTTTGATGGTTATGTTTTCATTAATTAAAGTATTTATGAGTTTATAGATTTATATTTCTACGTAACTTTACTCTGTATTTTTTAAGTATAATGGTCATACAACTTTGTTGCTGTTTTTATAACTATAATTATTATTTAGTTCTCTAAAAAGTCCTTAAACATTTCCTTTGTATGGTTTAACAGTGAATAACAGATTCAGAACTACTTCTCTATACAGTTCGTTAAAGTCTATATTTTTTATCTGTTAGTGCTACTGGAATAAATCTATGTGAAAAAATGCATTCGACACATACTTTCTAATATTATAAAGGGAAATTAATTGTTTTAATGCCTACAAATGACAACCTGTTTATTTAAATGTTGGAAAATATATTCTATTTTGTTTGCTTTAAGGAACAAATATTTCATGAATAATAAACGTTAGGTAAACGAAGGTAGCCGTCTAGACATTCGGAGGGTGTCTCGAAATGCTTTTGATTAAAAATACAAGCTAGCTGTGCGTAGTTGAAAATCTCCATTCGTGAAGCAGTATTTGTCGACATTTACTCTTCTTGACACAGATTACACATAGTGCCTTATATTGTAGACGTCACCGTAACTTAGCAAAACGCTGACTCACTTTATTCTCAACTCGCTTGGGGGACGCGTCTCAGATATTTGTTCCAAACAAATGAACAAAATTATATTTTCTATTTTGATGAATTTATTTCTTTACAACATTCAGAAATATTGAAACATAAATATGAAATCAAATACCTTTTTAAAATTGAACTTTTAAAAAAAACTGAAAAGTGGTATTAATAACTACACATGTGAAAAACTCTTAAAGGCATAATTTTAATTTCTAAAAAAAAAATTGTTAGTAATAACAAACGTTGCATTTTAATGTTACACAATGTGTTACTAATTTAAAAATAAATACCTTCTTAGCAACATATTTCCCCTTCATTAAATAACGAGTTAGTTGAATGTTAACATTTTTAGTCGGCGTTTTAAGAGTAAAAACAGTACAACTTTTCAAATCCATGTTATATATTTTTTTCTGTACGAAGATATTTTGTTTCTAAGTTTTAGATATGTTTTTTTTATTTCCAAGAAATTTTTTTGTTTCTGTTTCTATGAAATGTTTGTTTTTTTTAATGACAAGTATTTGCTTCTTTCTTTACGAAATGTTTTGTCTTTGTCTCTGCTAAATGATTTTGTTTCGGTCTTAAAAAAATTTTTTTGTTTCTGTTTTTATAAAATATATTTGTTTCTTTCTTTACGAAATGTTTTTGCTTCTTTCTTTACGAAGTATGTAGCCTCTGTAGAATGTTTTTACTTCTATCTTTACACACATTTTTTGTTTATGTTTTTATGAAATGTATTTCTTTCTTTCTTTACAAAATGTTCTTGGTTCTGTCTTTATGAAATATTTCCCTGTTTCTGCAAAGTGATTTTTTTCTATTTTCACGAAATTTTTTTGTTTATACTTTTACAAAATGTTTTTGTTTCTGTTTTTATAAAATGTTTTTATTTTAATCTTTACGATCATCTTCTCTGTGTAATAGAACGATCTATAAACTCAATAGTTGGATGATGTAGGACAAAGGATGTGAGCCGAAGATATCTGTACTCAGCGTATGCACTCGTACACAGACCCTAGTGGAGCACATTCGCATACGGCAGCCTCGCGCCAAGTCTCGACCTTCCCTCACTAAGTGTTTTGGCCGCGACTGTAACAAGCCGCGTCCCCTGACTGAGCCCTGCTCACTCTTAAATATTAGATTTAAGACTTTTAATACATAAGACGTAGTTTTAAAGATCTTCAACAGACGATAAGCTTTAAAATAAGCCTTTTAAAATTTGTAATGGAGTACGTAGAATTATTGTTGTCAGCAAAATAAAATAACAAGCTGTTACAATCAAACGTAGAGAATCTCGACAGGTCAACAATTAAACGCAAACACGTCTTTATCAGGCCGTTAGCGTCAGGTTTCGGAACCTTTTCTGCACTAAGAATACTTAGATAGTATTACTTTTTGAAAGAGTTTATTCTTTGAATTAGATTCTACAATTGGGTTCTACTAACCCGTATATGTTTGTACTTATATTATTTATTATGTATTATTTATTAACTAAGTGTTCATTTATCAGGCCAGGGTAAACTTCAACGTTTTTCTTATCGAAAAATATCAACAGTCAATTTTTTTTATTATAAGTAATATAAAAAAAGATTAGTCTATTCCAACTTGGATCAAAAAAGAAAAACATTATTTTAGTAACTTTTTATTAAATAATTACAATTAATAAAAATATCTGAATACAAAAGACAGAATAAGAATATTGAGTGGCAAAATAGAAAGAGGAATTAGTAATTAAAATATTAAATTAAATTTAATCAACTAATTCATTAATAATTGGGAAACCTGGTATTGGTAATCCTCTATAAGTTTAAAAAATTTATTTGAACATGAGTGGATAAATGAAAAGTGATTTAATTATGATTGCAATTTTGAACAAGATATATGTAAGGAGAATATAAAATAATAAAAGAAGGAGTAGGAATTAAATAAAAGAAAAAATATTGATGTGGGAAACTAGACTTATTTTCCAAAGTTATTTTACAGTAAGATAAAATGGAAATGAACGTGTCGTGAGTACAGTGTGTGTGCGCCTGCGCGTCTCCTAGTCTTTGCAATCTATTGCCTCCATCTAGTCAGAATATTTTTTTTACAATTTCACCAAAGTTTTTCCAAAATAAACTTTGTCCATTTATAAAAGTAATCGCAATACGTATAAAAATAAACCGTCGCGCATAAAAATAAATTACCATAAAGCCAGACACGGGCAGTCTGGCAATAAGAAAGTTGGCTTTTTCAGTCAGTCAGTCAACTTGTTTGGAAGTTGATGAGATGCTTCCCTTCGGAATACGGAATTAGTTCTGCAACAATGGCGGAGTTTAGATTTATTGTTTTGTTTACTTCAAGATGAGTGCACTGTTTATTTTGATTGACCGAAACTTTCTCTCCGTTATGATTACCCATGTCACGCAAAAACAAGATAATAAATGTTACGGGCGAAAAGTTTTTTGTTGTGTTTTCATGATTTTGTAAGCTGGAGTGTAATTTTTATCGAAGGAGGTTTTGAAGGGGCAAATGGAGACAACGTTGGCTGTGTTGGCGGCTCGTAGCTTCTTATAACTCTAAACTCTCTTCTTTTTCATTTCATTACGGCTTTTATACCAATTGAAGACAAGAAGCATAATATCGTCTCTTCGCATTCTTCATTGATTGGTTTGTGATACTCTTCTAGCTAATACAGAATAGAACCTAAATGCAATGACAATACAGATGAAGTTGTAAGATTTCGTTTTAGAAATGTTCTGCTGTAATTATTAGATACACATGTGCTAAATACTTCACTATTTGTGTTCTTTAAGTAAATACCAAAGTACATTTTTGTAGAATACTGATTTTTATTCAATTTCTTCTATTATTTTCGCACTCTCCCTAAAATTTTCAATCGGTAATAATGTACTTTTTATTCATCCACTCATGTTCGAATATATTTTTTTTTAACTTGAAGTGGATAACACTTGATGATATTAAAGCTTTTTTTCAAATATTATATAATTATTTGAATTTAAATAATTTAATGTAATAATTATTAACGCCTTCTATTTGGCCACTTAATATTGTGATTCTATCATGTGTACTTACATATTTATTTTAATTATAATTATTTATTAAAAAGTAACTAAAATAACATTTTTTTTGTTGGCCTAGGTAAAAATTTACTTGAAAACATGTGTGTTTATATTACTTGTTTTAAACTTGTAGCGGAGGACATTTGATGTTAATACAGTTCTTTAAAATATTAATTCAGTAATTAAATTTAAATGATTAATTTTAATAATTAATTTCGCTTTAATTTGGCCACTTAATGTTGTGATTCTGCCATATGAACATACATATTTATATAAATTGTAACTATTTAATAAAAAGTACCCATAATAAAATCTTTCTTTGTCAACATAAGTAAAAATTGACTTGAATTTTGTTATATATATATATATATATATTACTTGTTTTTGTGTATACACTCACAGTTTTGGTATTAGGAAAGAATACGGTTAATGTATGAGTCAATTAACATTTATTTTAATTAAGCAGCTACGTTTCGACAGCTAATTTCTATCTTCTTTAGGCCTTAAAATCATTTCCTTTCCACACAATCAACACGATCCTACTAAATCGCTTTTAATTAGGATTGGAAAGCACTGGCTTGGACAGTGACACCAAGAAACTAAATCGCCTTTACTTAGATTTGGAAGGCACTGGCTTGGACAGTGACAGCAAGAAAATAAATCGTCTATATCTAGATTTGGAAGGAACTGGCTTGGACAGTGACACCAAGAAAATAAATCTCCTATATTTAGATTTGGAAGGCACTGGGTGGGACAGTGACACCAAGAAAATAAATCGCCTATATCTAGATTTGGAAGGCACTGGCTTGGACAGTGACACCAAGGCAACTAACTGGACACGAAGGGCTCACTAAGTCCTCATACTACTTCAAGCTTCTTCTGTAATTATTTGCAAGAAAAATTGTAGTTACACGAAATCTTGTCATCCAAAAACAAATAATCACGTTCCTGCAGATTTATTAATCACTTCGTATACACTAATATTATAGACGAATATTTATACTCAATCCAAACCCTGTTCAATAATTTGTCAAAGCTGTAGTCACATATTAAACTGTTTAAACATTCTGACGACAGAAAAGTAACCACTCAAATTATAAAAGTTTATCAAAAGAAATAATAATCACTTGTTTATGTAGCAAAATGTCTGTTTATTGATCTGTAAATATCTGTGTAAATGCAAAGAAAGACTTGAGTGGTTGTATAGACGTCTTAGGGGAGAGGGTCGTGATAAAACAGTGATGCGATCTGTATTTATTCTGGTTGCTGCAGGTGCTTGACTTGCCTTATCTCTGACATTTAATCGGATCTGTGATAGATAATACTTTATTTATATAAAGTATTATCTATCACAGATCCGATTATTCTAGTACGTTTCTCTAATTCCAAAAACTTTTTTGGCCAATTATTACCTGTTACATGATGTGGTTTTGTAAATAGATAATAACGGAAGAGAAAGAACCGTTTCGGGGAATATCTTACACACTGATTCGAAATCCTGTTAAACATTAATGGATATTTAAACGTTAATGAATTCGCATCATCAATATCCATTAGGGGTGACAGTGCTTTGCTCTTATAATGCAAAATCGAAGTCCGTCATTGTACGTAACTAACTATACCAAACCGATCAAATTATGCAATTTTTACTTTGTAAAGTAACAAAATGCCCCAGATAACTGAAACATTTTGTTCACTGCCACTACATATTTCCACAATGTTTTCAAATCCTTCTATTAGTTTTATTCTTGTTTAATTTTTCAAACGTTAGTAAAAAAAACTTTTTATTCATTCACTCCAGCTCAAATATATGTTTTAAGCCTTTAGTGGATGACATTTGATCTTAAAACATTTTTTCAAATATCATTTCATTATTTAAATTTAATAAATTAATTTCAGTTTTCTATGGGAGAACCCCTTTTCACAAAGGGGTAAGGTATGCAATATTGCTACCTTACCCATTTCGCCCCATTTGCTTAAAATAAGTGGTAACATACGATTTCATAAAACAGCTGGTTTTGTGTTATAAAATATGTGGTAGAACAGCTGATTTGACGCTTAGGTTATGTTAATTTATTTATATATTTGTAGTTATTTAATAAGAACTAAATATTTTTTTGCCTGAGTAGGAGTTGACTTTAAAAGATTTTTGTTTATGTTGCTTGTTTTCAATGCTAAAATATACGATTACAAAAAAAATTAAATAAACCAATGTATGACTCAGTGTGTCAGTTTTTATAACTATGGCGAGTCATTTATTGTTTTGTCAAAATAAATCCCTCTGATAAGGGACTAAATTTTATTGAGTTTTGTAAAGTATTAAATCATTGGAATGAGTGTACTAGTATTTTGTATGTGTAATTAAAAGCAATGTAGTATTGTTTGCAGATCTGTTAAGGAGAATGAGTTAGTTGGAGGGACGTTTCATTATCATAATAAATATCTATGTTTCAATTATCAACCGATTTCTTATTTATTTAATTCTGAATTTAGTTTCTACCTGATTCTACGCCTTAATGTAGACAGTACTATAAACAGTGCGCTGATATTGTCCACTAGGAACTATGAATTACAATGAAACAAACTAAATGAGAATTCTGAAATGCATGAAATCTGATCTAGTGTTTATTTCGATGTTGCAAACAATGTTAGCGAAATTTACAAGAGTCTGCGTTCCGACATTTAGTTCTTGGTTAGGTTACTGCATTTTTATTGTCCAGGTCAGTTTATCGCTCGGTTTGCTCCTTGCATAACACATCTGTCTCAATATTGCCTACATTGCCCCTGGTTGTAACTGCAAATTGTCATTAACACAGTACGACGTTAAATGGACTCTTTGATAATTGTGTTCAATGAATACTGTGATGAACTGAACTCTTTGCAAACATACAAAACCGGATGTCATTAAAATATGTCAAATTAAAGCAGTCAATCGTGTTCAAATAGAGCTTTACGAATTTTAAGCTTCTTCCGTCGTTTAGAAAACTCCAACCTTTATTAAATATCTTCTATTAGTTCACACTCTCCCTACATATATATATATATATGTATATCTTGTTCAAATTTTCAATCCTTAATCAAATGCTTTTTATTCATTTATTTAAGTTCAAAAAATTTTAAACTTGTAGTGTATGACACTTGATCTAAATACAGTTTTTTTAAAATAATAATTAAATAATTAAATTTAATCATTTAGTTTTAATAAACGATATCAATTTCTATTTTGCCACTTAATATTGTGATTCTGGGATATTTATATTAATTATAATTACTTTATAAAAACAAACTAAAATCATGTTTTTTACCTGGGTAGGAATTGATTTAAATTTTCTTTATATTACAAGTTATTTCTGGATTTTTCTTTACATTAGTAACCCTCTGGTTTTAGCTCTTAGTTGGATATGTAACTTCGGATATTATATTATAGTGCCCATTTAATTTCATCTTCTTATTTTTGTTACTATGTACACTCGTAGTTTAAAAAATGTGCCTTTATATTTTTATATTCCATGATTCTTTTTTCTCGTTATTGTGTACACTCGTACTTTACAAAAAAGTACCTTTATTTTTTATTTTTTGGGAATTTTTTGTCTCAACTATGTATACACTTGGTTTACAAAAATGTTCCTTAACCTTTTAATATTTCGTGATTCTTTTTCTGTTATTATTGTGTACACTCGTGGTTGAGAAAAATGTTCCTTTACCCTTTCATATTTCTTAATTATTGTTGTCGTTACTTTGTACACTCTTGGTTTACAAAAATGTTCCTTTACCCTTTTATATTCCTTAAATATGTTTGTCGTTACTTTGGACACTCTTGGTTTCCAAAAATGTTCCTTTACCCTTTTATATTTCTTAATTATTTTTGTCGTTACTTTGTACACTCTTGGTTTACAAAAATGTTCCTTTACCTTTTTATATTTTGGGTTTTTTTTCGTTACTATATACACTCGCGGTTTACAGATATGTTCCTTTATCTTTTTATAATTCTTAATTATTTTTGTCATTATTAAGTACACTAGTGGTTTACAAAAATACCTGTAGAATCTAGAAACGCTGTTTATATAGCAATTTTACCTTCCGCTTTAGTCCCATAATGGCAACATATATTGATCGTCCAAAACTACATCTAATCCTATGCTTCAGCATCTGTGCTTCGAAATATTTCGAAGTCTTAGAAAATACTGGGGTTCAATAAACGAGGAGAAATATTTTAGATTCTGCATAATAAATGTAAATATATTACAAATAATTTCCACAACATAAAGGATGGATTCTATTTTTCTGTCCTAAAACCTGACAAAGATTTCCATCATAAACCAGGTTACAATAGAACACAGAAAGTTCCTGTTATATTAAGCCGTAGCGTATTATGCCACAAAATATGTGAAGAGCTAGATCTAAGGGACCGAAGCTAAAGTGTTGTCGGAGGTCTTTACTTCGGGATACGGTTTAATTAGGTTGTGAGGGAACGACAGAATACAAAGTGTAACTCACCACAAAGCTACGACGTTAAAGCAATACACGACGCTATTAGACACTACATTCATGAACATTTGACAGGACATTAACATTATTTTGCGTTGAAAATGAGTCTTTAAAGTAAACATTTAAAGATGTTTAAATTAATTTAGATAATCATCGAAATGATAATACGTGGAACAACTGTGTCTTAATTTTTAATTAAATCAGTGAAACTTATTAAACCAAAAAAACTTTTTTTATGTCCTGATGTAAATTTCATCTTTATGAATTTCATCATATGAAGACGTAAAGCAATCATCTTCAGAGAAAATTATTACAGGGCCAACTCCTCTACTACAAGGTAGTCTTCCTCTGAAGATGATTGATTTGCAATCGAAATGTACATCAGGAGATAAATAAAAGGTTTTTGTGGTTTCAGAGGTTTTATTTAATTATATTTACCCTTGAGAAGGGATTGACTATAGAATTACTATAGAAAGTATTGACTTTTGAGTGAACACTTCATGAAGACATGGCACACAAAACATGCAATTTTAAAATGAAAATTTACATAACCTATTCCTAAAGCTTTTGCAGAAAACAAGAAACTAAACAGTTACGCTACTACACAGATTTCTCAAACAATCCAATTACAGTTCAACGCCACAATGACATCTTTAATGAAACCACACGAATGACAGATTTCTGCATCATTTAGTAACATTTAGCAGGTCTATGTTCAATGTTTATCTATGTTCAATGCGGCAGTCGGTTCTGTACCGTAGTAATTACTTCGATCCTATGAAACATATTTCAATCACTTGATTTGATATCAAAATTACCTAGACGCGATTGTAAACACTACAATTAGACTAATGCTCCAAACATCCAACTGTTTTTTATATAGTTCTAAAGAGTTCCAAACTAGTTGGTGAATCAAGGTTTGCCGCTTATTTAAATTCTATTGCTCCTCTTCACATATCCTCAATAACGAGGTTTCATTTTCCCTTATTCAATCGAGTGTTTGTGCTCTTAACATTTTAAATTTATTTCTTTACTACAAGAAACAAATTCAGGTGTTACGGCGTTTATTCAGATATATAAACGTTTATCAATTTAAACCTTGAGCCTAAACATTTATTTCCAAAAAAAATAATTTCCTTGATTTTAACAAGTAATATAAACAAAAAGGTTTTAAAGTCAATTCATACTTTAGTCAACAATTTGTTAAAACTTTTATTACTTTTTATTAAATAATTACAATAAATATAAATAAACGTAACCTATGTGTTAAAAGAGCTGTTTTAGCACATAACCTATAACATAAAATCAGCTGTTTTATGAAATCATATGTTATCACTTATTTTAAGCCAAATGGAACAAAATAACTCAATTTCTTATCTTGCCACTTTTGTGAAAAGATTTTCTTCCATATAAAATTAAAATTAATTGATAATTTAATTTAATTAATAAATTATTATTTGAAAAAACTGTATTAACATCAAGTGTATTAACATTAAAAGTTTAAAAAAATGTATTTGAACTTGAGAGAATGAATGAAAAATGTTTTATTAACGTTGAAAATTTGATGAAAATATATGAAAGCGTGAACTAATAGAAAGAAATTGAAAAAAAATTCAGTTCTACCCATTAAAGTCCCTCTTGAACAACACAAATACAATACCCCAATATTTTCCGACTTGATGAAGGCGTCCAAACTTTTCTCAGACTCTTCAAGAATAATGATCGAGCAATTTGAAAAGAGCTCCCGCGAGGGCCAATCAATTCGAATTCGATAAACCCGATTAGATTTACAGTTCTGTTTACTTGTGTCAAAGTTTTTTTTGCAAATCATAGAAAACAAACTGATTGTGGAAACAAATCAAACTAGAGGAGACAAATTCTGAAATGACGTCATGTTATTGGCCGAACCGGGGACAATATACTCATGCCCGATTATTGCCCGTGGGTTACACTTTTCCGTCGGGGCTTAAACGTTTCTCGATAACAAGCTGCCACTTTGATTTCTTCTCATCAATTTCTTTTGTTTCAAATTTATTAGGAAACTTTATTTACAACCGTTTTCAATTCCGAAGTTATTTGTTAAGATGTTTTGAAATATTAACCCCTAACCAAAAATAAATTTTGTCTTTTCAATAAATTTAAACATGGTTAACAAAATATAAATACGAATAATAAGGACTGCTTTTTATAACATGGGGGAAGGAACGATCCCTCCAGGTGTTCCTTGGAGGGACATTTTTATACCATGGTACATGGTGTAGGGGTGCAGGGTAGAACTGCCACGATATGCCCACAACTAATATTCAATCGAATATTATTACTCTTGGTTTGACCTTGCTTTAACCCTAGGTACTCATTTTCAAAGGTTGAGTTGTCCGGAGTGAAAATCCATAAACAAATTCTTCGGTGCTTCCATCGGTAAACAAATTAGTCGGTTAAGTATTAGGGTTTGTAACATATTAAATGATAACGTACAAGAATGATTTTTCAATTCCTTCTCTTAGCTCACACTCCTCATATACATATATATATATATATATATATATATATATATATATATATATATATATATATATGTATTTATATATATATTTATATATATATATATATATATATGCTGATACGTATTCCTTCACGGATGGAAAAATATGATGAATTGTTACTATCTGGAGTACATCCGTTCATTGAATTGGATGTACTCCAGATAGTAACAATTCATTATATATATATATATATATATATATATATATATATATATATATATATATATCTTGTTCAAATTAAAATACTTTTTATTCATCTACTTAAGTTCAAATACATTTTTTTTAACTTGTAATAGACGACAGTATTTTTAGTGTTAGTTATGAATTAATATTAGTTTTATATGGGAGCAAAACTTTTCCTAAAATGGGTAAGGTATACAATATAATTATGTTGGCCTAAAACAAATCGTACGATATCGTACGATTTCATAAAACAGCTGATTTTATGTTACAGGCTATGTGGTAGAACAGCTGTTTTAAAAAATAAGTTTGTATTACTTTATTTATATTTAATGTTAAATGTTTAATAAAAAGTAACAATAATAAAATTTTTCTTTGTTTGCCTAAAGAAGAATTGACTATAAAAATGTTTTGTTTATATTACTTGTTTTTTTTAATGGGTTCTAATATAGAGCAGAGATTAAGTAAACAACTTGTTTGTGGTAAAAATCACACAAAAACTTCAACCACAAACTTTTTTCATTTTACCCTTATGTACATTTCAGTTACCAAGTAACCATCCTCAGAGGGATAACATACAAAGACTGATTCAAAATGTAAAATAAAGAAAGTTTGTGGTTGAGAGGTTTTTGTATATTTATTATTAAATTCCACCACAGTATATTCCTAATAAATAGTAACTTGTTTGTAAAATTTTAATTTTACAAAGAAATTAAGTTTTAAATTTTTACCAAACCTTTCCTCAAACACTTGTAATGTTGTTTCAGGAGCATTTTCCACTACCGCAATTTTACAGACAAATTTTATTTTTAAAAATTTTATTAGTAACAAACGTTGGTTTTTATAAAATTTTCCGGTACTTTTACATTTTTACTTGACCGCAAAAATAGGATTTATACCTAAGTAAAACGCATTAATTTCTTGTAAGCTTTTTGAAAAGTTTTCCGGTATTTCACAATTTACAGTTTTGGTGGGTACTATATAACCCTCTCTACATTTCATTTTCTTACGAATTGGTGCAACGGGAAGCTCCCTTGGATTTATTGCACAGATACGACAAGTTTACAATTCTTTCACCTAGAGTGGACACAACGGCCACGCCTTTCTGGTAGGTCAAGAGCTTTCTGATATGTGAAGCGCCTAGAAATTACGAGAAAGTCATAGAAGCGGAAAGTCGATTTATAAATAATTGGTTACGTTTACTGCGTGGGTAAGTGTAAATAAAATATTAGCGAACTCAGTAATTATTACTTTACTTAATTAAAACAGTGTTTGAAAACTGTTATGTTTAGTGTTTGTAAAAGTAATAGTAGTCATAATAGTGTGTGAATTAATAAATAGTTATTTAATCTAAAATTTCCTTATAATTGATTGCACTCTTGTAATAACGTAACATTGCAAGAACGTAAATCCTTCTTGTAAACTGAAATACATTTTAAAACAAAAAGGTTAGAATTTATGTCTGGGAAAAGACTGAAGAGCCATATAAAAGTTATTTTAAATATACATTCCACAATATGTCGACAGAAGTAGTAAAAGGAACAGTATTATGCAATTTTGTTTTATATTCGTCGTCAGAAATGCATGCGATGATAAGATAGCTTTCATGACGTCATACGTGTTCCCATATAAATATTTCTTACGGAATTATTTGAATATTTAAATACATTATTCCTTTAGTAGTAAAGTTATTGGGATAGACTATTGTTGATTGCTTTTACACTTGCTTTTACCTTGTGTAAGTATACACGACGAATCTGTTTGTTTTTGTGGAAGTGTAAGATCATGAAAGAATTTTTTCAAGATTATCTAAACTGATGATAAATGGTTTTATGAAATATTAACGTTACTCTAGAACTTTCTTTCTACACCCTTTTATTTCATACTCTCAATAAATATATTCAAAATTCCCTCACACTGTTTCCGTCTCCCGCTAATCCGAATTCCATCTTTGGTCGATTAATCAGGATTTAGAGTTACGTGATAGACGCGTGAATCCAAGCAATTTATTTACTGTCCCGTCTTAGACATGTTATCTCAATGGATTTGACAAATACCTCTTCGGTTAGCGAAACGATATGCGTTACTCTCTTTGAACCCTTGGTTACTCTCTCTTGAAGGCAGGACTATTGACCCACGAAATGCTCTCCTTAAGACGGACTTACATCAGTTTAAAGTCTGACTAATGTTAATACTTAATTAGCTACCATGTTTGAAATTACAGTATGTTCAGATATTTTAATGTACATACTATCAAAAGGAGTAAACTAGAATATTTTATATATATATATATATATATATATATATATATATATATATATATATATATTATTTTACGTAACACAAAATATCAACTGCTTCCGCTCATTATACAAGGTAAAATTGATGGCACAAGAGGTCCGGGCCGTCGCAGGACATCTTGGCTGAAGAACATACGGCAATGGTACAGTGTTATTATTTAATAAAAATTTTAAAACATTTTATTGACCCAAGTAGGAATTGACTTAATTTTTTTTTATTACTTTTTTAAGTAAAAGAAGTAGAGATAGTTTTAATAGTAAAAAAGTAATAAATAAAAAAATTTTAGTCAATTCCTACTTTGGTCGATAAAATGTTTTAAAATTTTTATTAAATAATTACGCTTAATATAAATTGTAATTTTAAATTATATAAAAATGAAAGAATACAAATGACTTTGTATTTATATACAAATGGGCGAATCACAATATCAAGTGACAATATAGAGAGTGAAATTAATTAATTAAACTATTGAAGCCAGCACAAGGACACTTTATAGAAGAGTCGTGGATAAGGTTCAAATAGCGCTGATGATTGACAACGTTTATTAGGACACGCCACACTAAGAAGAAGAAGAAGAAATAGATACTTTACCACATTAGCAAGCGTATGTATTAAACATGATAAAACCCTATCTGACGTTTGTATTCAGTTGTGTGCAGCTTGGCACCATGCAAGTCGTAGAAAGACTCAGGGGATGGGTGGGTACAGTCTAAGGGGAATATTGCGAAATGAAAAATGCCACATAACAAAATAAAGGGAAACACGAGATTATTATAAACACTATTGCCTCATAAACGTTTATTATTTACATTTTATTCATAAATATTTCGTAAATTTCCCCTCTGAAGTATAACCAGGACGATGTATATGGGGCACGACCCAGGAGGTGAATGAGTGAAACTCCCCTGGGGAAATTTTGAACACTTTTATCTCTAGAAATCATATTTTATGCTATTTTGGCACTTAAAATTAAACAATTGATGGGTAGTCGGGAATCTTATAAAAGTCAAAAACACTAGTTATTCAACATACAACCTTTTCAGGGATGAAGTAACCTCTCAGATTCCCTAACCTATAACTTAAATTTAGGATACTTTGATGATTTTCAAGCTCACATTTAATTGAAAACAATACCTTTAGAACTGTCTACAACTATTCTAGTGATATTTTACCAACAACCTTAACGCTATTTATTTATTCTTACAATTAATTAGATTTATTTGAAGGAAAATAAAAATAATTATTTATAGTACGCTATTGTACTTGTATATTTAAACGTGTTTGTAGGGTTCCATATTCAGATTTCTACTTTCATTACAATGAGGATAAAAGGTGCGAAATTTTTATTTCAGGCGATTATCAGCTGTGGGAGATCCAGAAAAATATTTTGGGGGGCTGGTGGATAAGGGTAGGCGAAAGGGTGCTCCCAGTCTGGTAATATTTAAAAAATGTGGTAGCTATAGTGTAAACTCTAATCGTCTTCTATCTGAGGGATATAGTTATAGGGTTACTCTGTGACATTACTCAATCATTAACTGGCCTCAATTACCATATATTTATAACACCAATCGCCTATTTATTACATTGTGGACGGGCGTGTTTATTAATGATTATGGCATGGTATTATAGTAATTAATATGGGTTTGTAAACATATTCTAATAATTAATAGGTTGATTTAAATATGATGAACGGCTGAACGCAGACATAGGAAATTACATTTTATTTTACATAGTAGTGTTACTTTATTTTATAGTTTAAAATTTTTAACTTATTTAGGAAGGATAGAGCCTCAAACCCCCTCCCTTATATCCGCCTCTGACTCTAACCAACCACTACATAAACGTAACTGTTGTATGTTTCTGTTGCAGGCAGCTGGACCAGAACGAGATCTGGAAAATTGACGCCACCAGTTTCTTGCATCTCACGCAACTACGTAACCTACGCCTGGAGAGTAACAGGTTACGTTCTGTGCCGACAGAGGCGCTGGCTTCTCTCACAGGCCTGGAAGCTTTGTAAGTAAATTTAAACAATTACAAACTTTAATTAATTAATTTTAATTAAAGATTGTTAACAAAAATAAAACAAATGAAGCTAATTACTTCGGCATTTCATTTTAATATAAACGTTAGCATTTCATTTTCAATTAACAAAATATGGTTGTCTCAATCGGGGGAGTACTGATGGAAGTGAAAAAGTTCATAGCGTCGTCTATAGAAGTTTTGATTTGAGAAAAGAAGTTAATTTTGCGTAATGAGAAATTACCTAAACATTTGTTAACAGACACGCCTAAGAATGTTTTTGTTTCAAAATTGGATTAAAAATACATATCCTATTATTATCGTTGTACTGAATTATTTGTATAGATATTTATCGAAATTTAAATAAACTAATATATTTAATAACTGATCAAAACTATGTATTAATAAACTTTTTAATGTTCAATAAATAGCATTCATTAAACCATGTTCAATAACAATGTTCAATAAATAATGTAACATAAACTACGTGTTAAAACAGTTGTTCTACAACATAACCTATAACACAAAATCAGTTGTTGCAAGAAATCATATGTTATCATTTAATTCAATTTGATATGACTCATAGCGTAACTTGACGAAATTATACTGAAGCAAAATTTTATGTTTATGTTCATCCAATAAATTTTCGTCTGCGTCGCTATAGATGTTTTCACTTTAAAAACAGTGCCCTTAATTTATTTTTAAGATATTATACGTACTATTTTACACTAGTATTACTTTTTAATCGTGATTTCCTTACTCAAATGTAAAATAAACACTATTCATCTTATAAATGTTTGCAGAGATTAGGACTTAAATTATCTGCTTATTCATTCCATTAAATGCATCAGCGTATAACAGCTTTGTCCGCCCAGTACATAACAACGGAAAAGAAATGTAAAGAACGAGTTTAATCTTTAAATCTAGGGCAGTTATGTTCTTGGCAGGTTTGTTGGTGGTTCTTAAACTTACCAAATAGAGGGTATTATTCAGGACAATCGCCCCTAAAGCTTGAAATCATTATTTAAGCTTCCATCTGCATCCAACACTGCACGTGGGAGTAAAAATTAAGTTAGTTTTTACAATACTCTAAAATAAAGTTGTTAATTCATTCGTGGATTTTTGTCAAGTATTGTTTGGTTTTAACTATTAATATAAATTCATATTATTTTAAGTATTGAACTGTATGTTTATATTAGTGTGTAGAAATAATCTTAAAATTTCTAAATAATTTTGACAATACATTCGTGTTCCAGAAACATGGGGAGCAACCTGATCACATCAGTCCCAGTCAACGCGTTTCCGGAACTCAGGAACTTGGTGATATTGTAAGTACAGATGTTCATTTTTATTTTAAAAACAATACGATAAAACTATAAACTAAATCTCGAGTGTACTAAAACGTGACATGAAAGCATCTGACTTGGCTATGCATACCCAGTGCGCTGCACAGCAACGTTAAAATCTCGAACTATTCAACTCCAGTTTTAGAAACACGAAGCCGTGGAATATAGGCGAATTCTCGATGTAACATTAGTTTTTATTCTGAGAATGTCTGTAAGAACATTTCTAGTCACAGTTTTTTCCCAAAATATTTAATAAATATTTTCAATTCTGTTGAATAAATCAAGGTGATGACATCTTGATAAAGCGATGACACAGTCCCACAACACCACCTTTAAGCTCCCTTGAAGGGAGCAACGGAAACAAATATCGAGCAGCTCATCACATTAAAGCAGAACATGCTTGACAGCGTTGGTATCTCCACAAAACTAACACAGTGTCAACCATTCATGCGTTAACAAAGAGAGGCCGATACGAAAACGAGTAACCACCACATCCTTCATAAGATTCGAACCAACTGAAGACTTCCATGGACGGACGGTATTCTTGATTTACCTCAGCTGGTTTCCATTCTCACATTGCCATTCAGGAGTTACTAGTGTGGCTATGAGAACTGATACACCGTTCTCTTGGAGCGCTTTCTATTATTTCAAAGCCCCCATTCCCTAGGGCCCATATTTTTCTCTTTAACTTGACTGGATAATTCGACAACTAGTAATACTGTGCACAGACTCCGTCACCAGTGCACCGCGGACACTACCTGACCAAGGACCGAAATGGCTAGCGAAACAGCAACCGCACATACTTCTTCAGCAGAGCATGTTCACAGTAGCCTTCCAGAGTTTGTCAAGATCTGGTCTTTTCATCACTCCCAATGGGTAACGGTTCTGACCAACAAAAACCAAAGGAGAAGATGTTAGTATTAAATTGTGTTGTTCATTTACGTTTGTGTGTGTGTGTGTGTGAGTGTATCAGGTGTGTGTGTGTGTGTGTGTGTGTGTGTGTGTGTGTGTGTGTTTGTGTCACTGTGTGTGTATATGTATGTGTGTGTGTGTGTGTGTGTGTGTGTGTGTGTGTTTGTGTGTGTGTGTGTATGTGTGTGTGTGTGAGTGTATCAGGTGTGTGTGTGTGTGTGTGTGTGTGTGTGTGTGTGTGTGTGTGTGTGTGTGTGTGTGTGTGTGAGTGTATCAGGTGTGTGTGTGTGTGTGTGTGTGTGTGTGTGTGTGTGTTTGTGTGACTGTGTGTGTATATGTATGTGTGTGTGTATGTGTGTGTGTGTGTGTGTGTGTGTGTGTGTGTGTGTGTGTGTGTGTGTGTGTGTGTATATGTATGTGTGTGTGTGTGTGTGTGTGTGTGTGTGTGTGTGTGTGTGTGTGTGTGTGTGTGTGTGTGTGTGTGTGTGCTTGCGTGTGTGTTTAAGTGGTATAGAATGTATAGTTGAAGTGAATGTTGTCAGTGGTGTATTGCTAGACTGGGATACCGCGAGGGACGCCAAACCCGTTTTAGTAGGTGCAGCCCTCCTTCAGGTATTCCGAGTAAGTAATAGTTATATATCTGTAAATATTGCGTTAAAATTGCTACATATTTATACTATCAGTAAAAAATCGTTTATACTTTGCCGAGATGTTAATATAATAAATGTTTAATTTCAAAAGTTTTTAACATTTCTCTATTTTAGATGAACCTTTTTTTAAAGTACAATTAAACTCTTGTTTAAAAGGCAATCTATTAAACTCAGGTACATTTTTAAAAATACGTATAGATCAAGTGAGGGCAATATAGGTTTCCTACACCTGTAAACGCAACGAAGAAAAATATGAAGTGATTGTTAAAATATGGTGTCCGTTGTACATAAATACTAGAATTATAAGCTATAAACTAAGGGCGTCGAACATTTTCTGTTTGTTTTTTTTTTCAAAATACTTACTATATCTTAAAAGGGCACAATTTTTAAACTTCAAAGTTTGCATACTGATATTACTGAATTTACTTATTACTAATTTTACTCTTATTAAGGGTGAAATTTGAATGTCGATGTTGGAAAACCTGTTATTTTGCATGACACATACAGAGAAACAGTAATTATTAACAGACGAGTAGTACAAAAATACAAATAAAAATATATTTGTATATAAAAATAATCTGCATAATTTGTAGGTGATTTGACATCAAATTTGTACTAAAATAAAATATTTTTAATATCTGCAAACTAATAATACTAGTGTATTAAATTAGAAAATGAATTGCAGAAAGGTGTAATGGCTTACTCCAGGTACATGTGACAATGTGTACAGGAAAAAATGTAGAAGAGTAAGAAAGATGGTGACTAGGAGTACCTGTCTTCTGACTCCAGAAAGAACAAAAAGGTAGATCCTTCATGTGGAAAAATCTCCAGTCTAACATGTGAAATCTCTCACGAATCCAACTTCTAACTCGTGACTAGCGTCAGTCTCGAGACGGGAGGCTTGGTGCCACGACCCATGGTAGCAGTATGCAAGAGTCTTACTGCCTTACTATAAGAACTAGTCTGTTCGCCCCTAGGACGAGAGGTACTCTAACTAGGCACAGAACTACTCGGGATCAGTGGAACCTTCCGGACGGCCAGGTATCCGAACCTCAATACCCCGACTGATTAGTTCGGTCCAGGTAGGGCAATCGGACCTTTACCTACTTTCGGATGGACCCTCAGACTCGGGACGTGGTCCTAGGTGGGCATAAACCCTTCCCATTAGACCTCGAGAGCTACTCCAGGTACAAACCATTATTGGCATTTATGGGTTTTCAAATCTTGTTATTAAGAGTGAATTTTTCTTCACTGATATAGACGGCCATGAACAAAGAAAAATTTTTCAGAGAGAAAACATGGCAACCATGTATACGTTATGGATATGTTGTCAGATATATCTAATAAAGGCTCAGAGGTTGAGGTATTTGTGACAAACAAGCAAGTAAATACTTGGCAGCACTGTAGAAGCTTCTTTACTTGGCAGCACCGTAAGAGCTTCTCGCAGACACTATGGATACATTTCTAGTCTCAGTTAAAAAGGACTTCGTTGAAGTTATACGAATGGACTGAAGTTTTATTTTAAAACTTAATATTTTTTAAGAAAAATAAGTAAATAGCGAAAGAAAGTTTGTTTATATAAAGGTTTTATTCAATTCCCTCTATTAGTTCACACTCTCCTTGCTCAAATTTTCAATCGTTCATAATTTAAGTTTTTATTAATCCAAACAAGTTTAAATACATTTTTTTTAACCTATAATGAATGACAATTGATAATATTACCGTTTTTTTCAAATATTTATTGAATAATTAGGTTATAAAAATTTGGAGGGTCATGAAGCCGGATTCGAACTGAGTATCTTCATGTTCGCTTTGGCTCTGAAGTCGCGAACAAGCCTTCATTTGTTGCACAAGCCTATTGTCACGCACAAAAGTGCCTATTTTCACTTTGGCACTGAGCCCAAATTAAAAATCTATTTTCAAAGATATATATATATATATATATATATATATATATATATATATATATATATATGAATTTTTCTTTTGCCACCATCTGGTTGTCTTCAAAACCTCCATTGCACTAACTCAAATTGTTGTCATGGTTACCACACAATATCAGAAATAATTCTCTACGATTGAAAATGAATGAAAAGAATAAAATAACAAAAACTGGATTAATTGTGTCGAACCTTGCTTCATAAACGGACAACGCGAAAGGAAAGCAAAAAGAAACTACAACACAAAACAAGCAACGATAAAAAAGAAAGCGTATAAATAGTAACAAACAAAAATAGTAGTGCAACACTATACATAGAAAAGAAATTGGAAAATTGCAAGGAAATTCGCTTTCTATTTTGCCACTTAGTATTGTTATTCTGACATATAACAATAATATGTAATAAAATATAATAATATATAATAATAATAATAATAATTTTATATAATAATATATAATACGTATATACATACATATTTATATTAATTGCAGTTATAAAATTTAAAAAACTCAAATAAAACGTGTCTGTGTAGACTTAAGTAGGAATTTACTTTTTTTAAACTTGTATTACTTGTTCAACTTTTAATTCATTAATTAAATTTAATTAATTAGTTTTAGTTTAATAAGGGAGAGAAACTTTCCACAAAAGGAGCAAGGTATGCAGTATAGTTCTTTCATTCCATTTGCTTGAAATATTGATAACATATTATTTCATAAAACAGCTAATTTTATGTTATAAGTTATGTGTTAGAACAGCTGTTTTAACGCGTAGGTTATGTTACTTAATTTATATTAATTGTAATTATTTCATAAAAAGTAACTAAAATAAAATGTTTCTTTGTTGACCTAAGTTTCTACTTGAAGTCAATTCCTGGCTTTAATTTTTTTTCCGTTTATATTACTTTCTTTGGCTGAAGAAAATGAGGGTTGGATGGGCTATCATATCCTATTACTCAGAATAATCCTTCGGGAATTGACTATTGGAAGGAATATTTTGGCTACAATAAGCCCAGATCGCCACTGGACGCGACAATAGAACGCTATTCTTGTTTCTGATTGAAATGACGTCATAACATTCCCTCGGTTTAACGCAAGCGCGAGCCTTGTGCAAACTCACAAATCATACGTATTTACGACAGACGCGAGTCATCAATCTCTCGCAGTTTCATCAGAATCGATCCGCGCGTCACTTTGTCATGTACTGAGAGAAGGTTTAATATGAATGCGCCGTGTATGAAAGATTGTCTCCAGCAGTGACAATATAAGTTGCTACTTCGCCAACCACATGAAATATGTTTGGCTTTGGGGAAACAGAGTTGATGCCAAACCAAAGTGTTGGCGATATTACTTGCCTAGCATTCCGAATTATTTGTCGAAATTTCATGAAATGATAAAGTCATAACAATTTCACACCGTTTCTATAAATGTATATTTGATTCTTTTTTTAGTTTGGTTTATAAATACACAATGTTATTTATATTAAAAAGCATATAGGCTAACTAATCCGATGGTGAAAATATGCAGATTTCAAATGTTTCAATTCTAAATTCCTAACAGGACTCTGATGAAATGAGAGACGATAATAAAAACTAATATAAACACTAATTGTTTAAAGTCAATTCCTACTTAGGTTAACAAATAAACATTTTATTTTAAATGCTTTTTATTCAATAACTACAATTTATTTGTATACTTGTTTAATGTATACTTGATGGTTTTTGTATAAGAATTTATTTAAATTCTTTTCCAGCCCATCATCTTCATCAAACTGTTTATCCAAAATTAGTAATAAATTGTCAACAGTAAACGGCAATAATAGTTAAGCATGGTATTTCTTGGAAACACACAATAAAATACTAATAAACCAGTAATATGAACAAAACTTTTTAAGGTCAATTCCCACTAAGATTTTTAACAAATTATTTTAGTTACTTTTTGATAAATAATTACAATTAATATAAATAAGTTAACATAACCTATGCGGTTAAAACAGCTGTTCTATTACCTAACGTGAAACATAAGATCAGCTGTTTTATGAAATCATAAATATGTTGTCACTTATTTTAAGCCAAATGGGACGAAATAACTATATCGCATACCATACCAATTTTTGTGAAACGTTTTCCCATATAAAACTAAAATTAATAAATTAAAGTAATGCATTAATATTTGAAAAAGCAGTATTAACATCAACTGTAACCAACTAAAAGTTTTAAAAAATGTATTTGTACATAAGTGGATAAATAAAAAGTATTTTATTAACGGTTGAAAATTTGTACAAGATATATATATATAAGGTGAGTGAGATATAATAGAAGAATTGAAAAAGATTTATTGAACTTCGACGTTTCGACCACACCGACATTTTTTAGTCTTTTTTGAGTATTATTAGTTTGTAACACTTAGTATATTGTCGTGAGAAGGATCACGAAAACTCTTGGTGTGGTCGAAACGTCGACGCTAAATGAATGTTTTTACATTATCGCCTCATCTCTGCAGAGTCCGGCTATGAGATGAGTATAAATACGAGTATACAATATTATGAAAAGCAAAGATACTAAGATCAGGTATTAACGCTGAATTAACAACGATCTATTAGGTGTCAGAGGGGAGACAATATGGGAGGCTGCCTCCAATGTTTTGCTAATTTTCCTCCCTTTAATTGATGCTAGACAAATTAACCATAGTACAAACAAAGATAATATTATCTGCTGACCTTTTATTCCTCTTTATTCAGTACAAGAGATTCACTAGAAACACAACACTTGTGGCTCTATCTACTTGTTTACCTTAAAGTTAAGATACCATTTAAATATCTACTGATTTCAATGACCTCCTTCTTGGCTGTCAAAGTGTTAGTGGTCAGGTTAGGGAGAGATGGCATTGGTTGCGAGGGGGCTACTTCAAATGACCAAAATTCAACCAACCAAAATGTACACACACAATTTACGCAACCTTCAAATAAGCAAAATACGCGACATTCAAATAATCGTAAGTACACGGACTTCAAGTAACCAAAGTACACGGACTTTGCAACTGAAAGAAATGTTGCGGGTTATAGTTTTGCCATTCCTCAGGCATTTATCGCACAACTTGAAGTTAATAAATGGGAAGTAATATTTCTGTAAATATCTAAACTTAGTAGTTTTTATTACTACCTTCAAATTATTTCTCAAAATACTATGGCTTTACTTAATCGTTATTAAAGTAAATGTAATGCAGAAATATTATTCAGTTTGATTAGACCACAGATGATAAATTATCTTATTATAATTGTAAATAATCGGAACGGCAATAGGATAACCCGCAACATTTGTTTCAGTTGAAGTCCGTGTGCATTGGTTAGTTTAAGTCAGTGCACTTTCGTTTAGTTGAAAGTCGCGTATTTTGGTTAGTTGAAAGTTGCGTACTTTTTGATTAGTTGAATTTTGGACATTTGAAGGCTACCCGTTTCGAGCTTTAGTTAAGGCAGCCTGGAGTGTGGAATGGTCTGTTCACCATTTGAAACCAGACAGTTAGGCTATTTTAGCCATATTGCCTCTATACAAAGAATGATTATTTATTTTACTCTTACGAGAACTAGGTATAATAGCTTACTCTTCAATGACCAATAAACAAGCAAACAGAACATTAAACAGCCATAACGCTAATATATTATAGTTTTGCAGTTATGTTTCGAACTTCACTTGGTAAAATGTAGCCAAAAGCTGATTGTTATGTGACTACAAAGGAATTAATTTTTTGAAAAGACGTCAGTCATTTGAAAAGAGTCACAGAAGTAATTTTAAAACAAATGAATATATTTATCAATATCATTCTTCAGTGGAAGGAGAGCTCCCATTCACGCCTTTTCAAAAGAAATATATGTAGTTATTCCTGAAGAACAATAATCACAAAATAAAGTGAATTTGTACAAAAATGTCATATACGCCCTTTCAATAAACACCGATATAGAAGGATATGTAAAATTAATGTGTAGATGTACAATAAATGTCCACATGTACAATAAATACCATGTATGTTTCATCATAACATAAATTTATTAATAGAAAAACGTAAAACTACAGGAAAAACATTTCCCATTCGTTTTTCCATTTACATACTTTTAGAGGTTTACATACCTTTCAAGATTTCAAAATGAATTAAATATGTCGCACATTTTTTAATGATTTTATGTTTCAAAATTTCTGTCTCCAACTTCCTGTGCTTGTTAATTGAACCCTTTGTTTAGATCCTTTCCATTAAAACACTTGTAAGGATTGTTCATAAACTAACATAATCCGTCAGTCTTGCAAAACAGTTACTCGTGGTATTTTTAGTAGGTCCACTAAGTAATAATACTAGTGGAAATCTAATAGTGCCTCTTCTTTAGGCTTGTCTGACAGTTTTGTAACGGGGAAAACTGTCCGAGCCAGGTTGAGCCCTTTACAGGTCTAAGTGTCATAAGTTAAGCTTCCATATAGGTTTTATTATTCGTAGCTCAGGTTACCTCCTATACAGTATGCTATTAAGATGAAGTCTTATTCATTTCTTCTTAATTCACACTATCCCCATATGTATATCTTGTTCAAACCTTCTATCAATAATAAAATACTTTTCATTCATCTACTCAAGTTGAAATACTTTTTTTTAACTTGTAGTCTATGACACTTGATGTTACTACAGTTTTTTCAAATATGTATTTATTAATTTAATTTAATGAATTAATTTTATTTTTATATGGGATTAAACCGTTCACAAAAGGGGCAAGGTATGCAATATAATTATTTCGTCTCATTTGGCTTCAAATAAGTGATAACATATGATTTCATAAAACAGCTGATTTTATAAATAAAAGAATAAATAGGCTACCACTCAAAGGTATAATTTTGAGTCGTAGCCTATTTGTTCTTTTATTTATAACCTTCACTCAAAAGCCAGATCGAATATTGTTTATAGCTGCTTTTATGTTATAGATTATGTGGTAAAACAGATGTTTGAACGCATAGGTTATGTTACTTTATTTATATTAATTGTAATTATTTAATAAAAAGTAGCTAAAATAAATCTGTCTTTGTTAGCCTAAATTCCTTCTTAAAGGAATTTACTTCAAAAATGTTTGTTTATATTAATTGTTATTCAATATATTTCTTAATCCACCAATTTATAAAAATATTAATTTACATTTCAATAAATGAATTATACATTTTTATTCCACTAATATAAAAACTACTATACGTAAAAAAGACATTTTTTAGATCTATTAAACACAAATGAATTCGTTAAATTATTGTTTTTAATTATCATTTTTTTAAAACATTATACAGAGCACAGTAGCGTAATTAAAATCATTAAACAACAATAACGCCTGCTAGAAATACTTAAACACCCTTGATGTACATTTCCCCAACACAGTTAGCATTATCAGAAGGTTACAAACACACTAAAACATTTATAGCAAGGTTATTGTTGTTTCGTGAATATATTTTATACCTAACTCAATTTCTCGTCTAGGTTTTCGCTTCCGTCTGCCAGTCCCACAACTGCCTACTTTTTTTTTAAAATAATGGCTATATATCTTATTGTAAGGTTTGATTTTATATGTGGACTGTATATGGCTTGAATAACTGCCATGAATTTCTTTTTCGAAGTATTTCTTCAATTCCTTCTATTAGCTCACAATCTCCTAATATAAATCTTGTACAAATTTTCAGTCGTTAAGAAAATAGGTTTTTATTCATCCATTCAAATTCCATTATATTTTTTTAACCTGTAGTTGATGACAATTGATGTTGAAACAGTATTTTTGAATATTTATTCAATAATTAAATTATACAAAACTAGGGGTGGTCTAGATTGGATTTAACCTGAGTAACTTCACGTTCAAAATCTAACGTTTTTGGCACTGAGCCAACTTTCTCATAGTTAGAATTATATTTCTCAAAGATGTATATGAATTTTTTTTTGCTTCCGTCTGGTTATCGTCGAAACCTCAATTCTACAATCTTATATTGTCATGATTACTACACAATATCTAAAATAATGCTCTAAGATTAAAAATGAATGCGAATGGGAAGCTAAAAGAAACGACAACACAATACAAGAAACGAAAAAATGATATAGATAAAGCGTGTAAATAGTAACAAACAAAAATAATAGTCCAACAGAATACTTAGAAAGGGAAATGAAATATTGCGTGGAAATTCGCTTTCTATTTTGCCACTTAATATTGTTATTCTGACATATGTATAAACATATTTATATTAATTGTAAATATAAAATAAAAAGAAACTAGAATAAAACTTTTCTTTGTTGATTTAAGCACGAATTGTCTTTTTTTTAATAATTTTTATTACTCGTTTATTACTCAGAGGGGTCATAATAAACAAGCTCTTTAATTATGCAGTGTCCAGTGTTTTAATTCTTAAATATTTATTTACTGGATGCCATTCCTGCTTTGCTGTGCTTTAGTGCGAGCTTGTGCTTGATCATAAGACCAACGATTTGTTGTGCTAATCTCTAAAGCCGACTCGGTTTGTTACACTGTGAATCGGCCTTAACGTGGAGTGTTTATCTGTCGTGAGTAATGTGAACCGGCCTCAACATGGCGTGCCTAATAATCATGACCATAACTCAGTCCGGGGTAAACATAGACGTCACTTTAAGATATTATCTGGAGAACTGCCCCCGATCGTCTCATATTGGCATGTAACTTTAAACGTGCATTAAACCAAAGATTTTATTTACTTTATTTGTATGTTTACGTGTTAATAAATTTATGCTGGTAATAAATCCTACATAATAAAAAGCAACGATGTAAATTGCATGAGTCACGCACAAAATAAAAACTCATTGCTGAAGCTTATAAAATAATAATTGCATGCTTATATTTTTAACTACTTCTCCATTGTAACTAGAGACATTTATTGTTTTACTGATCCTTCTTAATTAAAAGTCATTCTAAAAAGAATTCATAAATAAAATAACCAAGAGTTAACACAATGTAAACATGTTTTCTGAAAGTAGCAAAATATTTGTGAGATAATATACGAAGAACAAAATGAACCAAAGATATTTTCTACTGACACACGTTCTGTGGAAAGTTAAATAAGAATAAACATCAACTGACACGCTTTCTGTAAAGTTTAAAATCTGTATTTTATTTTCAACATATACTGTTTGTTGTGTCTCGCTTATCGGAGTTTTTTTTATTACAGAATTTTCCAAAATTTTAATTGAGGAATATAATTTTATATTTTGCTTATATTTGGGTGTGTGTGTGCGCGCGCGCACGCGTGAGCGTGCATGTTATAAATAGATTTATATATAACCATTCATTTATTATATTATATACAATAAATATATTCAAAATAATATATATTATATATATATATATATATATATATATACAATATATTTAAATAATTATAATATCATATTTACTTATCAGCATGTACATATTATATATTCTTTTAATTTTGTCGTGTATTTATTTTATGTAAAAAAACAAATGTTTAAAATATTTGTTCTATTTGTGCAATCCTAGCCGTGTTGGAGGATAAAAGCAATAGATTAGAACATCCCAGTGGAGTATGGCTGGGATTAAGTTAAAGACATAAATCTCTCTTGGTACAAAGAGATGAGCAATAACACCGCTTCACTGAACAGTGTCACTTTTCCGAAACAGAGCCGCTCTCTACTTACTCCTGACTGTTTTTGACTCCACTAATTCCAGTTCTACAGGAAATTCTGAATTATAAACTGAGAACAACATATTTCTTACAATAACCGAAATTCTCTTTTACAATAATGTTTTACTGGCATTAAAACAACAAGCCGTTGAGGTTGTGTCGGATAATTACTCTAAAAAACTATAAATTGCCATTTTTAGAAGGTTTGTTCTGCTTTCGAAAATTTACAAGTTACTTTTTATTTGCATACATGAAAAGAATGAATTTGTCACTATTAGAATGAAAACTAGCAATATATGTGCTGTAAAACCCCATACATATATATATATAGTCTATATAAATTGCAATTTGTTTACATTTTACCGAATACAAAATGTTTAAAGATATATCAGAAAATATGAATCTTAAAATCAGAATTTTATCTTTACTGCCAAAAATATTTATTCGTTCTTATTGTTTCGTCATAATGAGTAACGTGTGTGTCAATATTTCAACTCCTACTAATTATTTGTGCGGGTTCACAGGGCTGTGTGATCCCTTGTTTGTGTGTAATCCTTTGTTTACAAGTTTGTGTGACCTTTGCTTGGGTTTGACCCTTTGTTTACAAGGTTGTGTGACATTTGCTTGTGTTTGACCCTTTGTTTACAAGGTTGTGTGACCTTTGCTTGTATTTGAACCTTTGTTAGAAGGTAGTGTGACCCTTTTTTATATGTAATCCTTTGTTTACGGGTTTGTGTGACTTTTGTTTATGTGTGATCCTTTGTTTGTAGGGTTTTGTGTCGTTTGTTTATATACCATCATTTGTTTACAGGAATATATGGTTTTTGTTTATCTGTGACCCTTTGTTTACAGGTTTGTTTTATCCTTTGTTTATGTGCAGTCCTTTGTTTAAAGGGATTTGAGATCTTTTGTTTCAAGGTTGTGTGACCTTTGTTGACATGGTTGTGTGACATATTTTAATATCTGATAATTTGTTTACAGAGTTCCATCATCCTTTGGTTATGTGTAGTCCTTTGTTTATAGGGTGGTGATCCTTTTTAACCGGCGGTCTTTTGTTAATGTGTAGTCCTTTGTTTACAGGATTATGCTATCCTTTGTTTCCAGGATTGTGTGATCCTTTGTTTACAGGTTTGAATCATCCTTTGTTTATGTGTAATCCTATGTTTACAAGATTATGCAATATTTTCTATTCAGGATTGCGTAATTCTTTGTTTACAGGGTTAAATCATCCTTTGTTTATGTGAAGTTCTGTGTTTAAAACGTTATGTGATTCCTTGTTTACAGGGTGGTATCATCTTTTGGCTGTTTGTAGCCCTTTGTATAGGGTGATGTGATCCTTTTTGTTCAAGGTTGTGTGATCCTTTGTTTACGAGATTATGTAATCCTTTGTTTACAGGGTTCTATCATCCTTTGTTTATGTGTAGTCCTTTGTTTACTGGGTTGTATCATCCTTTGTTTACGTGTAGTCCTTTTTTACAACGTTATTTGATCCCTTGTTTACAAGGTTGTATAACCTTTATTTATGAGTGATCCTTTTTTATTTGGTTTTATCATCCTTTGTTTGTGTTTAGTCCTTTGTTTAGAGGATGATGTGGTTCTTTGTTTAAGAGTTACGTGATCGTTGTTTAAATAACAAAGGTATTTATAAATGTAATGCAAATAACGATCCAGTAAAACTGACGGCTGAGTTGTAGGCCTAATAGGTAAAATATGGAATGTAATAACATATTTGTATTGTATTGTGATCATAGTGTTCTCTCATAACGCCTTGTATCTCCGGGTGGGAAGTTTGTGCCCGTGTGGGAACGGGCTTTGCTCTCTAACTTTTCATTTTTAACGAAGGGCCTAATTTCGCCACAGCGCTCCCAAGTGGGCAACTTTTAACCAGTAACACTGACTTTTATTTTCCAGAGACGGCCTTTTTCGTGAATTTGTTCAAATGAAAGCTCTGCAAATATTGTTAAAAAAACCTATTTCCTTTACACAACTTCGTGACATGAGACGACACGGGCTTGAAACCCCCATGAGCTTTGGAAGTGGTGTTTATTCAAGCTAAACTAAATTTTTTTAAATAGAGAAACAGCTTTCAGGGAAATACAACTTCTACAATTGTACTTTACTTTCTCCTTACGGTTGGGTTGGCCCACGAGTGAAATATCAGAGAGTTGGAGGATTTATCATTCACTTGGTCGTAATTAGGGAGACCAACATGTCCTGGCGACTTACTTTTAATTAAAGAAAATGTTTAGACTTCGGCCATATAAATATATACCACTAAACAGGATATTTGTTTGTTCAGGAGCTGCTGACAGTCAACTATTTGTACAGAACCCATTCACCAGAGATTTGTCTTATATTAAGGTTTCCATAAAATGTAGCTTCATTGAGGTTCGGGATATCTACCATTTAAGTTGCGTTTTATTCTCATTAATAAATTCAGAGATTAGCTTGTCGTGCGGTGGATACTGATAGCGCCTGCAGTCGAAACTAATACTAACTGTGAGACAGTGGTGATTAAGGCAAGTCTGTATTCAGGCGTTATGTGCTCTAAACATGAAAGCGGCCTGAATGCATTCACTTAATTGTTGCACGCGAGACGTCTGCAAGCTGTTGCTACATATCGGCTCTCGATATTTAGAGTCATTTTTAATTTTTATTTCCATCCAGTGCTTGTCAAAGTTTCTGGCATTGCACCATGGTACATGACACAAGGCGTTTAAAGCTAGATGTTCGTTTAGGTTAGTTAATGAGAATTGTTTTTAATAAACTTTTCAATTTCTGTGGAGATAATATTTCTTGGTGAAACCTGTTTGTTTTAGTCCGGATTTTTGCGTGTTCCATTTCTTCCTGAAAGCTCCATAATAATAATCTTTAATACCGTTACACATTTCTCCATTTATTGGTCCACACTCGCAACAAATAAACTGTAGCGCGAAATAGTTTCTAAAGAAGCTGCAATGTTTTCCTTTAACGTTGCTACATCTGACAATACTATTTGTAACCAACTGCTATTATCAAAATGCCATTTTCACTCCTGAAAACTCAAACATTTTTCACCTCCATTTTCCCCGATACTTCTCACTTCAGTTCCGACGAGTGCTCCCTGTATTCCCTATTCTATCCCATTTTCAGACCTTGCCATTGTGTTTCTTCTTTCTGAAAGTTCCAGTCGATAGATTTCCTGATCACTCTAGCGGCCGATGTTTACAGGGTATGTTCCACCCAAGTTACTTATAAGGCTAGTCATTCCACGTAGTTAAGGTTGGTCATTCCACGTAGTTCACTTTTTCAGATTGTCTGTTGGTTGTTGCTTTCTTGGGATGCTATCTATGACAATGAACGTAGTTCTGAGCTTCGTTGGTTTCCAACGTTTAGATTCTACATACCAAAGTTTTATACTCTACCTCCCAAAGTTTTATACTCTACCTCCCTAAGTTTTATAATCTACCTACCAACGTTTACTACTCTACCTACCAAAGTTTTTGTTTCTACCTATCAACGTTTTTATATTCTACCTACCTACGTCTTAATTCTACCTGCCTACGTTGTATATTCTACCTCCCAACGTTGCTGATTCTACCTCCCAACGTTTATGACTGTACTTTCCAACGTTTTAGATTCTACCTGTCACCGTTTTATATTTTACTCTCTGACATTTTAGGTTCTACCTACCGACTTTCTAGATTCTACCTATCGACGTTTTAGATTCTACCTACCTACGTCTTGATTCCACCTCCCAACGTTGCTGATTCTACCTCCCAACGTTTATGACTGTACCTCCCAACGTTTATGACTGTACTTTCCAACGTTTTAGATTCTACCTGTCACCGTTTTATATTTTACTCTCTGACATTTTATGTTCTACCTACAGACGTGTTAGATTCTACCTATCGACGTTTTAGATTCTACCTACCGACGTTTTAATTCTACCTCCCAACGTTGCTGATTCTACCTCCCAACTTTTATGCCTGTCCTTTCCAACGTTATAGATCCTACCTGTCACCGTTTTATATTTTACTCTCTGACATTTTAGGTTCTACCTACCGACGTTCTAGATTCTACCTACCGACGTTTTAGATTCTACCTGTCACCGTTTTATATTTTACTCTCTGACATTTTAGGTTCTACCTACCGACGTTCTAGATTCTACCCATCGACGTTTTAGATTCTAACTACCGACGTTTTAGATTCTACCTTCCAACATTTTAGATTCTACCTACCGACGTTCTAGATTCTACCTACCTACGTCTTAATTCTACCTCCCAACGTTGCTGATTCTACCTCCCAACGTTTATGACTGTACCTCCCAACGTTTATGACTGTACTTTCCAACGTTTTAGATTCTACCTGTCACCGTTTTATATTTTACTCTCTGACATTTTAGGTTCTACCTACCGACGTTCTAGATTCTACCTATCGACGTTTTAGATTCTACCTACCGATGTTTTAGACTCTACCTTCCAACATTTTAGATTCTACCTACCGACGTTCTAGATTCTACCTACCGACATTTTATATTCTACCTTCCAAAATTTTATATTTTACCTCCGACGTTCTAGATTCTACCTTCCAACGTTTTAGATTCTATCTACCGATGTAGCATTTACAAAGAAAGTCCTTGCTATGTGTGTTACTTTATTCCACGTCAATAGTCTCACTAATCCAATCGTCCTCCATTTCGTGCCAAAAGGTCGAAGTTTCTAAAACTGTCTGTATGAGACATTCAGTATTAAGGCATAACATGTGACCTTCACTACTCTCCGTTCGCAGTTTAGATGGTAGTGCTTAGCCTATAGAAGCTTCCTACGCTACTATGCTAACTGAAAATATCGAATATACGACAGATGTGCCCAGCGACACTGTGACCATGATGAAATATGCAACAGTTGTGACCAAGCTACCCCAAATTTACCATGGATTGGGAGACCCACATTATTTCCTGCATTAGGTATGATTATAGCCTCTCTGATTCCCATCACACTTTGCCCAGGCTTTGGACTGGCTAAGTGATAGAAAACAAGTTTCACCATTACTTAGAAACACAAGTCAGTTTTCTATCATTTAGGCGTGTTTAAAATCAGCTATAAGCTTCGTCATTTTTATATTTGTTTTTTTATATCATAGTTTAACATGTCAATTTCGTTTTTTTTTTGTATTTTAATTTTTGAATTTTTTTTTTTTTGTTTTTTAAATGAATTTCGTACTATTTACAAATATGGTCATTACTTTTATCATTATCCAGTTTGAGCTCAGTCTAATTGTTGTAAGTAGGACATAGTTAAAAGAAATGTTCTTATGTCACCATTTTGTTCATAAGTCTTGAATGTTTTGTTAATGCCCTCGTCCAGTCTTATATAAGTGGATTTTCTCCTCTTCCCTCCAAGGGTCAACTGTAGCGTCATGTATGCGCGGGCTGCATTTTCCGCTTCAGATTTCAAACAGCTAATCAATTCTTTGATTATAGGATTTGTTTTTCGAAGGGTGTTGTTTAGTCTGTTGTTCCATCCTTCAACAGCATTAGTTGTTCTATGACGTCTGTTGTGGCAGTTCCATAGTTCAATAGGGTAGTCATCATTTTCCAGCCATGTTTCTATGAAATAATCAAAATACTCAGTTAGTTTTGCATTTTCTGGAGGCTGAGAGAAGATCTCCAACCAACCGTCACTAACATCCTCAGGTTTAAGGAATGCAAGAGCTGCACACATTTGAATGTGAAGGCGTACTTGGTCATTGTCTTTGTAGTCGCGCGTGAGACCTACCTCCTGCACTCTTCTCCACAGACACTTCTTCATGTTGTGTCACAGACACCCCTTTACACAACCAAAGGGGACACCTCTTTTAACGCTGATATCGCTGCTATTTCGAAGTCAACGTTGACAGTTCTTGGCGACCAGCTAGGTATAACTTCACGTATAATTTGAAACTGCCTAATGTATGTCTCTTTCTTTTTATTCGGCAACAGTGCAAACGCCACAGGGTATACATTTGTTTCTTCTGGCGAACTTACAAAATCGGCGTGGATTGAATATATCTGCGAAAACTGCTTGCTTGAGCTCTTGAACGTTCCATCCATAAAAAACTCTTTTTGGAATTTCAGTCCCTCCCTTCCTCTGTTTCCACAGAACACTAAAATTCTTTCACCAGCGTTGTCGTCAGCGAGAAGAAAACTGCTGCCATCTTTCATTTTCAATATCTCTTTATCAAGGATGATGTCTTTGCGTGTTTCGGGCTCTGGTTTCCTTGATATTTGTACAGTTGACGATGGAGATCTCTCTTCGTCGCACGTTGAGATTGCATCTCCGTGACAAATGCATATCCTTTGTTGTGAAGTTCACCTAATTCTTCATTATATATTTTCGAAATAGATGTATCTTCATCTCGAGCCCTCTTCTTCGCTTTTTGAACAGTTTTCTTCACCTCCAGCCTTGCAACATCTGGAGCTCCACATTGATGATCGGTTTCACTCAATACCTCACCGTCTCGGCTCTTGATAGCGCCAAAACACTTTTTTGAGTTTACCTTTGAACATCGCCAAGAAATCACACCATCCTCATTTTTCCACTTGAAGTAATAGCAGTAGCCTTCGTATAGCGCGCACTCTTTACCCTTCGCTGTCGTAGACAGCTCCATGGTAGTATAAACGTCACTGAATACACTATACGAACAGTCCGAATACTAACACCAAGACAACCAGGAATACTAATTAACACCAAGACAGCCAGGAGAAAGTGTCAAGTGAATGGGGCATTCGGCTTAGCAGCGTGTCAGGGTGAGGGTTGGGATTTCCAGTGTATCTTCCCCCCCCCCACCCCTTGAACCAATGTGGTCACAAATGTCGCTGGGCACAAGTGTCGCTGGGCACATCTGACGTGACATTGAAAATATCTCGTGTCATAGATGAGTTGATTTTGGAAAAGTATATCTAAATTTTAATATGACCTGATGTACAAAAATAAACATTACCTTGCATTACCTATAGATGTTAAATAAGCGTGAAACATGGCTGAGGAAAATATTTTATTGAGGTAATTTTATTGACATATAATAGTATTGTTATATCTTCAAAGTAAAAGTGTACTTGAATCTGTAAAACTAATAGTATAATTATTAAAGGCATGCAAACAATGCTATTAGAACGGCTAGTAGTGCGGAAATTTTGCTTTTAGTACACTAACAGGGTGACAACATGGCTTAAACACACCTAGAAATGTTTTTGCGTTATCTGGGAGTAAGAGTTTTAATTCGTATGGGAAGGATTTCTCGCTTCTTCGTTCTTCTACTACCATTGTCAGAGAACGTTTCTGTTTGTTATTAAACTAGTTGTTGAATTGTGTAGACTTAATACTGTTGTATTGTTCATCTGTAAGGCTTTTAACTGTGGACAAGTTCAAAATAAATATGTTACTCTTAGCATTACCAAACATAAAGCGTTATCTCCAAGGAATGGCTGGATTAATGATATAATTCACTTGAAAAGAATCTAGACAAACATAGTGACACCATTGTGAATATACTCCAAGCAGGTTTGGATTCAGTCTACCGACGCTCAGAGGTAATACAGTCAATTGCTTTCCCTCCGGCCTCGCCCCGCTCAGGTGAGCATCCAGTTAACCCTAATGCATATTCAGATCGAATTAACTTTACTTACCTTTTGGGATTTCGTAATGCGGTCTCGAAACACTGTCATCTCATAGTATTCCCCCTATATAACTAATAAACCAGTTAGTCTAAGAATTTCTTGAAATTCCTTTAATTTTTAAATCGTGTTTTATAACCACAAAAACACAGTCAATTTATTTTTTTCATATCATATGTCAAGAGAAGCAATTACTCAAATTTGGCTCAGAATATGTTACCACCGGTTAATTTAACGTTATTTTAAGTAAATATCCTACATTAACTAAGAATTTTTAATATGATAGGATTAAAAGTATTTGTGTAGGTAAATAAAAAAAATAACTTCTTTATAAATTCCTTATCTACAGAAAATGCATTTCAATTCTATCTACAAAATTATAATAGATTAAAATCTCCATATTGCATGTTTAAACTCCATATTATTTTTGTTATGGCTTTAAAATCTCCATATTGCATGTTTAAACTCCATATTATTTCGTTATGGCAATAAAATCTCCATATTTCATGTTTAAACTCCATATTATTTTATGGCAATAAAGTCTCCATATTTCATGTTTAAACTCCATATTATTTTGTTATGGCAATAAAATCTCCACATTACATGTTTAAACTCCATATTATTTCGTTATGGCAATAAAATCTCCATATTTCATGTTTAAACTCCATATTATTTCGTTATGGCAATAAAATCTCCATATTACATGTTTAAACTCCATATTATTTCGTTATGGCAATACAATCTCCATATTTCATGTTTAAACTCCATATTATTTCGTTATGGCAATAAAATCTCCATATTTCATGTTTAAACTCCATATTATTTTGTTATGGCAATAAAATCTCCATATTGCATGTTTAAACTCCATTTTATTTTGTTATGGCATGAGAACATTTAGAAACTAAACATTCTTCCAAATCAAACAGCCTCTGATCAATCAGACAGTCAGAGAAGGACGGTTGTTGGTCCCAGAGTTTTTGCAGCATCTATATTAATGCTATTATGAACAAGTAATATAAAAAAAACATTTTTTAAAGTCAATTCCGGCTTGAGTAAAAAAGATATTCCAGTTACTTTTTAATAAATAATTACAATTAATACAAATGAAGTAACATAACCTATACGTTAAAACAGCTGTTCTATTGCACAACCTATAACATAAAATAAGCTGTTTTATGAAATCATATATTATCACTTATTTTAAACCAAATGGGACGAAATAACTATATTACATAACTTGTTCCTTTTGTGAACATTTTTTCTTCCATATAAAACTTAAAATAATTCATTAAATATAATTAGTAATTTAGTATTTTAAAAAACTGTATTAACATCAAGTGTTGTTGACTGTAAGTTTAAAAAAATGTATTTGAACTTGAGTTGATGAATAAAAAGAATTTATTAACGGTTGAACAAGATATATATAAGGAGAATGTTAACTAATAGTAAGAATTGAAAAACAGGAGTTATCATAACATAAAAACTTCGATTTCGTCAATCTATGCAGGCTATAAAGCTCAACAGCGACAGGAAAAGCATTTAAAGGAGACTGCATTTGATTCGACTAAGGATATAAAAGCAATCATACCCAGGGGATTCTGAAGTAGGAGGGAAACAATGCATTAAACCAATCTGTCGAAGGATTTTCCTCAAGGATTATTTGGCTTTAAATGTGTTTTCTCAAACGCTGCGTAACCACATACCAACTTTGTCATTTTGAAAACACATCAGGTTTTCCAATTAAAAGATCAACAGCTGATGTTTTTATTACTTTATTAATTACTCTTATTAACACTGCCACATATATTCTTCTAAATTATTAGATGAATATCCTTTGTTCCCAAATCCGTTTCAAAGTTGTTAAAAAATAAAACAGTTGAATTTTATATTAATCTAGACTTTTTAAATTAACAAAAACTGTATTATCAAACAGGCTTTAGAAAAATTACTATGAGTTTTTTCAATGAATTAATATATATGATCAAGAATACTGTTAGATATATTACACGTAAACAAGTACTTCTTTGAAGCTTTATTATTAAATTCCTTCTATTAGCTCACACTCTCCTTATATTATATATATATATATATATATATATATATATATATATATATATATATATATATATATATAAAGAACTTAAATTATAAATAACTTAAATATGTAAAGAACTAAATTATTATATAGATTACATAAAATACCTATGAATAATGAAAACAAAATAAGAGAGAAAACATTATCTATCAAATTGCAATTGAGAATGGCTATAAAAAGGAAACTGTTGATAAACTTAATTATAATATTTTAAAGAAACAAAATAATAATCTAATTTACAAAAATAATGATGAAAATGTCATATGGACTTCATTTACATTTTTTGGTAATGAAATAAAAAATATCACAAAATTGTTTAAAGGTAGCAACATAAAATTCGCTTATAATACTAATAATAAATTAATAAATATAATGAATAATAATAATATTATTAATATGCATGAAAAAAACGGTGTATATAAATTAGAATGTGATTATTGTAATAAAGTTTATATAGGACAAACTAAGAAAAAACTTAAAAATAGATATAAAGAGCATTTTAATCCATATAAAAAGCCAGAAATTTATAAATCAAATTTTGCTAATCATTGTATTAATAATAACCACATATTTCCTAATGTAGATAATATGATACTTGTAAAAGAAATTAATAAAGGCCTGAGAATGAGTATTTTTGAAGCTTTAGAAATACATAAATATAATACTAATAATGAGTTGATAAATGAACAAATACAAGTAAAATCTAAATTTGATAATATATTCAGTGTTTCTAGTGTTAGAGCAGCAAAATAAAAGCTTAACAACATTGTAATTGATTTGGCATAGCTATTTATTTGATCTAATTTGCACATGTGTTAATTTTAATTGTTTAATTTTCCTGATGAAAAGCTTTGAATTGTAAATTCAATTATAATTCTTGTATTTGTATTTAGACTAGTTTTTTATTAATAAACAAGAATACATATTGCGATATTTATATATATATATATATATATATATATATATATATATATATATATATATATATATATATATATATATAGTACAAATTTTCAATCGTTAATAAAATACGTTTTTATTCATCCAATCAAGTTCAAATACATGTTTTTAACCTATAATGGATGGCAATTAATGGTAATACAGTATTTTCAAATATTTTTTCAATAATTAAATTATAAAATTTGTGAGGTCCAGCCGAAATCTAGCGCCTCTTGGCACTGCGCCAACTTTCCAATACTTAGAAATATATTTCTGAAAGATTTATATGAATTTTTTCCCCCCATTGGGTTGACATCAAAACCTCCATTATACCACCTTAAACTGTTGCCATATTTACCACACAATACCATAAATAGTGCTCTAGGGTAAAAATATTTTTTTTTTTACCCTCAGTAGGCATTTACTTAAATTATTATTATTTTTTTTTACTACTTGTCTTTAGCTAGTTTTATGTTAATAAATTTACATTCTTTGAGACTAAAAACCATTAATATGGTCATATTTCAATCAGTGCTTAGATATATTTTTCGACATTCCTTTCCTTCTTGTACAATGTGTCAAAGCTTTAAATACTTACATAGTATTATCTAGGCTACATTTACAAACTCCATTAATAGATTTATTTATTTAATATAAAATGCAAAAGTTATTTTATCAAGCAGTTTTGTTTTCTATGGATGATGTTTTTCAAATTTATGATACTTTTCGTAGGGCAATTGTATAAATACCAATAAATTGAAATAGACTATAAAAAAAAATTTATAATACATGTACCAAACATAAAAATATAACATTTGAACCAAACAGGTAATTCATAAAAATGTTATAGATATTATTTCAAAATGTAGAAGCAAAATTTGGCAAAAATAGTATATTTTTTCAAAATTGTTTATATTTTAAATGTAACACCTACTGATAGGTAGAACCATAAACTGGATTTCCATGAAAATTTCAAGTTTTATTTTTACAATAAACATTTTTTAAATTATTATAAAACAATTTCCCAAAAATTTTACCAAAAATCTAGCCTGAGGGGCTATAAAATGGTCAAACCATCCCTTTTCTTAAGCCACCAATGACGTTCATTTGTACACATTATTTGCATACAATATAACATTCTGTATAAATGTATGGGGGATGTATGCATATAAGTATATATGTAAATTACTTATATGTAAAATTATGTAAAATGTTTTAAACGAATTGTGCTGTTTTTATAGCACTGATCATTTGAAAAAACTTGTTATTTAGCAACAGAAAGCTTATTGACTTATTTTTGTTTATGTTTCAGATTGCTGAAACGCAACCACATATCTGTGATAGACGACGATGCTTTTGCCAACCTGACAGCACTAAGAGTCTTGTGAGTATGATGGGCTTGAAGTATACATTAGCCACTAACTAATCCAATTTAATACCTCAACTTAATACTGTATTAGGCCGTTCCTTAAGAGTTAACAGATATCTGGACTGAATGTCTTCTTAATCCTTACAAAGTCTTCATATGTATTGATTCCATTTTCAGATGAACTACCAGTTTTTGATGAAAAACACTTGTACTTATATTAGTATGTTACACGTACCTATAGTAGCACTTACTTTTTTGATTATTGAGGACGACCCTTTTTGGAAGATGTGTCTCATTGTCAAGTCAGACAGTGGGCTACATCTCCCGAAATGGCCATCCTCAATAATCAAAAAAAGAAGTGCAACTATAGGCAAATGTAACATACTAACATATGCACAAGTTGTAGTTTTTGCGTTGTACATTTTGAGGATTTTTAAATTACTACTATTGGCATCACTTGACAAAAACCACTTCGTACTGATATTTTTCATTAGACGTGTATCACAGTAGTCAGTGCATTGTTCAGTGCTGTGTGTTATGGACAATACAACATACCTGAGCAACAGTATTGTCGGTGACTCGCTGCACTGAACAGTTCATTGACCTAGTGTGAAACTTGTCTGCTGAAAAATATCAGTAAGTAGTGGTTTTTGCCAAGTGATACCAATAGTGGTATTTGTACAAGTGTTTTCAGTTTTTTATATGTTTTGTGAAGACCTAATTGTTAAAGTCTTTGAATGAAATAAAATCTATTTAAATAAACTAAATACTGAAGAAGGAAACAAACCTCACTATTGCCTCTTATCTCCTTAATACAAGACACACTGGCATTCTAATAATAAGATACATAGACACTGAAAGAAAACCTGTTGATGAATATTTCATCAACCATATTTCTGAAATAATATTTTATTCTTTTAAACATTGTGATAGAGACATCATTCACCAAATTTTATAGTAAAATTAATACGAGAACCAAAAATTGAAAATTGTATTCTATCACATATGTTCAAATACACTCAACACACTCACAAAACTGACACACTAAAACCATTAATATCAATACCAAAGGGCAATACACTATCTTGAAATTTAAAATTACATTGCTTTTTATTATTTCACCTTTGTTATAATAAAAAAAATATAATTATACATGGAGAAATAGTTGTTACCTTACATAGAACCCATTCCCTGATGTAGGCATAGATAAACTATTTATTAAGGTTATAGATTAATATTTGTTAGTTTATGTTACAAAAATAAGTACCAATAATTAAAATTCGTTTAATGTTTTTCGGACTAGTAACAATTCAGAGTATTTATAAAAGAACACGAAACAAGACTTTTATAATAGAAGACAGATCCATTAACAAATTGCAAGAGATGGTAAAACATCAGAAACAATAAACAAGGTTTAACTTTTGATAGAGTATTTTTGCAATGTTTCAGGGAGTTGGACGACAACTTGTTGACACTCATCCCTCCAGCACTCACCAAGCTCACTGCCCTTCAAGAGTTGTAAGTTTCCTACATGCGATTTTAAATAACTTTAATTACGAATAAACTGTTGTTTATGAAACACAAAAGTGTATATGTAATTTGTACAGATTTTGTTCATTTGATAATTTTTTTAAATATTATTGTGTTTTTTTAAAGTATGTATAGAAGTCTTGCTTTTTTTTACTTTGACAATTTCTAGACTCTGGTTGATGTGTATGTGTAAGCTGTTTTTATTATGTCCTTAGCAAAAGATGAATTAGTTTTGACTGAGTGTGAATGCTCTTTCAATTTTGTTGAAAACTGCTTGTTGATTACTCGAGAATTGGTTGCACTCTGCACTGTTTAGTTTGTGTTAAAGATATATTTTGTGCTTGCAGATTATCTTTTTTTGTGCTATACTATATTCTATTGTACTTTGTTGTTTATTTTAAGTGTTATCTTGTAGTTCGATTTTGGAATTTCTGTGCAACTTGATGTTGTCTTGTTTGTGTGCCTGATCTAGAAGGTATGTGAACCTAACAAATTTATTACTATTTGTTGATTCCATCTTTTAACTAGAAACACTCGTAAATATGTTACACTTGCCTATAGTACCACTTACTTTCATAATTGTTGGGGACAGCCGTTAGGGGAGATGTGTCCCATTGTCAACTCAGACCGTAACTCCAACACAGAGTTATGGTCTGAGTTGACAATGGGACACATTTCCCGAAACTGCTTGCCTCAACAATTATAAAAGCAAGTGCTACTACCCACAAGTCTAACATATTTACAATTGTTTTTAGTTAATTTATTACTTTCCCGAGTTGTACTGCTTTTCTTTTTGTTTTGTATTTTGTTCCATAGGTTGTCAATTTTTTGTGTTAATGTATCCACTTATGTGTGTTAAATATTTTACTGTATTGATTTTTTCTGGTGTTTTTGTGAATATTGATAGGTCTCTTAGCCTCTGTACTACAGATTAAAGGTAGCATGTGCATGTTACAGGAAGTGGTTTAAGTGTAAAGGGTTAGGTAAAAGCGTGTCTGCCATTATTGGTTTTCTATAGATATAAATAGGTTTCTATTTTTTGTGTAAAGCTTTTTTGTTAGGTTGAGGTTGATTCTGATTCAGTTCTGTGAAGTGGAGCTATGATGTGTTTTGTTTATTTGAGATAATTTGTATTTTTAATTTGCTATGGATAGTAGACGAATTCAATTTATTTTAATACTTCTATTAACTTATGATTATACACTAGCATTAATTGATATAAAACTTTTAATAATTTACTTAGGAACTGTTTAAATTACTTTTAGTTTACTTCCTTACTTGTTTGGTCCAAATTTATTCAACTGTTGTTTGCATGATGTACTGTATTTCAAGACCACACTGAAGACATTTTAACCAAGAGATATTTAAATATAAATTGTAGTTGGATGTAAAAAAAATATACTTTAGTAGTTGCATTTCTCAATACATAAAGAAACAGGTAACCATTAGAAGTGTATTGAAAGCAAACTGCTTTGTCAAAATTTATGATGAAATATTTCCATTGACAAATGCTACTGCTGCACTCTCTTGGCATTAGTCCAAACCTCTTTCCTTACCTGATTTGCATATGCATTCATAATTTCTGTATTGTTCACTAAGATATTCTATTGAAAGCTGCGGTTTCTTTGAATGTTAGGTTATTGAACTGGTATTTCTTAGAGAAACTGTAACTAAACCGGTTCGAAAAGTGTTTTCCATTTACATATATTATAAAATTTATTTTTAAATGAAATATAAAATCTACATATTAAACTTTGTTACTTGGAATTTCAACTAGAAAACTGAACAAATTGACCCATTTGCTCTGTGTAAGTCGTTTGCACACCTACATTGTAATCAAAGTAAACGAAACTCAGAATAAATAAGAACATGATGTGACAGTATTTTTACAACTGTAGAATAAAGACAAAAAATATACATAAGGCTCAAACTTTATAATCTCTCAAACTTGCATAAACTTACAAATAAAGTAAATTTGTTTAAACCTTACTGAAATAAAATGTTCTTGATTCATTAGACCATCATCAGTATACTACCATGTTTGAAACACTGGCCATGATTGGCAATTCAGTAGAAAACTTTGTCTCAGTAACTATTTTTTTAAAATTTACTCCAATTAAATATCGTCCGCAAGTAAAATTATTACAATGTTTCAACTAAAAATATTTACCACATATCACGGACGACAAAATCCACAGAGAATATATTAAAATTTTTAATTTTTTAAAATAATTATACATATTTAATCAAGAAAATTATCTTTGTTTATTCCATCTTCACATGAGCTACTAGTTTTCACTAAAACACTTGTAATATATTTACAAGTGTTTTAGCAAGAAAATTAAAATAATAACTTTACATTAGTTTATGTATTATTTTGAACTTTAAATTTTTGTAAATTTTTAAAAAACTTACTGATACAGAACGTTTTCAATCTCTCCCTGGCAATCTTCCTCAGTGTCTAAATTTTCTGCTTGGAGTTGTTGTTTGGTTAAGCAGTAAAACCGTTACTGTCACGGAGCGATTGAAAATGTTCTGTCTCAGTAAGTTTTTGCAAATTCACAACAAATTAAAGTTAGGATAGCCATAAACCGAACATAATGGACTACAAAACTCAAGAGTTTAAAATTAAATGTTGCTGGAAAATCAATCACCTTGAAATGTACAGTAATTGGAATGGACAGTTACAAATATTTGTTGTTTAAAACTGAGTGAAACTTCCAAAAATCTAGAATTAAAATTTTTAAAAAAACAAATATCATTTTAAAGGTATAAGTATAATATTAACTTCAAGTTGTTATATTAACACAATCACTTCTTTTAAGCACATAATTCCAATTCAACCACATAATTACAAGAAGAAGGTCAATGTAACTATCCTGTTACTAAAAAGACAAATGTAAAGTACTGCAACTCAACCAGTGGCAAATAAAGTTTTATTTTTTGACCTTTTCACATAAAATGATTTTATTATAAGGAATAAAATGTTAATTGGACTATACAACTACTGTCAAACATTTAAATGGTTTGCTTTATTTTGAATCAAGAGATTGCATTACCCCATTTTCTAATAGATTAGTTGCTAATAAACTACTTTTCAATGGAGTTGGCCGATGCCAGTAGTGCATGCAAGGAAATACTACCAACTGACAGCCGCCATTGAAATGGAATAAAGGTTAATCAAACTGTCTTCAGGAGATTAATGTATGTTGACTGTAAGCTGGCACTTGAATGAGATTGAAATCTGCAAAGGAATGTCTTGTGCACTTTCACATCCTATTAACATTTAAGTTGTAATGGTTTTGTTAATAAATTCTACAGAAAAATTAGTAGTCTTAAGAATGCAAATATTTCTGATAATTTTGTATTTCTAAATAGCCAATAAAGGTTGTACATTTTTATGAACAAGGTTTATTTAATGAACAATACAATGTAGACAAAGTAGATAATAAAGTAGATATTTCACCTATTCAAATTAAATAGAATAATCACTTTAATAAATAGATATTAAATACATTTGTGTGTGTGTTAACAAATATGTTCCTTTTTTAATATAAATTATCTACTCTATTCCACTAACTTTTGATTAAATTATCTACTGTATTTATGAAGAAAATATGAAGCATATAATATTTTAAAAAATAATACTATAACAATGTTATTATTGCAAAACTAAAAAATATTTAATAATACAACTTACAAAAGTAAAATACTTACAACATAATAATAGTTTACATCTTGCAGTTTGTGTTGTAAATCTTGAGGTTTTTTTATAAATTACTACTTTTCGTATCATTTGGCAAAAAACCACTACTTAGTAATATTTATCAGCAGATGCAATTCGCACTAGGTCAGTGCATTGTTCAATGCTGTGAGTCAAGGACAAGACTCACAACATTGAACACTGCACTGATCTAGTGTGAAAGGCATCTGTTAAAAAATATCAGTAAGTAGTTTTTTTTCTGCCAAGTGATACCAAAAGTAGTAAGATAGTTTACATCCCCAAAGCAAAGAATAATCACTGATAAACCTGTTAAAACAAGCCTATTTATCGTATATATTGTTAAGTAGAATTAGCTTAGCATAGGCAGTGAATGAATGTCCACGACAACAGAAAACTATGCTTACCATATGTACAAAACATTACTTTTGGCCTGTTAATCTTGTCCCTTAGGTAGTGAAGAATTCTGTATGCATCTTGAATATGTTACTGTTACTCACCAACTACAACAACACCCTTTCCCTTCAAGTTCATTTTTTCTTAATTATTCAGGTTCTTTTTTTTATATTGCTGGGACAGGGCCCATTAGGTCTTTATGGGAGAATCGCCTCTCATATTAACAAATTGACTTAAGATGGAAAGATGAATCTGTATATTTACTGAAACAGTACAATTTGAAAACTATTTTCTATCTGATAATGATCCGGAATCCAGAGACAAAACTAATGTAAATATAGTACAAAAATGTAAAATGTGTGTGTTTGTGTGTTGTTTGTGTTTGTGTGTATGTATGTTTGTAGATATATATATGTGTGTGTGTGTCTGTGTGTGTGTATGTGTGCGCGCGTGCATGCCTGTCTGTGTGCATATGCATGCTGTGACTGTCCTTCACTGTCTCGCAGATAAAAAAATGCACATTACAGTGCGTGGGTGTGAGTGTGTGTATGTGTGTGTGTGTGTGTGTGTGTGTGTGTGTGTGTGTGTGTGTATGTGTGTGTGTGTGTGTGTGTGTGTGTGTGTGTGTGTGTGTGTGTGTGTGTGTGTGTGTGTGTGTGTATGTGTGTGGTGTGTGTGTGGTGTTTGTATGTATGTATCTGTATTTATAAAAACTTTCATTTAAAAGCACAGTATGTTTTATTATTACTATAAAATCTTTTTTGACAGATAAATTGTTTTGTTAATAGTTTATAATATGTTGTGTTTTAGATTATTATTGTAATAACTATTTCTGAATACTTTTGGCTGTTTTCAGGTCTGTATCTGGGAATCGCATAAAATACATTCCCAGTGGTATCCTGCAGCAGTCTCAAGGGCTAGCTTTGCTTGAACTTAAAGGGAACCCTCTAGTTGGAGTTGATCCACATGCATTCTCATTTCTTCCAAAACTGAGAAAATTGTAAGCAAATTCTGTGTATTTAATAAAGTACTTCAATTTCTTTAATCCACATAATAATAAAGTAGGTGAAAATTTAAATCACAAAGGTAAAAGTCAAAATAGTGAACTCAAAATCTCACAAAAAATTAGTTTTTAATAAACACACACACAACAAACTAGTTTCAGCAACGATGTCGCCTTCCTCAGTGCTTGGCTACTACTAACAAATTGTCAAGCTATTCTACAAGTCAAATAAAACAAACAAGATAAAAATACAAAGTCAAGCAATAAAATTAATCTATTACATAGCCCAACACTTCTTACTCAGGAGAGGTATATATTTTACATAACTGCTATTATTATTAATATTTTGTTCTCTTACTTCCCCCCCCCCTCTTATTTCACACTATCATCAATAAACAAAGCTTACACAGTTAAAAATAATAATCATATATTATATAAAAATACACGTTATAAACAATTTAATAACAATCATATATTTGTTGATTCATCTTCACGTGAGTGACTAGTTAACACTAAACTCTTGTAAATGTTTATAAACTTGCCTATAGTAGCACTTACTTATATTTGTTGAGGACGGCTGTTTCAGGAGATGTGTCCCATTGTCAACTCAGACCGAATGTCAACAAATATGAATATTGCAAGCCGAGCATCATCATCCATCGATACCACAAGACGATCTGAGTTGACAATGAGACACATCTCCTGAAACGGCCGTCCTCAACAAATATAAGTAAGTGCTACTATAGGCAAGTTTATAAACATTTACAAGTGTTTAGTAACAATCATATATTATATAAAAATACACATTATATACAATTTAATAACAATCATGTAATATATAAAAATATACGTTATAAACAATTCAATAACAATCATATATGCATATTGTGCTATGTAATAGATTCATTGTATTGATTGACTGTATTTTTATTTTGTTTGTTTTATTTGAATTGTACGATAGCTTGACAATTTGATAGTAGTAGCCAAGCGCTGAGGAAGGTGACATCGTCACCAAAACTAGTTTGTTGTGTGTGGGTTTATTAAAAACTAATTTTTTGTGAGATTTTGAGTTTACTATTTTGACTTTTACCTTTGTGAATAGTTCTCACTAGCTAAGCTCTAATTAACTAAATATTTAAATGTTCAATGTCAAAGTTCTAACTTTTGTTTGATAAATTAACAAGTATTATAAACAAAAAAAATAATTCCTACATAGGTCAACAAACAAATATTTTATTTTAGTTACTTTTTATTAAATAATTACAATAAATATAACCTATGAGTTAGAGCAGCTTTTCTACCACATAACTTAAAACATATAGTTTATGTTATATTTTGATAATTGGTACTAAAGTGCAAATATCTAGGGGCAATCTTTAGTTAGATCTAGGGGGGATATTGAGGATGCAATCAGGGAAATAATAAACCAAGGCATTGACATGAACCGTAAACACTCTTCCCTGGCAATAGAAAATCACGAAATAAACAAAGAAACACATTGATAAAAGTATTGTTCAGAGTGATACACTCAACTGTTCAGAGGTATGGGATGTTACCAAAACTAACAAATTAATGACAATGGAAAGCAGCACTAAATTAAGACTTGAAAGGGTAAGTAATGAACAAGTTTGTAACGAAGTGGAAATGGTTAGAAGTATAAAGGTAAAGATAGAAAGAAAGCAATGGCATGGCTTAGACATGTAAAGAAGATGGCAGAAAATTGGTAGCCCCGAAAGGTACTAGAGTGGATTCCCCCTGAGAAAAGAAAAAGAGAACGACCATGAAGAAGTTAGCGTGATGGCATCTAGGAAGCAATGATTGCAATAAACCTAAAAGAGGCATGAACATATGACAGAAGAAATTGGAAATTGGGGGTAGAGAGGCTGTAATAGATATGTTATATAGTGATATATTGAGAAGATCTTCTTTACAGCTTGATAGGGATAGGATAGTTTTTTTAAGATAGAAAAGTAAAAAACTAATTTTAGAAAAAGTAGAAATTATATTTTATTTAATAGTAGTTACTCTGTATGTAATAAATAATATATAATGTACTGAATTAGTAAATCAGTATTATAAAATCAGTAAATATCTGAAAACCTTTATTTGTATGTTATAGAGCAATATTAAAATATATTTATTTTTAAATTACAGAATTCTATCAGACGCTAGAGAATTAACAGAATTCCCAAGTCTAAATGGTACTTCAGCACTTGAGATTCTACGATTGGATCGAGCTAGCCTATTTAATGTTCCTTCAACCCTTTGCAAGACTTGTCCTCGATTAAAAAGCTTGTAAGATATAATTAAATTTGCCTTTAAGGGAAATTCTATTCAATAGAATAGTGTAAAAAACATAGTCATATATTTTTAATATGCAGAAGATTTTTCTCAAAGGGTGGAATTGTAAAATTGTCCTAATTGTATAGCCTGTAGACCAGAGGTTCCCAGAAAATTGTTTCAAGGGTCCCCTCAATCAGTCGCTATATTGACAAATACTCCTCAAATTCTTAAACTTAAAATGTAGATTACAAGAAAAGTAATTTTTAGTTATTTTTAGACCTATAGTCACTCTAGTTTGTAACTTCTCGTTTGCTAGACTGTAATTTTGTAATAAGGCCGTCGGATGATGATGACATGGTCATCGAAATTTGCTTAAGGGTTTAATCTTAAGTAGCTTGTATTATTTGTTATTTTTTATTATTTTTGTGGTATTGGGGTTGTTTCTATTATTTTAATTGTAACGTTTTTTTTATTAAGTTTAAAGAAAAAGAAAATTAATTGTGTTTTGGCAAAATAAAAAATGTTTTACCAATTGTAATCAATAAGTAAACATTTTAAAAGTAAATAAATATTATAATAGTGATGGTAAAGGGTATGACACTAGGTTGACAATAACTACTTTTGAGCCTGACAACTTAATCAGTTAATTAGCAGTATGGGCCGGTTTTGTTCTAATGATTTCTACATTCTTTCTGATATGACCAGTAATTGCACATAAAAAGTACTGTGTGGTTGTGCTTTATGAAATCTAGTAGAAAATAAACGGAAGAGTCTAGCAAGGGAGTACCTAGCCGCTCGGCTCCCTTGCCAAAGATCACATTTTTAGCCATAAAGTTAGGTAATCTAGAGTCCCGTTAATGACACCTTTGCCCCCACAAATCTAACCTCCAACTCGTGACTCCCATCCAGGTGGCTAGCGTCAGGCCCGAGGTAGGGGGCTTGATGCCACGATCCATGGTATTAGTATCTAAGTGTCTTTCAACCTTACTGTAAAGCCTTGATGGGTCACGGGTTTGCCACTGGGACGAGAGGAACTCCACCAGTGACAGCTGTCCGGCCGCTCCTCCAGAACTACTCGAGATCAGTAGAACCTTCCAAATGACCAGGTTTCTGTACCTAAATACACTGTCTGATTAGTTCAGTCCAGGTAGTGCAATCGGACCTTTATCCACTTTCGGTTGGCCTTACCTAAGGGCCGGATCCCAGACTAGGGACTTGGTCCTAGGAAGGCATAACCTACACCGTTAGATCTTGAAAGCACATAAAAAGTACAGTAAGCAATGGCCAAATTCTGTTTAGTAAGATTCAACACATAAATCTTTACCCCACTGAGAATATTTAGGAATTTTATAGTAACTGCCAGGTCACCTTTATAATTTTAAACTAATGAAATTGTCAACTTCAAAATCTGTCATCCTAATTGTATTTGTGAATTTCTCCTTAATTAACATCTTCCTAAACAGAAAGTACAAAATCAGGGGTTTTTTACAGACCTAAGTCATGATAATATCTCTTCAACAGTATTTAAACAGTTTGTGACAGCATTATCTCATTATTTCATCAAATGTGTGCATTTATGTTATATTATGTGTGAAAATATAGACGTGAACCTCCAATCATAGAGTGTCCAGTTTGCAATATCAGTTAATCTAAGATAAACTTCTAAAAATTAACTGAACAAAAAATTTTTTAATTTAAGAAGTATAGGGAGGTATAAAGATATTTGGAAAGTGGCAGATCTCTGCTTAGTATGTTTTCAAGATTGAATAACAATTTAAATAGCCTTCTGTATTTTAATCCTTGATATTGTTTTATAAATCATTGTTTACAACTTATCTAAATATTCTTATGAACTTGTTCTTAAAATGTGTGATATTTTCAGGGATTTAAAATCCAATAAGTTATCAAAAGTTCCTGACGTAACACCCTGCAAAGACTTAAGGATATTGTAAGTAACAATAACATTATTTTGTAGGTCATAAACATTATTTTGTTTATTACAAAAATGAAGTTTTGTTTTATCTTAAACATTTAGAAAGAAAGGAAATTGGTAGACATTTTATATCCCTTATAAAAAAGGGATATTCCATTACATGAAATACACTTAGTTCTAATAATTGTTGTGACAGTCTCTACCATTGTTTAAAATCTTGTCATATTCAAACCAATTATCTGATAATGGCTTATGAAAGAGTGTAGAATATTATTATCTAAATGAAGAATGAAGATGTTCCTGTAGTTTTAGCATATAAGAAGCCTTTCTCACGATAATAAGTCGTTTTTTAGCCTACTGCATATTTTTTAATGTGAGATTTATTATATTTCTAAAGTGTTTTTGAGTGAGCATTTAAAGGATTTTTACAATACTACTGTACAATATATTCAATTTAATACTTTCTCATTGCAAACACTATGTTTTTTTAATGTTAAACACAGTAGAGTAATGCTTTTGTCCTGATAAATGTTATAACATACATTTTATTCAAGTTAAAAATTGTATGAAAAATCATGTACCATTTCTGGTGTTGTATATACCATTGCATCTAATTTAAAGCCTACAACTAAATTAATTATTTTTTATACTTATTTAATACTAATTATAAGTTAGTGAACACACATTGAAACTAGATATGAAAAACTGTTTCTCAACCTGCAAGTTTGCCACAGACTAATTTATAATTTTGGACTAGAGTAACCAGTATCTGCTGTTAGGAAATATAGAACTGATACATTTTTTATGAATAGCCTATGTGTAATTCCAGTAGGCTTTAATTAAAAATTCATATCAAAACTATATTTTGTATAGAACCAATCCATAAATAAGATGTCATGTAAATTATTGAGTAGATAATATTTCAAAACAAATCCTTTTTAGAATATGAAAATAGTATATCTTATATTAATATTTCCTGGTTGAATTGGAGTTTCAGATCTCTTTTAAAATATATACATTTTCCTAAAAGTACACTAGAACAAAAGTTCATATTATATGGTTGTTGTTCATATTAGATGATAACATTGCATCAGATGGTCATTTTAGAAGATGTCACATTTTTAACTCAGATTGAAACAATGACTTATAAATTATAACTACCCGGGATCAAAAAAGGATCACATTTGTTGATTCCATCTTAACATGAGCTACTAGTTTTAGGTCTGAGTTGACAATAGAACACATCTCCCGAAATGGACATCCTTAATAAATATAAGTAAGTGCTACTACAGGCAATTTGTAACATATTTACAAGTTTATGACTATCCGAACTTGAAGAGATCCTATGATAGAGATCTCAAAGAGAAGACACTGATGAAGATCACTACATAGCGATCGAAAACGTTCTGTCGCCGTGAGTTTTAACAAATTTACAAAATTTAAAGTTTGGATACTCATAAACTATTGTTAAAGTGATTAATAAGATTCATCGAACGTAATGGACTACAAAATTCAAGAATATTTACGACTGTTTTTAGTATAAAAAAGGATCATTTCACAACTCTTTCCTCTTCATACAGTAAAATGATACCTTAAACTCAGAAAGTATATTTTAAAACATTTAATACTTCTCGTAAAATATATTTAACTAGATTGTTGGAACATTGATAACTTTACTTAATAATACTTTTTTCCAAAGGGATTTGGTAGGTAACCGAATTACATCATTAGAAGGTAAACTTTTCTTCGGACTGAACCATTTACATGACCTTCACCTAGGTCATAACCTGATCACAAAAATCACAGAAGATGCATTCCATGGTCTGTCTAGGCTACAGGTTCTGTGAGTACTTTTTAAGTATGTAAATGTCATTGGTGTCTTTTAGGTTAGATTTTTATTTGAGGATATTTTATTTATTTTTTGCAATTTATCTTTCTGGAATTATTTCTTTTTTATTTAGGAGTTAGTAAAGTAGTGTGTATGTAGATTTAGTGTTTTAGAAGTACAAAGTTCAAAGTGGCTAAATTAATACAATTTAATTAATTTAAAATATTGTAATCATAATAAACAACACTCCATCTGTTTAATTCAATTGAATTTTCTAGCACCAATATCAAAATTATTCAGAGCATTCAACTGACTTTCAAAAATATAACTATGGGATATATTCAAATTAAAAAAAGGGTTTTTTATAAACATTTTCAAATTGGACACAAAATTCATTTCAAAGTAACATAATTTCAGTTTTTTTCAGTAGATCTTCAATAATATGTATGTATTCAGAATATAATTATAAACTCTACACTTATAAATGTACATAATTATATTTTTATCTGTAAAGTTTATGTTAAATATATCTGCTTGAATAAAATATGATTGATTTGGACTTTTTCCACAATATTATATAATTATGCTTCTATGTCATAAACATAGTGGGCAATAATAACAACACTGCAGTGCAGGGGGCTAAACGTCAAGGGACATGAACCAGAACTCTTGCACAAATATTTTTAATGGAATGAAAAAAGTTGATTCTAAACTTGTGTGTGTGTGTGTGTGTGTGTGTTTACAAAATATATGTTTTATGCCTATGGTAAATATTTTATAAATTTCAAATATTATTCTTTACAACAGTCAAAAATACTAGACATGCTTTTTTTTACATATATAACAACTTTGTTTTAGTTTCATCATGTATGTATGCATATAATAACCTTTTTCTGTGAATTAATGAACATTTCATACATTTAAATTTGTACTCAACTCTCACAATTCAGGAGCTATAATAATTAAATTAAAGATTGTTTTTTAATTGAAAACATTTTGGATAAAGATCTCTGCTAAATATTATTTTATTATATTATTATCTAGTTCATATTTTTTTTAAATTGTATAAAATATCATTTACACTTGTGGTATATTTTTAAATTCTTTCTATTAGCTCACACTCTCCTGATATACACTGTATCTTGTACAAATTTTCAGTTGTTAATCAAATGCGTTTTTATTCATCCAGTCAAGTTCAAACATATTTTTTTTTATATATGTAGTGGATGACAATTGATGTTAATACAGTTTATTCAAATATTTATTCAATAATTAAATTATAAAATTTGTGGGGTCCAGCCGGATTTGAACTGAGAATCTTCATGTTCGAAGTCTAATTAAATTTCTCAAAGATGTAAATGAATTTTTTTTCTCCATCTGGTTGTTATCAAAACTTCCATTGTACAACCCTAAACTGTTGCCATGGTTTAATTACCATACAATACCATAAATAGTGCTCCAGGCTAACTAAAATAACATTTTTCTTTGTTAACCTCAGTAGGAATTTACTTAACTTTTTTTTATATACCGTACTTGTTTACAAAGTTTTTTTAAAATTCTTCTACACAACTCTCAGAAAGGACTGTCATTTAAAACATATGACCACCATCCCAGGGTTAAATATGTAAAGATTTTGTCTTCAATTACCTAATCAACCAATTGAGAAAAAACAATATGGCTAACTGAAACTGATGTGACACAAACTCTCTGTAAATAGAATAAATAGGACCACAATTTTACTGAGGCAAGAAATGTAATTTAATTTTAATTACCATGTGCTATAGAACAATAATAACTGTTACAATAACATTCTGCAGAGCATTGGCTCCTGTACTAATTTATGTCATGTCATTACTTTACTATAAGGTTAGATATTAGGAACAAGAATATATTCATGTCTACAGGATCAGCTCTCCTGTCACTGACATATTGTTCCCTGTTTTCACTGAAGGATTTCTTTAAATCTTGATTATATTCCCCTCCCAAAGGATTTGTTGTGGTGCTGACAAGTTGACATTTCATTTATACACAATTTTACTTATTCCTTATTATTTCTCAATTGTTAAATGTTATAAGCATAATTAACTTATTTTCTATCACAACTAATCTTATTATGAGTAAAAACTGTATTATGTATGTTTTACACAGATTTAACTTTTCCATCTTTAGACAAAGTTTAAACTCAATTATTCTTTTAACTTATATTAAATAATGTATCATTGTTATTTACAAATGCAGTAAAAATAAGTAGTTATATTCTACAAAAAAAATCCATTAATTATATTATAAAAGAAAGAATTTACAATTAAAGATACGTCATAGATGTTTGTTAAAAATTTTAAATACTCAAAATTGTGAACTTTTTGGTTATTGACTATCATGATACCTCCCACAAAATATAAAGTATAAGAGATCTCATACAAAATCTTACACAAAACAAATTGTTAAATCAGAAAGGTTTTTAAATACGAGTAGTAAAAACAAGTTGAATACTTAACACTTATCATGGAAAACTTGAAAATATTTTTATTTCACTGGGAAAAAATTAGGTAATTAATTTTTTTAATAATAAAGATTACACACACACACAACACACTGATACTGATATTTATTAGCATATTGCAATAAATTATATATGTATTTTATTTATGCTGCAATTATTTAATGGAAATTTAAAGCAAGACACGTTTTTTCTCTGGATGGTTTTTCACAATTAATTGTTCCTTGCATTAGTTGTTTTGTTTCTAAAGTTAAGATAAAATTGAAATATTAGCATCTGCTTTTAAGCTTTTCAATTTAATTTATTTTGTATTGGTAAGATTTTGAAACACAGCTTGAATCTTTATTGTTTATTATAAAATCTGCTCTATAATTAGAACTATATAAATAAAATGGAGCAAATACTTGTTAAAAATATGTTTAAATGTTGTATTTGTTTCTATGCAAATATACTGTTTTATACATAAAAAAGATTATTGTTTTATACAATTTCTTTTTAAAAATGTATACTGTTTTCAGTAAAATAGAAAGATTAAATTTTTTAAACAGAAAATTCTATTCAACCCTAGAGGACTCGCGCGCTAATGCCCATTACACCAGAGCTTGCACAGGGTAATATTTTACCCCAACTAGTTTTCAGGTCAATATCAGTAAAATAGTTGGTGTTATAAATAAAAAAATTATTTAAACAAATTTTGTTATATTATATAAGATAAGAACAAACACACACAATATTATTCCCTTTTCTATACTTTGAAACACTCTTCACATACTTCAACTAAATGGTCTTTTACAAACACTTCTCCCACAACTAACGCAGCATTTTTTTTTTTGTCGAAGTTCCTTGGGCAAAAATTACACCTGTAATTAAAATGTGTTTTGTAATATTCCCAAATATAAAGCTATAACCTATAATGTAAATAAACAAAATCTTTTTTAAAAAAACTTTTTGTAATGAAAATTTTTTTTGTTACAATAATCATGAAAACAAAATATTTTCATATACAAGAATAGTTTATAACCACAAAATACACCAAAACGTAATACTTGTTGAAAAAATAGAACTGTATCTTGACATTGTACACTTTACTATCAGCAAACCAGTCCCATCTGTTGTTGATATATCTTTAAAATTTTTGTATTAAGACATCAATTCTCCACAAGTATACAAAACCCCAATCAAAGTTTTAATTTCTTCGAAAGAAGTTTCATTTTCATTTCTCTTCCTTGCAAAATTAGCCTTTTTTGTCTGTATATAGTTATTTGTGAAATACACTAAATGTCATTATCAAACAACTGATTCGGTGCTTTTAGGGGTGTACTTTAATTTTTTTGCTTTTTCCTTTACTCCTGACAAATGAGTTATAATGTTTGCAAAGGGGTTCTTACATTTTGAGGGCCGGTTTGCAATACCATTTTGTGGGTGACACAATCACTCTACCTTTTTTTGTCAATTTCATATTTGCCATAGTAATAAATAATGTGTTCATTATAAAGTACATCTTTGTCAGAGGTGTACTCATCCAAGTTCAGTTCTAAGCTATAGTTTTCTCTATAGCGTAATCTTCCTCTAAACTATCATTCATGTTATTTATAATACCAGAGTTACCTGGATTTTGAATTCTGAAATCCAAATCTCGGTCAACATCTTCATAAAGAACATTAGTCTGATCGACATCACTGTAGACACTTTGTTCACTCTCAGAGCAATGAACACTTTCCTCAACAATATCACTTTCTTCCCTTGAATATCCTCCTTATAGTTTATTTTCAATCTCTTGTAACAAGGGAATAATAAAATTTCTGTCATTTCTTATCGCCTTGACAAAGTATAAACGTAGATAATTTAAAATAGATTATTAGGTTTATAAATTAAAACAAACTTCAGTTATAAAATCCTCACAAAATACAATACAAAATAAAATTCACTCATAACAATCTTGTAAAAAAACAAATGAAAATTAATTTATGTTGTAAAAACCTTGCAAAATACAAATAGAAATAGGCTTAACTTATAGGGACCAAGGACTGTATTCTAATGTGAGGACTCTTGCGGGGTAAAAACTTTCCAAGCTGTTGCAACAATAACTTCAAACCGTTATAATTAAACAAAAACTGTCAAACAACATGATGTAGGGACAGAAATAGATACAGGACTAGTAAATTATAAGGTATGTAGGGGGTGAAAGAATTTCAGGATTTGCAACTGTTTTATAATCTTTGTTGGAAACTCACTGGGAGAATAATTACCCTGTGCAAGTCCTCTAGGGTCAAGCAATATGTTTGTCCATTATTAACACTCTTTAAACATTTGTAATTTTATATGTGAGTATATAAAATAAAACCCTATTTTATTTGTTAAATCTAAAATATATATAGTTAAATGTTTAAAGTATTAAAAATTAGCTAACAACATTTATATTTTCAAGGAAAAACATGTATAGTTTCAAGGAAAACATGAACCATATAATTGGTGTTTATGTTTCAGTGACCTAGAGAGCAATTTGATTGAAGAAATAGACTCCGAAGCTTTTCAAATTTTTAAACACCTTGAGGATTTGTAAGTGCTTTAACTTTATTTTGTCTCTCTCTCTTTCTCTTTCTCTCTCTCTCTGTCTCTCTCTCTCTCTCTCTCTCTCTCTCTCTCTCTCTCTCTCTCTCCCTCTATATATATATATATATATATATATATATATATATATATATATATATATATATATATATATATTAAACAACTATCACTAAGACAGTCCAAAATTTGAGTAATTAATGGATAAGTTGAAGATAATGTAACAAACATGATGGGTAAGGCTGCCAATGAATGTCTAAAGCGCTCTGGAATATTCATGTCAAACTTGTATATAAATGGCTTGCATTTATATAATTTTTTATAAGTGTGTGTGTTATTAAATTCATATTTATAGTATATAGAGAAGGAATTTTCCTCTTTTTTTATAAAACAATCATCCAGACCATGTGGTCCTGGTTTGCTGTCAGATGCTTCACACTCACAGATATTCTCTTTACTAATACCTTTGTTGCTATTCAACACACTACACCACATTTTATGAGCCCCTTTATCTCCCTTTGAGAGCTCTTTTGGCTGTACTCTATGTTAATTGATGACTGGTTTCTGGTGCTTGAAACACTCAAAAGGTTTCCAAACTTTTTCACTTTGGACATTAGTGATGACATTAATGGCTACTTTTTTTACAAAACATCATAAATAAATTTAGAAGTGCTATTTTTGGTAAATGAACCAAAACTTTTTATCAGTGTACTGTTATACTCATACATATACTCATGCACGAGTGCAATTGGTTAAGCTTCGGTCCTGCCTGTCAACACCAATATATTTGCTATATTAAATTTGTTTAAATATAACCATCAACACAACTTCATTAAGAAGTTGATTTAACTCAGAATTATGAATGATCGCCAAAATAAATATATCCATGTCAGAATTTAACTCTTTGTTAATTTTATTAACAGTCATTTAACTAAAACTACAACAAGTACTAGACTTGTTATTACTCACTATAAAATCTTTTTATTTACACGTAAATAAAGCAACTAAAAATGTAAATTAAAACTAAAAGCAATTGATGTATAGAACATTTTTAAAATGTTACATGTTTTCAGAAATGGTGTTACATGAAAAAGCGGGAGTGAGCAAGCGGTTGCCTAGGTGCAACTATACTCTAAGTGTTAGGACTTATTTTCATATATTTCCAGGGGTAGGACACTGGATCATTCATATATTTCCATCCTTGGCAGGGGTTTTCAAAATGTATAGTATAAAATTATTTTGAATCATTTGGAGAAATTAAATTTACAGTCATTGTAAAGAAATAAATCAGAAAAAAATAAAAGCATTCAAGATGAAAACATACTTTGTATTGGTGTTTTTTAAATTGTATTTTTAAATTACACTTTGAAATCATGTTTTACTAAACACCACTTTTTTCAGAAATCTTGGAAACAATGTATTCCCAACTCTTCCAACTGCAGGCCTTGATAGACTGCTTCATCTAAAGACTTTCAACAACCCAAAGCTTAGGGAGTTTCCACCTCCTGAAAGCTTTCCTCGCATTCAAACTTTAGTGTTGTCGTATGCTTACCATTGTTGTGCATTTATTCCCCTGATACCTGCAGAGTCACCAACAAAGGCACCTCTACAAGAATCAGTGTTATTTCCAACTGATACTGAGTTTGACATGAGTTTGTGGAATTCTAGTCTAACTGATATTTGGCCACAGTTACGTAAGTATCTATAAGCAAATTTATATCTAAACTTCAATAGAAATGTCAGTAAACAATATTATATTACTATATTACAGGCAACTCCCGATTATCCGGGATAATTACCGGCAGGGCCGTCACGGATAATGCGAAATCACGGTTAAAACAAATACCATAATATCCACAGCCCTACTTCTACCCAATGACTGTAAAATCAGCTGATAAATAGTAACGCCTCCTGTTGTACCGTCACTACTGTACAGTTCGTTTTGATTAGCAACGTATATACTGACCACTGATGAAGGGTAGTGTTTACGTTCGACTCGAGCGATCGCGTAATTCTGCGATTTCAGAGTTCGGATTTATTCACCAAAAAACGGCCGCTCGCGCTCGGTGTTATCGGTCCTCCATGCATCATGTTCGATGCTTCGATGTGCACTGATCTGATTGGACGTTGGAGATAACGCGTAATTAGGGATTCGCGCGTCATATAACCGCGTGAATTTATAAAAGGACAACAAGAAATATAACGTAAACTAAGACATGCTGACCGAAACTCTGCCCGCGAGTGCACGTCGCGCGGAAACAGGTAGGAAGGATTTAGGACACGGGGTGGCGACTGCGGGCGAGTTGACAGTCTATAAATTATTCCATAAAGGTTACTGTACGCCCCAACGACCGCCCGCGCTCGTATCCGTCCGCCGCGTTCACATTTGACTCCTCCCGCCCCACTGCTTCAATTGGAGCTGACGATCCCGGTTGATCCGCAACCCGGTTGATGCGATCCCGGATATTCGGGAGTTGACTGTATTTATAATAATGATAACATGTAGATTTTATTCTCTATGATGTTCAGGAAAGCTTTAACTTTATTATTGAACTAATTAACTACTTGCTGATTTTATAATTTAACCCTTGCCACGGATATAAAATGGACTAGTTATACTAGCTCAGAATTAGTGTGTAAAAAAAAATCAGTTCTTTTAAAGCCCTATTTAAATTTAAATTCTTACAAGGATGAAAAAATAAAACAAATTTTTGATCGGTGGGGCTGGGTTGAGGATTGGCAGTAGTTATAAGGTATTGGGTTTTAGATTTCAGTATTTTTGCAACTTTCTGATGATGCTAACTGTATTAGTCAAAATGTTGGACAAAATGTATTACAGAATGTGGTAACGATAGAAAGACAATAAAAAAATTAGATTTATGCAAAATTAATCAAATCGTATATCAATAATAAAAAGTACCACAGCTTTATTTATTGATATGATGTTTCTGTATAAATATGATAGAAAGTTTTAAAACAGATCCTTAATGAAGTTGAATTTGGTTAAAATTGTTAAAAATGTACCATTTTAAAAGTGCTCCAGAATAAACAGTACGGAAACTGAATAGCAGAATGGCGGATATAAGGTCATTCTTGGTCGTTTTATAGGAGACCTCAAGAGATTTTGTTGTGCCTGAAACTTGCCTTTTCATTCACAATTGTTCCAGCAAGATGGCGCAACTGGCCACACTGTCTAAGATAACATTGCTTTCCTTCGAGAAACTTTTCACAACCACCTGATCTCCTGTAGAACAAACATCCCTACCCAGCCCACTCCTTCCCCTCCCCCATCTTACACCACCTGGCCCCTACATCTGGGGAATGATTGAGAAGATTTTCACTGATGACTCACCAACCACGATCATAGAACTATAGGAAAAAACAACCATGTGTATAACGAGCATGAAACAAACCCTTTCACCAAAATGATGCAAAACCTTCAAGAACGATACGAGAATTGCCTCAAATGGAACAGAGGTCATATAGGACATGTTTGTGCCCAACTCTAACTGATTTATCTTCTTTTTACTTGTATATGTTTGTGAAACTACAGGCCCGTATCCGGGGGGCGGGGGGGCGATCGCCCTCCCCCCAACCTTCAAGAACTTTGGGTTAAAATTCAACAATATAATATTAAATTAGGACTTTTTTTGATAATTAAGTTATTATATATTCTCAAATATAAAATCCTAACTGTAATAAATATAATATTAATTTGGTAACATTGTAATGCTCTTTGAATAATTACAAAAATAGAATCACTTATCAAATGCTAGTCTATTTTTATAAATACGTTCGAATTTTAACTTAATTTCCTTAAGTTAATTCGTCTTTTATTGTAAATAAGGAATAAAATTTTAATTTTTAATTTGAAAATGTGACGCGTTCCCTCGGTCTACCCTCGTAAACGTCTACTAGGTACGTTCTACGCCGCAGTTTGTAAAACATCGCATAGTCGTTTCATGAGAAATGGTAAGTTAATAAATAAAGTGAAAAATATTCAAGTCTAAAATTACAATAATTAATTAAGATTTATAATCTTTATACATATTTTTTGAGTGGTAAGCAAACATTTTAGATGCCATTTGTTTGACATTTCAGGATTTTCCGTCATGTTCAAAGTCGAATAATAGAAAACGATCAGGCTTAATGGATGCATATCTGATTAAATGTACAAAGATAATTTGCCTCCCTGATGAAAAATCACAAGTAAGCGAGCAATTGAGTGTTCAGGAATTAAAAGAGGAAATTTCCCAAGAAAATAAGCAAGGTCATTCTTTAATTAACGAGCCTCAAAATGATTCAGTAACAGTGACTTACGATATTGGGAATTATATTGATTCAAAAATTGATGATAATATAAAAAGAGGTATACTTCTCAATTCTTGGGTACCTGATAAAAATTATATTTTTCCTTTCTCAGTGCATAATAAAAAGGGTAAACAAGAGAAACGTTATGCGAGTAGAAAACATTTGGAAGCATATAACTGGGCAGTCTTTTCTGATGCTAAAAAAGGAGAAAATTATCCTGCAACGAACCAGTTGACTACTTAATTTATATCCTAGCCCTGGAAAATGTCATTCAGGATATGAAATCATGTTATTCGGAGGAAATGCTAAACCTATATAATTTATCCATCCTATTTTCAGAAATGGAAAGTGATGATGATTTTCAGCAATGACTAAGTCACATTTCCAAAAAGTATGCTTACTTCTTGAAGGATTCAGAGGACATAAATTAAAAAAAGCTGGAATCAGATTTGGAATCTTGGTATTCCCAATGGGATCGGGAGTCAACAACTGGTGCTTTGTCAGCTCTGGATTTAATAAAAAAATGTGATCAAGAAGTCTATCCTATTATTCATTTTTTACTACGAATTTTAATCACGTTACCGATTTCTAACACAAGCGTAGAAAGAACTTTTTCTAGTTTAAGAAGATTGAAAACATGGCTAAGATCAACCATGGAAGAGGACCGCTTGACAGGATTAGCATTGCTTAATATCAATCGAGAAAAAAAATTGATATAGATTCTGTCATTGATCTTTACGCAAGAAAACGCAAACATCGACTAGAGTTTATTATTTAACTACGAACTATTAATTTTAGTATGAATTTAATTTTTATTTGATATTTGATTCTATTGTTAAATAAATAATACTTATAAAAATTAAAATCATTAAATATTTTCAAATTTTAAGAATTTTTGTTACATGTTTACATACACGCACGTACGTACACACATATTATTTATATATATATATATATATATATATATATATATATATATATATATATATATAATGCATCAATCGCCCCCTCCCCTAAAGCAAATCGCTGGATACTCGCCTGAACTATCTAACTAAAATAAAATCTTATAACTGTTTCAGTACTGTTTATTTTGGCACCAATGGTGTTTTAAAATAGACAGTTTTGCTAAGCTATGTGATGAAACAGAAGAGAAAAGTATTTTTTTCTACACACATATTAGATAATTCTGGAAGAAAATGTTCATATAGATTTCACAATTACATGTTTAATCATTTGTTTTCTAGAATAAGGAAATGCAAATGTTAATCATTCAACAGAATAATATGATTTTGTTATTACTTACAACTTTTTAAAAAAATGTTTTAACTTGCCTATAGTAGCACTTACTTTTTTTGTTGAGGACGGCCATTTCGGTAGATGTGTCCCTTTGTCAACTCAGACCGTAACCGTTGAGTTACGGTCTGAGTTGACAAAGGGACACATCTCCCGAAACGGCCGTTCTCAACAAAAAAAGTAAGTGCTACTATAGGCAAGTTAAAACACTTTTTAAAAAGTTGTAAGTGATTACTAGTAGCTCACGCGAAGATGGAATCAGCAAATGTTATTTTGTTATTGTTAGTACTTAGCTGTTGTATATTTGCAAGTATATGATACATCGCTTTATTAATAGCATAAAAATACTTGATTACCCAAGAATACTGGTATATTGATTATGTACTCCAATAACTTTTTGATTATTTCTTTTATGCCTGCATTTGGGAAATATAAGAGTACATGACAAAAAATAATTCCTCAAAATATATTTACCATTATACAAGTTATCTTCTAATGAATCAATTTCATAGAACTCTTATTTTCCGTAGTAAATTATAAGGCAATCCTAACAGCTAGCTTAACAAAGTCTAAGCTGATAATGCTTTATAACTATAATTCATGTCTGAAGATTGAGGTACAAATTTGCTTTTGCTTTATAATCAATATGGAAATTCAGTCACAAACGACTAAAACATAGTACAAAATATACTCGTTCTTACCTCTTACAATAAAAACAGCATTTTGTGTATAATAATTCGGTACTTTGGTGTTATACGACCACACACCTAGAGGAACAAAGAAGGTGGAATGTATATGGCATGCTGAAGAGATGGTAACTCTGAGAATTTTGTTTACATCAGAATGAACACTCCTCTCTTTCCGCTTGTCAAGCCTTATCTTGATCCTACCGAACTAGCTGTGAAAACAGACAGTGTCTGACTAGACAGTGTGTCACATCATTCTTTGCTATAACAGATATTCTTGTCCTGTAGAATATTTTGCTGTGTGGTAGAAGTGTTTAGTATTGATGGGTCTTAGATTTGATCATGAAGATTTGGGATTTGCCTGGTAATGAAGAGGGAGCAATAAGATTGTTACAAGATAAAGACTTGTTTCAAAAATTTAAACAGTGTGTGCATAGACATGAAACTTGCTTGAAGACTCAACGAGTTGAGATGATGTGGGGCTATCTGGAAAAATAAGACACTGAGTTACAGGCTGTCACCATCTAGAATCCTACCTAGCAGAATACATGTGGTGGTTAGCAGTATCGGCTGAGGTAGGGCAGCCATTATATACATTTCTCCCTGATATTCTTAAGTTTTGAGCAGCACAGTCAACAAAACAAATATTTCATAAGTTCTTAATTTTGTCACTAAAGAGTTATATTTTCATTCTGTAATGTTTCTTAATTTATATTTATACTTATCCCAGAATTTACTGATATTGTAAAACAAATTTAGGAACATGATAAAAAATACATTGGCTCTGACATAACAAAAATTTACAATTTTTTGAAAACATTACTTACCAAAGCGCATTAAAACTATACAAATTCAAGATTCTGTCTAGTAATGGAATGATTATTAATATGAATTTTTTTTCTATAAATGTATATAATGTTTAGGCAAACTTGAATTTTAGTAATAACATGTTGCTATTGTATACAATATTAAAATCTGGCATTGCATAAAAGTATTACATCAAATAATTATGTTTGAATCTCAGAGAATCTAAGCAAAAAGTTTGGAACTCAAATCAATGAGTTATGGGACAACTTTGGATCAGATTTCACTTACCCAGGGAATCTTCCTGCTTATGTAGAGGAATACTTTGAAGAACAAGAAAGTGGAAAACAAACTGACACACCACCTGGAAAAATTCAATGCTTGCCTACTCCAGGTATACTTCCTATTTATGTTACCTTCATTTAAACACACACAAAAACAGCATTTTTTTAAGCAAAATGTGTAATTGTATCAATTTTTAATTTTTTTAAAAAATTCATTTAAATTAGATTTAAGGTTTAGCAAATTAATTTAAGTAAAAATATCTAATTTCTGCGTTGTAAATTTTGAGGATTTTAAAATAATTTTTATTCGTATCACTTGGTAAAATAAAACCACTATTTACTGACATTTTTCAGCAGACACATTTTGCACTAGATCAGTGAATTGTTCAATGCTGAGAGTCTTGTCTGTGACTCACAGCATTGAACAATTCACTGATCTAGTGTGAATTGCGTCTTCTAAAAAATATCAGTAAATAGTCGATCGATACCAATAGAAATAAAAATATGTGCCCAAATCATGAAACATCTTATAATGTGCCCTTAAAACATAACTTGGAACCAACTGAAAATATATAGTATAAAAAACTTGTATATTTTTCACTGCTTGTAGATGTAAATGACTGAGTGACCAATATTCCTCCTGGTTCTATTTGTGTAGCTCGTGATATACTAACGATTTTGAGCTGTATGTTGCAGTAGTTTTGTACAATGACTGTTACTGAAGTGCAAGTGTACAATGCCATTCCAACATAAACAGAAACATATTTCATTTTTTTTTTACCATTAAAGATAAAGTAACCTTTTATTGTAAAGTACAGATCAGTACATTCATTCTCGTTTCATCATTTCAAGCACAGCATGGGATTACTTTCCAATGTTTTCTTTATTTTTAGTCAATGCACATAAATATTGTTAAATGTACATTTTTTTTTAATGAGAGTTTACTGTACTACCCTTAATGAATAACTGATGTAAGTTTTAGATTAGTACTTAGTGATAGCTTGTGATAATTTGAATTCTTGTTCAGGTCCTTTCCTGCCCTGTGTGGATCTATTTGATTTCTGGACACTTCGATGTGGTGTGTGGGTTGTATTTCTACTAGCGATGTTAGGCAACGGAACCGTAGTTTTTGTTTTGATATTTTCAAGAAGCAAAATTGATGTCCCTCGTTTTCTTGTGTGCAATTTAGCAGCAGCTGACTTCTTTATGGGAGTTTACTTAGGTATGTGTTTATATTAAATTCTTTTATAACTAAAAATAAATCACACAATAAGATTTTATCAGTGTTAAATTCGTACATTAAGTTATTTCGAATTTATATTACAATATTTATAGATTAGCCGTTATAAATTAATAGTGAAATATAAAAAAATTAGGGGATAAATACTAGCTAGTTGTAAAATATGCAAGTGGCATCAAAATTATTTTTATATGTGTGTATATTTAACTGCATAAAACGTAGCAAAACACCTACTTGTATATTTTATATGTAATAGTGTAACTAGGGTATGTATACTGATATTTCAAATGTATATGTATACCCTCCACATTATTTAATGCATTGTTCAATTCTACGAATCATAAGCAAGACTGTTCAGTTATTATATATCTGTTGTAGAATGATATATTGTATGGGATTATTAATATTAATTTTATACTGACGTGTATTATTTTTGTATTACTAATTTATGATTGTGTTTGACTGAAAGTGGGTTCGTTGTTTAGTATGTATTGTTATTGGTTTTGTGATGTTTATATATTTTAAAATTTTCTATTATGTTGAGTTTTCTGCATTTATTTATTATTTGTAGAATTTGTAGGTATGACTCAATTTTGGTATGTGCATGTAGTATCTGTTGTACAAGTGTGGCTGAGTTTAAAACTTAATGACGCTTTGCGATATAAATTCAAGACACACTATAAACATACACCACAAGGGATGACCTACATATGTAGGCTTGAAGAACAAAAGCAGAAAATTCAACACATCAGAAAAGTCAAAATATTTAAAAACATCAACAATAAAAAAGGATACATAACATTTACAAAATACTTCTAACCAAACACATTCTTTGAATTTTTATTAGAAAAACTTCAGATAGCAATATTTAAAGTGCTATTTTTCACCACACTGTGAAAACTTCCTGAACAATCAGCCTAATCCTCAACTATCACAATTGAACAATGCACTGACCAGTTGCATTCAACGCTGTAATGTATATGCTGAAAATATCAGAAAGAAGTAACTTGGTTAATCTTTTATCCAATTAAATATACAGCAATGTTTTTTATTAGAGTGGATTGAAAGAGTTGGACTTACATGAGATATGACTAACTGGAAGTAATAGACAATCCACAAAGAATGCTTGAATCTCTTTAAATACAAAGTGGTCAACTTGAAAAATTAAACTATGATTAAAGTGAAAAATACATTTATTAGTACCCTACAGTAAATACTCGTAATTAAGAACTAGATTAGTAACTAAAGTCATAAAATTGTAATCTAACAGTATATTTTCCTTTAAACCTGAAATAATTTTCGTTTTAACACAAGAAACTTCTTCTATGTTTTTCTGTCATTCTTTGTTATACTGATTTTTATGTTCTGAATAAACCTCACAATATTATTTGAAAACCATATTTCAAGTTATTAGAACAAATGAAACTGCCTACAAAACTCACTGAATCTGTGTTGAGTAAACTCACGCTGACATGAAATTCCTCTGTCGCCTCAGTTCAACAGACAATTCATCCAATAATACATTAGCAAAATAATCTGATTATTCAATTCCTTCTACTAGCTTACACTTTTGTGATATATATTTTGTACAAATTTTAAATTGTTAATAAAATACATTTCTGTTCATCCAGTCAAGTTCAAACTTATATATATATATATATATATATATATATATATATATATATATATATATATAATACGTTTTCTTGTTTAATAATTTAAAACAACATAGGTTATTCAAATACACAAGAATATTTATTAATTTATATTCAAAGCTTTTCGTTGGTAAACAGTACCAACAAAAAGCTTTGAATATAAATTAATAAATATTCTTGTATTTGAATAACCTATGTTGTTTTAATAAAAAAAAAAAAATATATATATATATATATATATATAGGAATTTTTCTTTTGCCACCAACTGGTTGTTGTTAAAACCTCCATTCCACAACCTTAAATTGTTACCATGGTTACCACACAATATCATAAACAATACTCTAGGATTAAGAATGAATAAAAAGAATAAAAGAAACAAACAAACTGGATGGTACCAAACCTTGCTTCCGAAACGGAGAATGCGAAAGGAAAGCGAAAAGGAAATACAACTCAATGCAAGCGACAAAAAAAGAAAGTGTATAAATAGTAACAAACAAAAATAATATTCCAACACCATACACAGAAAAAAAAATAAAAAATTGCAAGGTAATTCCCTTTCTATTTTACCCCTTAATATTGTTTTTCTGAAATATGTATATACATATTTACATTAGCTGTAAATATAAATAAAAACTAAACTAAAATATAATCATCTTTTGTTGATTCAAGTAGAAATTGACTTTTTTTAAATTTAATATTACTTGTTTACTTATAAATTTAACAGGACAAAAAACATTTTACTTTCAAGAAGTATTTTATACTCTTAACCTCACATTTAATGGGATTTTTCTATTGCATTATATATATATATATATATATCACTTTCACTTATGTACTTAAACAAGAATCTTACTTGGTATTTATACGAGCTAACTTTCAATGGCTGGTCGTGCCGTCATCCTCGGGCATACTGGGGAGTACAGTGTTGCATAACTACAAATATATATATATATTAAAACAACATAGGTTATTCAAATACAAGAATATTTATTAATTTATATCCAAAGCTTTTCGTTGGCAAACAGTACCAACAACATCAGGAATGAAAATTACAATAATGTAAGCTCTAGGCCTAAAACAATGATATGTTTTAGGCCTAGAGCTTACATTATTGTAATTTTCATTCCTGATGATGTTGGTACTGTTTGCCAACAAAAAGCTTTGGATATAAATTAATAAATATTCTTGTATTTGAATAACCTATGTAGTTTTAAATTATTAAACAAGAAAACGTATTATATATATATATATATATATATATATATATATATATATATATATATATTTAAAATTTATAAACGATAGATTAGAAGTATAAATTAACTTGCCACTTCTTATTAAAGTGAAACAAGATTAATAAAATTAATGACATCCGTCTATTTCTTACTACAAGAAGTGAATTAAAATTTTACTATTCTGTCCGACACATTTCTTTTGAATGGTTTTTACATTTATCAAAAATGCATTCAACTGATTCTTTCATTGACTTTTTGGGAAAAAAATGTTGGAAGAGTTTTTGCTAAAGAAAACTACAATGAAGTATAGTCTGCAAACAAATTAAACTATTGAATTCTTATAACCAGGGATATGAGATTCATTTAACCAAGTATTCAATATTTAACTAATGATCCCCCGATAATTTATTCATCATATTGGAACAGGTTAGCTTTGATTCAAAATCAAATAAAAATCGACTCCTTAAAAACCTCTCAGATATTCTACTTAAACTTTTTAATTTTAAATGAAAACTTTTCTTTGTAACGTTTATAATATTTTAAAGCTTAAAAATTAAACAAACCATTCATGTCTATTATGTTTCAGGATTACTTGCTGTGGTTGATGCGTCTACATTGGGTGAATTTCGCATGTATGCCATTCCTTGGCAGATGTCTGCTGGATGCCAGCTCGCTGGATTCCTCGGAGTATTAAGCTCTGAGTTGTCTGTTTATACATTGGCTGTTATTACACTTGAACGTAATTATGCAATAACCCATGCAATGCATCTCAATAAGCGGCTGTCTCTGAAACATGCCAGCTACATCATGCTGTGTGGATGGACATTCGCAATTATCATGGCAATGTTGCCTCTTTTTGAAATATCAGATTACCGAAAGTTTGCAACTTGTTTACCATTTGAAACAACAACAGGAACTGGGAGTCTTATGTATGTTGTCTCTTTAATGTTTATAAATGGTGTTGCATTTTTAATATTGATGGGATGTTATCTTAAAATGTATTGTGCCATTCGTGGCTCCCAAGCTTGGAATTCTAATGATTCCAGAATAGCAAAAAGAATGGCTTTATTAGTGTTTACTGATTTCTTGTGCTGGTCTCCAATTGCATTCTTTTCTTTAACAGCTGCTTTTGGTTTACAACTAGTCACACTTGAGCAAGCTAAAGTGTTCACAGTATTTGTTTTACCTCTCAATTCGTGTTGCAATCCATTTCTCTACGCAATTTTAACAAAACAATTCAAGAAAGATTGTGTCTTGATCTGTAAAGCTATAGAAGAATCTAGAGTCACACGTGGGATTGGCAGGTGTCGACATAGTTCTAATTTCAGTAATCGTCAAACACCAGCAAATACAAACAGCTTGGTTGATCGTTCTTCACGAGAACACAATCATCCTCATCAGCCATGTAGCTGCAATGTTAAACTTCTTGGTGACATCCCAACTCAGCCTCAAACACCAAGAGTTTGGCTTTTTGGTAAATTCAGATCATTCCTCTTGTGCTTGCAAAGAGGAAGTGATTCTAGACACCGCACACATTCTGATCAATATGCTTATCAAATTGCAGAAATACAACAAAAACAACACAAACGAGCATCTTCTGTATCTTCTAGTGATAACTTTAGTTCATCTAGATCAGACTCTTGGCGACAAAATCATCACCACTGTGGAATACCCATGAGGTTATTAGACCCAAAACGTAGGGCTTCATCATGGATTGTTACACGTAAAACATCTCAAGATTCAAATCTTTCTAGCTCAAGAAATGACTCATCAGGCTCTGCCACAACAGCAAGTACAACAATGTCAAGGGTTTCACGATCAAGTGCTTCAAGTGATACAAGGACAAAACCGAGATTAACTCGACAAAGTGCTGTACAAGACGACAGTGAGCCTCCTGGTTCTCCAGCAAGGTTAACTGTCAGGTTTTTGACAACAATTCCTTCAGCTGCAGAAACTAGTGTGCAGCAAGATGACGAACCAGCACCATGCTACGCCATCTTACATGCCAGTCCAGAACCTTCACCTACTCCTAGTCATCCTGTAAATATCTCACCTCGACAGAGAAAAGAGTTCTCACCAAATAATGATAAACGATCACCTTCTTGAACTTCAAACAATTAGGGACTCATTTGTGAATTTTGTGATCTTAGTAGAAAATTTAGTACCAAGAAAAAGGTATTTTTGGATAAGATTTTTTTAAATTTACATTATAAATTTAATGACAGGTGAACAAATTCTCAGACTAAAATGCATTTATCAAATTTGACTTGGGAAAAAATAACATTTTGCTCACTATTTTTCAGTTATGAAAAGTATTCTTCTTTTAACTACAATTTTTAAAGAAACTGTTTCATTTCTAAACTAAATATATTTAGATTATTTTTGGCAGGGAAAATTGAGTTAATTTTAATAGTTAAAATGTTAAAGTTACTTGTTGTAATCATCTTGAATTCACTGATCAAACTATAACTAAATGATACTTAACTAAGTGAATATGTAAGGGCTTACTTGCTGACGCGTTTAGAAACAAAAGGCTTTGCTTCGTAAAAAGAATGATTGTTTCGAAACATGTCAGCAAGTAAGCCCTACGTATTGACTTAGTTGAGTATTATTCAATTATAATTTAAAATGTTAGTTACAAATGTTAAAATAAATTAGAGAAGGCCTTTTCTCATGGTCTGAAGTTGAAGTCTGAAATTTATTTATGATATTAATGGTATGTTATAAAACCTAATTTTCATACTTTTTAAAGACAAAAGAGTCAAAATTTTATTAATTGAAATGTAGAAGGTATCCTAAATGTGTTTTATTTTGTTGGTTCCTTTCATTACTTCCATAAAGAAAATTTATAAGGTAAAAACACTTACTTCTGCTTGATAAGGACGTCGTTTGCAGGGTCTTGATATGGGGGGGGGGGGTTGATTTTTGTTAACTATAAGTTGTTAAATTGTTAACTTACACTTGGAGGAAACATTTTCGTCTTGCGTCTTCTTCAGCGTCATCCTTATTGATCCTTTGCGATTTACTAACTATGTCGGTTATCACTACAATTTATTAGTAGCAGGGTATAAAGACCAGCCCAGCTGGCCATGAATGTCATCAATGTTTGATTGTTTGCTTCAAATAGTTTATTTTCTGATACATCATGTCATTGTTTGATTGTTTATTTCAAATAGTTTATTTTCTGATACATCACGCACAAGATTAAACATATTTGCTTTCCAAGGGATAGTTATCAACTCTCGAAACTTAAACCGTAAATAAAGAAAGAAATTTGTGGGTCATTGATCTTCTGTCCGACATCTAAATCTAATAGAACACTTAGGCAGTTTTTCAACTGGGGTGAAAAGCTCAGTATAGGTTTTACTCGGTGTCGGTCAGTAGCGTATTCATGTGTACATACGAAGTGAACAATAATAGTGGGAGCCTAGAATCTAAAGCAAACTTCAAACCGTAAGTAACTTTTAATTTGTTTTTATTAATTATGATTACACAAAGTAATCAATTGATAAATAATAAATTAACTAAGATATAAAATAACAAATAACAAAATTGTACCATTTTAAAAATATAACATTTAGTGCTTTATGAGTAGAAATATTTTTGTAATGAAATACAATTCAATTGACATGAGGAATTACTTCGTACCCACTAGTCTTCGTGCCACGCATGTAATTATATCAGCAATGGGTTTAAAGTTTTTTTATCATCAATAAATATTTTTTTTTAAATAATACGCAAGAACCTAACAACTGATTTAAACATAAAACTTGTTTTAAAGTTTTTATTTACTGAATTAATTAAGATATTCAGATATTAATTCAGATACAGATATTTTTAAAATTAAACTGATAAATAGTTTATAATACTAAAACACTTTTGAATATTTTACAACTTGCCTATAGTAGTACTTACATATATTTGCTGAGGATGGTCGTTTTGGGAAATGTGTCCCTTTGTCGACTCGGACCATAACATTATAATAATGAAAAAATGATAAAATTCAAATGATAAAAAATAAAATTAGTCTTGAGAAGTTGTATTTCCCCCTCCTTTTCCTAAAACTAATTATTTGAATTAGTTTCCCTACTTTAGACGTTAAAAAACAAGACTTTGAAGCTCTGGTTAAAAGATTTTTAACACTACCTAAGCTAATCACCTAATTTATTATGTAAGATTTTACCTAATAAATTTTTATGTTCAAAATTTGTTTCTTAAATTCATCTAGAACATTAACTTTTATTAATATACAATTCATAATTGTGATAAGTGCTTAAAAAAATAAAACTATTTAATATATCCTTCACGTTGTTTTCTTTATAATTTCATAATTTTGTAGGGAAATCTCTTTCACAAAAGGGGGCTCTTTTTTGTGTCATCTTCCTCTCATAAAAAATTCTTAAAACTTAATAAATGTAAGAATTTTGTGTATAATAGAATATTTATTTTCCCAACTAAAGAAAAACAATTGAAGTTTAATTTCTCAATTATGGTAAGATGCATATGATTTTATTTTTAGTCTGTTCTTATCCAAAAACACCTTTAAACAATGTGATGTGAAACAAACAGCTACAATAAGTAATTTATAAACCAGTGCCATGGAATGTGATGAGCGTGAGTGTAAATATTATTTTGTATGTGTATTGTATAAAGTCTAAGATTTTATGTGTCAATGTGTCTTACAGTATTGTTTCTATTGTGTTAAGTTATATACCATTGATATTTTTTATTTTTGTCCATCATGTTCATACGCTTTTATATTTGCTTAATTTATGTGTTTTATACAAAGAATACTGTTTAAAAAATATAAAATATAACATTTTAAGCTCATGGATGGAATATAAATACAATAAAAGAACATTTTTGAAGACTGTTTTATTTGCCTTTTTAATTATCCACATTCTTTCATAAAAGTCCCTTTTATCTTTTACACAGCAGTCTTCCTGCTTGAATCCGTAGCTTCGCCATTAAATCCTCATCAGTTCAATAACACTATTGAGAGACCATTTTTCAGCATTCAAAGAAGCCTACATTTTGCCTACAAAAGAACTTTTAAAATCTTGAGCAAGTTCAAGACTTTTCCTCTAAAAAGTTCAATGTGATTAATATATTGACTAGTATTAAAGGTAAAATATATTTTAATAACTATACATTATTAATTTAGTTTCATCGAACATAATGGACTACAAAATCCTAGAAAACAATTCTCTTTGTTTAACTAATAAAATGTTATTTATACATAATTAATTTGCAAATTTTTTATTGTAAATGAAACATACCTACTTTGTTTATTACTTCAATATCCTTTATCTAGGCTAATACCCCCTTACCTGTAATTCTCAGTGAATTGCCATTTAAATCTTTATTTACCAAGTCTTATAGGAATGTTACGCTCTTTTTCATATTCTAAAATTAACAAGCTTCCTGTTTTATAGATTTTTGTTAGTAATAAATTTAGTCTTATAACGCCATGATTCCATTACCAAAATCAGAGTCCCAAAGGTGAGCTTAACATACAAGTACTCAATCTTGGTTAACAGCGATATTTCAAGATATTCGGGAGTTGCATTTTATCGACGTATGTCATGAAAACCACACATTGTCCAGTGTGCTAAAAAAGCAATGAAAAGAACAAGATTACTCAAGAGACTAACAGGTACTTCTTGGGGAGCTAACCAAGAAGTTCTAAAAACTGCCTTTAAATCATATGTAACACCAATTTTAGTTAGTGAAGTGACAGTCACAGCCAGTAAATGCACCACAAGTTTACTTGATTTAACTCAAAACAACCCCCTAAGAGTGATAACTGGTGCTGCAAAGTCCACTACTATTGCTGCAATGATGGCTTTAACTGAGATTGAACTGCTAGAAATACGCAAGGAGATATCAAACTTATATTTCTGGGAGCGATTTAAACGGACAAACAAATCTTGGGACAAATACCGTAAATGCACAAATAGACTCAAAACCCATAAACACCTCTTGCGGTTACCAGGACCTTTATATAAAGTATGGAGTCACTCACGGAGAACCAGCTCTGCTTACTGCTTATCAGGACTGCTTCCAGGAGCTTCCTGAGGCAGAGCTCCTCCTGACAGACCTTCACTTGTCAAAGCATGCATCCTCGGATCAGGAGCTTAGAAGTGCAGCCCTCCGAATTGTCAATGAAAAATACCCTACACCAGATTGGCTCCAAAATCAAACTGACGGAACATTCATACCTGGATCAGGCAAAATAGATGTTGCATACTAATGCATATATTTTGAGGGATTTTCTGCTGTTATTGCCCACCTTAGCAGCTACAACAGTGAGGTAGCTGCCATATATGCTGCAGTAATTGACTGCTTCAGCTAAGCCCATTTTCCTTGTTAATTCTAAGACTGCCATCTTGAACCTCTCTGGGAACTCAAAGACTAACTGTAGTAGAATACATAGACTGTACAAGAAAACTAAATGCTCTCATGGGTACTTAATTTCCAGTGGATCCCGAGCCATGTAAACATCCCTGGCAATGAAAATGCTGATAAACTAGCCAAGCAGGGAACAAGCCTCCCTCAGCCCGAGCATCTTAGTTCACCTAAGAATGGAATCATGTTCGATTGAGAGAACTCTCAGCGGGAAAATGAACTTTGTGACAGATAGATCAGTTGACCATAACTTACTCCGAACTGAATGTGTTGCAGCTATCAGATTGAGGACTGGTCATGATTACCTTTGCGCACCCCCACCCCATCCATGTACTACCGACCCTGGAGTGTTTGGTGTGTGGTAGTGAACTAATGAAACCCGAAAACCTTAATGATTGCCCAACCCTGGACCAGGCCCAGGATTATTGCAGTCCCATCTTCAAGGGGGTCCATCTCTACTGGTCAGCTCATACTGCCAAGGGCGGGCGTTGGCTAGTAAATATATTTAGTTGTATAGTCTGATACTAACTTGATACATGTTTCTACTAAAATATTAATAGCTGTGTTTGAAGTAAATAAGTATTGGTATCCTTAGCTCAAAAGACTTCTTTTTATTGGCTGTGGCATAGCGTGTAATAATATTTTTTGAAATTTAAAATATTAACTTAATTGCTTAATTGACATTTGTTTACATTCAATTCTTTGGTAAAATTATTTTTCAATACACTGTATTACTCTTGTTAGTAAATTTCTTGGTTTTAACTTTTTATTTTAAAGTATTGCTTTTAATTAAGATTTAAACATTTTTATTAATACAAACTATAATATTTTTATTTTTTCTTCTACAGTTTTAAATGGTCGGTGCTAGGATTGTTATTTACTCAGTATGTCACTTAAGTAAACACTACACTAGTTTCATACTTTACTCAACAAATTGTTTAAATTAATACCGCATTATTTTGATTGTTTACTCGAATGTCATATTAATAAACTCCCCACTAGTTGTAGTGAGTGTGCATGTGTCTACTGCAAAGGTTAGAAATTTCATATTTCTGAGCAGCAAATAGAATTGTTTAAAAAAAAACAAATTACACTTTGAAATTCAGTAATCCCAACTTTAAACACTAAACAAGATTGGAGGAGTATAAATCAGGTTAAACAAAACTAAAGGGCACTTATGAGGAGGTCATTTTAATTTAATTCAGGGCAAATTAAAATATTTTTAAAGAAAACTTAATTAATAACAATATAATAGTTTATTAATCAGGATCTAAAATGGTAACAATGAAATAGTAAATTATAATGAATTTGTAATTTGTATTACTAATGAAATAGTAATAAATATTGTAAACTGGTACAATATTTATTATGAGTAAAATATTGTAAAGTAATAGTGTAAAAAACTGTTGAGATTTATAGTAATTTAAAGAAAAAATTCAAACAAAAATCTTTTTGCAATGGAACCATTGCTGAAGAATCAACAGAAAACTAAATTAAGAAATTCAAAATCTCAAAATTTCCAATAACTTAAGGAGAATATACTCGTAGTTATGAAAGTACTGTATTTAATACAATAAGTAGTGTTTTAAAGTAACGTATTAGTGTTGTATTTAGTGTAATAATAGTTTATTAGGAAAGGGAAATAAAGTTTGATTAAGATGACTACGTATTTATAATAAATTTTTTTATTAGACATTGACTTGAGATATGGTGTGTCTGGCATGAGAAATTTTTGGACTTAGTGAGGGATTGAAAGGCACCATGGCTCATGAGTTCAAAACTCATTAAATACATTATTAGTCATGATTCAAAAGCGGTAGGATATGTTAGCAGCCATATATAACTTCCTTTATGCCATTCTTTTAAGTTAAATAAAGAAAGGGAAATGCTAAAATATAGTCAGGAAGTTTTTAAAAACAACCTCTTGGAGAAAAAGAAAAAACTTTGAGATCATGTTTTTGAGAGTGTAAACTCTGTTTAGAGAAAAAAAGTGAAATGTAGACTTAATTAAAGTTTTCTCGGTGTTTCTAATTAATCAAAGAAGATTGTAAATTGAAAATGGTTTGAATTGTTAAATTTCTTAACTTAAAAATTTCCATAAATGGTTTTTGTGAAAAAAAAAGTAGTTCCATTAGTTACAAAAACGATTTCAGAAGAAAAATTAAACATGAGGTTTAGTAAAAATTCTGCTTGCGAGAAGATAAACTAGTGTTAGTTGCCTATCCAACATAATTAATAGTTTCATGGACCAGACAACAATGGCTAAAATTCGGATCTACAAAGAAAGGATTGCATCATTTCCCAGCATCCAAGTAGAATGAAAAGAAGTTTGTCTAAAATTCCAGTAAGTTTGAATTTTTGTATTAATTTTTTAGATTTGAATTTTTCTTTGAAATTTCCCAAAATTTAACTCAGTTTAAATATAAACTAATTGAATAAATCAATTTTTCAAATTAACAGTTAAAGGTTGGAATATAACATTTTCTTTGTTGATAAATCATGTCTCAACTGAATTTACATAATGGCTTTATGGATATAAGGTTTCATCTTACATAAAGGCCAATGTAGAGGCAATGGCAGGGCTAAAGACAAAGTGGTTACTATTAACAAGAATATATTAACACCATATTTTATGTCAACATATAGGAAATGTTAATTGGTTCCATCATATAAACGAATAGGTTTATATGATGTATTAAGATATATTAAAATGAGTAAATTAAATTAATGTTTGTGGACAAATTATAAAATATATTCAGTCATTCAATAAAAAAAAATACATATAAACGTTTTTATTCATGTTTATACACTGTATATATATATATATATATATATATATATATATATATATATATATATATATATATACAGTATATATATTTATACATATATGTAGTAAAACCTCTCATATCCGGATCAAAGTGGCCACAGCCCAATCCAGAAAACAAAAAATCCGGATACAGGATGCGTTATGTAATGATGTACCTTTATACTATATAATCACAACCATTCCAATTGGAAGTAGATGTATGATTGGTTTAAATAAATAGGTTACACTTATTGAAGATTGTAATTATATTTTAATAAAAATATAGAGCTGAACGTACAATCTAGTTACATGCCTTTCTGTATAGTTCCTCAATACTGTACTGCACATACTAATGTATATTATCAGTTTTGGTAAAAAAATATGTAATGGCTGTTTGCTTGTTTCTTTGATGAAATATCCTTCCACCTTCGAAAGAGTAGATGATCAGCTGCTGTAGCTCCGTCTTGTTGTTCAAAGTACTCGATCAGCTGGTCAAAAGCCTGGGAACCTTTGCTATGTGTTATGGTTGGTTTTCTTTGGTTATATTCGGCTGGCTGTGTGCGCACTAAGTCTATAGTATAATAATTCGCAGAATAAAGACGCTTACTTTATTTTCATAGTAGGTCTCGATATGAGAGTATATATGGTATGTCATTTTTGATTGATAAAGATCATTGTATGATCGAAATATTTCAATAGTGTAATATGTTTTTATGTGTCTATTTATTTATTTCCAAGAGATTGCAGTTTTGGACTATTGCCACTAGGTTAGCCTGTCAGTCTCCTAACTAGTCCAAAAATTTCTAAATAAGCTTTAAGCTCTACTAGAACTGACATATATATATAACATGAATATATTAACAATATATAATATAACTATAACAAACTAAATACTTTTGTTTGTTCTAGCCATTTAAATTTTCAATATTAGAAAGATCTAGTAAGATTTATCATCAAATATTAGATAAATTAAAACCCTAACACATTCACTAATATTTGGTCTATATTAGTGAATTTAGACTAGATATTCATTCATTATATTAAGGTCACAATATACAGGAAACATTTTCATAAGTAATTATTGCGTAGCTGAGTGAAAACTTTTAACTTACATGGTGACGTGTTTCAAAGCAATCGTTTTATTGACAATGGCAACCTACTCAACAAGTAATCAAGTAAGTTGAAGGTTTTCACTCAGTTACGCAATAATTACTCATGATTCATTCAGTGAATTCAAGAAGATTACAAGTAACTGAAAAATTTTATCAATAGAAATTTTAATTTATATGACTAAAAACTAAATATGATGATCCAAATCTTCTTTCTTATATGTTTTCTGTCTTTAGACACTGTCAAAGTTAATCTAATACTATATCTCACAACTGAGAAATAAACCTCTTTGTGCAAATATATTTACATGAATTTACATGCCTTTATTTGGTACTGAAAATAAATATTTGATCATGGAGATTGGATTCCATAAATTAACGTTTTGTACTTTACCCAGAAACGCTCGCACTATTAGATTGAATCTAACATTTTTAGTTGCTCTGAATAAAATTATTCAATTTTTAGTTGGATGCGACTGAGCTTCTAAATATGCTTCTTCGAGGATGTTAGCCAGCTACTATCAAAAATTTCGAGTAGATAGCGTGATTGAGAGGGTAACCAGAGGTGAGAGAAGTGTCAGGGGTTTGCCCATGTTAGGGAGATCACGTGAGGGCTGTGTTAGGAGCAGCCTAACAACGCGAGTAATTGCGTAACTGTTAATACTCTAGTTTTTCTATCTGTAATTTTATATAACTATTTCATAAATGTATAAAATAGCAAAATCTTGTTGCTGTTCATGCCGAGTTGGTTGTTAATTACTTATTACACTTTTGCTATTACTTGCGACCAGACTTTTTGTTAACTAAAGGTTGTTAAATTGTTAACTTAAACTTGGAGGAAACGTTTTCGTCTTACAACTTCTTCAGCCTCGTATTTTTGCCGCTAGGAATGCTGCAGTTGTGCTTCCTCGGTACCATTTTTTTGAAAGTAGAAGTGATGAGATTGATGAGTATGTGTGATCTGTGCCGTGTTTGTTCATTTAGGATGTCATTTTTATGTGTGTTGCTAAGTCTATATATTTCATACTGTTCTAGTGTGTTTACCTTATGGCCTTACTTTATGTTGCATGTTTGGAGGATGCTCGTGTTATTTTCCATACTTTGCATGAGTGTTTAGTGTGTTTAGTGCATGTGTAGATGACGTTATAATACTATACCGTGGAAACATAAGACAATGTCAACAACTCCAAACACATATAAACAAAAATATACAGTTCACTGCAGAATTTGAAAACAACCAAACATTAAATTTCTTAGACGTCACCATGACAAAAAATCAAAACAAACATGAATTCAACATATACCGCAAGCCAACCATGACAGACACACTGATACACAAGACATCGAACCACCCGAAACAGCATAAACACATAACATAAATTTGATCTGTAAATTATTTTTAACTGGGTGACAAAACTATATCAACTTTTTGTGATGACCCATTTCGAAATTATCGATTCATCTACAAGGAGATGGTTTTAAAATGTGTTAGCACAGTATATTGTTAAAGATTTTTCACTTACTTGAAAGACAATTATTTATGAATATAATCATTGAAATTAAGATGATTATAACAACAAACTATAAAATTTGAAATGATTATAAGGAAATGTTCACATATTCCAATAAAAAACATTTTATAGTGCACATAAAAGCTGGTTATACAAATGAGATACATTATTATTATTATTTGTCTGAGTTACTTCAAATTAATTCTGAAAACAATTTTCATTATTTCCCTAGTTTTCAATATTAAGACACTGAAGTAGTTTAAAATTTAAAGGTAATATCCAAATAATTGTTTTCATTATTTTAATAAATTTTATACACAAAACATTAATATATTACAATGTAAGAAAATGCAATTGTAAATAGATTTTTTTGCTCAATAAATATAATACAATACAAACATAGAGAATTTAGTTGGAAATTTGTTTATATAGATGTTCTAGGCTGCATAAGTAAATGAGAAGGTGGAGGTTTATTATTATCAATTACTTCTGCTGGAGATTCTGGTGAGGCTGGAATAACTGGAACATCTGGACATCCTTCTACCATTAGTCTGTTTAAACTCTTAAGTGTGCGTTTCTTTCTCTCTGGCCTTCGATTTTCTGTTTCTGTTATGTTGCTTGACCAGTAGTTGTCCAGTTTGGATTTTAGATCATGTTCTGACTGACTAGCAAGAACTTGGCCTCCTGTAGCAGATGATATTACTGTTTCTTCTTCAAGATTGTCTTCATCTACTTCCTGTAAAAAATATTTTTATTATTATAACACTTTAGAATTAATTAATTTGAAATAAAAATCTGTCAGAAAAAAAGACCCTGGGTTTTTCAGTACCCCTCCTCTTACAATTATTGAGTGTAATAATACATGATCAGAGCTGTTATTTTCAGGTAAGAAGCTAAAATTAAAAAAGGGTTCATTGAAGGTTAAAAGGATGTTTTTGTGCTTAGGGAAAGTTTTATGCTATTGGAAAAATGTATTTCATTAACTAAGGCCCTAGCTGACTGACAATTTGTATTTATATAAATAACTTTTTCATTTTTAACATTTTACTACATTATTTTCATAAATAAATATAAGAAATCATTTGAAGTGAATGGGGCAAGTTGTTTTAAGATCTATAACCTCAAAGTCAGATATGAAATGAAAATTATAAGTAATGGGTTTTATTTGCACATTTAAAATCATAATACTAAAACCACTGATCTTTATTAATACAAAAAAAATGTATATGAAGATGAACTAGTAAAGGGTAATAAATTCTTCTTATGTTTACTATTTTATTTCCTTCTTAATTAAAGTATCTTTATATATGAATATGAAAATTTGAGTGATTAACAATCCCAGAAAGAGGAAATAGTTATTAAAAGTAACAAAAGAGAAAATAGATTTGATATAACTACAAACGCAGAATAATTACCAAGTATCAAGCAAAATATTTAATACATAATTTGACCATAAATAATTACTGAGTGAAAACTTTTAACTTACTTGCTGTCGCATTTCGAAATAATTGTGTCATTGACGAAGCCAACTCGCTACTTTATTTATTCAGCAAATTCAAGATGATTAGAACAAGTAACTTTACAAATTTTGAACTAACCAGGATGATATGCTATGATAAAAGAAAAAATTAAAATATTGTAAATAGATTAAAAGTCATTATGAGAAAAAAAAAATTAGGACAACTTTAGAAAATAGTGAAATGTTCAACTCAATGAGTTAATAATCAGAGGATCCTTTTAGAAACAAACCGCCTAATATAGAATACATACATATAATTAATTAACCTTTTCTGTACTTTTTGCTTATTACCATAATATAATTGTAGACACAAAATTAAAATCTATATCTGACTTGCATTTGTTGGATTGTTCATCTTGAGATTCTTGAATAACATTTATCTAACAATTTACTTGGCAAAAACAATTTCTCAGTGATATTTCTCAGCAGAGAACAAACACGCTTTGCACTTGTTCAATGAGACTCCCTACTTATGTTTTATGTTATTGTGAATTCTTAGTGTTATGGTGTTCTGTGATGTAATCTGAGAGTAGTTTTATTATCATATATTCAAACATAGTGTTTGATTGGAATCTGTTTTATCATTTAGTAGTGTTGTGATTTTTTTTATACATGTATATTTTGAAAATTTCTGTTGTGTGTAATTATGACTTTTATTGATAAATGTAGAATTTCAAGAGCTGTGTCAACGTTAAGGTATGTGTGTAGTGTATCTTATATACTTCTACTTATGGTGAAATTTGATTTAAGTTCTGTGTTTTGAAGCTATTTCACATACAACAGATACTACAAAAAAAACAAAGGATTAACCATGGGATTCTACTTCTGAAGCATCCTTAAGCATACAAAATATTCATACATAGCCTAGAACATAAACAAATAATATCAAATACATCCACAAGGTAATATACTCGTACTTGCACATATACACAGGAGATATCTTAATCTTATTCAAAGATAATAAAACAGATTCACAGGTTTCACAATTTCATAACAGTTTACATAACAATGTAAAATTCGTACCTGAAACAGAACAAAGGAACAACAGAACACAATTAACTTCTTAGACTTCACAACTACTAAGTAAAACAAGAAACACAAATTTAAAATATACAGAAAACCTAGCATCCAACATAGGAAGACCCAACACATCGAACTCCCCAGCATAACATAAAAACCTGCTTTTATCTTTCTGAAAACATAAATGCAAAGACTCCTTTAAAACATCCAACACAACCAGAAAACACCTTCACAACACAAAAACACGACAGAACAATAGTATACAAAATCACATATAATGATTGCCCAAGATTCTACATAGAATAAAGAGAAAAAAACTTCACTACTAGATATAAGGAACACAGTACCTAAATCAAATATTAGCGTACATGTATAACACTCACACAGTAAGTAATTCAGGTATATAATAATTTTTTTCATTTGTAACATCTGATTTAAATATGTAGGATATTTTTAATTAGTTCAATTTTTCACAGAAACCTCAGATCAATCGACTAAATGCCTAACCGGCCAAGTTCCGGTTCTAATTATAAGGTTAAAAGGGGTTTTGCTTTAACACCTATTATTTTAAATTCTGATATATGCTTTCCGCTCTAATAAATCTCGTTTTATCTTCATTCCAATCTCATACCTTCATCGAGCATTTTTAATTTTTTGCAAGTATTTGAGGCCTTTTTAAACTAGCATTTAGGTCTATGTTTGGTCTCAGACAGAACCATAACACCTTTTCTAATACTTTTTTTAAAAGTTAGTATTTTTCTTATTAACTTGTTTAAGCATCACCATTTTTCTTGTTGCAAAAATTGTTAAACTTTTTTCTATTCTGTTTTTCCGTCTGTTTTCACTGTTGTAGTTTTCACTATTCTGATTATGCAGTCATAATATTTCAAAGAGTAAATTTAAAAGTTACATTAGTAAAAAGTTTAATTAATTTTAATTTAAAGTATTAAAAATATTTAAATTAATACAGATATTGATGAAATTGCTGAGATTAAATAGAGAAATTTATATGTAATAAAATATTACTAAAACTATTTTTTAAATTTTTTTAAAAAAATATATTATTTTGTTTGTAGTTCTAATATAATTTCTGATAACTTGTACGTTACTTGAATTTCTGAAAATGTGACGGGTTGTGTTTTGTAGCGACTACCTCCACAACGATTGCCTTTTCTTCGTTCAGCTCGTCTATATATTCTTGATAAAGGTTGTGGGTACACAGTATCCATTCTGAAACCAACGTTAAATTAGTCTTGCTTCTTTGGAGATAATTGTAGTTAATCTTAAAACTTATAATGTCAAATATCACTATGTAAACAATGAATTAAGTTTATGCTTACAAGTATAATCTAAAGAGTCAAACTGTAAATAACACAGATATTTAATTCTTGGAGATTTTAACTAAATCTTTGTAAAATCCTGTAACAGTAATTTAATATCTGATTGAAACTCCTACTATTTATCCTTAAACAATTTAGAAATCACAGTTATAAGTGAAACTGTATAAATGGCAAACACAAACTAAAAATTAAAGTTTTTTTATTTCTGAGATACCCTAGCTGTTGATAACCTGTCATAACTAAAAAAATTTCTCATTAGGTTAAGAAAAGCTTATTTTTTGTAATATTACTGTAAACATGTTTATATCAGATGTTGCTGCAATCACTCACATACTGCAAATGGTCTATGACTGTAGAGTGAGGCTAAGAAGTGTAATAACATTGAATCCCAGTCTCATGGGTATCGAAGAGAACAAAAAGGCAGATACCTTTGTAAAAATCACAACTGCCCTATACTACAAATGCAACTTCTTCCATCTCTTCACTTACCTAAAACTATTTTTAAAAACACTAATAAGGAAAGGGAAAATCAAAATTATTCTAAAGGAAAATAATGTGCTACTCTAACGAAAAAAACCGTCTCATACCCTGCCTAGGTATGCTGTCAGAACCATCCCTGACCACAGCTACCTTATAGTGAATCTCCATTTTATTGGCGTGATCAACAGTCGCTCTTTTGTTCCATGTGAATCAGATATCATATATGCAAACCATTAGCTTAAAGATGAAAGACAAGAGAAAACAGATGAGTTTCTACTAGATGCTCAATTTTACTTTTAGGCATGTCATAGAATGGCAGAAATGTCGAGGGTGGATACTGGCTAGTGCAGTTTGAACTTTCATTTTTAGTTAATGCGAGCCATTTAGATTATAATTTGTTATTGAAAGAATCCTTCGATGTTATGGACAGCAAAATCAATTACTTATATTAAACTTCTTTAATTTTAAAATATTTTAAATGATGGTTACATATCTGCTGTGTTGACACATATAGGTTAATCTAAATATATTTATAACAAAATTAACATGAACTTACAAATAAAAGCATTTATTATATCAAACATGTTTCAGTATTCAATCTAAGTTCCTTAACTATACAGTAGAACCTCTATAATTCCTCACGTTTGAGACTGAGGTGGTGATGAATTGAAGAAAAAGGCAAACTGCATAAGTTGTAAAATTGACATGTAATTGTAGGTAAACATAGATGATAAATACGTAAATAGGTATGTAGTGTAATTAATGTTCTTCTTACAATATTTGTATTGACCTAAAAACTCAACAATACTATTGCAAGACGCTACAAAAATACTAGTAGCCTGCAGTATACTTTGTAATTACAAACACAGTATGTTATTTTTTTCATAAAAGACATAAATAAACATAATACAGTGCCTTGTATGATCAATAACACTAGCATGAAAAAATACAGCATAATAAATATTTTTATGTTTTATTTAAAAACATCTGCATTTTCTTTTGTACTAATGAACTTTTTTCTGATAGTGCCTATACTAAGTAACAGTGCAGAAGATATTTGTTATTACTGTGATGAATACGATGGCAAATTACAGAAGGTGATGAATTAAAGAGTGATGAATTAGAGAGGTTGTACTGAACTTTCCAAAATGAAAATTATAGTCAAGTTACTTATGGTAATAACTTTGTCACAGGAACACATTTAGTTTATTCAATGTATCGATCTTAAATTAGTGTTATTTTTGTTATTAGATAATTACTTTTAGCCACATGCGAAGCTCAAAACTTATATTTCAAAACCAAAAACCATTAACCAAGAAAACTTGAAAAACTGCAATCATTATTCTTGTGTTTTAAAACATTTTAAATTAAATTTATACATATATCCAACTCAATAAAATAAAATATAAATAGTTGTCCCTTAAATCTATGTAGATAAAACATTAAAAAACATTAAAAAAGCATTAAAAACATTTGATGAATGGTCCATGCAGCTGTAACACATCCCAGTACAGATATTTCCTTGAATCAAGGTGGGACAGAAATACACTACAGTCATTGGTAAAACTGACTTCAAAATAACTCCCCAACTCAGCTGATCTGCTTATGTCATCATAATGTGAATTTTGTTCCCTAATGGTGGCTGTGAAAACAAGTGAATGTCTCAACAGATTTCTAGGACTCCTGATAATTCAAGTGAAATATTTCTTGTGACTGTGAATGAATAATTAACTTGTTTCTTGTGAAGGAAATACAGTATATGGATTTACACACCAGCAACTTCTCAATTAATTTAAACTTTTCCTACACACACACGCGTGCACGCACACACACAAAATTCCTTAAGTCCTATGGCCATTACAAAATATTGTGAAATTTCCTGGAAAATCAACACCCATATTATTGAGTATTTCCAACTTCTTTTGTGTATAGACACAAATTTAAAAAATCATAACTAAAAACACTTGAAGATATGTTTGTATGTTACATTTGCCTATAATTACACTTTCAATGTGACACATCTCCCAAAACATCCTCAATAATCAAAAAAGTAGTGCTATTATAGAAAAGTGTAACATACTAACATATGTTCAAATGTTTTTAGTTTTAACTAATTAAGATTTACTCTTTTACACAAATTAAACTTGTGGACTCTTATAACTAAAAGAATATCTGATTTAATAGATTAACATCAATTCATTCCTCAAGTTCTTATTTAAATAAAAAAAGAAGACAGTGGCTCCTAAATACTAATGTTTTAATTCTTTTATATACTGTGTATCTATTTATATATTATCGAGACAGACCACATTATTACAAGGTAAGTCCACATATTGCCAGAGGTAACTCACTTAGTAACCATGATTTAGAACCCCCATTTTATATACTCCTAGTCCTTGATCAGGCGCTTAGCCAAAAGGGGTATAAGGGGTATGTGCCCCCCAAACAAATTATTTTAGCAGAAAAACATTAACCTATAAAAGAAAATTATTCTACTCCCCCACTACTAGGAAGCAAAACTAATTTTTCATTCTGTGACAATGATTTATTCCCAAACATAGAGAAAGTGCTTGAGACACTAAGTGTAATTACTGTCACTGTTGCTAAACATGGACGCTCTTTTTCTACCATTTAGACTTAAAACCTGAAAACAATCTCTCACATCTAAAGGTAGACTCAACGGCTTAGCCCTAATTAACATTCAGTGACAGTTGCCGCTTATTGATTACACGTAGTGGAGTGATTTCAAAACTGTTCCAAGAGAAGAATGAATTTGATAATTTATAGTCTAGTTTGTTCCAGCAAAACAGCTTTCCGAAAACCCAATAATTGTGTAATTTTTAGTGTCAAAATAGCATAAAATATGATTTCTAGATATAAAAATGTTTAAACTCCCCCTCTGACCACTCGGGTCATACCCTCCCTCCTATACATCATTCAGGCTATCTCCCTGCCTTTAATGAAGCACTTATGTTAGAATTTAGTGAAATAGAATCATCCGTTTATCAGCGACACTGAATGATCGAAGTGTAGAATAGAAATGAAGGTCAAGAAATGAAAATTCCTCCTGCCAGTTATGTCCTTGGCAGAAAAGAAATTTCACAAAATTTTTGTGTGGGGGAAAACTGACTGGATTTTTACTCTCACAAATTTTTTATATATAATTACATGATTGAGTATTATGTAAAGTCATTTATTACCTACTTTTATAAAAATAAAATAAAAACTTAATAAGATACCGTATAACAAAGCCTGGGTCTTAAATTTTCCGCTGGTCATTATTGTGAGAGCAGCATATTTACACTGGGCTGCTAGTTGTGTGATGTGAGCTAAAAAATAAAGACAAAGACCTTGACTTCTCCACCATTGAAGATCATTAATTAAAAACACAGGTTAAGTCGGTATACCTCGTTTGTCAATTTTTTAGGAACTCACCAAACAATCTTTTTTTACCGGGATTTAAATGACGTAATTCTATTTTTAAATTGGATTATTTATATTTATTGGCACACAGTTCCTTTGGTGATGAAATAAACGTGGCTAACATCTGTTTTACTCATATGTTGCGAAGCAAATTTCCTTTTCTGCCAAGTAAACATTTTTATTTAATTTTAAGGATCATTTTGAAACTGTTTGTTTTAAAAATTTATTTATAACTAAATACATAAAACATAAAATACCAAAAAGTCTTCAAGCAAAATGAGGCCAAATGTGTTTTCAGTTGTTATTATTATCCTCTATAAAGGTGACTATATATTTTTATTAATTGATTCCATCTTCCCTTAAGCTACTAGTTTTCACTAACAGCGTTTAAACATATATTAATTACACATATATTAGTATGTTATATATAAGTAGTAACGCTTACTTTTTTGATTATTGAGGATAGGGATTTTGGAAGATGTGTTCCATTGTAAATTCAGATTGTAACTGACATCTTGCTTATTTTATGTTGTGTTAACCAAAACCGACATCCTCAATAATCAAAAATGTAAGTAGGACTATAGGCAAGTGTAGCATAATAACATATACTCAAGTGCTTCTATATTTTAACAATTCCTTCTATTAGTTCACACCCTCCCTTTTTATATTTATATATCTTGTTTCAATTTTCAATCACTAACAAATTATTTTTTATTCATCCACTCAAGTTTAAATACATTTTGTTAAACTTGTAGCAAATGATACTTGATATTAATACAGTTTTTTCAAATATTAATTAATTAAATTTAATAATTAATTTTGTTTTCTATTTTACCACTTAATATTGTGATTCTGTTGTATGTATATACACACATATTTATATTAATTGTAAATATTTAATAAAAAGTAACTGAAATATATTTGTTTGTTGTCATCCTAATTAGGAATTTACTTCCGTTTTTTTTCTGTATATTATTTGTTAAAACAATATTTTTGCTAGCATTTTTTTGCTTTGGGTTTCTTATACAAATACTAATACTGTTAACACAGTTTTTTCAAATACTACTTCATTAATTAAATTTAATAAATTAATTTTAGTTCTATAGGGATGGGAGAAAATGTTCTCAAAAAGAGCAATGTATGCAATATAGTTTATCTCGTCCAATTTGGCTTAAAATAATTGATAACATATGATTTCATAAACAGATGATTTTATGTTACATGTCGTGTGGTAGAACAGCTGTTTTAAAGCATAGGTTATGTTACTTTATTTATATTCATTATAATTATTTAATAAAAAGTAACTAATTTTTTTTTTTTTATTGCCTTAAGTAGGAATTTACTTTAAAAATGTTTTGTTGATATTTTTTGTTTGTTTTGTAATGTATTCAAAACGTATTCCTCATTTGGAACAGATATTTATGTTAGATTATTTATAATTATAAATTAATTTATTAATCTTTATTCATTTAAAATTGCAACCTATACTAGGTATAATTCAGTGGTGTAATCGTAAATTTTCCAGTGTGGGAAGGCCATCTTTTGAGGATTGCCTTACATCGGTCTACCCTGGACGCCTTCCTATTTACAAGGTGGTCTCCGAAATCCTCGCCGATTTTTAGCCTTAAAGACAGTTGTAACCAAACAGTACAGTATTGGGTTTAAGGTACTGGTAATAAACTGTAATAAAGTATACAGGTAATATTATCTCTACCCGATACAATCTAAATACTTAACTGCTATAATAAATACGCTAGTAGTTTCCAAGTAGTTTTAACCTAAAAAGACGAGATGGTTGGCCTAGTGATTTAAAACATAAACATTGGATAACTTCCCTATGTATTTACGAGAATGATTTGTTCGAGAGAAGCGTTTGAAAACCTCCATCTCAATTTAATTTTGCAATATAATAAAATTTTCAATAAATCTTCGATTCCTTCTATTAATCACTTAAACAATAGTTTATGACTATTCGAACTTTATATTTGGTAAATTTGTTAAAACTTACTGAGACAGAACGTTTTCGATCGCCAGAGATATTGGGTCAAGCGGTGAAGGTTTTAAAGGTAGGTTTTCAATAGCATCAAAATAGTATGTGTGATTTGTATTGTGTTTGTTCATTTAGTATGTTTGTACTTTGTGTTTTTGTGTGTCTGTAAATTTCATATTGTTCTAGTGTGTTGAGATGTAGACCTTTTTTTGTTGATGTGTAGGATTTCTAGGTTATGATAAATGTCTGTGTATTTGTGTCCTGTTTCTTTTATATGATTGTAAAATGTTGAGTTGCTGTTCTGTTAATAGAGTTGGTGTAAGTGATTAATAAGACTCACCGAACGTAATGGACTACAAAATTCAAGAATCCTGCTATTAGTTTACACTGTCCCTATATAAAACTTGTTCAAATTTTCAATCGTTAATTAAATACTTTTTTATTCATCCCTCAAGTTGAAATACATTTTTTAAACTGTAGTGGGTGACACTTGACGGTAATACAGTTTTTTCAAATATTTATTACTTAATCAAAATTAAAAAAGTTGATGTCTTTAGGTTATATTCGAACTAAATTTCTACTTGTTTGAAATCCAGCACATTTTATGTTATTGGTTATGTAGTAGAACAGCTGTTTTAACCCTTAGGTTATGTTACGTTATTTATAGCTATTTGTAGCTATTTAATAAAAAGTTATTCAAATACAAATCTTTTTTTCCTAAGCAGGTATTGACTTTAAAAAATATTGGTTTATGTTACTTGTTTTTATTAAAGTATAATTTACTTGACAGCCTTTTAAAATCGTTAAAACTCATTTAGCCAATGTTTAGTTGACTCGGGAAAAAGGACGAGTCGCCTATTAATACACAGGTTTCTTGGAAAAAGTGGAATGGAACTCCGTTTCCAAGTATTCGCGTTCCACTACACCACTAATATTATTGCATAAAGATTTTCGAATAACGATTTAATGCTTGTACTTTTGGGACGATAAACGCCCAGCTGTTTAGGAAGAGTTATGAAGAACTACAGTCGGCATATGAAGAGATAAATATAGCACCACGATGTGTAAACACCTGCACGACTTGTAGATTGGACTGCAAAAAGAGTGGCCGCGTGCAGATAACGCGATAAAGGCAGTAACGGGGATTAATTCAAGTGTTACGCTTCAGACACTCTCCGTCAATATTATTGTTTACATCAAACTTTAAGAAAAAACAACACAAGAAATATTTTTTATTGTTTTCATCGTGACCTTCATACGGTTACATATGAAGAGATAAAGCTGACGATCCTGGAACGTTTACTGTTATATAGGCCTAATAGTGGCGCACTGAAAGGAGGGGCCAAGGGGGACCTTCCACCTTGGTCTGAACAAAAAATTAAAATTAATAAATAAACTTTAAAAAATCATTAAAATATATAATATGTTTTTCCTGTTTAGGGCAATACGAACGATAGTAGAAAACATTGTTTAGCCTACTTGTAAACTGGATTCCCAGAGTCGGACACTTCCTCTAGTGAACGGACTGTAATATATTTCTTCTAAACGTAATTCTTCTAATATAAATAACATATAATTAACCAATGGTTAATAACATGATTTTTAGAATGGTAAAAATTCAATATTTTCTACGGGGGTGAACATTACTTATAGTTCTGGCCCACTCCTTGACAAAATCCTGGGTGCGCCGCTGTCATACAAAACAGACTTTTTTATAGATAACTGAAAGTAAGAGTCGATTGGGAATAGAATCGATACACTGGCCGCACACTGCAAGGTTACAACATCACTTGGTCATCGAGTTAATCTGATTTCATCTCATTGTCAAACGAACAGATCCGAGTGGGATGATGTTGACAGTTTACCTATTAACTCCCAAACAAACCATGAGTTATTCTTTTAGAATAAATTATGAGCACTATCAGACGTGATGAATAAATATAATGAGTATGCTGAAGTGTTTTTAATTTTAGTGAAAACGTTAAACATAGCCTTCTCGTTTTAGTATTTGCTCCAGTTGATACCCTATTCTTTGAATTATTGTAGATAACACTCTGCAGTAGCACAGCTAGAAATTCCTTTCATCTTGGCATCTCTACAGATTAACAATAAATTTAGTAGAAGGCATATCTGTAGTAAGAACACTGATTTTTAGTTTCATTGTATTCAACCATAAAGCTTTTATGAGACATATTGGCTCGACCTTTTAAAAATTTTCTCACTCAAGAATAATTTATGTTATTTGAATTCATCGATAAAATTTTTAATCTCCTTCAATCTATTGTTTAAAAAACTGAAACATATTTAGGATGTAGGCTTACAAACACTAGAGCTTTGCACTATTCACGTAATGCCACATATTTTCAAAGTTAAAATAAGAATAAGCTTTGAAATGGGTGACGTCATACACAATGTGTTTTTATTACTCCATTCCTACACGCGTAGCCAAACAGTTCGGCCTAAGCATTACCATGTGTTCCGGTCGTGCGAAGTAACTCTGGTTTGTAAGGTAAACCACATTAATGTTTACGTAGCCTCTCAGGGTCATCCTGTGCTCTGTACAGGGGTGGTTGACGGACCCGGCTTTAGGCTTTAGTCGGGCAAGATTTTTTCCAGTGCCCTTGTAAGGGTAAAGTAATTGCAATAGGTTTGCCATTATAAAAACGTAACCAGCTGCAACGATTTTACTAATTACTTAGTTTCAAACTTGGTTTAAAAAAATTTATATATAGTTGGGAAACTTCAATACAAAAAAAATAATAGACATGAATATAAATCTTATTATAGAAAACCTTATTATAATCCACTAAAAATAAATTACCCCACGTCTGAGAGAAAGTAGGAGTTTTGCACTCACCGGTGAAAACAAAAAAAAAACACTTTTCTCTTCTCCTCGAGCATGAGGGAAATAATATACGCTACTAGCGAGAAAAACTAATAAATGCTGAAGTTTATCTTTAGAAAGTGTTTTTGTAACAAAGTTCAAAATGTATAAAAACACCAAAAACCCTATAAAAGGGAGAATGTTATTACATAAATGATAAACAAACGTATTTTTCTCGTTCTATGAAGATCTTAAGTATATTTCAAAGTAGGTTTTCAATTAATAAGAAAATTTTGTCTGAGAAAATAATCATTCGGAACGTTTTTTGTTACCTACTCTCTTATGAAAACCCTTCAGCATCCTAAACGGCCGGCGGACTATGGCCCCTCAAGAGCTCCCCCTCATGCTGGTTGAGTAGGGGCCTACTGCAAATGTCTGGCAAACGAGTAACTTCCTGGTTATTTTACTATGAGGATAGAATTTAATTTATAAAACATTTCTATTATTATTATTATTATTATTATTATTATTAAAACTGGTCTTACTAGACCACCTATTAACTTTTCCCGCATTATCTTACCCTAATTACTCATATCACTTAAGTGCCCATTAACTCTTTAGTTCTTGTGTAAACTTTGTCAATTACATATATTAGAACTAGCACAACAAAACACTACAGTACACTAACTAAAATGGTGTTGTTCTCTTCAATCTTCTAACCACGCTCTGGTTAACGAGAAGTTGAAGAGCCACTGCACTTGGATGAAGGTGAAGACGTCTCTTTTGTGTTTCTTTGACCATCTTCTTTATTTCTTCTGTTATCTTGTGGATATTCAGATCTCGGTGAATTCAGATCTCGGTGAAAGATCTTTGCTTATTCACTTACCAATTAGGGCATAAACCATAATGCTCAGTACCTTATTTTGGAACATCTGAAAAATACTACATTAGATTCCTTTGCACATCCCCAAAGTTGGTTCTCAAAGAGCCAAACTGGCTTTATAAAACATAATACGATTATTTTCTTCAATACTTTGAACTCAATATTTCTTTATGGAATTGCAGTTTGTAATCTAGTCCTTTTTAAGACTTTGTTATTTATTGCGGCATTCAGCTTGATTTTCCAAATAAATATCACGCTGTAAATATACTTTGATTTAATGTCCATTGAGAACTCTTTAAACTTTGAGAATATTCAAGTTAAAAAAAATCAACTTCCTTTACAAGTAATATTTACAAAAAATTAAAGTAAATTCCTACTATGCCAACAAAGAAAAATTGTATTTTAGTTACTTTTTATTTATTAATTATAATTAATATAAATATGTATATACATATGATGGATTGACAGTAATAAGTGGCAAAATATAAAGTGACATTATTTATTAAAATGTATTAATTAATCGTAATTAATTCATTAATATTTGTAAAACCTGTATTAGCACCAAATGTAAAAAAAATATTTCAAATTGAGTGGATGAATAAAAAATATTTGATTCACGATTGAAAATTTGAACATTATTTATATAGAGAGAGTGTGAACTAATAGAAGGTATTAAATGAGAAAATAAAATTTCCAGTAAAATCGTTAGAATGGTATCAAACGGTATTTAATGTTTAACTTTTGCCTTGGGGTATGAAGTAGATCCAGTCCCTCTCAGAATGGCCAAGCCTTCCATCGAAAACATTGAGCACCGGTATAGTGAGGTCACAAATGTAGGCTAATACATTCAGTAATGTAAATTATTTGCTATTTCGTGTTCCTGTATAACAGTTTGTGATCCAGATCGACTCCACTAAAATCAAATCTATTTCTGACTTGATATCTGTGAAATAAATTCAAATTGCGCAGACTTTCGTAAATTATAAATACAATTACAACGATAAAGAATTTAATCAAAACTCACAATTATAAATATATCATATATAGAAAAATTACCTACACTTCAGTTTATACTGTTTTATGTCACTACATGGTTAGTTTAGTTTATATATTTACATAAACGTGACAATGAAACTCCCACACCCCTGCAAAACTACAAGAAGAAATCTTACCTAGTAAGATTTTTGTTTTAGTACATTAAAGTGTAAGTGATAAGTAAATAGAAAAAAGTGTTACTAAGTTAAATACATTTGTGTGAGTGTGTGTGTGTGTGTGTGTGTGTGTGTGTGTGTGTGTGTGTGTGTGTGTGTGTGTGTGTGTGTGTGTGTGTGTGTGAGTGTGTGTGTGTGTGTGTGTGAGTGTGTGTGTGTGTGTGTGTGTGTGTGTGTGTGTGTGTGTGAGTGAGTGTGTGTGTGTGTGTGTGTGTGTAGGTGTGTGTGTGTGTGTGTGTGTGTGTGTGTGTGTGTGTGTGTGTGTGTGAGTGTGTGTGTGTGTGTGTGTGTGTGTGTGTGTGTGTGAGTGAGTGTGTGTGTGTGTGTGTGTGTGTGTGTGTGTGTGTGTGTGTGTGTGTGTGTTGTCTACCGCTTAATAAAAACCAGAACCAGAAATATACGGATCCTTTCATTTATTTATATCAATGCATTTAGCGCAGCCATATAAACATATTTTCTCCACAATCAGAGACAGTTTAACGAAATATATCCCAGTTTCATCAAATTTAAATTTCTCTGACAGTACAAATTGATTAAATAGCTGTTGGTGCAGTAAAGGTATCAAGATGTTATTCAGTCTGTACTCTTCCGTCAATGCACGAATGCAGTAAAATGAAACGAAAGTTTGAATCCAAGACTTGAACTCCGCCCAGAATAAAACCTGGCGTTTGTAATTAAAGCTAAAAACGTCCGAACAAGAAATGGCTTTGACACAGGCGGGGTCATCTGATCGGGTTCTATTAGTACTGCGAACCTCTAATTTGCATCCACAGTGCTTGGAATAGCCGCGTTGTACACAGAGAACCAGTGGGCAACGGCTGGATGCTGCAGATTTTACAATTTTACTCTTCCTGTTCTAACAACGCCAAAATCCATTAAGGGCTTGTTTGGCAGATGTATACGTGCTTCACAACAAGCTTATGGTTACATCACTGTTTCAAAGGGACTGATTAGGTTATTCTATAATGACAAAACTGCTTACATTCTTCTTAAAGAACTCGCTTCAACAACTATGCTTTAACAACTATTTGCTTAAGTTACTTTTTAAGAAGAACATTTTTTAGGATACTGTTCACGAATCGACTCGTTAGGTTTTTGTTTAGTAATAAAATAGGATGGATTAATATTCAAACTAACCTTTTTTAATAATTATTGTTTAATATTAAATCGGGTTAGATTAATGTTTAATGATAAAATAGGTTATATTAATATTAAGTAAACAACCCAGTTAGGTTAATGTTTGATAATAAAACGGGTTAGATTTAAGTTTATAATAAAACTATCCTTTTTTAATAATTATTGTTTATTAATAAATCAGGGTAGGTAAAAGTGTAATAATAATATAGGTTACATATAGATAAATATTAAAAGGCCTGGTTAGGTTAACGTTTGATAAAAAAAAAACAGGTTAGATTAATGTTTTGTAATAAAACTAACCTGTTTTATTAATTATTGTTTAATAATAGTTCGGGGTAGGTCAATGTGTAATAACAAAATATTTTACAATAATATTTAATAAAAGACCTGATTAGGTTAATGTTCGACAAAAAAACAAGTTAGTTTAACGTTTATGATAAAACTAACCTGTTATAATAATTATTTTTCAACTATAAATCGGCTTAGGTTAATGTATAATAATATTATTGGTTACATTAATATTACATAAAAGACCTGGTTCGTTAATGTTTGGTAATATAAGAGGTTAGAATAACAACAGTAAAAATTAAAACAGTTTACTCTAAATCTCACTACACGTTAGTTTATTAAAACAGACTAGTTTCAACAACGATGTGGCCTTCATCAGTGCTTAGCTACTTTACTGCTTGCCAAGCATTGATAAAGGCGACATTGTCGTCGAAACTAGTGTGTTTCTTTTAATAAACTAACGTGTAGTGAGATTTAGAATTAACTGTTTTAATTTTTACCGTTGTGAATTGTTCACACTAGCTAAACTCTAATTAACTTAATAGATTAGATGATTGTTTATAATAAAACTAACCTGTTTTAATAATTATTGTTTATTATTAAATCGGGTTAGATTAATGTTTAATGGTAAAATAGGTTACATTAATATTAAGTAACTAACCAAGTAAGGTTAATGTTTGATAATAAAACAGGTTAGATTAAAGTTTATAATAAAACTATCCGGTTTTAATAATTATTATTTAATATTAAATCGGGTTAGATTAATGTTTAATGATAAAATAGGTTACATTAATATTAAGTAACTAACCAAGTAAGGTTAATGTTTGATAATAAAACAGGTTAGATTAAAGTTTATAATAAAACTATCCTGTTTTAATTATTATTGTTTAATAATAAATCGGGTTACGTTAATGTATATTAATAATATAGGTTACATTAACATTAAATAAAATACCTTGTTAGGTAATTGTTTGATAAAGAAACAAGTAATATTATTGTTTATAATGAAACAAATCTATTTTAATGATTGTTGCACAATAATAAATCGGGATAGGTTTAGATATAATAATAATAATAATAATAATAATAAAGGTTACAATTATATAAAATAAAAGACTTGTTTAGTGTAATGTTTAATAATAAACCTAGTGAAGTTAATGTGTAAGAAGGAATTGGCTACTTTAGTGATTAGGCGAGTGATTAGAAAACCGGTTTCGCTAATTTTCAATATAATACGAGTTACACTCATATTTAATTTAAAAACCTGGTTAGAATATAGAATACATTGCATTTTCTACATTAAGTGGCAATGAGCACCTGAGGAAATGTGGAGGGGTGCTAGAGGATTGTGGAGGCAATCCTAGCAATTACGAGTGGAAGAAAATCGTAGAATGGATCCCTGAAATGGTGACTAAATCACATCAGAATGGACCACGCGTTAGGTATTTGATGTATGGAAGGAAGTTTCTATACGTAACGCTATCTATGTACAACAGATAATGTAAACAGCATAGACATAATGAATAGACAAAGTAAGCATAATCCCTTACAAGAGTAAGAACTCATTGCCGCTTTCTATTCACGCTATTTTTTATTGTAACAATCATATGTTTGCGCCTAATCAAACCGTTTCCTCACAAATGTGTCGCAACGTATATAAATTTAATCAATACATTCCACAGTCTAATCTATTTCGTCCACTTAACAGTTCGGTAAAATGGTTCCGTAATTTGGTTCTGTGATTTATGGCCACACAACCGGAACGAAAAACACCACAGCTGTGCTAACGATGGAAATAAATATCGCGATGTTGCCAAGTTTAACACATGATTTATGTATGTTAGTGGCCGCGAACTCTCAACGTGTCAACGCCGCTTATGCACTTCATTTTGAATGCATAAAATGTTGGACTAGAGTTGTTAACAATTTGTGCGAAATCAATATCACACTTCGGATTCTCTACACAAGTATATACAAAAAAAATTAAGGGTGGCTTCGAATGATACACCTTAACAATGGCACGCCATTAAATTACAGTTGAAGTAGAAACTAAACCGTCTTTAATGTAGTTGCATTGAAAAACTAATAATACACATTTAACTTAAAGTTGAAGTATAAAGCTAACGGTTCCCCTTTAACTTACAATTGAGGTAGACAGCTAATAGTACACCTCTAACTTACAATTGAAGTACAAAGGAGACTGCTAATGATATGTCTAGAGTTTAAAGTTGGTGTAGAAAGCTAATTATACGCCTTTAACTTAAAGTTGAAGTAGAGAGCTAATGATAATATCTTAACTTACAAATGAAGTAGAGAGATAATGATACGCCCTTAACTTAAAGTTGAAATAGAGAGCTAACGATACTCTTTTAACTTACAATTGAAGTAGAAAGCTAATGATACGCCTTTAACTTAAAATTGAAGTAGAAAGCTAATTATACGCCTTTAACTTAAAGTTGAAGTAGAGAGCTAATGATAATATTTTAACTTACAAATGAAGTAGAGAGATAATGATACGCCCTTAACTTAAAGTTGAAGTAGAAAGCTAATGATAGTCTTTTAACTTACAATTGAAGTAGAGAGCTAATTATACACCTTTAACTTAAAGTTGAAGTAGAGAGCTATTAATACTCTTTTAACTTACAATTGAAGTGGAAAGCGTATCATTATACGCCTTCAACTAAACATTGAAGTAGAAATCTAATGATAATATTTCAATTTACAATTGAATTAGAGAGCGAATGATACGCTTTTAACTTAGGTTGAAATAGAGAGCTAATTATACCCTTTTAACTAAAAGCTGAAATAGAGAGATAATGACACCCTTATCTAAAAATTGAAGTAGAGATAAATTTGTAACTTACAATTGAAGTAGAGATAAATTTGTAACTTACAATTGAAGTAGAGAGATAATGATAATCTTTTAACTTAGAATTGAAGTAGAAGGTAATTATACGCCTTTAACCTAATGTTGAAGTAGAGAGCTATTGATACCCTTTTTACTTACAACTGAAGTAAAAAGCTAATGATACGCCTTCGACTTAACATTGAAGTAGAAAGCTAATGATAATATTTTAACTTAAAATTGAGGTAGAGAGCGAATGATAGGCTTTTAACTTACAATTGAAAGCAGCTAATGATACGCCTTTAACTTAAATTGAAGTAGAGAGCTAATTATAAGTTTTTAACTTACAATTGAAGTAGAGAGATATTGATAATCTTTTAACTTACAATTGAAGTGCAGAGATAATGATACGCCTTCAACTTAACATTGAAGTAGAGAGCTACTGATATACGTAAAAATTACAATTGAAGTAAAGGACTAATGATACGCCTTTAACTTAGGGTTGAAGTATAAAGCTAGTTGATTGTGAGAGATTACAATTGAAATAGAGAGCTAATTTTAACCTTTTAACTTGACGTTGAAGTACAGAGCTGAAAATGCATCGTTAAACGACTCTATAAATAAATTAGAGAGTTAACGATATGGCCGTAATTTTATAGAGCATAAGCCTCATTAGAAAGATGCGCTTTTCACTAGGGTTATATTACTTAAGTAATTCTACCTCTCTTAGACGTCTCCTTTCTTGTCCCTTTCCTTCGAGGGGTATAGTGGCCTACACCTTCTTATAACCCCAGTAGAGTGTATGACCTCAAACATAGGGTCCTGGAAATCTAAACGATAATATTTTGCTCCGTCTACCTTTCTGATTCTTAAGTTAACGTGGCCTTTTATTGACTGTTTTATTCCATATCACTCAAAGGCAAGCCTTGTTGTACCCTTAACATAACGTATCCTTCACGTAACCTCAGCCTCGTTGAGATTCAGTCTGTAATAGGCCTCCACTATATACTAGGCATCCACTACTAGACGCCCTCTATATACTACGCCTCCACTACTAGGCTTCCATTACTAGACCTCCACTATATCCTAGGTCTCCACTGCTAGGCCTCCATTATATACTAGGTGTCCACTATTAGGCCTTCACTACTAGGTCTCCACTATATACTAGGTCTCCACTACTATGCCTCCATTACTATGCCTCCAGTACTAGGTCTTCACTATATACTAGCCCTTGACCATATACTAGGCCTCAACTATATACTAGGCCTCCACTACTAGGCGCCACTATATACTATGCCTCTACTACTAGGCTTCCATTACTAGACCTTCACTGTATCCTAGGTCTCCACTACTAGGCCTCCACTGTATACTAGGTGTCCACTATTAGGCCTCCACTACTAGGTCTTCACTATATACTAGGCCTCACCTATATACTAGCGCTCCACTACCAGGCTTCCATTACTAGGCCTCCACTACAAAGTCTCCACTATATACCAGGCTTCCACTACAAGGTTTCCACTATATACTAGGCATTCACTATATTTACACTGCAGGATAGAGAAACCATAGTATGAATTGGGATAGGTTCTAACATCCACATCTTTAGTTTCTCCAGTTTTACTGCAGCTCAGTTGTTATTGCATGGAGAGCCTCCCATACCCCTGGCAAGAGAGTAAGTCTTTCTTTACTCTTCTAAGTCATTGCCCTACACTTCTATGTTTTCTCACTCTACTTAACACTGTCCCCTGACACTGTCCCTACGCATCTCGACCAGGCTAAATGTCAATCATCTGCTGTTTTAAACATTTGTAACCATTTGCGTTTATGCCAAAACGTGTTACTTTGTGCTGATAACTAATATATATTTTCTGTTTGTAGTTTAGCTTTCTTGAAGAGGTGCCAGATGCTATCTAAATATTCCACGTATCGCTTATTACATATTCCCGATGACGTACTGCAGGTGGGCCATTGTGATTCATTTAATCGATTCTTGACGCGAACTAAATGTAGACGTAATTGCGTACTGTAGTTACGAAACTAACGTGGATTATCTTCAGGCTACCTTATAAACGAAGTAAAAGCAATATTATTTTATTCAATTTCTCCTAGGAACTGAGAATTGGGTAGCTCACACTCTTTCTAAACATATATTTATAATTTCGTAGGTCGAATTGAGAGAAAAATTGTGGGAGCTTGGAAGGTCGTACAGACCTGGGAAATGGCTTAAATTAAAGATATTGACACGAAAGGGCGGGGAATATAGGTTTTGTAGATTTACAACTTTTACAGGGTTTTGAGGAACTCAAAGTTACAAAAAATCTCCATAAGAAATACATTGCAATGAAAAACAGCTGAGTATGATTTTCAAATATTTCAGCTGAGAAACTGCTCTTCAAATATTATATTGTAAACAGCTAAGTACAAATATTTTAACAGTATTAAAGATTAATTAGACATATGAACTTTGGATCAGGTTTAGTTAATGGAGTACGTCGTATCGTGCTAGATATGTTTGACAAGTTTATTAAATTAGAAATAATCACTGGTTCTGGAAAAGGAAACATCATATTTTTACCAATAAGTAAATTAATATCAATAGATCCTAACATCGCATTTCAAAAGAAAAGGAACCAATTTCCTGTAAGACTTACATTTTCAATAACTATGTAAGGGTTCAATCGACTAAACCTGTTTTTACACATGATCAACTTTATGTTGCACTAAGTCAAGTAAAATCTCAAGATGGATTAAAGATACATATTGATAATGCAATTGGTCATTAAAATCAATTTGAAAACACATTCACAAAAAATATAGTTTATGAGGAAATTTTGTTATGAAAAATTTGTATTATATTAAATTAATTTGTATTTAAAAAGATTACAATACAAAAGTTTAAAATTTGATTCAATATGATTCATTTTGCCCCTACAAGGCAATAGTAATATATATTTATATATCTTGTTCAAATTTTCATTCGTTAATAAAATACTTTTTATCCATCCACTCAAGTTCAAATACATTTTTTTAACCTTGTTTGATTACACTAATTGAGTTTTATAAAACATTAATTGATTAATAAAATTTAATAAATAATTTTAATAATTAGTTTGCCTTTCATTTTCCACTTGATATTGTGATTCTGTCACATGTATATACATTGATTGTAATTATTTAATAAAAAGTAACTAAAATAAATGTTTTCATTGATGAACTAAGTAGGAATTAACTCTAAAAAAATGTTTTATATACTTGCTTGTTTGCAGTTTATAATACTTAAACCTAGATATGAGAAAGACGGCTGAGCTGAATCGGTGATTTCCCATAAAGTTTTAAAGTTAGCTCTAGCATAATTTCATTTAAATTGTTTAATGTTGCATAACCTTAACCAATAAGTTAGTTTGAACGGATATTGACTATAATATCTTTACGAGAACTGTGTGGGATTATTTGGTAGAAACGTCGATGAAAATCTTATTCATAATTTAAACAATGACTATAACTACTTTTAAGACTTTTGAGTACAAACATAACTAGTAAATATGAAATTTAATTTTAGGTGTGCAACAAAAGCGGTTAAGGTTTTTGTCTTGCTACTTGTCGGCTTTCGGGAATAATTCCTAGAAACGGACTTCACCGCTTGAGAGCCGAAATAAACCTGAAAAAGTAAGCCCTTAGCGGGGATTTCAGTTTTTTTAAAAGAATGATGTTATGGGGAAACTTATCCAAAGTCTTGAGATCATAAATTATTATCCCCAGTTCAGTGAAAGCAAGAGCGTATGTAAAGGGGAGGTTCATAGGGCCCGAGCTCCCAAAAATTTCATACACAAAAAGAAAAAAATAGTAGATACACGACCATTTAATATGTTCTATATGCTGAGCTTCCATACTTATATATATATATATATATATATATATATATATATATATATATATATATATATATATATATATATATCATTACTTTATATATTTAAATTTTCATTCTAACTTAATATAAAATATACCTAAAACCTGTGTTTTTAAGATATCATTGTCGAAAATTCTACCGAGGTAGGTCTACCTAATCCCTCTGACTCCCCGGTTGTTTGGGCTACCCAGAAATTTTTGTCTGTATACGCCACTGTGGGAAGTATTTTGTTCTAGAGATTCTTGTCACTTAAAAATATTAGGTTCGTAAGAACATTTATCTGAATTTAATTTAAATATATTTACAAAATCATATCTGGAAACCCTTGATACACAATATAAATATTACAATGACGTCATAGCACCACTACAGAACTCACTGCAAACATAACAATAACCAACTGAAAATCCTGAACAAAAATACCGCAGATCAATGCTTTGTAGGATTTTTATGGCGAAGTAAATTACAAATACTACAGATATTAAACTCCAACCAAAATAAATTCTTGAATAGTTTGCAAATAATTTACACCGCAGTCTTTCGGTTGGCTTCGTCGGTCGGGTGTATTTTTAGACTGCAAGTCTAGAATCTTGCTTCCGATAAGCTGACTTATCGGCCTCTAAATAACCCGATACACGGCGGCCCGTCGCGACTTCAACTCTCCAAGATTTACTTTGGGAAGTAAATTTACAAACTGGGTTCGGTGACCTTTTCGCTACTGCAGAAAGACTCACACACTAACAACTAATTCAAATTTTACTGATGGTTTGTAAAGTGGCCATTTTATTGGTACGAGGAACCATCTGCACGGCATAAGACTCATCGAGAGCCAATTTAACATGGAAATATGGGCTTTTATCGCTACTATTCTAAACAAGTAATATAATCAAAAAAATTTAAAGTCAATTCCTACTTAGGTTAATAAAGAAAAGTTGTATTTTAGGAACGTTTTATTAAATAATTACAGTTAATATAAATACATTAGCCTAACCTATGCGTTAAAACCGCTGTTTTATTACATAACCTGTAACATAAAATCAACTGCTCTATAAAATCATACGTTATCCATTATTTTAAACCAAATGGGACGAAATAACTATATTGCATACCTTGACCTTTTTTGTAAAACGTTTTTCTCCCATATAAAAGTAAAATTAATTCATTAAATTTATTGAATGAATTAATGTTTTAAAAAACTGTGTTATCATCACGTGACATCCACTAAAGGTTTAAAAAAATTATTTGAACTTGAGTGGATGAATAAAATGTATTAATTAATGATTGAAAAATTGAATTATATATATATATATATATATATATATATATATATATATATATATATATATATATATATATATATATATATATATATATATATATATATATATATGCTGATACGTATTCCTTCACGGATGGAAAAATATGATGAATATTTTCCAGTTGACTCGCTCTTCAACTGTTGTTGGGTTCACCTCGTTTAATGCTGGATGAGATTCTAGTGAAACGTCGGAACTGCGATTTTATGCACTGCATAATGAACGGGTGTACTCCAGATTATAGCTATTCAGCTATTCATCATCATCATCATCATCATCATATATATATATATATATATATATATATATATATATATATATATATATATATATAGGGAGAGTGAGAACTAATAGAAGGAATTGAATAAGAAATAGTAGGATCGGTGTCCCTAACATATAAACAATAACCACAGTTTGGGACTCACGGGGACGTCCCTGTAATCTTCAAGTGTCACTGCAGAAGTCTGACTTCTACCATACCTATAACAATTCCTTGACTTTTTTAACCCACTGAAAACTTTCTGCACATGTGTTCTGCACCATATCCGCCATACGTTTTGCACTTAAGTTAATGTCGATTGATTTTATTTTGGTTTTGCAAGCCTTCGAAAGTACTACAGCCTTGTCCAAGTTGCCAACGTAGAGTCATGTTTTTTACAAATCTACCGCTGTGGTTTGAGGTTTTTTAGTCAAACATTGGGGCTTTTTTACCAAATTATTTTCAGCCTTATAACTGGTAAAGGGAGTTAGATACGTTTTGGAGAGGAACCAAGACGATCGTGTGTTTTAAAGGTGACTGCAGAGGGAAGAGCGAAACCCCTACGTGGCCGAGGGGGAGTTTATACGAGCAAAAACATTTCTAAGTCTAAAGATTAGTAAGTTGTACATTGCACCGTCCATATACTTCACTTCGGACTGTCCAAACGCACCTCCACTCTACAGGTTTGTAATGTCATCTTATTTAAGTCTGCACCTCAAGGTCGCACCCGGCGGTTGCTATGACGACGGCGAGTGACGCTTTGATAGTATCCAATATGTCACCTGATGGTTTTGCCTTTCCTTCTCTTGCTCTTATCTACTATCTTCACCCTTTTACTTCTGTTTTGGACGCAGGTAACATCGAATTCTGGTATTTATTAGCAAAAAAAATAAAATGTAAACAACTTGATGAAAGCAACAAAAATTTATTGTGACAACCCTTCTGCGCAGACGCTCGAGTTGGTCACGCTTCAAATTCACACATAAATTTATACTGTGCATAAAACCTTAAATCATGGACAAGTGAAGGTCAACTCAAGAAATAATTCGGTTGGAATTATTTTAAAACCTACAACTAACATATAATATCAGAACGGTGACCATGTGTCCCGGAAAAATCGGGACAGTCCCAATTTTTGAAGTTGTGTCCCGGATTCCCGTAAAATAATATACTTCTTCAAAATTTCAAGGGCATTTCAATTTGAGTAATACCTAAAATTCTTTGTCTGAGCTGTATAAAAATAAAGTATTGTGCAATGAAGTATCGGTAATACGCCATTACAGTAGATTGTGATTTATTTGTTCTTTGCCAAATTTAAATTTTCAATAGATAAATAACCCTAAACAGATATTGTTAATTCTTAGAAATTTTGTTGAGAAATAGAACATTTCAAGTGATTATATATTATAATAATGTATGCGCCAAAATAAACAGTACTGAAACCTAATCAGCTGTAGTTTCAATGATGCAAAACCTACGAGTGTTGCCTCAAATTATTATTACTTGTAATTATTTTACTCTCTGACCATTTCTAGTACGGTATGTTTTGTAGTAAAATACTGAAGCAAAAATAATCAACAAAACTTTCAGCTAAATAGTTTTCTAACTAAAAGTATATAATTTAACAGGTAATTTTGATGGCGTTTCTAATTGTTTATTTGTAGTGAATAATAAGCCTATGTATTTTGCAATATTTTATAATGAATACATAACCAATTGTCACATTTAGCTTAATTTTATATTATTTAAACAACTAGAAAACTTAACGTTTACAATACATTATAGTTACTCGGTTTAAATGTTTATTTGGAACGACCGAATAACGCGATTTGATAACAAAGTATTATTTTTTTTTCAATTTAGCTCGACAAAGAAAAATTATATTTTAGTTACTTTTTATTAAATAATTACACTTAATACAGATATGTATATACATATGACAGAATCAGACTATTGAGTGGTAAAGTAAAAAGAGAAATTAATGGTTAAAATTAAGTAATTAAATTTAATTAATGAATTATTATTTGAAAAAACAGTATTGAGAACAAGTGTCATCCACTACAAGTTTAAAAAAATGTATTTGAACTTGAGTGGGAGAAAAAAGTATTTATTCACGATTTAAAACATAAACAACATATATAAATATATAAAGGGGAACACAAAATTTGGCTTTAGGAATAAAACATTTAAAATTATGACCAACCGATACACTTCTTGTAAATACATTAAACACATCCGGGCCTTGCCTTGGATTTACCGACATGTATTAGCACATATTACAAATCTGTAAAATTAATATCCTAAAGCCATATCATTAATAGACTAAATATCTAAGAGATTAACAAAAATAATTTCCAATGAGAACAAAATTATAGCATGCAGTTGTTGAAAGAATTAATAAAAAAAGACCCTTTTGCACCAGTGGAAAACATTGTAGACAAAATAAATGCGTGTTTTATCAATTTATATTGTACAATTTAAAAAAAAAAAAAAATCTTTTTCTTAGGAAATAGTAAAAAACCAAAGTTTTTAATGATTTTTGTATAATTCTTACTACAGAGACAATAAAAAACTATCATATGAGGTTATATAGCCTATATATAGCACCGGGACTGACATATTTATTATCGATAGGTCTCACTTTGTGCAGAGTCAGGAAAAAATGCAATCATTTCTGTACAACACAATTTATTTCCAAAAAATCATAACACTCAAGCACCCATTCCACAAAGGCTGTCTCTCTCCCCCCCTCTCTCTCTCTCTCTCTCTCACACACACACACACACACACACACACGCGCGCACACACACACACACACACACACACACACAGTAAATGAAAGTCCTGCGGGCGATCTTTTCACTTAACCATTTACCTCTTGTAACATTGTAAACCTTGTTCACCAAATGGGATAGCAACGTGTGGTTTAAATTTGTATGGTGAAAAGTTTCAGTATTTCAACTAAACTAGAGATTTTAAAACGTAAACTTTTGTGAGAGATGTAAAATATGTTTGAACGTGAATTTATTTCGAATACGTGACAAAACCCGTATTTCGATAGCCCTTTAGTTTTTTTTTGTACCCAAAACCAAATTCTTATTGATTTCTCAAAGTCAAAATAGCAGATAAAATTTAGCTTGATTAAATCACTCTAATTTGTTTAAAATTGTATTGAAAATCCAAAATTTGAGCGCATTACCTTATTGCAAGAGGAAAATGGGGTTATATTCCAAAAAATCTGGAAACAATGAGGCGCACTTAATTAAACTCACAGCAACACTCAACAAACGCGCAAACACTAATACTGGGCTTTGGTTGGAGACGCAGGTACTCACGGAGTCGGCGCATTAGACGGCAGCTAAATTTAAGTATCTGTGTGTATAACTGCAATGTTACAAACTCTATAATTACCAATTACGGGAGACGGCTGTTGGATGCGCACTCGTGGGGACTAATACGTATGTTTCATCGCGTTCTATCTTCTAACTTCAAATAGGAAGTGTCATTATTTAATGATTTTTGGCCACAAAGTTTTTAGAAAATATTTGAAGTACATTTTCTGTAAGTAATGATTACAAAAACAGTTCTAATCAATTGTTCTTACAAAAACATTTAAATCTTTTAAATTAAGAGCTGACAAAACAATTAATGAACGTAGTCCTTGGCCTAGTTTACACTGAATCGGGATTAAACTTTCGATGAGTCGAGATATTTTACATTGCTGAAAGTCATCCGATAAAAACAGGTAGTTCGTATTTATTTGAACCCTCGAAATAAGTTTTAAATAATGATAAACCGGTTGAATATAGAGTTGAAGAAGTTTATTTTATTAGTGCCACGTTTCGACAACTAGTTCGTCTTTATCAAGCTATAAGCTAAAATTCTGATATTGTAAGCAAACATTCCCAGACTTACAGGCACAATATGTGGTTTGTTTGATCCTTTTTCAAAAGATAGAACTGAAAATACATCATATTTACGTACTATTCATCCTTGGAATTATAGGTTTCCTATTGAGCATATTGATTGAAGTAATATGGTGTTCATCAAACAAGAATTATTCGACTCTTAGGGAACATCTTTTTCATTTTTAGAGCCATGTGATCTATCATTCAACCACAAGAAGCTTTGATAATTCAAAAAACTGAGAGTTGAAACCCATAAAAGCATTGTTGGAGGCAGAATCTTTTGTGTCTGTAGGTCTGGGAATTTTTGTTACAATTTTCGTTGGGTACAGTGTCACAATTTTCGTTGGAAAAGGTGATAGTTTGATAAGGGCAAGGAACTAGTTGCCGAATCGTTGCATTATTAAAATAAATACCTTTGACTCTATGAGGAACCGGTTTATCATTATTTCAATGGAGGTATTTGCTTCGAAATAAATATATATAGCCTATATTTGGAGTTCGTAAAATAATCTTCACATGCATATATTCTGAGAAGTTTCTTTAGAGTTGACAGAAACTAACAAATATGATGCCTTCTAACATTTCTTCTTTATTCTTAGGGTGTGTTTGAGGTAATTGGTTTTTTTATGTGTAATTCCTTCTACGCAACGAAACCACCAAGGCACAGTAGCCATTTCTCAAGGCAACTCCCCTAATTAAGCTATGCATTTAGCAACGGGACAAAAGGTTCCATATAGAGATCATGCCACATTCCTATAAGGTTACGTTCGATTTTGATCGGTATTCGTATAACCCAGCATTGAACAAAATAGGCATACACCGTCTCGCTGTCTTCGCTCCAAGGAAAGTGCACAATCGATAATTTTTTTCAGTTTATAGTTATAAATTATAATAATAATACGCAAATAACCTCACAAAAACTTTAAACGAATCACATTTGTCAAAACTTTAATTGTACATAAAAATAAATCTAACATTCCTCGAGCTTGCCAAAAACGTCCATTACAAATTTTAAAAAGTTTTTAATACATTTTTAACCCAGATATTTAAAACAATAGTATAGTAAATGTTATTAGTCAAATATTTGTTTCGAATTAAAATTTTAAAAATATAGCAGGAAAAATGTTTATTGTTTCAAAAATATTGTTTCGAAAATAATGTTCATTGTTGATTTTTCTGCATATTATATTTACAGAAATTAATAACTTGTTCCTCAAAAGCAAAGTTTATTATACTTATAAAAGGTTGGTTAGACGTCCTGGATTTTACAATAAACAAGTATTTAAAACAAAAATAAATTGAAGTCTTGCTTAAATCAACAAAGAAATGTATAATTTTAGGTATTTGTTATTAAATAATTAAAATTAATATTAATAAAGTAACATAACCTATGCGTTGAAACAGCTGTTCTACCACTTTACCTATAACATAAAATCAGCTTTTTTATGAAAACATATATTATTATTAATTTTAAGCCAAATAAAAAGAATATTGCTAAAACATAAAGCTATATTGCACACCTTGTCCCTTTGTGAACGGTTTTCTCCCATATAAAACTAAAATTAATTCATTAAATTTAATTAATGAATCGATATATGAAAAAAAACTTAATTAACATCCACTGTAAGTTAAAAAAAATGTATTTGAACTTTAGTGGATGAATGAAAATTATTTCATAAACGGTAAAAGGTTCGAACAATGTATATATATATATATATATATATATATATATATATATATATATATATATATATATATATATATATATATAGGGAGAGTGAACTAATAGTAGGAATTGAAAAATTACTTCATTTACCCAGTTTCGTAACGGAGAGTGTGAACCCATAGAAGGAATTTAAAAATATACCTGGTAAGGTAAAATGTCCTCAGTAATACGTAAAAATATATTAAACTTGGTACTGAAGTCCCAAAAAACTAACAACGCACAATAAACTGTATAAAATCAAGAATTGGTAAATAAAACACAGAACTTTTATATAGTACGATATAACATATATTTGCAGTGCTCCTGGGAATTTTTACAACATCAGGTATAATTTTATTTTACAAAATCGGGCCAGCTGATGATATTTAAAATATTTAAACGTTTTGCAATAGGCTCAAGTTTTACTGAACATTCTGGTGGACTTATTTTTACCCAAATAAATCCAGTCAGAACAAGGTTTTATTAAATCATGTTCAAAAGCAAATTATAAACTAAATTAGGTATCTGATGAAAGCAAGCCGAACGATTTCAAAATAATGGACTTGCAAACTTTCTACCGATTGTACGTAACAAAGATTACCATGGTTTTATAAGGGTTGATATTCTACACCAATTGTAATGTCGATATATAAACATTGTATATATACTTTGTGAATAGTAAAGCATTTGTGAAAACTTAAACTGAAACAAGTCTAATCGAGAAATGTGTTTCTTACTGAGCCAATTGCGGGCCGACAACTGTTTGCATTAACAAAGGGAAGTGGCTCTGGGCCGGTGCCATCTCGTGCGAAGGAAAGAACCACGCGGACAATGGAACTCTGCGTGCCTATCGCGCTTATATTTAGCCCAAACCTTGCTGAGAGTGAGCTTAGCTAGTTTTGGAACGGCTTGACGCAATGATACCAACATCCTCTTTACCGGATATCGTAAACTCGGAATAAATATCTTTGTACTTAAACGAGGTAAGCGGTTCTCCCAGTGGCCACTCTTCCCAGTCTCGCCTGTCAAGATGTATGAATACATCCAATGTAAACTCCAGGTCAGGATATTCTCGAGGTTTAGTAGTATCCATTCAAAAGACCCCTTGAGGTACCAAACTACCACACATGTATTTTAAAACTTATTTATGGATGGTTTGATCTCCTCTCTCTTCTATCTCTATCTCTTTCTCTCTCTCTCACACACACACGCGCACACACAAACACACACACACACGCGCGCGCGCGCGCGCGCACACACACACACACACTCACAAAAAACACACTTACATACAAACACACGCACACGTACACACACACATACACATCCCTTGCGGGAATCAAAGGTATGAGTAGAAAAGGCCGGGAGGGGATCTGCACGAGAAGAGTAGCCAAAAGAGAGAGAGTACAAGCAGCCAGATCTAGCTTATAACAAGGTTCGACACCATTACACGTAGCAATGGGAAAATGTTTGACAATGGAGGAGCAGAGCGTATAAGGTAGTCCTGAATATAAGGATAGGACGCCGATCAATGTCGGCACCCAAGAGTCCTGTGTCTGCACAGTGCCCCAATCATGGCCAACAGATGGACTTCATAACATGATGGATCCAGTGGAGCATATACCAGTCAAGGAACTTCAACGAGAAGTTGTTGTTTTTTTTAGAAAACTAAAAGACCCATGGACCTCACACAGATCCCTACAGAAAGGTCACTTTCCTAACGTGTGGAAGCTGCAAAAGATGGTTATTCTTCCAACATCCGGAAGATATGGCGGCCACGATAGTGGAGCATATCATATATATTAGGTTGGAGAAGATGGCTGAAGATCACCTCTTGTATAGTGAACGTAGAGGAAGTGTAGTGTGAGAAACTCAGGCTACATTTCCCCTACACGCCAAGCTATGCAGCGTACACTAAAGTAAGGTCAGCTACGAAAACCCCACACACGGGAAGTCTCGAATTACTCCTGTCATGTTGGAGTTGTACATTTTTCAACTCTTCAAATACACACATAATTACAAAAATACAATAATATTTGAACAAATAAATAAATTGAGCAATTTCAAAGTACGAGGAAGACGATTATCATAACATAAAAAAGGTTCATGGAACTACGAAAACAATGTACAGTATTCTAGGATCACGAAGCTGTAATCTTAGACAGGGAGTTGTGATGTCAATAGATTGAAGAGTGTCCTTCTAAATAAATGTGCCAAATTTTGAAAAAATAGGTTTAATAGTCCATTAAAGACGCGCCAACACATAGATAGACAAACCTAATCGGATAGCAAGATGGGCTACGGCCAAACGACTTTTAAATCAACAGTTTCTGTTTTCAAACACGGTTTGAAATGGAAGTTTATACTTGTAGTTTTTATTTGCGAAAATAATTTAAAACTGTTAGGGACCGACTATTTTCAGAGTGAAACAGGAGGGAAGGCAAACAGGTTTTACGTATAAATTTTGGTTATATCTCTTTTACATATATGAAAAGTAAGCAATCATCCCTTGAGGAAATCATTGGGCTCAATGTGCGGAATCTAATGTGCACTGTGGGAATCCGATAAAGTAGAACCCGAAGCAGGATAGAATGCATGTGCGATTTGGTTTAATTTTTGGTCAACAAATAAGACAATCTCGTTAGGAGATATAATTAACTTATTTAGAATTTAATAATTTATTGGCTCAAACGCGTTTTCATAATGTGATCATCATCAGTGAGTTATAACTGCTACAAAAATTAACTTACTGGGGTTGTAAAACAAGCATATTCATTTCATTTTGAAGTAGAGTATTTTATAATTTTTTAATATGTACATAAATAAAACATGTATTTATAACACTTATATAAATTAAATTCTAATAACGGTAGCGTCCAGCTACTTTATGTAAGAAGAGGTGCGATAAAAACGTTTCACATCTGGAAACGGGTACATCTTCAACAGGATGA